>CM028138.1:158863750-160069062 GCA_016271365.2 Neoceratodus forsteri
TCCTGGGTTCCTTTTACCCAGGTGCATTACCTTACTTTTTTTGCCATTAAATTTTAACTGCCAATCTCTGGACCATTCCCCAACTTTTTAAGGTCAGCTTCCATGTTACCTACTCCTTCCTGTGAGTCCACTCTGTTGCAGAACTTTGTATCATCTGTGAACAGGCAGACCTTCCCTTTAGTCCATCTGTGATGTCTCCTATAGAGATGTTGAGGAGAACAGGTCCCAGCACTGACCCCTGCAGGACTCAACTGGTTACCCACCCCTCCCCTGACAGAGGTCCATTTACTATCACTCTCTGGGTCATATCGTGTAGCTAGTTGCTGATCCAATTAATTACCTTTTGTCTGACTCCTGCATGTTCCAGCTTGATGGTTAGCCTTCCTTTAGGTACGGTGTAGAAGGCCTTGCTGAAATCCAGGGATACCACATCCACTGCCCCTTCCTGATCCACTATTCTGGTGACTCAGTTGAAGAAGTCAATCAAGTTGGTTTGACAAGATCATCCTGTTGTGAAGCCATGTTGCTTTGGGTCTACTTTTACATTATCTTTCAGGTATGCCACTATCCTCTCCCTTAGTAACGATTCCATAATTTTCCCTATGATGGAGGTCAAACTGACAGGGCAGTAATTTCCTGCATCTTCCTTGTTTCTGCTCTTGTGCAAGGTTACAGTTGTTGCCCTTTTCCAATCCTGAGGTATTAACCCACTCTCTAGTGACTTGTTGAAGAGCTCAGCTAGTGGGGCGGCCAGTTCTTCCCAAAGCTCTTTCAATATCCTAGGGTGTACAGTATGCCGTCAGGCCCAATGGCCTTGTCCACCTTGAGTCTACTCGACTTTGCTAGGAATTTTTCCTTTGTGAAAGGGCTAGTGTCCACTCCTTGAACACTGGGCTCTGTCCAACCTAGTGTGGGACCCTTGCTATTGTCTTCTATGTGAAGACAAAGCAAAATAACTCATTTAGGGCTTTGGCCTTTTCCTTGTTTTTCTCTGCCATCTTACCCTCCTTGGTTGCTATTCAGACTATTCCTCCCTTACTTTTTCCTTTTTCCCTAATGTATCTGTAGAAGGTTTTGTCACCCTTCTTAACACTCTGTGCTATTTTCTCTCCAGTCTGTATCTTTGCCCTTCTGACTGCTTTCCCTCCCTATTTCAGTTTATTCCTGTACTCTGCTCTGTCTGCTTCACATTTTGTTTGTTTAAATTGTGTAAATACCTTTCTTTTCTCTTTGATTTTGGTCACTACTTCATTTGAGAACCAGAGAGACCTCTTCTTTCTTTTGGACTTGCTGGTCTGCCTTGCACATTTAGTTGCTACTATGTGCAGAGCAGCCTTTAGGGTAATCCAGCACTCCTCAACATCCCCTGGGTTTCTGTCTTCCATTATGGATGCAAACATAGTTCACATTTTGGAGAAGTTAGCTTTTCTGAAATTTATTATCTTGATTTTAGTGTGACTAGTGTCCTCCACCTTGTTTACAGTTAACTAGATTAATCTGTGGTAACTGGCCCCCAGATTGTCTCCTACCTGAGCTTCTGTGGCCCTAGTGCTGTCTGTGAGCACCAGATCCAATATTGCTCTGTCTCTGGCAGGTGAGTTCACCAGTTGATGCAAACCCACCCCCTCAGTGCAAAGAGGAAATCCTTGCTCAGATCAGTGGATGCTGTGTATGATGACCAGTCTACATCCAGTAGATTGAAGTCCCCTAGCAGCAGTAATTTGCACTTGTCTACCATCATCATGATGGTTTCTAGGAGCTCTTTGTCCACATCAGCTTCCTGGGATGGGGTTCTGTAGATGACTCCCACCCGAATCGGGGTTTTATCTCGGGCTCCAACCATAACCCAAAGGGCTTCCACCTTTCTGTTACTGCCCTGGATTTCTGTTGCACAGATGTCTTCTTTTCCATGCAGCATTACTCCCCCTTCCTCTTTTCCCTCCCTATCTCTCTGAAACAGCATGTAACCTGGGATGGTGACATGCCAGGTGTGGTTCCCTGTAAACCAGGTCTCTCTGACTGCCACCCAGTCTAATTGTGCTTCTGCTATCATGGCTGTGAAATCCTGGATTTTGTTTGGTATACTATGAGCATTTATGCACAATGTCTTCCATCCCTGTCTTTGTTGGCTGCTGTGTGACTACCATGTTCGGATTGTGAATTTGTGTAGCAATGTTTGGTCTGAGTACTATTGGTATGTACTTGTCCTGCACTATTGTTGCTGCTGATGGGGGAAGGGCAACTGACTGACCTTTTGATGCAAGGGATGCCTGTGCTACACCTCATCCACTAGTTTAACTGACTGATATGTACATCAAACTTTTGGTCAAGTGCACAGGTTCCTTCTTTGGTGAGGTGTAGGCCATCATACCTAAAGAACTCCCACTCCCAGAAGTCCTGCCAATTTCTGACAAAGTAGTGACCTTTTTCCTGGCACCAGCTCCTTAGCCGGGTATTAAGCTCAGAGATGTCCCCTTCCCTGATTTTCTGCCTGCTATTTCCTTTTTTCCAGACTGGCAGAATTTAAGAGAAAGTAATGCTGGATGAAAGTGAAGCAAACTTGACACCTAGCCTGTTGAGGTTTTGGTTTGTTTCTTCTACTGATCTATAAGCTAGGTAATTTGTATCTATGTGGAGTATGACCTGTGTGTCACAGTGCATGTCTCAAATAATTCTCTATGCTATTTGTGTCTCTCCTTGCTGGAGTTCCAGGGAGATACCTAATTGCCATAGAAGTATGGTTCTGTTGGAGGTGTGTTCCTATACCACTAATCATTGAGTCACCAATTATTAGTACAGGTTTCCTATTGTCTTTTTTGATGGGTTTAGTAGTTGAGTATGCCTCTTTATGCTGTTCTGAGTGCATAGTACCTTCCACATAGAAACACAGAAGCATAGAATTGGATGGCAGATAAGGACCGCTTGGCTCACTTAGTCTGCCCATTTCCCTACTTAATGGATAAGCTGCAGATCTGAGTTAACCAACAGCATACTTCCTCCTACCCCCCACCAGAATTGCCTTATGTCTGTCCCATGCATTCTTGAATTCCCCCACTGTTTTTGACTCCATGACCTCCTCAGGAATGCTGTTCCATGCATACAGAACTCTCTCCATGAAAAAATACTTCCTCACATTACCTCTGAGCCATCCCCCTCTGTCTTCAAATTGTGCCCCTTGTTCTTGCACATCTCTTTTTCTGAAAGATGCTATCCTCTTGGACTTTGTTGATTCCCTTGAGGTACTTGAAAGTGTCTGTAATGTCCCCCCTCTCCTTCCTTTCCTCAAGGGTATAATAAGGGTATAATAATATAAGGGTGTATTAAGTTCCTTTAGTCTCTCTCTTCATATGTCTTCTGGTGCAGACCCTGCACCATTTTGGATGCCCTCCTCTGGACTGCCTCCACCCTGTCTATGTCTTTGTGGAGATGGGGTCTCCAGAATTGCATGCAGTACTCCAGATGGGGTCTCACCAACTGTCTGTATAGAGGGATAACAACTTCCTGTTTTCCGTTGGTGATGCCTGTCCCTATGCACCCCAGTATCCCCCAAACCCTCCTTACTGCCTTCTCACACTGCTTGCCCACCTTTAGGTCACCTGATATAACTACCCCCAGGTCCCTTTCCATTTGTGTTGTTGTCAGTATCTCACCCCCGCCATGGTGTACTCTTTCCCTGGGTTTTTGTTTCCCAGGTGCATTACTTTGTACTTATTTGTATTGAATCTAAGCTGTTATACATTTGATCATTCCTCCAACCTTGGCAAGTCCCTTCCCATCCTTTCCGCCCCACCTTGTGTATCAACCCTGTTGCAGATCTTTGTGTCATCTGCAAAGAGACCTACTTTTCCTTCCAGTCCCTCTGAAATGTCACTTATAAAGACATTAAAAAGGACCAGACCCAGTGCTGAACCCTGCAGCACCCCACTGGTAATCCCGCTTTCTTTTTCACTGTGGACTCCGTTTACTATTACCCTTTGCTTCCTGTTGTCCAGCCAATATTTTACTCAGGCTGCCACCCTGGGATCCACTCCCAGGCTGGCTAATTTGTTTATTAATCTTTTGTGTAGGACTGTGTCAAATGCCTTGCAAAAGTCTAGGTAGGCCATGTCCACAGCCCCTCCCTGGTCTACTACTTTGGTCACCCAGTCAAAGAAATCAATTAGATTTGTCTGACATGACCTTCCCTCTGTGAGTCAATGCTGCCTTTGGTCCTGTACCCCACTGGCCTCTAGGTACTCAACAATTCTTTCCTTCAGAAGTGATTTCATAATTTCCCTACCACTGAGGTCAGTCTAACAGGTCTGTAGTTTCCTGCCTTTGTCTTGCTCCCACTTTTGTGACGGGGAGTCACATCTGCCCTCCTCCAGTAATCAGATACCACACCATCCTCCCATGATTAGTTAAAAAGGGTAATCAGTGGTGTTACTCATTCTCCCCTTAGTTCTTTTAGAATTCTAGGGTGAATCTCATAAGGCCCTATTACTTTGTCCACCTTCAAATTTAGGAGTTCTTTCAGAACCCTTTCTTCTGTGAAAGGACTGATATCAACCCCATATCCAGAGTGCTTCTATTGACTGGATTAGGTATCTCCCCCCTCCTCTTCCTTTGTGACTACTGAGAAATGTTTCTTCAGTATCCCTGTTTTTTCACTGAGCAAGTAAGTGGTCTACTGAGAAGTATAGGATCTTCTTGTCTCAGAACTAGACAATCAGGAGCTTGAAGGACACAGTAGCAGTAAGGAAGTAGAGAGAGAAGGAAGGAAAAATACAAACAAACAAAAAAAAAAACAGAGGAAAGAGTGAGGATTCCAAACAATAGTGAAGGGGCCAGAAATAAGACATGATGGGAGTGGTGCAGTGCAGTGGCTATGGAGCAGCAGTCTTCAGGGAGACATTCTGGAGGATGCGGGGTTGTCCTGTCTGTAGGCACCTCTCTGGGCTGAGGGGGGGGAGGTTGCTTATCTCCAGGCTGATTTGGCCAGGATTGGTGAGACCTCCTGTTCCATCCAGGAACCACCAGGGCCACTGCCATTGCCTCAGAGGTTGCCAAGAAAGAGGAACGGTTGAATGACAGTGGGCTCAGGGAGGGTGAGGATGGTGGAACAGAGGTGCATCCCTCCAGCTGTACCTCTCCATAATTCCTATGCCATTCTCACAAAGTATGGTTCCTCTATGGAGGCACCCACAGTGGAGACCAAGGAGGATGCTGGGAACCTCCAAAAAGGAGACCCACAGGAGGGTGGCATGGGACCCCACAGGGAAAGGAAACAACTCCTGATGGGGGACTCCATTGTTAGGAAGGTAGAACTGGGGAAGGAAGGGGAGAGGGAGGTAAGGTGCCTGCCTGGTGCATGGCTTGGAGGGACAGGGAACGAATCCTCAGGATCGGCGGAACAGCTTCACAGGGGAAGGAGCTGGATGTCATTGTCCACCTAGGGACAAATGACCTGGCTAAAAAAGGGATCAGAGCACAGCAGAAATAGTTTGTGGAATTGGGGAGGGGCCTTAGACAAGTAGCATGCACGGTAACCTTCTCAGAGGTGCTGCCTGTCTATGGCATAGGAGATGCTAGGGTGCTCCACACCATGGGATTCAACCAGTGGTAGAAAAACTGGTGCAGAGCTCAGGGATCTGGCTTCATTGGAGACTGGGAGTCCACCTGGAGTTATGTAAGCCTATACTGGCATGATGGGCTACATCTATCCAGGAGGGGAACTGGGATCCTATGTGATAGGTTTAAATGCTTCATTGGCAAGCATTTAAACTAGCCAAGGGGGGAGGCACTGTAAAGGAGCAGGAAAATCCTATTCCCCCCAAAAAAGTCATGGTAGTAACTGCGGTAAACTCCAACATAGAAATGTCGATAGAGAGAAGGGAAAAGGTAGATGGAGAAAGTGACAAAGGTAAGAAGGACAGGGATGGGGCAAAAAGGAGTAAGGCCATCAGGAAATGGAGGGTAATGAGTACCAGTGCCTGTAGTCTGGGCAACAAGCTCCCTGAACTGGTGGCCTTGATGGAAGAGGGATGCCTGGATATTATAGCAGTCACAGAAACATGGTACACAGAGAACCATTACTGGGATGTTAACATACCAGGGTACATAACCTACAGGAGAGATGAGGAGGGGAGAAGAGGGGGAGGAGTAGCTCTCTATGTAAAGGAAGGGATAAAAGCAACTGAACAAAAGAGTAAACAGGGAGGAGAGGAGGCATTGTGGGTCACCTTGGAGACTGGAAATGGTACCTTAATCTGCACAGAGGTTGTGTACAGACCCCCATGTCAGGGGGAGGGAGGGAATGGACACAGATATGATAGAAGGCATTCTTAGGATGGCAGAGAAAGGGGAGATACTGTTGATGGGAGACCTTAATATGCCAGATGTTAACTGGAGCACATTTGCTGCAGCCACATCCAAGAGCAGGGCCATTCTTGATGCCCTACAGGTGGCATTCCTCAGACAGCTAGTTTTGGAACCCACCCGTGAGGAGCAATCTTAGACCTTGTACTCTCAAATGGGGACAATGAGAGGATCTCATATCTAGAAGTGGGTTGCCATCTGGGAACAAGTGACCATCAAACAGTGTGGTTCACGTTAAATTCAGCTAGAGAGTCAAGCCATACAAAAGTGAGGGTACTGGACTTTAGGAGGGCTGACTTTGGCAAGATGGGAGAGTGCCTCAGAAAAGCACTAGCAAACTGGCTAGAAGGAGGGGTGGAGCAACAATGGGGAATCATAAAAACTGCCATCACAGAGGCAACAAGCCTTTGTGTGAAGCAAACAAACAAATCAAAATGAAAGAAAAAGCCACTATGGTTCTCAAAAGAGGTGTCGGAGAAAGTCAGGGAGAAAAAGATAGCATTCAGGAAGTATAAGGAAACACAGAAGGAGCAGGACAGAGAGCTGTACCAGTTAAGGCAGAAGGAAGCAGGGAGGGAAGTCAGAATAGCAAAGGCCCAAACTAAGGAAAAGATAGCCAACTTGGTTAAGAAGGGGGAGAAAACCTTTTATAGGTACATCAGGGAGCGTAGAAAGACAAAGGGAGAGATAGTGAGGCTGAATAGAATGAATGGTGGGTGGGCAGAGGGGGACAGTGAAAACACAGGGATACTGAATGAATATTTCTGCTCAGTATTCACAAAAGAGGAGGGGGAGGTGCCAAATCTAATTAACAGAAGTACTCTTGGTAGGAGGGTCGATCCCAGTCCTTTCACAGGAGAAAGGGTTCTGAAAGAACTCCTAAAACTGAAGGTGGAGAAAGCAATGGGGCCTGATGGATTTCACCCCAGAATTCTAAAAGAATTAAGGGGAGAACTAGTGAAACCAATGACTGCCTGTTTTAACAAATCATGGGAGGATGATGTGGTACCCGAGAAATAGAGGAAGGTGGATGTGATTCTCCTTCACAAAAGTGGGAGCAAGACAAAGGCAGGAAACTACAGACCTGTCAGTTTGACCTCTGTGGTAGGGAAAATGTTGGAATCACTTCTGAAGGAAAGAATTGTTGAGTACCTACAGTAGAGGCCAGTGGGGCTCAGGACCCAAGGCAGCATGGGTTCACAGTGGGAAGGTCATGTCAGATGAATATAATTGATTTCTTTGACTGGGTGACCAAAGTAGTAGACCAGGGAGGGGCTGTGGACATGGCCTACCTAGACTTTAGCAAGGCATTTGACACAGTCCCACACAAAAGATTAATAGTCAAATTAACCAGCCTGGGAGTGGGTCCCAGGGTGGTAGCCTGGGTAAAACATTGGCTGGACAACAGGACACGGATGGTAATTGTAAATGGAGTCCACTCTGACGAAAGAGGGGTTAGTAGTGAGTCACTGCAGGGTTCAGTACTGGGTCCAGTCCTTTTTAATATCTTTATAAGTGACATTGCAGAGGGACTGGAAGGAAAAGTATGCCTATTTGCAGATGACACAAAGATCTGCAACAGGGTTGATACATAAGGAGGCGTGGAAAGGATGAGAAATGACTTGGCAAGGTAGGAGGAATGGTCAGAAGTATGGCAGCTAGGATTCAGTGCAAAGAAGTGCAAAATAACTTACCTGGGAAACAAAAACCCAGGGGAAGATTACACAATGGGGGGGAGGTAGTAACAACAACAAAAAAGGAAAGGGACCTGGGGGTAATCATATCAGATGACCTTAAGGTTAGCAAGCAATGTGAGAAGGCAGTAGGGAGGGCCTGGGGTATACTGGGATGCATAGGGAGAGGCATCACCAGCAGAAAACAGGAAGTTGTTATCCCTCTGTACAGACAGTTGGTGAGACCCCATCTGGAGTACTGCATCCAGTTCTGGAGACCCCATCTTCACAAGGACATAGACAGGATAGAGGCAGTCCAGAGGAGGGCAACTAAAATGGTGCAGGGTTTGCAAGAGAAGCCATACATGGAGACACTAAAGGAGCTTAATCTGTATACCCTTGAGGAAAGGAGGGAGGTGGGGACATGATAGAAACTTTGAAGTACCTCAGTGGAATCAACAAAGTCCAAGAGGGTAGCATCTTTCAGAAAAAGAGATGTGCAAGAACAAGGGGACACAATTTAAAGTTGAGAGGGCAGTTCAGAGGCAATGTGAGGAAGTATTTTTTCACAGAGAGGGTAGTGGATGCATGGAACAGCCTTCCTGAGGAGGTTGTGGGGTCTAAAACTGTGGGCGAATTCAAGAATGCATGGGACAGACATAAGGCAATTCTTGTGGAGGGTAGGAAGAAACAGGCTGTTGGTTAACTGGGATCTGCAGCTTATTGGGTAGGTAGTGAAATGAGCAGATGAGGTGTGCCAAGCGGTCCTTATCTGCCATCAAAGTCTATGTTTCTATGTTTCTATGACCCTCTCTGCCCACCCACCCTCATCTTTATTCAGCCTCAGTATCCATCCCTTTGTCTTTCTTCACTCCCCAGTATACCCATAAAAAGTTTTAACCCCCTTCTTAACTGAGTTGGCTATCTTTTCCTCAGTTTGGGCCTTTGCTATTCTGACTGCCTTCTCCGCTTCCTTCTGTTTTAACTGGTTCAGTTCTCTGTCCAGCTCCTTCTGTATTTCCTTATACTTCCTGAATGCTATCTTTTTCTCCCTAACCTTCCCTGCCACTTCTTTTGATTTGTTTATTTGCTTCACACAAAGGCTTGTTGCCTCTGTGATGGCAATTTTTATGTTTCCCCATTGTTGTTCCACCCCTCCTTCTTGTCTGATTGCTAGTTCTTTTCTGAGGCACTCTCTCATGTTGACAAAATCAGCCCTCCTGAAGTCCAGTACCTTCACTTTTGTATGGCTTGTCTCTACAGCTGAGTTTATCGTGACCCACACTGTTTGGTGGTCACATGTTTCCAGATGGATACCCACATCTAGATCTGAGATCCTCTCTCCATCCCCATTTGAGAATACCAGGTCTAAGATTGCTCCCTCCCGAGTGGGTTCCAACACTAGCTGTGTGAGGCATGTGTGGTGCGCTGTTAGGTGCTCTACTCTAAAGGTGGTGAAAAGAGATGAGCGAGGCACCAAGGTCCGAATAATGTGGATAGGATAACCGTTACCCAGACAAGGAGAGGCAGGAGTCAACTTAGTGCTTCAATGCCCACAGGGCATTTATTTTGTACCAAGGGTAGAGAGACAGTCACAAGAAGGAGGAGGGGTTGCCCGAGAACAATAGGGCTATAAACAGAGAAATACTTTTATCTACCACTACTAAGGTTATTACCACAAGAATAGACTTTAGGCCTACTGCCACTCTTATTCTGACACTATTCTATACTTCAATACTCTAGATGAGGATCAGGTGACATAAGCTACTCAGAACTGCGTTAGGGTAATTATCACCACACATTTCCATCGGAGTCTAGTTGTTACAAGAGTCCAGAGATCCGGCGTCTTCATGTACACCGTCATTCTTCATTGGTAGCTACAAGGGAAGTAAAACAGAACTGAAGAACCCTAATCACAATTC
Organism: Neoceratodus forsteri; assembly: GCA_016271365.2. Taxonomy (NCBI): domain Eukaryota; kingdom Metazoa; phylum Chordata; order Ceratodontiformes; family Ceratodontidae; genus Neoceratodus; species Neoceratodus forsteri. Next base: position 158,873,703 of record CM028138.1, read on the forward strand.
CCAGCAAGGACCTAGTTAAGGCCACTGGGGTGGTGAGAGGTTTGGTAAACAGACCATATGTTTCTTCGGCAAAAGCCCACTCTCTCCAAGGTTGCTGGAATGTAGAACCAGAGCAACTGGTTCCTGCGATAGCACACTGAAAACAAAGGGTTCCTCAGCCAAAACCCACTTCCAGGGTCGCCAAGGAAAAAGATAGATCAAGTTCTGCGTGGCGATGAATCCAATGGAGGACTACCACGACCTGACTGATGCTGCGGCACTCCAAGGCCCAGCTAAACTTAGAAGGAATTCTGACAGGACCAGGAACCATAAGAATCTGAAAAGATGATGGTTGACTCTGCAATCCTAGAATCAGGAACTAACACAAAAACAAAGAAATGGTGGATGTGTCCCGTACTGGGCTTCGATGGACTTGACTTTCGGCAAACGACCAGGAGGGGCGCAGACTAGGTTCTTCAGGATGAGCTCACTCTTCTGTAGAGGGCAACCAACTTTGGGACATCTGGAATAGGAACCATACAGAACGACACGTGCACGGCTGTCCTGATGCGTTTCGGCGGACATACTTTCAAGCTGTGGAAAACAAGAAACGGCGGGTACGACTTGTACGACTGATGACAGACTTGACTTCGGCGGACGACACAGACGGACGTGATGAGCTGATGGATGATCTCCCAGGAGTGAAGAATGTTGAGAGGACATCTTCTTCTGAGTAGAGACTGATTCTGAGTATGTGGTATTACAGGCCACACTGTGGGACTGCAGTGTGGTAGAAGATTGAGACTGTCCTCATACAATAGTAACCATATAACTGAATAATGCCCAAAGAATTGTGGAATGATACAATAATTTGCTAGAGGAGGGCAAATTATAACTTTAGGAATAATTCTTACTGATAAGGACCAATGTCCAGGTGCTTAGAGCAATAGTTCAGGTACTTAGAGCAATAGTTCAGGTACTTAGGACAATAGTTCAGGTACTTAGAGCAATAGTTCAGGTACTTAGGACAATAGTTCAGGTACTTAGAACAATAGTTCAGGTACTTAGGACAATAGTTCAGGTACTTAGAACAATAGTTCAGGTACTTAGGACAATAGTTCAGGTACTTAGGACAATAGTTCACCATAAGCAGTACAATAATTACAATAGTTTCACAGTATAGGCAAATCAAACACTCTTTACCGAACCCCTGTTTCTAAACGTAGGGTCTTCTGGAATAGGATCTCTTTCTGTACGTCGTGGCTAAGGCCTCCCTTTAGTACCCCTAGGCTGGCTTGCCCTATTCCGCTAGGCTGGGGCCTCCCTATAGTACTACTAGGCTGGCTTGCCCTATTCCACTAGGCCGGGGCCTCTCTTTAGTACCACTAGGCTGGCTTGCCCTATTCTGCTAGGCTGGGGCCTTCCTATAGTACCACTAGCCTGGCTTACCCTATTCCGCTAGGCCGGGGCCTCCCTATAATACCAGTCTTTACCTCAGGCCTAATGACCTACTTTTACCTTGGGCCTGATGCCCTACCAAAACTTGGGCCTGGTGCCCCACTTTATAATGGGCCTGGTGCCTCACATTACATTGGGCCTGATGCCCCACTTGATAATGGGCCTGGTGCCCCTCTTAATACTGGGCCTGGTGCCCCACCTCCAATTGGGCCTGGTACCCCTCTTAGTACTGGGCCTGGTGCCCTACCTTAAATAGGCCTGAATTGGCCCTTTAAATCTCTCTCTCTATGGTCAAAAGTGCCAGGGCCCCTTTAAATCTGCAGGATCCCAGAGCCTGCTGTTACTCGGTAGCTGATCGCCACCCCAAATCCCACCTCCACATGAATATTTATAAGGCCTTGAACTGGCCTTGCGTTTTTTTGGCCCCTCACTGTGGGCATTGCTAAGTCCCGCCTCCCTCCTGAATATTAATTCAGGGTTCTAATGACCCGATTCCCCTGCGGCGCTTGGCCGCCTTTCTTCGCGCTTTCTGCACGCTTTAGAAACAAGGACACAGTCTCTTTTGAACAGGCGGTCAGCACGCTTCTAGTGCTGCCACCGACTCACCTCTCCAACGTCTGTTGGAGGATCGGGAGGCAACCAGGAGGCGGGAGGTGAGCTGGAAGTGGGAGAGAGTGTACAGGCGGCTGGGAGGACAGCAAGGGGGCCTCAGACAGCCAACAGGAACTTGGCGATGCGGCGCTTCTCTGCCGCCGGCGTGGGACCGAGTTAAACTTTAAACTACTGGGGGGGGGGCCCAAAATAAGAAAACAGTGGGGCTAATAAGCCCCAACAGCGGTGAATGGCCGGTCACAATCTTCTGGTGCCCCGATGGCACCGCGGACTGCAGAACCAGGAGTCTTCAGGCAGGGAAGGCAGCACAGGACCACAGCAAGCCCAGAGGGACAGCTTCAACAAGGTAAGCCCTAAACTGTCCCTTGACTTCTGTGTCCTGTCTCCTCTACCACTGCCCCGGATCAACTGACAACGGAACAAATATTTTTCAAACTTGAACCTCCCTGGGTTCTAGATTGGCTGGAGTAGAATGCTGTGCATGAGCCACTCAGCACAGCATTCCATCCAGGCCATTGTGACATCTATTGCTGTTAAATCTGCTTTTTTTTTTACTATGCTGTAAAGTGTACAGTGCACTTTTGTACTATTATTTTACAGTTTCCCATTACAAGGGGGTGAATCTTTATTTTCAGGGGCCCCCTTAACATAGTATCCTGCTGCCTACACCTACAGCAGGTACCCTCAGCACCTGTGAACCCCTAATTCATTTGTTAATTTTAGGCTTTCTGGGATGCCCCAACTTTGGAGCATTACACATGCCGCTTGTAGGGCATCGAGAATGGCCCTGCTCTTGGATGTGGCTGCAGCAAAGGTGCTCCAGTTAACACCTAGAATATTCAGGTCCCTCATCAGCAATATCTCCCCTTTCTCTGACATCCTAAGGATGCCTTCTATCATTTCTTTGTCCATTTCCTCCCCACTGAGATGGGGGTCTTTATACAACTCCTGTGTGAATTGTGGTGCCATTTCCAGTCTCCAGGGTGACCCACAGTGCCTCCTCTCCTCCCTGTTTACCCTTTAGTTCCATTGCTTTGATCCCTTCCCTTACATAGAGAGCTACTCCTCCTCTTCTACCCTCCCTGTTCCTCCTGTAGATTGTGTACCCTGGTATGTTGACAACCCAGTCATGGTCCTCTGTGTACCACGTTTCTGTGACTGCCATGATATCCAGGCATCCCTCTTCTATCAGGGCCACCAGTTCAGAGAGCTTGTTACCTGGACTACAGAAATTGGTACTCATTACGCTCCATTTTTGATGGCCTTATCCCGTTTTACTTTATCCCTGTCCTTACTGCCTTTGCCTTTTTCTCCATTTACCCCCTGCCCTTCTCCCTATCGACTTCTCTATGTTGGTGTTTACCTCACTAACTACCCTGATTTTTTTGGGGGGGGAGCTAGGATTTCCCTTATCCTTTTCAGTGCCTCCCCAGTTCCCTAGTTTAAATGCTTGCCAATGAAGTATTTAAACCTGCCACCTATGATCCTGGTTTCCCTCCTGGAAAGATGCAGATCATTGTGCTAGTATAGGCCTGCATCTGTCCAGGTGGACCCCTAGTCCCCAATGAAGCCAAAACCCTGAGCTCTGCATCAATTTTTCATACGTTAGTTGTCTGGGAAGATAGTGCAGCATACCTGTTTGATGTTTGAATAGGTTTAATACTGTCTGCCATTGTAGTTTTTGTGTCAGTTTTATGAACTTGCTGCCAGCCCCCTGGTCTGCTTGTCCTCTGGGGTAGGGGTGCCAGCAAAGTGTGCCTTGAAGCTGCATGTGTTGCATTGTTGCCCAGTGGGGGCTAATTTAGTATGGCATAGAGGTATTTTATCTCATCCCATGCTGCATGCAGCTGAGCTTTGAGGTCCCTGATTGTGAAGCATGTTGAACAGTGCCCCACTCTGTAGATAAAGCCTTTCATAAAAAGTGTGCCACAGCTGTTGCAGTTTAAATAGTCCATAGTGGCTTAATTTCCCTGGAGTTTTGTGGTGAGAGAATTAGGTTGCCTAGGGCAATTTGTGGATGAAAGATAATGGAATAAGTGTTTCTATGCTGAGCCAAATGGCAAGTTTCCTACTAGGGCTTGGTTGCTGCCTTGAGCAGTGAATAGGATATGTGGATAGAAATAGATGCCAAGGTTAGGATTAAATGTTGTGTAAAAGGAAGGATGTTTATTTTTTTTGGTTTTCTCCTCTTCCAGCTGCCTTCTTCTTCTATTGGGTGGAGACAGATGCAAGGATTAGGGTGTGGACAAAAATCTTATGTATAAAAATGTGTAGGTAGGCTTGAAGTAGTTGGAATGGATGAAGATTTCCTGGTGCATTTGGGAACTAATGATCTAGAGGGAAACAGCATTTTGGAAATCCAAGCAAGGTTCCAAGAACTTGCCAGAGTCTGTCGAGATAATGGATGCAACATTTCCTTTTCGGAGATATTGCCAGTACCAAAGGCCTCAGTGGAGAGAAAAAAATGAAGCTCACAGAGGTTAATGACTGGCTCAGGAAGTGGGGTGAAGAGAGTGGGTTGGGGGTGTTAGGGAACTGGAATGGAGTTTGGGAGGATAAGGGCTATATGCCAAGGACAGGTTTCATCTTGCCCCATTAGGAAAGGAAGTCCTTAAACAGAGGATGGCTGACTACATACAAGAAAGGTGGGGTTTAAACTTGTGAGGGGGAAGGGATAAGGGAGGGGCTGACCAGAAGCCCTGTCCTCCAGATGAGGGGAGTAGCCTTCATGCCCAAGGGGGGAAGGGGGGAAACAGATTGGGGATGGAGGTTTCAGGAGGAGCAGAGGGAGGATGGAAGTATAAGGAATCTGGGTGGGGTTCGACAAAGAGAATCAGGGATAAGGGGTGGGGGTTGGTGTTAGTAAATGCCAGGAGTTTGGGAAACAAGTTGCCAGAGTTCCAGGCCATGCTGTTAGGGGGTGGATGTGGCAGAGGTCGGAGCGTGGGCCAACAAAAACCATGACTGGGACCTAAAATGCGGGGTACACTATGCTCAGGAAGGATAGAAAGGAGGGCAGAGGGGTGGAGTGGCTATGTTCATTAGAGATGACATAGAAATTGCTAGAGATAGAAGAGGCAGAGGGAAGCGTGGAGGCCTTATGGGTCACTTACGATCCTCAGCAGGAAATAAGGTCCAAGCTGGGTGTAGCATATAGGGCCCCAGGATGAGTGAGGTTCTAGAGGATGGTTTGCTGGACAACATCATTGCCAGTGTGGACCAAAGGGGAAGGAGTGGTGTTGATGGGGGACCTTAATATGCCAGGTACAAACTGGGGAACCATGTCCTCTAAGGTGGCCAAGGAGCAGAGGCTGCTGGATGGCTTCCAGGATGTTTTCTTAACACAGCATGTGATGGAGCCCACAAGGGAGGGGCATGTCCTGGATGTGGTTCTGGCAGATGGGGATCTGGTAAGGGACATGGTTGTACAAGACCCCCTGACTGGGAGCGACCACAATACTGTCTGGTTTCAAATAAGCATGGGAGGAGGGTGAGATCTAGGACACTGGCAGTGGACTTCAGGGGGCAGACTTCAAGGGCATGGGAAATATTCTCAAGGATCACTTGATGGGGATTACCTCAATGACAAGTGTGGAAAGGAAATGGGAGGTCATAAGCAGGGACTACATGAGGCAGTCAGGATCTGCACTAAGTTGAAACGTAAGGGAGCAAGGTCACATAAACCATGCTGGTGGTCCAGTGAGGTACAGGTAGCAGTCAGAGAAAAGAAGGGCCTACAAAATATAAAACAACAAGAGGGATAGGGATAAGGAAATGTACCAGCTTGCATCTAGAAAAGTCACCGTATGGTGAGGAGCAAAGTCCAGTAAAAGAGCAGCTGGCACAGGGGATACATGGAGGGGAAAAGGGGTTCTTCCGGTACATTGGGGAGTGGAGAAAAACTAAGGGCCATCTCAGCAGATTGAGATCAGAAGGAGGGTGGGTGGATAAGGCGAGGACCAGGCAGAGGTATTTAACGAGTACTTTGCCTCACGTGTTCACTAGGGAGGGGATGGGATATCTACAAAGCAAAGGCACGAAGGGATAGAAACATCAGTAAGTGGGATCAGGGAGCAACAAAAATGGAGCAAGAGGAGAGAGAGTACCCCAGGGTGTCACATCTGGGTAAAGATAAAAAGGCCAGTAAGGTGGAGGGGACGGATGATGCTATCTCCGTCAAAAGGTGTGGTTAGCCCTCAAGGCCCTAAAGAAAGACAAATCTCCTGGGCCGGATGGCATTCATCCGAGAGTACTATGGGAATTGGCGGACATACTGGCTGCACCCCTGGCGGAGCTTTTCAGCAGGTCACTTGAGACAGGGAGGGTACCTAGGGATTGGCGAGAGGCACATGTGGTACCAATCCATAAAGGGGGGTCGAGGGAAGTACCAGGTAACTATAGACCCATCAGTTTGACCTCGGTGGTGGGAAAATTAATGGAGAGAATACTAAAGGAACGATTGGGGGTGTACTTGGAGGAGGTGGGAGGTCTGGATAGTCGGCAACATGGGTTTGTGCCAGGTAGATCATGTAAAACCAACCTTGTGGAGTTCTATGAATGGGTAACATCAGAACTGGACAGGGGTAAGCCTGTGGATGTATTATTCTTGGACTTCAGCAAGGCATTTGACTCTGTCCCCCACAATGGTCTGGTGGAGAAACTGATGGGGTTAGGAGTAGGCCTTTGATGGTCAGATGGATTGAAAACTGGCTAGCTGGGACGCACTCAGAGGTAGTGGTCTTTGGGGAGCTCTCGAACCCTAGAGAGGTTGGTAGTGGGGAATCGCAGGGCTTGGTCCTGGGTCCGATCCTGTTTAATGCATACATATCGGACATCAGGAGGGTATAGGGTGAAATGAGTCTCTTTCGGATGACTCCAAGATGGGAGCAGTAGTTGAGGGAGAAGAGGGGAGGTTGGCCCTGCAAGGGGACCTGGACACCCTGGAAGGCTGGGCTCACACATGGAAGTTAAATTTCAATATCACCAAGTGCAAGGTGTTGCATCTTGGTCGGGGAAACCCTAAACACAGGTACACCCTGGGAGGGGAGGCGCTGGAGGCCTCAATAGGGGAAAAAGACCTAGGGGTCATGGTGGATGCATGTATGAATAACTCTGAGCAGTGCAGGAGAGCGGCTAGCAAGGCAAACAGGATGTTGGGATGCATCGTAAGAGGGATCACCTCTAGGAGCAAGGAAGTGATTCTGCCACTGTACAATGGACTGGTTAGACCACACCTTGAGTACTGTGTACAGTACTGGAGACCACACTTAAGAGGGACCTACAGCTCCTAGAGAGGGTACAGAGGAGGGCAACAAAGATGATCACGAGGGCTGGGGATTTGGCGTGAGGACAGACTTAAGGAGCTCTGCCTGTTTTCACTGGAGGAGGAGAGACAGGGGGACATGATTGAGGTCTTCAAGTACCTCAAGGGAATAAATAGGAGTAAACATGGAGGGATCTTTAGACTAAAGCAGGGAGGTATCACCAGAGGGCATGGTTTGAAGTTGGAAGGTGGAAGGGTAAGGGGAAAAGAGGAGGTTTTTCACTGAGAGGGTGGTGGACCCTTGGAATGCACTGCCTGGTGAGCTAGTTCAGAGATCCACAGTGGAGGGCTTCAAGAGAGGATGGGACAGACACAGAAAGTGGATGTATCAGATGATGTCCTTTCCCAGTGGGATGGGGATGGATGATACGGGTTTCTGGAGCACAAGGGATGGGAGGGTCTCGGCACCCAACTAAGGATCTAAAGTTCGAGCAGACTCGATAGACCGTAAGGCCTAATCTGCTGGCAAATAGTATTTTAGTATGTTAGTATGTAAGATTAGTGACGATGCTGTGGAGAGAACAGTGGAATGCATATAGGAGTAAATGCAGTATGTGTTACTTCCTGCCCTGGGCAGGAAGTGGGCATGGTAGTTCAGATATAAGAGGAGTCGTTTTGGGGGTTGCATGAAGAAAACAGATCACATCTGACCTCATTTGCTCAGGGAAGGAAAGGAGCATTAGGGTTGATAACCCTAAAGAAGACTCCACCACTGATTTGCCTTTACTCCAGAGACCCCAAACCTTAATGTTTTTTATTTCCATACTTTGAGCACTTTGAGGTCTTCAACCCTAATGTCTGCATTAACATACAGTAGTTTTTTCACAATTAATTCTTGTTCTTTTCCTTATAGTGAAATCATAACATTTGTGCAGGTCCCTTTGAGCCCTGTGCAAAATGAAATGAATACAATACCGGAGACACTCCTGACCTACAGTAGTGCATAGGACCATCTGGTCTTGACATGCATGTCCATAACCTGTGAGGCAAGACTCCAAGCCCAAAACAAGGTGTTGTGTGTATAGCGGAACACTGCTTCATTCCTCCCCAGGCTGGGGCTGGCGCTGCATGTTGCAGCACCTTACCCACCAGCATTGACCCATTAAACCAGCTCAATGAGCTCACACCTGAACTCAGGTCACTGGCTTGGGAAGGTGACGTGGTCCCCATTGGGCCAATGGACATCCCAGAAAACAACATTGCTTTATATTTTTTTGTTGTTGTGACATCCTGACCCCAAAACATTTCAACATTCTATTTATTACCCCTCCTTCTGAACATGACAGGTGTAATTTAATATCATACTGGAGAAAACATAATTTTCTGCCAGCAGTGTGAATTCTTGTGTTGGTCAGGATTTGAAAAACAACAGTTGTCATGATGCTGAAAAGTTTAGGTGTAAATTTAGCAAATTACTAAAGTTAGGAGTATGCATTAAACAGTTACAACATATCTCAACAACTTTGCTGTTTTGTAATATTTTGACCCCAGACTTTCAACATAATTTTCTTATGACCCCCACCTCATGAACACTGTGGGTGAAAATGTTCAAATCTCAGCTGAAACATCATTTTGCACCACAGGTGTGAAAATCCATTTTGGCCAAGATATGAAAATTAACAGCTGTAATGGTCATGAGGTGGTGTGAAAAAAAAATGGCAATATTGAAAATTTGGGGTCAAAATAGTGGAAATTACCAAAGTTAAGAATATGTGTAGAAAACGATTAATGTATGCTCATAAGTTATTCATTTTTACCTGTTTTTTGCTCACATTTTCAACATGGCATTTCTGGGACCCCATCTCATGAACAAGCAAAGTGAAATTATGTAAGTCTGGCTCAAATGGTAACTATGTGCAACAACCATGAAATCACCCTCCAGGCCTGATAATTGTAATTTCACCACCAGTGGTTATGAATAGGGATGCAGTTAATTTAAATTTCACTGGCAAAGTGGCCAAATTCACCTGGCAGAGCAATTTACAAAACTTTTCCATATTAGGTGAAATTCCGCCTTCCACGGGCAGAATTCCGCCTCCCACGGGTGAAATTTCACCTTCCAAGGGGCAAAATTTCACCATGGAAGGTGGAATTTTGCCACAGAAGGTGAAATTTTGCCATGGAAGGTGAAATTTCACCGTTCAGTCAGGCAAAATTTTGCCTTTCCACCAGGAGAAATTTCACATTTCAGTCTGCGAAATGGGCAGAATTTTACAGATTACTCCGTGAAGCAAATTTCATTCACTTCACCCACCGCTAATCATGAAGAGGTGTCCCATAAAGTTCATGCTGAAAATTTGGTGAAAAAACACCTGACAATAACCAAGTTATGAAGCAAAGTTGAAAACATATTGAAATACGTTAGACAGCAAATTCCTGTTTTCCTCAGTTCACAAGTTCGGCATTGAAAAGTGAAGATGTTTCTCCAGTCCAGAGAGGATTATGGCAGGGGTGCAGGGGAAAAAAGTTTGGGAATCTAAAAGCAATTCTAGCCACATATCTACCAAAGCTAAGTCCTCCATACATAAGCAATAACCCATGATGGGGTGTGCGTTTATTAGGGATTAATCAACACCCCGGGTGCATTGTGAGGCATGAAGCTGTAGACCGAGTGTGCTCACAGCACCCGGGATGTTGATTAGTCCCCAATAAAGGCACACCCTGGAGTGGGTTATTGCACTAATAACATGGGCTACATATTGAGGCAAATTGACCAATACTGCTGCATTTACAGGACAAAAACAGTGGGGATTACTTAGTGTTCCTACACTACTTATAGGCAGAGTACCACATCCATGTGTGTTCTGCCACATGAAAATAGTGCTTGTAGTCACTTCTGGCAAGAGCTGCTGCTTTGAAAAGTGTCAATAATGCAGCAAACACGTTCCAGTTATGGAGTATGGATTTAATCCCACCCCCATAGCATGCATCACTATAGACACAATAAGCATTCCTGACACTGCAGTACATTTGGGAAAACAACATGTTTACCTTGCTTGTGCTTTCCAGAGCTGTTTACCTTTTGTTACTATGATGTCCATGGAATGTGTACTGATTGTGATGATTGCATGCTGAATGGTTCAATTCCTCACATTGTGATTTAGCTGTTGCACACAACACTTACTGCCCCTGACTTATATTTTGGTTAGTCCTGCACATGCAGAAGGTGACGACTGTGTTGGTTTGTTAAATATTTCATGATAACGCGACTTTCTCCTTCGTCTTTCTCCTCTTCCAGTGTCACTGCTTTATGTTCCTGTCATGAGATTACCGTTTGCAGACCGTTCCACTCCTGCTGTCTCACTGTACTACAATATGCGCACACATTGCTTTCTGTCCTTAGCGTTCTTGTTTGGTTACCAATTATTTTCCTATTCTTAAATGTGTAACCTATGTCTTGCTGCATCTCTTGCCATGATCGATACCTAACTACAGTCGCAAGCCTCGGCGTCCGATTCCCTCATTGCAGACAGAAGCTGTGTTACTGTCACAGTGTCTGTGTACACTACGGACTGATGATGTGTGTGTTTTGTGATAAATGTATTATATTTCTGCAGTTTGTGGTTCTGGTTATTGATCCACCCATAGTAGGACTGCCAGTGTCTATTCGGTGGGTGCATGGGTAAACTCCATCGCTAACGGGGGAAAAAAATGGAAGATTCTGCTTTTTAAAGACAGTCTGACATAATTAGTGCAGACACTGCTATTCAATTTTTATGTACGCGACTTTTTAACCACATCCACTTGGTATAAAAATATCAGCAATTAATGCAAGGTCATGTGATTGATTGTACCCAATCACTTCTCTCACAGATAGATGCCCATGTTATAAATTCTTTCAATAATCTCCAGATGGAAGTCATGCAATCCAAAAAGGAGGTTGACTTAGCAAGTCTGCAGTTCAGAGCAACATTAAAATGTTTGCCTATAATAGAGGGATCGTCAAAGAAGGCTAATTCTAAAAAGAAATTTATGAAAAATTGATGGTCACTAATATTTGGCCCATAGATGTTGGCTAAAGTGAAGTTTCCATCCAAGGTTTTAACTTCTACTATTGCATATGTTCCTTGAGGGACAGTTACTGACCAACCAAATTCCACTGAAGAGTTTTTTTTAATAACTATAATAAGGGTCTGAGAAATAAAGCTTCCTGATTGTCTGGAAGCATTATATCAGCCTTATGTTAATCTTTTATGAACATATATGTAGAGCCTAATCATATGTTGAACAAGGTTTAACACTGTTTGATGGTGTTTTTATTATAATAGCAATAAGACACTCCCAGACGTTATGCTTATGGTCAGTTAATTACCCCTCTAGGGGGATGTGGCACTTGGCTATGGTTCATGCAACATTATACCCTTAGAGGGTGATCAACAGACCATTAGCATAACCCCTTGTCATACGTTATTGCTTAAATATGACTACACCTCTGGCTGAGCTTCAGTAATTAGCAGCAACACCTGGGCCCCATTTTTTAAGGAAAAATTCCAACTCCTTATTAGAGAAATGGGTTTCTAGAAGTAGTTAGATATTTGTCATTTTGTGATCAAAACATTTAAATACTCTGCCTTATTCCTAAAACTGAGGCCCTTAACATTCCACGTTAACATTTTAATAGGTATGCTAACAGATGTATTAACAGTATAAGCTTGCCATAAATTATCAGTCTTTCCCAGAACCATTTCCATACCATTCCACAGTATTGTCCATATTGAAAGTTTAAAGAATATCACCCTCCATAACCCACACCTAGTAGTCAATTCGGCTGAAGGCCTTGAACAAAAAATGAGTGCCATTTCCCTCTAAACCTACACTAACCCATCCTTCTCTCCCCATTTGTAGCCCTCCCCCTCCCCTTCCCCACCCCAATCCCAAATGCATCAACAAAAGACAACCTTTTGTATTCCACTTACCCAGAGAGTGAGGAGAACAAAGCAAAGTTACAGTTCTAATTAAATAGAGAATAAAGGATGGGGAAGTGTGTGTTATGAGAATTTAATGCTCACCCAATGTGTGGGATGCTACATAAACCCGAGCCGACCCGAGAGTTCTAAAGCATCCACACCGAAATATATTTAAATTCGAATATGACACACTTCACCATCTTTTATTTTTTATAATAAAAGGGCAGCAATTTTTCTCCTGCTTGAGTTCAGTGTTCACACACACACACACACTCTCACACACACACACACACACACACACACACTCTGTCTTTCTTACAAACACAGACACACACACACAATCTCTGACTTCATCTGTCTTCTGCCCTCTACCTCCCTTAACATAGTTCTTTTTTGTTTCCGTTTTGTTTATACTTTACAGCTAGTCTCTGACCTGATCGCGTCTACCACGCTTCCCTGGCACGCTCCCTTGTAGCTCTAGACATTTTGTCCCGAAACAGACAAATGGCAGGATCAACCAGATATTTTGCTGGGGAAAAGGCTGGATCAACCAGATACATGAAACAAATAGAAAAAAAAAGGATGGACGCGTCTTGTTTCGGAGGCTCCACGGGACACGAGAGACGGAGACGCCATGTTTGTAAGACAGTTTAGTCCGCCCCCACGGCGAACATTATCCAATGAGCGAGCGTCATCGAATGAGTGACTGGGCGCGTGAATGTTGTAATAACCAGCCAGTTATTACGGCAAATAGCAACTGGTTCAGCCCATAGGAAAAATTGCTGACCAGTAATTATTAAAAGAATAAGAATACCAGGAGGGATGGAGAAAAAAAGAGGAGTTAAAGAGAAGTAGAGTATAAACCATAAACTCTATTTAATAACTGATATCATAGAGGAATCTAAAAAAGAAGTAGCCCCTTCTCCTTTTCCTTCCCTTCCCCTCCCCCCTTCTGCCTTCACTAAGGATAGTCATTCCTAAGATATGTAGAGGTAAGGTCCTGCACTCACCACCACCATTCAATCCATTTAGGGAGGTAGTATAGCGCAGTGGGTTAAGGCTCTGAGCTGCAAATCTGGAGATCTGGGTTTGAATCCCATAGCCTCCACTTGCATACTGTGTAACCTTCAGCAAGTCACTTAACTTCCCTGTGCTCCCAGGTCGCACCTGTAAAAAAAAGCTTTCAGCTTAATGTGTCTCTCCTGGTTAAACAATTGGAAAAAATTTCAAATTAAGGAGCTACTCGCTGGTCCAGGTGCAAAATCTTTATTAAAGTGCTAGTGTGGCATGTCTTAACATGTTTTGGACTGACTTCCTTTATCAAAAGACATGCCAAGGATGATGTGATGTCATCTTATATACACAGCAATGACATTATACACATGAAACCAATAAAGTGAAAAACACACAGAGCAGTGAATAAACAATTAAAAAGACAATAATACTTGTCTCACAAATAAATCCATAACCAAAAATGTTAAAAATGACAGAAAATGTGAGTTAAACAAGCATTTATCAATGTCAAATGTTTGCTTGCTGGTATTAGCATTGGAAGTTCATGAGTTAGACAAATGCAGAATAGGAAGGGCAGTGAAGTAGTGAAGTGACACCAACCCCACCCCCACCCTGCAGTGATGGACAGGCATTGGGGTGTGCCTTTGGGTCATCGCTAATAATGCTCACACCATTTCACCTCACCGTATTGTGCAGACACTGACAAGTGTTGAAGTGTGGGGCTTTATAGTCACCCCATTCCATAAGGAAATATACTGAGATGGGTGCAGTATAGGAGAATGGGGTGAACTATGGGGCTGAAGAGTCCAAGGCACACCTCAGTGCCTGTCAGTGAGCTGCAGGATGGGGGTGGAATGGTGTGAGCATTACAGCCGGCAAGCCAAAGGCACACCCCTGACGTCTGTCAGGTTGTACAGGGTGGGACAGCATGGTTAGAAACCCTAACGCCCCAGCATTTGTTGGTATTTGCACTACAAATGTTCAACATGGCCTTTTTGTGATCCCAGCTCATGAAAGCATTTGGACCTCTGCTCATGAGCAGTGACAATGTGATTTTGTTAATGTGTCCCAAACTGCGACCATGCCATTCTGTGGCAGATGTGCAAAAACACAGTTCAGGCAGAATGTGAAAAATGACAGCTGTACCATTCAGAGTGAGGTGTGAAGAGATGGCGCTCTTGAAAATCTGAAGTGAAAACTCCTAGTGCCCTCACCTTGAAATGTATTCTCTTCTAAACCCACGAGACAGGTCCAATCTCTGTACCCATATCATTTTGCCTGTCTGTTAAAGTCCATTTATTCTTTTTGCACTACAAACTTTACATTTCTGTATGATGATTTATTGCATATGTTATTGTTCTGTTTTTTTTCTTACACCCCTTCCCTCCCAGATGCATGTGGAAACCATTGTTTATTAAGCTCAGTATGTCTTTCCTGAGGAAACTGTAGAAAAACAATAAATAAATACATTTCAGATATAAAAAACTAAACTCCTTGGTACAAACTTTTAAAATTTGTTCTGCTGTTTTTCAAGCAGTGTGTGGCCCATGCCCTGCTTTACTATTGGGCAATTCCTAACAGTAAATGCCTGCTAGTATAGCCATTGTCAGATTGCACACTTTGTAATCCAGCTTTCAACTATTTATGTTCACAATCGCTTTTGCTTTTATTTCTGAATGCTATGCAACTGCTGTAAGCTTCCAGAGTGTAATCAAGAGCATCCCAGAAACAAATGTTTATGCATGCTTGCACTTTTTTCCCCACTGCAGGCTGCTGCTTAATAAACCACCACATAGCTATTATCTTCCATCTAAGAAAACACAAAATGTAATCCATTATTTTTATGTTTGCTTGCACACATGTGCAAGAAACATAGTGCCACCATACGAAGTTTCGTAGGTGTGCCACTACGCTTCCAATGCCCTGCTCCTTGTCTCAGGCGTGGCCTCACCACACCAATAAATGTCTGAGTTGTCTATGACAGCAGTTCAGATGCAGTGGTGTACAATTCCAAGCAAAACACCGCTACAATCAGCGGTGGTAATGTGTAGGCAATTTGCATACTGCTGTCTATAGTATGCAAAGTGTCATATGTACATCAGCTGAACAGCTGTCATAGACACCATACCCCAACAAACATCCAAGTAGTATGTTGGGAGCCCACCCAGCATGCTCATGTTCCCTCCCCACACACACACACACACACACTGTATGGCCGACAGGGGTGCCCAGTCCCCTTCAGCTCCACTGCCCCCAACCCCAACAGACTTCCAGGTGCCACGCTGGGAGCCCACCCCTGCATGGCAACAGTTTGTATGGCCGACAGGGTGCTCAATTAACCATCAGCTCCACTGCCCCCCCAAAAACCTTCTAGCTGCCACTCTGGGAACCCACCCCAGCATTGCAAAACTCCTGTATCGTCTTTCAAAAAAACCCAAAAAACATCACCTATAAGAAATGAGCATTTGTCAATGCTGAATGTTGATTGAGTGGGTGTGTTGAGCTCACTCACTGCCCCTCTGTCACTCGCTCAGTCTGTGTCTTCCAGTGCTGCAGGCTACTCTTTTGTACTGGGCTCCTGCCTGCATTGGCACCTTGTTCTGCCCACTAAGAAATCTGCAGCTGTCCCGACAGAGCTCTGTTGAGGTGGCTCACTCCCCCTCTCTCACTCGCTGATTCTGGTTCTCTTGGCGCTGCAGGCTGCCCTTTTGTACTGGGCTCCTGCCTCTGTTGGTGGCTTTTTCAGCCCACAAAGAAATCTGCAGCAGTCCCGACACAGGTCTGTTGAGCCTGCTGACTTCTCCTCTCTCACTAGTTCATTCCATTTCTGCCAGCGCTGCAGGCTATCCTTTTCTATTGGGCTCCTGCCTGCATTGCCGCCTTCATTTGCCAACAAAGAAACTTGCAGCAGTTACAATAGAGCTCCACTGAGCTCGCTCACTCCCCCTCTCTCACTCGCTCATTCTGGTTTTTCCACCACTGCAGGCTGCCCTTTTGTACTGGGCCACTGCATGCATTGCTGCCTTTTTCTGCCCACAAACAAATCTGCAGCAGTCCCAACAGAGCTCCGTTGAGCTCACTCACTCTGTCTCTCCCTCACTCACTTACTCGTTCTGTGTCTCCTGCCGCTGCAGGCTGCCTTTTTGTACTGGGCTCCTGCCTGCATTGGTGGCTCGTTCTGGCCAGAAAGATATCTGAAGCAGTCCCGACACAGCTCCATTAAGCTCGCTCACTCCCCCTCTCTTACTCACTCATTCTGTTTCTGCCGGCACTGCAAGCTGGCCTTTTGTACTGGGCTCCTGCCTGCATTGCCGCATTTTCTGCCCACAAAAAAATCCACAGCAGTCACAATACAGCTCAGTTGAGCTTGCTCTCTACCGCTCTGTCACTCACTCACTCATTCTGTTTCTCTTGGCGCTGCAGGCTACGCTTGTGTATGGGGCTCTTGGCTGTGTTGGCACCTTTGTCTGTCCACAAAGAAATCCGAAGCTGTCCCGACAGAGCTCTATTGAGGTCGCTCAGTCTCCCTCTGTCACGCGCTCATTCTGTTCATCCTGGCGCTGCAAGCAGCCCTTTTGTACGGGGCTCCTGCCTGCATTGGTGCCTTTTTCTGCACACAAA
This sequence comes from Neoceratodus forsteri, assembly GCA_016271365.2. Classification (NCBI taxonomy): domain Eukaryota; kingdom Metazoa; phylum Chordata; order Ceratodontiformes; family Ceratodontidae; genus Neoceratodus; species Neoceratodus forsteri. The sequence goes on from CM028138.1 coordinate 158,890,617, forward strand.
GAAATCCACAGCATTCCTGATAGAGCTCTGTTGTGTTCACTAAGCCCCACTGTCTCACTCACTCATACTGTTTCTCCCACTGCTGAAGGCTGGCCTTTTCTACTGGGCCCCTGCCTGCTTTGTCACCTTTTTCTGCCCACAAAGAAGTCCACAGCAGTTCTGACAGCGCTCCAGTGAGTTTGCTCACTCCTCCTCCCTCACTTGCTCTCTCGTTCTGTTTCTCCCAGTGCTGCAGGCTGCTCTTTTGTACTGGGCTTTTGCGTTGCAGCCTTTTTCTGCCCACAAACAAATCCACAGGAGTCCCAACAGAGCTCAGTTGAACTCGGTCACTTCCCCCTCTCACTCATTCGATCTTAATCTGTCCCAAACACTGATTTCCCACAGCTACCGTGCTATTCTTCGGCAGGAGTGCAAAAACATATTTTAGCCAGGATGTGAAAAATGACAGCTGTACTGTTCATAAAGAAGTGTGAAAAACTGCCACTGTTGAAAATGTGGCATGGAAATATTACAAATTTGCGAAGTTACAAGAGTGTGTGGAAACAGTTCAACGCACTCTTGTAACACAGTCATGTTATGGAGTTTCGTCACCACATTTTCAACATAGAGATTTTAGGACCTCTGCTCATGAACAATGCCACTGTCATTTTCTTAATCTGTCCTGAACACTGATTTCCTACAGTGACTGTGTTATTCTATGCCGCAACTGTAAAACCACATTTCAGTCAGGATGTGAAAAATGACAGCTGTACTGCTCATAAGGACGTGTGAAAAAATGCCACTGTTGAAAATGTGGCATGACAATATTAAAAATCTGCGAAGTTACAAGGGTGTGTGGAAAGTGTGCAATGCACACTTGTAGCACAGTCATTTGATGGGCTATCATCACCAAATTTTCAACATAGTCAATTTAGGACCTCTGCTAATGAACAATATCACTGCAATTTTATTAATCTGTCCCAGACAGTGATTTCCCACAGTGACCGCTCTATTCTGCACCGGAAGTGCAAAAACACATTTTGGCCAGGATGGGAAAAATGACAGCTGCACTGTTCATAAGTAGGTGTAGGAAAATGGTAATGTTGAAAGTCTGGAGTGAAAATATTATACATTCGTGAAGTTAACAGCATGCGTGCAAACTGCGCAATGCACACTCGTAACACAGTCATTTTATGGAGTATCGTTACCAAATTTTCAACATAGCCATCTCAGGACCTCTACTCATGAACAGTGTCACTGTCATTTTCTTAATCTGTCCCGAACACTGACTTCCCACAGAGACCACACTATTCTGTGCCGGAAGTGCGAAAACAATTTCCACCAGGATGTGAACAATGACAGCTGTACTGTTCACAAGGAGGTGTGACAAAATGCCAGTGTTGAAAATCTGGCGTGAAAATATTGCAAATTCACAAAGTTACGAGCGTGCATAGCAACTGCGCAGCATACGCTCATTAAACAGTCATTTTTTGGATTTTTTCCACCAAATTTGCAACATAGGCTTTTTGAGAGCCCACCTCATGAACACTGGCACTGTTGTTTCGTTAATCAGCCCTGAATGGTGATTCCACACAGTGACCGTGAAATCACCTTTCAGAGCTGATTAATGCCATGACAGTTCAAGAATTCATGAGGAGTGGTCCCAAAAACCCCATGTTGAAAATTTAGTGAAAAAATTCCCCAAAATGCCCGAGATATGTACTAAAGTTGGAAAAACCCTATTTATTACATTATACAGCTTAATGGCATTTCCTTAGTTCGTGGTCAGCCTTGAAGAGTGCAGACGTGTTCCCGGTCCAACGAAGATCACCGGGCTGAGCTCTGGAGGTAAGTATGGGGTGAGGGTGTGTGTGGGGATGCAGGGTGCGCAGTAGGTGGGTGTGGGTTGCGGGTGGGGTGCTGGGAGACTACAAGGGACTGTTTCCTTTTTTGCAGGGAAAAAAAAAAGCAAAAGACATTGCGGGACCATTTTTCCCTTTACAGGGGCATGTGGCATGCTGGGGTGGGCTCCCTGTGTGCCACCAGAGGCTTTCGTTTGTGGGGACAGCAGTAGCTGACGGGGAATTGAGAACCCCTGTTGGCACAGGGTGGGGATCATTATGCCGACAGGGATTGGGCACCCCGTCTACAGGAACAAAAGTGGGGGGGTTACAGAATGCTGACAGGGAGTGGGCTCCCCCGTCGGCAACAGAAACACGGGGGCACCAAAGCCGACAGGGATTGGGGCCCCCATCAGCACATAAACATGGTGGGGGTGTTATATTGTTTATGAACATGGTGGCAAGCCACCGACATGTTCATAAACAATATCAGGGTTTTTACATCCTGCCCTGCAATGACAGGTCGCTCCCTCATTGCAGCGGATGGCTGACACTGCAATGACAAGGCGGCCCCTGATTGCAGCGGCGAAATTGTCAGAAGTTGGTGGCAAAATTCCAAACTACTGTCATCAGCAGCCTGCAACGGCATTGGGGGAAGTGGGACAAGCCTTTGCAGGCTGTGGGAGCATTGGCCACAACAGTGCCGTGCCTCCACAACCTGCTTCTGAGAAAGCTGCCGGAATATGTTTCTTGCGCTGAGCGCAATCAACATAAAATGGGTTCCTCACTGACTGTCTTGCCCTCCTCCCCAACCCACACCCACTCTCTGAGTACCCCAACTCCCCACACCACATACTTACCTCCGGAGACTGGCGTGATGATCTTCGGTGGACCAGGAACACGTCTGCACTCTTCAAAGCTGTCCACCAACTGAAGAAATGCCGGTAAGCTGTATAATGGCATAAATGATTTTTTTTAAAACTTTGGTGCATATCTTGGGAATTTTTGGGAATTTTTTTACCAAATTTTCAACATGGGGGTTCTTGGAACCTCTCCTCATGAACTCGGTCACTGTTATTTTGTTATTTGGTCCTGAAAGGTGATTTTGTGGTTACTGCGTGGAACCACCTTTCAAGACTGATTTACAAAATGACAGTGTCACAGTTCATGAGGTAGGTCCCCAAAAACTCTATGTTGAAAATTGGGTGAAAAAATTCCCAAAAATGACTGTTTTACAAGCGTGCGTTGCGCAGTTCATACATACATTTGTAACTTTGAGAATTTTCAATATTTTCACTCCAGATTTTCAATATTGCCATTTTACCACACCTCCTTATGAACAGTATAGTTGCCACTTTCCACATGTCGCTCAAAATGTGTTTTTGCACATGTAGCGCACATTGGCACGGTCCGTTTGTGAAATCAATGTTTGGGACACATTAGGAAAATCACAGTAACACTTTTCATGAGCAGAGGTGTTAAAATGGCTATGTTGAAAATTTGGTGACAAAAGTTCATAAAATGACTGTGTTACAAGCGTGCATTGCGCGATTTCCACGCACCCTCATAAGTTCACGAATTTGTAATATTTTCAGTCCAGATTTTCAACACTGACATTTTTCCACACCTCCTTATGAACAGTACAGCTGTCATTTTTCACACCTTGACTGAAATGTATTTTTGCACTTCCGGTGCAGAAAAGCACAGTCGCTGTGGCAAATTAGTGTTCGGGATAGATTAAGAAAATTACAGTGACACTGTTCATGAGCGGAGGTCCCAAAATGCCAATGTTGAAAATCTGGTGTAAAAAATCCTCAAACTAATTACATTATGGGTATACAGTTTCTACGCATGCTCTTGACTTCACCAGTTTTTTTATATTTTCACTCAAGATTTTCAACAATGCCATTTTTTACACCTCCTCATGAACAGTACACCTGTCACTTTTTACATCCTGTTCAAAATGTGTTTTTGAACCTGTGGCACCAAATGGTGCAGTCGCTGTGCAAAATCATCTTTCGCCTAATGAACCGATAGTGTCACTGTTTATGCAGTGGGATCACAAAAACCCGTGTGAAAAACCTGGAGTAAAAATACCAGGAAACACCCAGGGCATTAGGGTTTTCTACCATAATGCTCAACCCTGTAGGGACTGACAGGTGTCAGGGGTGTGACTTGGGATTGTCGACAGTAATGCTCATGCCATTGCACCCCCCAGTCCCACCCTCCAGCCTGTGACAGGCACTGAGGAGTGCCTTCGACCCTTTGCCCCCAGAGTTCACCCCATTCTCCTATACTGCACCCATTTCAGCATATTTCCTTATGGAATGAGGTGAATGTAAAGCCCAAACACCCCAAGGCACACCTCGACACTTGTCAGTGTCTGAAGGGTAGGGTGAGGTGAAACGTCATGACCATCATGGGTAACAGCCCAAAGGCACACCTCAATGCCTGTCCATCTCTGCAGGGTGAGGGTGGAGTTGGCCAATACTTCAATGCCATTCCTAGTCTGCATCTGTATAACTCCTGCACTTCCACTGCTAATGCCAACAAGCAAAGATTCGGCATTAACAAATGCTTGTTTACTTTGTTTCTTCTGGATACAAGATATGATATCTGTGTTAGTGTTCTCTCATCTTATGCTTTCCTCACACTTCAAAGTAATTCTAGGGTAATAAATCACTCTATCATACTTCCTGTGTTTTGCGTGCCCCGTCTGTAAAGTAATAGTCCTGCCTATCATGCTTCACAACAGGAAGAAAGAAGCCAGCATCAGCAGGATTAAACTGATCTGCTACAGCTGCAGGCTGCAGTAAATGGATATTTATTTTGTAAAAGATAAGACAGCCAGGTGAATAGCCAAGAGAGTAGCTCTAAATTAAAATCTTTTGGGTACTGTAGCAGGGTGTCAACCAGAATTGTTGAGGAGAGTATGGCATTATAAAAACAAGCATTTGTCAATGCCAAATGTTGTCACGCTGGCATTAGCATTGACAGTGCTGGAGCTAGAGACGCATAATAGGAATGGCAGTGAAGTATTGAAGTGACGCCAACCCCGCCCCCACCCTGTAGAGAGTGACAGACATTGGGGTGTGCTTTTGGGTCGTCAGCTATAACGCTCATGCCATTGTATCTCACCCTATCCTGTAGACACTGACAAGTGTCGGGGTGTGGTTCGGGGTCTTTGAGCATTATACTTACCCCATTCCATAAGGAAATATGCTGACATGGGAGCAGAATAGGAGCATGGGGTGAACTTTGTGGCCAAACAGTTCAAGGCACACCACAATGCCTGTCAGTAGCTGCAGGTTGGGGGGTGGAATGGTGTGAGCATTACATTCATTGATCCCAAGTGACACCCCTGACACCTGTCAGTCTGTACCGGGTGGGGTGCTACAGTTGGAAACCCTAACACAGTAGGCGTGTGGTGGTAGTTTTACTCCACATTTTTAGCATGGGCTGCTTGTCAGGCCACCTCATGAAAAGCGGCACAATCACTTTGTTAGCTGAAAAGTGGTTTTGCACAGCAGCTGTGCCATTTGGTGACAGAGGGATGAAAACACAGTTTTGGGCAGGATGTGGAGAATGACAACTGTATTGTTCATGAGGATGCATAAAAAAATGGCAACGTTGTCAATCTGGAGTGACAATATGAAATATTGGTGAAGCAATGAGCATGCACACAAATTGCGCAACTCACGTCCGTAACCCAATTATTTTTGGGAGTTTGTTAGCCACATTTGTCACATAGGCATTTTGGGACCTTCCCTTATGAACAGTGGTGCTGCGATTTTGTTAATCTGTCCCAAAAGTTGATTTCCCATGGTGACCACGCCATTGTGCGCCACAGGTGCGGAAACACATTCTGGGCAGGATGTGAAAAATGACAGCTGTACTGTTCATAAGGAGGTGTGAAAAAATGCCAGTGTTGAAAATCTGGCATGGAAATATTGCAAATTTGCAAAGTTACACGGGTGCGTGGAAACTGCCTAAACGCACGCTTGCAACACAGTCATTTTATGGACTTTCGGCACCAAATTTTCAACATAGGCATTTTAGAACCTCTGCTCATGAACAGTGTCACTGTAATTTCCTCAAACTGTCCCCAAAAGTGATTTTGCACAGTGACCGTGCTATTCTGTGCCAGACATGCAAAAACACATTTTGGCCAGGATATATAAAATGACAGCTGTACTGTTCATCAGGAGGTGTGAAAAAATGCCAATTTTGAAAATCTGGACTGAAAATATTACAAATTCACGATGTTACGAGCGTGTGTGGAAACAGCGCAATGCATGCTCGTAAAACAGCCATTTTTTAAATTTTTTCCATCAAATTTGCAACATAGGCTTTTTGAGAGCCCCCCTCAGGAACAGTGGCACTGTTATTTTGTTAATCAGTCCCGAAAGGTGACTCCACACAGTGACCACAAAATCACCTTTCAGGGCCGATTAACGCCATGACAGTGCCAGAATTCATGAGGAGGGGTCCCAAAAACCCCATGTTGAAAATTTGGTGCCAAAATTCCAAAACATGCCTGAGATATGCATCAAAGTTGAAAAAAAACCTATTTATTCCATTATACAGCTTACCAGCATTTCCTCAGTTCGAGGTCGGCTTTGATGAGTGCAGATGTGTTCCTGGTCCACGGAAGATCATCGCTCCTGAGGTAAGTATGGGGTGAGGGGGAGTGTGGGGAGGCAGGGTGTGCAATGGGTGGGCATGGGAGACCGTGAGGGACAGTTGTCTTTTTTACAGGTTAAAAAAATTGTAAAATAATCATCGGGGGACAGTTTTTTTTTTGCAGGGGCTTTGGCATGCTGCGGTGGGCTCCCAGCATGCCACCTAAGTGTTTTCTGGGGGGGATGCTACAGCTGATGGGGGATTGGGCACCCCCATTGGCATACAATGAAAACAGGGTGGGGCAAGAGCCGAGGGGGATTGGGCACCCCCCCTCGGCACATAACAAATGGGGGGATGCATTATGCCAGTGGGGAGTGGGTTCCCCTCTCGGCATATACATTGGGCCAGGGTATGCTGACAGCGGGACTGGGCACCCCTGAAGTCAGCAGTATGCCACCATCTTCATATTCTTTTTTTCACCACCAGGGAATGCACGTCGGGAGGTCCGCTGCATATGATGAGCTTAGTTCGCATTGCAATGGACCTTTCATTTGATCCCATCACCACATTAGGTATGCCAGGGTGTGGCACCGGAATGCAGGCTGATTGGGGAATGAGGGACACACCTACTGATGCATGCCCTGCATTCGCCCAACAGTGACCGCACCTCCAAATCTGCACTCCCGCAAGATGTTGGCTGCGCAAGCCTGCCAACATAACAAGCATTTGTCAATGCCAAATGTTTGCTTGTTGATATGAGCATGGGATGTGCAGGATGTAGAGAGATGTGGAATAGGAATGGCAGTGAACTAGTGCCAGGCCCAGCTCCACAGTGCAGAGATGGACAGGCAGTGGGGTGTGCCTTTGGGCATGGTCCATAAAGGTCATGGCATTTCACTTCATTTAGTTGTGCCAGATGGTAGTTTGTAATAGGGTTTGAAGAAGTAAAAGTAGAATGTAGCCTTTGATGTTGGGTTTTAAGAGATTGTAAAGGATTAAAAATATTACTTATCTGCATGGTTTCTCCGTAGTTGAGGCATAGTTGGTTATAATGGTAATGAGTGCTGCTGTCAATGAGATGGGAGGTGGCAGTGCAATCTGGGTGGTTTTAGGAATGTTGTACTGTGGTGGTATAGTGGCCATGAAAGGCGGCAAATATGCAGCTCAGTAAATTGAAATAGGAAAGTGCACGAGGTAGTAATGCAGTCCTTCATAGGAAGTGCAGTATATGGACAGTATCATGGAGTGTTCTAGAGTCAAGTTGATAAATAATGACAGACAAAGTAGGCCACAACAGGTGAATGTTTAGTCCTGGAATGCAGAAGTTTAATAAATTCAGAAGAATGGCACAGTGTTTCAAGAAGAACAGTAAAATATTTATAAATGAAAGGGAAAGAGCATGCAAAAAGAGCACCAAAAAACTCACATGAACTGTGTTATGACTAGTCATTCACAATGTTCTGACAGTAGTAAAAGTAATACTGATGTACATATAAAATATTTGCACATTGTCAGTTCCCAACGGAAGTGCAGCATGATTCCTGTGATGTCACCCTTTTTTTGCTCACCTAGGACAGGAAAAGGGCCTTGCTATTCAGTGCAGGGTTCATTGGTAAAACCAAATGTGAAGTACGTTAGCAGGGTAATCCTCTTATATTCCAAATAGTCCAAAGAATTAAAACCATGCACCTGATACGTAGTGATGGTAATAAATCGTCAGTGCACAAGAGCTTGATGTATTGAATGTGTCTAAGTAATCTGAATAAGAAATAAAAATTGAATTCTGTCCTGCCCTCCAGACATACAACACACCACACCCCATAGTCCCATAATGTGGGGGGGGGGTTGAGAACTGTCTTGCATAGGCCATTTGTATCCCTGGGATATACAAAAGGGGGGGGGCATGAAAAAATAAATGAAGGGGAGAGACAACAATGGACAGGAGGGGGTGGGGTGTAAAGAATACATAACTTCAGTCCATAAGCTTTTACGAATTCAACATCTATGTAAGTGATTGCAAGTATTGCTGTCCATGTATCAGGTCAGTACATGATAATGAAGTCATATGTGATAATAAATACAGTGGGTAAAATATGGTTATCTTCATAATTTCCTTGGTATTTGTAATATTAATTAGACTTTTCTGTTAGGGAAATTGTGTGTTACATCCGAAGAAAAGTGTGATTCATATCAGAAATACCAGGAGAAATATGGAGATAAACATGTCTTACACAGTGTATCCATTATGAGTTATCATTGTTTGACCTGATAAATGGGCGACTGTAGTTACTGAGAATTGGACAGATGCTCTGTTTGTAAGAGGTTACAGGGTGTAGCTATGTATTTGTTATCCCCCTCCTCACTTAAATGTTTTTTTCTTGGCTTGTTTGTTTTTTGATGTAACATATTGGAATATTATTAATTTGTGCATTGCAGTATTACAGTACAGCAAATTCTGCAGGTGTGCAGCACCTTTTTCATGATGAATGGATGAGGGACAGGGAAACTGTGAGGGGTAAAATAAGGGATGTAACGTGTGACTGCTGTTTCAATTCAAGAAGTGGACTACGGTCCTGTGCTTGGCTATTGTCTTAGCAGGGTAACTGTGCTGCTTGTTTAAACTTGGAAAAATATTGTTCTTAAGTTTGGCAGCTGTATTTATGACAGGAATACATATAGTACTATTGCTGCTATTATTGTACCCAAATGTCTAAACTTCTACAGGAAGATAAGTGTCCCGCGATAAGTTAAAAAGAAGCAGTGTGTATGAAATATCATACTCGTTTGCATGTTTAAATTTAGTAAGCAGCCCTATTATTGAATAGGGTTGTAATAGATCAGACACGGCTCTGACAGTTATCCTGTAGATGTGGTCAACCCCTGAACAATATCAATATTGAAAATCACAGAGTCTGACCACACCTTGTTAAAAGTACAGGAATGATAGTAGGGGAACCCCTTGTAAATAAGGTATTATCATCTCTGTCATTGTTCAGCACTGTATGGTGGGTCTAACAGGAATGTGAAGATACAATAGCAGTATATGTGTGTTCAAAACAAATTACATAAAAAAGGTAAAGTCATCTAAAATATTAGCTCCGTATGGTCAATCACCTGATTTGAGGAACTGTAAGTCATCCTGTTTTTTCTTAAACAGAAAGGCATGCAACTTGATGAAGCCAGTACTTGATCTGACCTGCTACTGTTAAACAGTGCAGTGTTATACAGTACACTCTATAGCATACAGAGTGCCTACAGAATGGGACAACAGAACTGAATGCCATGATAAAGGAATAAATATTACTAGGAAGAGGGGAGGTGGAAGTGAAACCAGGTGGGAAAATAGACACAAGGTGGAAACGGACAAAAGAGCAAAAGTAGCTCAAGTAACTGCTTGTCTATTTAGTGTTCCAATGTGCATGACGGGCAGAGAGTGAAGAGGAAGAGGGGCACCGGTAGGGAAAGGGGACAGGAAAGAGAAATGGGGTTGTCACTCATGAGGTGTATATGGTGAGGGAAAGACGCACAGTCCAAGTGAAAGCTGGGCTGTGTAAAGTTTTGCTCTATTAGTATTGTTCTTTTTTTTGTAGTTTGCATGTTGGGCAGAGGGTTAATACAAATAGGAGAGCAGAGGGGGAAAATAGAAACAGGGATGAGCAGTCATGGGGAACATAGTTGTAGGACAGAGAGATATACCAAGGAAAGACTGCAGTGAATTTTTTTGTGATAAAGGGTAAATAGTAACAAAAAGATGGGAACAAGGAAGACAGTAGATGGGAAATAGAAGTAAGGCTGAACACTGTTGAGGAAAAGAGTTCAAGTGAAAGAGTCACAGAGTAGAAGTGAAGCTTAAGGTTCTGTAGCTTGTCATTATTATGTAGGCAGCAAAATGAATAGCAGGAAGTAGAAGTAGAAATGGTCCCTGTTTAAAGCATTCCAATTGTTTCTGTCACACAAAGGATCAGATAGTAAAGCAGGCCTAAAGTTGCTATCAGATGAAAAGCAAGGTAGTAAAATTCTACCATTATTAGGAAAAGTTATTTCATTTACTTCGTGTTCTCTGTCAGATTGAATGTTTTCAGTGATTACACATTTTTTTCTGTACAGCTGAGATGAGTCTAACAGCTCAGTAACAGAACCAGGAATGAATCAGCCTGGGGCTTCAGGAATCAGCATGGGTGCGGGTATGGAACCTGGCCAGAAAACCGAAACAGGCATATTACTCATGGGCAATGTACCGTGAGGGAGAGACACAGTGCAAGTAAAAGCTGTTTTTTTCCCCATTGCATGTTGGGCAGATGGGTAATAGAAAGGGGAGAACAGAAAGGGAAATAGAAAGAAGGATGAGCAGCAAAAGTGTTCAAACTATGGAAAGCGCCGTACAGTCAAAAAATGCAACACATATGAGGTTTACAAAGAAAACATTTTTAGCATGATATATTCATAATAGTGCCTAAATTACAGTTAAATACAATTGTCCTGGAAATTATGAACAAAACAGAAGCAGGCAGTTGTCGTGGGTACATATGCCACTTTTTACTTGTAGTCAGGTGCACAATGACTTATTGTTGCCTGCTGTTTATTTAACACAAGAAGCATGACCTTGTGTCCCATAGTCAAGGAAACACGATATTATTTCAGCCTAATGGCAGCCTACTTATTGTTAAGCTCTGAATACATAGTAAGTTGTCAGCTGTTAACAATGAAGTCATGTAGTCATTGTCAATAAAATGGTATTTCTACAGTCATAGTGGACAGTTATGGTGCAAATAATAGTAAATCTTCAGTAGCCCCCACTCCCAATGTGAGATGAAAGACTGAGGAATTTATTAGTATCCGCTTGCACATTGTCATCTGTCTCTTGATTCTAGTAGCCTTTTGCTTTCAGTTAGCAGTCAGGTGTTGTTCAGGCTGGATGTCGTGCAAGCACTTCCTCCTTTTAGCTAAGCTTGCTAGTAAATTGCTGAGATACTCTCAGGACGATGGCTTAGATGCTAATGACAAAGGGATGCCAGAATCAGGGAGGCAGTATAGCGCAGTGGTTTAAGGCTCTGAGCTGCAAATTTGGTGACATCCAGCAGACCAGACTTGGGTTTGAATCCCACACCTTCCACTTACATACTGTGTGACCCTGAGCAAGTCACTTAACTTCCCTGTGCTCCCAGGTCATGCCTGTAAAAAAAAAAAAAGTTCAGCTTAGAGTGCTAATCCTGGTTAAACACAACTAAAAAAAAAAAAAAACAATCAGGAGATATATGTGTACGTGGAGGCTGCTTTGTTGTCCGTGTGTTGGGGGAGAGATATTGCTGGAGACCCTGATTTACCGGACTCAAGCAGGAGGACATTCGCAGTGTTATCAGCCATGCTAAATTCCTAGCTTGACAGCTGATGTGTTACCATGCATTTAGCGCTTACAAAAGGGTGGTCTGGCAGTGGGATGAAATGAAGTCGTGTTCACTTGACTACAGGATGCATGGTCCTGTTTTCTGTGTTCAATAAACAGCACATAACAGTGGCTAACTGTGGAGCTGGCTACAAGTGAAAAGCAACATATAGACACATAGCCTGTCATCTACTGTGAACATAGGGAAATGGATGTTTATAGATTCCATAGGTACAAAATTATTCTGAAAAATGGGGACACCTCTAATTTTTTTTTGTAACCTGGAGGATGTGAAGTTCCAAGGCTATAAGTGCAGAATACATCACATTTTAATTTGAGGTCTCAATATTAGCATCTCACAGTTCCAGCTGCACCATGTCAATGCCCACACTTGGCCCTTTATTACCCTGGGGGCACACACTGAATGGGAAAGTACATATGAAATTGATACATGCTATCCTGCTACTGTCTGCATACTTAAACATGTGTGTTATATAGGTAGTAAGTGGAGGAGGTGGAGTCTAGCATGGAGTTTGATTCCCTCAAGATGGGAGCCATTTATTGCCATTGAGTTTTGTAATGTATTTTGATTTATTTGCTTGTTATTTTCAATACTTTACAGACAACTCAGGATGCTGTCTGAAGTCAGTGGAGGTGCCTTCAATCACCTACAGTGCCGAATCCTACAACTAGACAGCACTGAGTAGAAGTCCTAAAACTGCTCAGAAGCCTGAAACCCGAAGGGAGCACTGGCATGACAATCTCGAGCTCAAGCTACTAAGACTAGGAGCCCCAGGCATAGCAGAACCTGTAACCCAGCTCTTCAACAGGTCCCTGACTAAGGGGAAAATTCCAGCCCTTTGGAAAGTGGCACTAATGACCCCAATCCCGAAGGGTTCACCACACAGGGACGCCGAAGATTTTGGACCTATCTCAATACTCTGCACCTTAAGTAAACTTTTGGAGAAAGTGGTTTACCAACAACTTAATGACTACTTGGAAACACATAACCTTCAAGCAGACCAACAGCATGGCTTTAGAAAAAGACATGGCACTGAGACGGCTCTGATAAGCTTTACCATGGACGTATATGAAGCCTTAGATCAGAATAAAATGCTAGGTGCAGTTTTCATTGACCGACCAAGGCATTCGATCTTGTTGAACACCAGCTACTACTAGAAAGATTAAGGGGGATAGGCCTGGGCATGCATGTCCTACAATGGTTCATGAATTACCTTCAAGGCAGGACACAGATGGTACACTGGAATGGAGCAACATCTCAACAGTGCCCAGTATCTGAAGGAGTTCTGCAGAAGTCAATCTTAGGCACCCTACTATTCTCGTTGTTTGTCAACAACCTATCCTTGCATTGCAGTGGGGTGAAGGTCACCTTATATGCTGATGATGCAGTGTTGTACAGAACCGGGAAGGATGTGGGGACCCTAAACCTAGAGCTGCAACAGGACCTCACAACCCTTGAAGTGTGGTGCCAGGAAAACATGCTGGTCCTCAACAGCAAGAAGACCAAAGCCATGCTCTTTGGCCCAAAAAAGTTTGGCCCAGACAGACCTAGCCTCCTGTGCTCACCACCCTAAATGGGATAGGGATTGAGGTAGTATACAACATTAAGTACCTGAGGATGTACCTAGACCAGGAGGTTACTTACAAGAAACACATAGACTGCCTCACAAAGATAGTAAACCCAAAACTGGGTCTCCTCTATAGGCTAAACCCCTTCCTGAGCAAGGAAACCAGAAAGGCAGTAGAGAATGGGACAATACTACCCACCCTATTCTATGGAACGACCCTGCTGCATAAGCTGAGGCCCATGGAAAGGCAGCACCTGGGTACACTATACCATAGGGTTGGCCAGTTTTCAGCTGGGGTGCAATGGATGAAGCACCACTGCAAGGTGCTCCATGCCCTGAACTGGCCCTCTCTTGAAGCCAGGCTAGCACATCCCTCACTGTGCCTGGCCTTCAAACTACAAAAACCTGGACCCCCCCCCAAGTCTACGAGACCTGCTTGTCCCTAAAAGTAACAGGAGAGAACTCAAGTCTTCCGATCGGAGACTACTTGAAATACCCAGAGGCAAAACATCCCTTGGCCTTCGATCTGCCAAGGTGTCCATACCCAAACTTTGGAACAATCTCCCAAGAGAGCTTCAAGAAAAGACCTCTCCTGGGGTTTCAAGAAAGCACTAAAATCTCATCTGGACATGGGGCACTGTGCTGCTGCTACAGCTAAGACTACCCGATGGCTCTCGTGAACTGGGTGGCCGACACAGATCAATAGTCTCTGGAGGGAGGGTATGCTTAGGGAAGCAGGATGCTAGGGTGCTTATCATTGTGGGTTATCATTTGATGTGTCTGTTTCTCCATGTTGTCCTAACAAAAATGTCCAGGCTACTGCTTGGAGTCTGTCTATGATGTACTACATGCTGCTATGTGTATTCCTGCTGTACTATGTAAACCTTGATTCATTGTATGTATCATAGCTTTGTTGGCTTTGTTTTTTTTTCTCCCTTAGGTACATGTAACTAACTCCGGGTCGCCCCTGAAAAAGGGACCATCAAGGTTTCAGTGGGCCTACCCGGTTACCAAAATTTAAATAAATAAATAATAATAGAAATGAAGTGGATTATGGTTCTAGATTGAATTTGGAAAACAAAAAGATGGGGCTTCCACGAGCTGAAAGACATGGATTGTTTTGTCAGGACCCTGGAGGAACTGAGACAATGTTGCATACTGGGTTAAATGTATTGTGGCTGAGTGAACTGATGTTCCAAGGATTAATTTTATCATGTGGGAAGTGGGTCTTACAACCAACTATGCACTTTACAAGTAAAACTATGTTGCTGTAGACTTGGTAAAATATTGGACCCTACATTGATGGGCTTTCTAGGGTAATTATAATTTGTTATATACCCTTATTGAATTCCAGCCCCCTGCATAAGCATTCCCCTTAACACTTAATAATTATCAGTTGTTGGATTTCTGAGTTCAGGTGCATTGCTTTCAAACTAGCAAACTGAATGTAGAAGAGTAGGGCAAACTATCTCACAGAGGTTGACAGCGTAACACAAGAATTCCCCTAATGAATAATTTGAAATGTGTAGTTTTGGACATGGTTGCACTCTCTCCTCAGAAGGGTGGAAGAAGGAATGACAGCAAAATGAAAGCAGATGGATTTTAAAAATTAGAGCATTATTACCACTAGGTATGCCCCAAGAGATAGATTTTAGGGTCTTCCTTCAGATGCAATTGATTAGAAGTCCCATTTAACTACAGCATTTGTCACTGTCCAGTTTATCTTCACAACATCCACTGTTATTTATTGAAAATAGAGAGCTGCCATTTTCTGCTGTGAACTGATTGGCACTCCCTCCCCCCAACCCTTGATGTGCCAAGGTAGTAATAAGCCACTCTTTCTCTTTGTCTCTTTCTCTCTCTTAGACAGATAAACAAACACACACACACGCACACACTTTCGGTGGTTTTGTTTGACCTAAATGTAATTGTTTGATTTGTTTAAAGCAGTGTTTTTTTTTTATTAAAAAGTTTCTGCTCTCCCTCCAGTGTCAGTAGAGACTCCTCCTGAAGTATTTTCGCCTTTAACAATGGGTGAATTTATGTATGGAGGAGTGAAGTAAGTAACTGAGTTAATGGAAGGCAGAACAAGAATTTGTCAATGCCGAACGTTCGCTTGCAGGTATTTGCAGCGGTGTGTGGCACTTGGACATGGCTTAATGTCTTTAGTGGGTACAGTTTACAGAGGTGCAGCCCCTTCCCTTTTTGCACAGTCAGACTTTTAAATTCACACCCATCCCATCATATGATGCACAAGAAGAAGTACAGTTAGTGTTCAAAAGCATATTTCAAGGGTACCTACTGACAGCACACTGATCAACAGTCAAAAGGGTTTGCACCCAAGCATTTCAGCCAGTACAGCAATTAATACCTGTCCATTTGCTTTTACCTGTTGGGCATGGTGACTCAGACCACCCTCTGGATTAATGACAAGGGATGTGGGACTCTTTGCTGGTCTACTGACCATGAGATATGACAGTTACAGTAGTATTTCGGGTAGAAATACTCTGCAGTGGCTATGGTGACCCCGGTGCTGCCCATCACCAATACCTGTTTCCCACTGCCTAAGGGCTGCAGCTTGTACATCTCTAGCTCACCTTCCCTGATCGACCAGTTCATAGTAGCCAGGAACTTGGCCACCCTCTCCTGCATGAGCTTCAGCAGCAGCTCTCTCCCTGCCTCCATCTAGGTCTTGTCATCGGCCCAAGCCTTCAGATACACCAGCATCTCAAACTCAGCAGCTGCAGAAACAACTGGACCCCGTAAAACCCCGGGACAGCACAGTGTCATCAGGAGGAGGTACTGCAGAGTGGCACACATGGTCCCCGCAAATCTTGGTTACTGTTCCGTGTGGTCAGTACTGACATAGCCCACCACTAGGATGCTTCTTCACGAAACTTCATATGTCAATTGTAAATAGGAACTGCTGCAGGGTCTGGGAGGTATAACTGGCATTCTTTTTAGCCAGTAGGAAAGCATGTAGGTGGGGAGTGGGCGGAGGCAGGTGTTCAGACACTAAACTCAACCGTAGTATTACTGGGGAGACATGCATGTGTGAGGTATGTCAGTGTCACTCTTGAAATTCATGTGAAACCAACAGATAAACACAAGGCAGAGCGCAGGCAGGTCGAAGATGTTCCTCTGTAAGTTAAGAGGGGCTTCTGCCAGAGTTAGTTTAATGGGTGAGCCAGAGAATAAGAGAGTGGGGAGGACAGCAGCCGTGGGAGGAAGTGGGAGGGATTGTGATGTCAATGTGCTAAATACACACACGTTACCACCGCTGACTGCAGTGGTGGTTTTCTTTGAACTGTAGAGCACTGCAGCTGAACTGCTGTCATACACAGCTAATGCATCCATTGGTGCGGTACGGTCACGTCTGCTACATGGAGCACTGCATTAGACAGGAAGGCCACACAGCTTCAAAAAGTCATACTGTCCCACAACGTTACTTGTGCATGCACATAGGCGAATATAAAAAGGACATTGGAGCACATGTTCAAGACTGACAGGGCAGCGATTTCTGGTGATGCTGCATTTCATATGGCAGGCTAAGATTTAAGCTCCATCGGGTCCACCGATATAATACCTCCTTACACTAATTTAAATTCATTAGCACCACAATTTCATTAAGAAAGAGGTTTGGATTGAATGGGGGGAGTCACCAGAGGCTAACTAAATATAAATTGGTAACAGGAAAAGAAACATACCTCTTCTGCAGCACAGCATGCATCCTCTCTGAATAGTATGGCAATGGGCAGTTTGGAATAGGGCAGCAACCCACAAATACAGCTGTTATAACTGAGCTTCTGGACTTTCAACAGGAAACTCAATCATTATACGCAAAATTAAAATCTTCGGTTGGTAATACTGAAGGGAAAAATCTGAGAAGTGGAACAGCATGCAACTAGCATGGATGGCACGGTCGATCGACTTGAGAGATTGTTTACTTGGCTTCTCCAAGAGACCCAAACCCTTATGGAAAAATGCAATGCACTAGAAAATAGGTCGTGCTGGAACAGCATCCGAATCTTTGAAGTACCAGAGGGAGCTGAAGCCAAGAGGTATTTTGTGACTTTGTTCAAGAATTCTTGATCTTTTTTTGACCTCTTGCTGCTTCCGATTGAGAGAGCACACAGATCCTTAATGGCAGCACTGGCATTTAGCACACACGAGGCAAGCGGCCTCTTGGGGCACCAGCAAGGGTCCGGGACTGGTGGGTGCAAAAACCCGAGAGACAGCCAAGAAAAATGTAATGTCCTTCTGAACAGTGACATATTCCAATATATACAGTACATTTTTTTAATTTAAACTGCATAGTATCAAACATTCAAGTCATCAACATTTTGTGACTGACTTAGTCACCTCTTCAGCTTGTGAACATAAACTTGAAACAATGGATGCTCAATAAATTTATTATGCAGTAGCTCCCAAAGTGGGGGTCAAGATTACTTATATATGCTAGCTTCATGTTGTAGTTGCTGGAGTGCTTTTTTATAAAATTCCAGCACTTAAATGGCCACTATGAGCTCCTGTTTATACTCTTGCTACTAAATGAAAGTCTAAGAGGTATGTCACCCTCCTGTTCCTCCCAGCCAACTTCTCAAAACATGACCTCAGTGGAGGAAATGAAGGGGTAGGTGGCACTGCAGGCTCCACAGTGCACCATCTGCATCCATAGGGCACTGTTAAACCTCCCCCAGCTCCGAAAGGCCCACTTCCCTTCTCCCTATAATTATGCACCTGAAAAGCTGCTTGAAGCTGTGGCTGCTTCTGCTGTATTGTCACCACTTCTCATCCCCTTCTCCGCCTTGAATGATAACACTTGCTGCTCAACTGTCCATTCTGCCCTGCACCGCACACACGTCCAACAAGAGTCAGAAGGCTCGGAGGACCCTACATTTGAAGCAGCTCCCCGCCGCCGGTGAGATTACTGTACGTTTTGAAATGTGCACATGAATTCTGATTCAGCCCCAGCCAGGATTCGATTGGCTCCAGCTCCTGAGTACTGTGGCATAGAAAGTGAACAGCTGATGGAGCATCGGAGCATGCCAAAACACAAATCCAGAGATCTGCGGTGAGATACATAGAGCGAGAAGCAGAGCAAGAGAGCGAGCGAGAGAGAGAGAGAGAGAATGAGAATGTAGTGGAATTGTTCTCTCCTGCTCTTCTGCTCTCCCGTCATGTTACAAACATTCTCTCTCTCTCATCCATTGGTTTGCAATGTGGATAAACATCACACACTTCAGGTTACAGATATCAGAAGTAAATAGTTTACAACCTGAGTATGCTGGAGGGACTTTCTGGCGAAATGTTGTAATATATTTACTTCTGATATTTACGCTTTCCAAACTCGTCTGATTTGTATGAAAAAAAAACATTTAAAGCATAAAAACTTACAAGTCTGGTGTTCATGGTCTCTAAGGCATGAGAACCAGTTAATGCCCACCTGAATGGTGATTGCCATACTGTGCCATGAAAAACACAATTTCAGCTGTGAAGATGATGCAAAATGAACCATTTGTAACGCAGCCCTCTAAGGATCCTACGTCTCCCCAGACCAATCTTTGTCAGGTTTTATAATCATATGGTCCAGCAGCAAATTTTAACGAGGACTTGGAGATTGGGAAAGCTGGAATATTGGGACCAGAGACTATAGTTTGTGAATTTGCTACTCCCCGATTGTTCAGCACCAATGGAAATCTTTAGTGCAATTGTTTGCAATGTTGCGGCACGTACAATAAAATACATTCTGTTGTATCCTGCCCATTTGAAAATTATTTTACCGGAGGGGCCACAGACCTACAATGAGTTTGAAGCTGCAATTGGTGCCCTACAGGATAAAGGACTGATGCGAGAGGATTATGGAGTGTCAGAATACCTGGGAATAGTGGGCCCTGCGAAAAAAGTCGTAGTCTAAAGTGTCTGCAGAAGGTAAGAACTGGAGAAAAGAACAAGGGCTTGATGACAGCTGTAATTAATTTTTTTTGTTCTGAATACGAGAGCTTGTTTAATTTAATTGCCTACTTGTGAGTCTCCTCAGCAATGCTCCAGATAGTTCGATGGCAGCTCCAGTGGATCTGATGTTCGTACCTCGTATCTGCAGCAGCTGAGTGAGAACTGCAGGGCTTAATTTGGTCTGAAATGCAAGAGCGTTTGAAATGTCTGCCAGAGCAAGTTCAGTGGGTGAGATGGGGAATGAGGGAACGGGGAGGGCAGCAGCAGAGCAGGGCTGGTTTTAGGACTTTGGGGGCCTCCAGCAAACTCAATGACTGGGGCCCCACAGACGGGCCCCCCAGGAATCTTTCTACATAGCCCATATTTTACGAGATTAAAATACTAATGCACGTTTAGGTGCTAAAATCACATATTTAAGTTGGACACTGTCCATCGTCCACAGTCCACATTGAGGCAAATGTCCCATATTACCAGATTTTACTTGTGCCCTTTATTGCAGAAAAGAGTTTAAGGATGTTTCATGGTATTTCGGTAACCCCATGCCCAATTCATAATGTTTTTCCCAGCACATGTTGGTCATCTAAACATATAAAATCCACAACAAAAACATGGGTTATTTTTAAGCTGGATCTAGAAGTGATCAGACTCTTGTGTTATAATGATTGTTTAACCAGGATGGGGAAATTGTTTAATCGGGAAAGGCACACTAAGCCAAAACTTTTTTTTCCAGGTGTGACCTGGGAGCACAAGGAAGTTAAGTGACTTGCTCAGGGTCTCACAGTATGCAGGTTGGGGCTGCGGGATATAAACCAAGGTCTGAAGGATAGCAGCTCAGAGCCTTAAACCACTGCATTATACAGCACTTGTCATGCTGCTTGCTTCATTTTTCTACAAATGCAAAAAAAAAAGTAAATTACCAATACTGTGATACCCTCTGACATTGTTACACCCTCTGGAACCGATATTACTTAACAATAGGGGTGTGGAGGGGGATATCTGTATGTTTTTATACGGACAACAATTTCAACCCCCATGTCATTACCACACATCTTTGACAGACGTAGAATAGGGTTATGCATATAGAAACAAAGAAATTGGGGTTGCTATACTTTTGTTATATCTACATTCAAAGTTGCAGTTTCAGAGGTGGTCTGCTCAGAACAAAAACACTGAAAAATCCCAATAAAAAAACTGCAACTTGCAGGGTTGCATCCAGGTGCATTGACGCATTTTTGGATCCCATGGAGGCAGACGCAGGGCTTGTGTCAAGTCCTGCATCCTCCTTGTGGAATCAGGTCCTATGTTGCTGTACAGTTCATAAACTTCCAGCACTCTAAATGAGAAGTTAACAGGCATTAACCTTATAAATGGATTGGGATCCATTTATGAGACACGTCAGAATGGAGTTACATGGAATTAAAGGCAACTATTATATTGAAGGAGTTGAAGTGAAAAAAATATATAAAAAAATATGCACTACCTACTGGCGGGCTAAAATATAAACCCCAATTCCACAAGGGCAAGAGAAACAGAACAAACTGAAGCCCAGCTGTTGAATTAAAGTGCCACACAAGAGGGAGCCCAGTATTACAAATTAATTCTTACAGGGGAACATATGTTGCAACATAAGATTTAACATAAACAGTACCATATGCATGATAAACTGAAATACACATGCTGAAGTGGAAACCTTTTTAAATGTTAACACAGTGCAGTACATACCAGCAGTAGCAAGCTTTTGTCAATGCCGAATGTTGGCTTGCTGGCATTGGCATTGGTAGTGCAGGAGTTAGACAGATGCATCATAGGAATGTCAGTGAAGTACTGAACTGATGCCAACCCAACCCCACCCTGCAGGGAGTGACAAGCATTAGGGTGTCCCTTTGGGTGTTTGGTAGTGCAGTGCGGGAAAACATGTCAGGCAGGATGTGAGAAATGACAGCTGTACAGTTCATTAGGAGATGTAAAAAAATGCCAGTGTTGAAAATGTGGCATGTAAATATACCAGATTTGCGAAGCTACTGGGGTGCGTGGGAAATATGCAATGCACGCTTGCAACACTGCCATTTTATGGGCGTTCGGCACCAAATTTTCAACATAGGCATTTTAGCACCTCTGCTTATGTACAGTGTCACTGTTATTTCCTTAAAGTGCCCCAAAAAGTGATTTCGCATAGCGACCACGGTATTCTGTGCCGGAAGTGCGAAAACACATTTTGGGCATGATATGTCAAATGACGGCTGTACTGTTCATCAAGAGGTGTGGAAAAATGGCAATGGTGAAAATCCAGACTGAAAATACCACAAATGCACGACGGTACAAGCGTGCGTGCAATCTGCCAATGCACGCTCATAACACAGTTATTTTATGGAGTATCATCACCAAATTTTCAACATAGGCATTTTAGGTCCTCTGCTCATGAAGTGTGTCACTGTCATTTTCATAATCTGGCCCAAACACTGGTTTCCCACAGCGACTGCGCTATTGAGCGCCAGAAGTGCAGAAACACATTTTGGGCAGGATGCGGAAAATAACAGCTATACTGTTCACAAGGAGGTGTACAAAAATGACAATGCTGAAAATACGGCAGTAAAATATTGTAAATGCGCGAAGTTACGAGCCTGCGTAGCAACTGCACAACGCACGCTCGTAAAACAGGCATTTGTTGGATTTTTTCCACCAAATTTGGAACTTAGGCTTTTTAAAAGGGCACCTCATGAACACCACCACTGTCATTTTGTTAATGGGCCCCGAAAGGTGATTTTGCGCAGTGACTGCGAAATCACCTTTCAAGGCTGATAAACGCTGTGACAGTGACAGAATTCATGAGGAGGGGCCCAAAAAACCCCATGCTGAAAATTTGGTGCAAAAATTCTAAGAAATGCCTGAGATATGCAACAAAGTTAAAAAAACCCTATTCACTCCATTACACAGCTTACGGCATTTCCTCAGTTCGCGGTCGGCTTTGAAGAGTGCAGATGTGTTCGGTCCACTGAAGATCATCGCCCGGACTCCGGAGGTAAGTATGGCGAGGGAGTGAGGGAGGCAGGGTGCACAGTGAGTGGATGTGGGTGGGCGGGGAGGGTGGACCCTGAATCTGAGGGACCGTTCTCGTATTCTGAGTAAAGAAAAGGTCGCGGGACAGTTTGACGCGCGCTGGGGTGGGCTCCCAGCATGCCACCTAAGTGGGTTTGGGGCTGCAGTCGACGGGGATTGGGCATCCTCATCGCTCACAACACGGAGGTAATGCTGCTGACGGGATTGGCCAACCCTGCCGCAAACAAAGTCGGGGCGCAAGCCGAGGGGGATTAGCACCCCGCATTCAACAGTTGGGGGGGTGATGCCGATGTAGCCAGCATACTGACATGGGGATTAGTGGTGGCGGCTTCGGCGCCATGTTTATTATTGAAATGTTTCACTTGCAAAGGCACGTACGGGAGGCGTGTCTTTATGCCGCTGCATGACGAGCTTGTCTGTGATTGCAGCGGCACTTTGTTTACAAGTTATGTCCACTTTACATAATGTTGGTGTCAGCGCTAGCATGCTGGCTTATTGGGGAATGAGGGACGCACCTACTGATGCGTGCCCTGCATTCGCCCAACAGCAGCCGCGCCTCCAAATCTCCACTCTCCCAAGATGTTGACTTGCACGCAAGTGCGGCAAGCCAACATAAAAAGGATGTTGAACTAACTCACTTAGGGAGAGTTACTTCTAACATATATGCCAAAACAGGAGCATCTCAAAACCTTGCCCAATTTTAATACAACTTGCAGGTTGGTCAGACTCATAAATTCGCTTAAGAGGAGACTAATACATTTTATTTTTAGCAAACATTTAGGTTCGAGTCAAGGACTAAGGCCAAATAATGCCAATGGTACATACCTAAATTAAAAAAGAAGGAAGTGAAGGCAAGGCACTGGTCTCACTCTGACAAATCATGGTGTTGGTTGGCTGATCTGGTTTTGTCTCTGGGCACTGACTGTCTGCACAGCACTGCTCTTGTCCACTGAATAGCTACTGCTGCTTAGATCTGCTTTAAAAAAGTAAATTAAAGCTGTAGGCAGCTAGCTGCAGATAACAGTGGCAGCCTCCGGTCATCTATCAGTGGCAGCTTGTGATGGTGAGGTCAGAACTGAAAGGTCTGCTGGCTGGCTCCCGTGTCTCTCTCTCCTTAGCTTGTCTGTCTCCAGCGGCAGCTTGCAAATTCTCTCCGGCTCTCTGAACTCGTCATTGGCTATGTATTGTAAGAGAGTCAGGGGGACCAGTTTATACACATGGCATGGACTTGAGGCTGAAGGGGGACTGAAACATCAGGGCTATGTGGGTGGAGGTGCAAAAAAATGAACAGACAAAGTACAGCCCCTGCCACTGGTTTCCCAACCAGCTAGTGCACCTATGATCTTTCCTTTGTGTAACACAATAGGGGAACATGGGAAGACAGAGACCAGAAGTAAAGGAGATGGCGTCACGCCACTGGCATGGACCGCGTGGTTCGGCAGGGAAATCAAATCGAGATTTGAGGGCACCCAGGCAGCCGCCCACAAAGGGAAGCATTTCAGGACAGCGGACTGGAAAAAAAAAATAACTGAAAATCATTCGGAACATCAGGCAGGCTGACAGAAAATCTGGGGAGAATTGTAAGGTATGTTACTGTGGTGAGGGGGCCACCCGCTGGTCCCGCAATATGATGGCCCCCCCCGCGGCCGCAGGTCTCGCGGGTACCTAACACCGGCCCAGCAGTTGGGCTGCAGTGGTCTTCAGTTCAAAGAAAACCACCTCTGCAATCAGCGGTGGTAACGTGTGTGTAAGTAGCATATTGACATCACATCCCTCCGCTAACTCCCTCTGCTCAGCAGAGTTAGTGGGAGGACTCGTGTCAATATGCTCACCCATACGTTACCGCGGTCTGAGTAATCTTTCTTTAGATTGAAACCACTGCAGCCAACTACTATCATCATTAACTCGTCCATCCATTGGTGGGGTACGGTCGTGCTTGCTACATGGAGCAGTTCATTGGACAGGAGGGTAACACATCTCCAGAATGTTGTACTGTCCCAAAACATTCCTTGCGCATGCGTGCAAGTGAACGTAAAAAGTGAGATATCATCATCTGTTGAAAGAGTCTGTTTGGTTAGTTCTGTAGGTCTATGGTGTACCAGATGGCCTTAAAACATTTTTTCACCCTTAGTTACAGCCTTCACCAATAAGTTTGTTCTGGAGTTACATGGTGCAGTTTATCAATTTTGTTTATGTTTTTACTATACTTACTAACAGTCGAGTTATTTGATGAACCTAGAATATACCACCGTGGACAGAACTTTGACTCTTTGACAAAACAGCCTGTTTTTCTTTGTTTTTAAACAATTTACTTTGGCTGTCCAAGCTGACATATAATATGTTGTCTCAGTCGGGACCCATTTGTGCCCATGTCAGCTGCTGACTGAATTACGGCAATGAATTACAGGTTTTGCTCAAGTGACGGAGTAAGTAATGGGCTGTTGTACAACATATGCCATGCTAACTCCCCGAAACAGCCAGATATGCTGAAAAACATTGAAACAGCCAAGGAAATGAAGAATAACACTAGGCAGTGTGTGTGTGCGTGTGTGTGGCGGGGGTTTGAGATAGAAAGAGAGCGGACAGGCATTAACTAGCTCCTGAACTGCCATCTTTACTGATTCAGTTGACTTGTCAGTACTGTGCCTCCAAAGGCAGCTAGGACATTAAAAAACCCGAGCGAAAAATGTAAATACTTTTGCTGCTGATCTTTAAGTAGTCCTGAATTCATGATGTCACTGTATAATCGTTAATATTTACACCATTCTACAGTGCTCAGTGCAAGAATATTTTGAAAGCGGTGCAATTTCACACACACACTTGTACTACTCTGTCAGCTAGAACAATCCTGTTTTGATTTTTAAGTCAGAAGGGTTATATTTGTGTTTTTTATTGCACCTTTCATAAGCGATACCAGAAAGCACTATATAGCCTGGTGATGGAGTGTTGCTGTTGTTTTCATTTCATAGGGAGTTTTAAAGGTAACAGTAACAGATCTAGGGAGCTAGGGAGACAACAAAAGACTTACAGATATCATGGGGGGGGGTGTTGTTTGTTTGATTTCTGCAAGTGTCATTTATGTGTGTCAGCTACTATGTTTCATCCAGCATGTGAGCCTGAAATCCAAGCATGTCATTTACTATTCAATGTATTCTGCATGCAGTACAAACAGTGCTTGGAGGTCCTGGACTATTTTTGTAAATAGGTTCTTTCTTCTCCATCCTAAACTTTGTTTCTTTGACACTAGAAAATGGATCATTGAGCACACCAATTAATGTCAACCCCAGGAGTGTACCTCTATGGATTTTACCATCGTAAATAAAAATATTATGTGACTCTGGTGGAAATATCACATTGTTTTCCTATGGTACTGTTCTAGTATGCTCTGCAACTGGCAGCCCTAATCATGATAGACCCACCGTACCCCGGCACCCTGTCAGATTATTGCACAAAGCTTACTGGACTGCCTCTTGCACAGATATTTTCCAATCATGTAGATACTGCATTAATAGAATATAACTTTCTTTCAGACTGCATGTGTGGATTACAACTCTGTGATTACTAGCTTAGCCAGTGTAAATAAACTTCTGTTTCTGGGGCTACTTTCTACATCAAACATCTCCTGTTTATTTACTTTTTGGATAACCGGGTAGGTGCACTAGACGCGAAAGTGACTATTTTCAGGCACGACCGGGGAGGTCACAACATAGAGAGATACGGGTAAATGTTTAGCAAATATATCTCCCTATGCCTTTAGAAGCCTCTTCAATATTATGGGTCATACAAGTGCACTATGTAGTTCTGCACATCGAGCATGTGTCTCATTCCAGTGCAGCCTACTGTAAAAGCAAACTGATTGTGGGGAATAATCTCTGAGGCACTCCACATTTATGACATCATGGGTTGTGTATACCTGATAGGTTGCTTGATGCACATGTGACTTGAAATTATGAAGTATGTCAGGTAGCCGACTGGTTTCTGCCATTCCCCTGCACAAAGCTGGAAAGCAACAGTTTTCTTTGGTAAGAAAAAAAAATCCAGCAGTCAACAGGAGATCTACTCTTGAATGGATGTTGCCGTCTGGCAAAATGTAGTTTTTTGTTGTGGTGCAGGAGAAGAGCAGAATCAAGTTTGATAGTTGAGCCCTCTGACTCCTTACATCTGGCAGTGTTTGAGTGGTGGCTATACAAAGAGCTGGTGTCACCTAGTGGAGAAATTAAAACATTGAACCCCTTTCTACAGATGCAGTGTGGAAGTTTCTGATAGGAGCACTTTTCTGTGGCCCCACTGTATCAGCATAGGAACTTTTTTTATTGTTGAAATAAATCTCTGAGGGGCCACGTTCTCCATCGAACATCTCCATTTTAGCAAGTAAATATATCTCTCTGTACCTTCATAAGCCTCTTCCGTGTACTGTGTACTGTAAAATTTAACAAATAATTTTGAGGTATCTGCTTGGGGGCAATATATATACTGTATATGTATGTATGTGTGTGTGTGTATATATATACACATACACACACACACTCTGTGTGTTTGTGTGTGTAGCAGCAATTTCTTTTCTGAGTCTACTTTGAAGGAATACAGTGATCCTGACAAATCAGAATACAATGTTGGCTAGAAGTGAAAAAAAAAATTCATAAAGTAAAACATAAGGAAGCGGTAGCATGCAAACTCATAATAGAAACACAATGTGAACTGTAATATCAGAAACATTTATGAATCCAGTACTGATTGAAGGGGATAGTTGGCCTTTGAAATCAGTCTAGTTAACCTAAAAAAATCACAATAAAGAAAGTGACCATGACTTTTTCACTATCAGATTGCGGGCGTTTTCTAGGTTTATTTGGTGGGAAACTGTTCACAAAGATAATCAGCACACTTCGCATCTACTGCTTACAAATGAGTGATCTGGCAGCTGGCTGAAATAACAAATGCTTGGTTTTCTTCAGTTTCTCATTCTTGGGACAGCCTTCAGCATACATCACTCCTTCACTGACGTACTTTGCTGAGTGCAACCAAGACAGCATTCTGAAACAAGTACCAGTTTTAGTCAGGTATAGATATGAGGGTCTGTAAATTGACACTTTACTAATAAAAATGCTAGGCAACTTCGGTATTCCTGTTCAGCAAGGAGATTTTATTATATTGGGAGCAATACAAATACTATGCAACACAACCATAGTAAATAGCAAAGGGATGCCAGAATCAGGAGATATATGTGTATGTGATAGCTGATTGTTTTACATTCTTGGAGGGAGACATTTTGTTTGAGCCCAGCTGAAGAGAGACCCTAATTTCTGGGACCCACAAGTAGCAAGGACATTAACAATTTTACCAGCCATGCTAAATTCCTCACTTAAA
The DNA here is from genome assembly GCA_016271365.2 of Neoceratodus forsteri. NCBI lineage: Eukaryota > Metazoa > Chordata > Ceratodontiformes > Ceratodontidae > Neoceratodus > Neoceratodus forsteri. The sequence goes on from CM028138.1 coordinate 158,918,408, forward strand.
TGCTGAAGACTTTGTATGCATTTAGTGCTTACAAATGGGTGGTCTGGCAGTTGGCTGAAATAACACATGCCTGCTTTTGTTCAGTTTCTGATTCTTACATTTTACTAATAATAAACAAGAATTTGTCAATGCCGAACGTTGTCGTGCTGGCATTGGCTTTGGTAGTGCAGTCGCGGAAACACATTTTGGCAGGATGTGAAAATGACAGCTGTACTGTTTGTAAGGAGGTGTAAATAAGCATTTGTCAATGCCGAATGTTTGCTTGCTGGCATTGGCAGTGGTAGTGTAGAAGTTACAGAGCTGCGTAATAGGAATGGCAGTGAAGTATTGAACTAAGCCAACCCCACCACCACCCTGCAGAGAGTGACAGGCATTGGGTGTGCCTTTGGGTTGTAAGGCATAACGGCCATGCCATTTCACCACACCCCACCCTGCAGACACTGACAAGTGTCACGGTGTTTCTTGGGGTCTTTGGCCCTTATGCGCACCCCATTCCATTAAGAAATACGGTGAGATGGGTGCGATATAGGAGAATGGGGTGAACATTGGGGCTGAAGAGTCCAAGGTATACCTCGATGCCTCTCACTGGCTGCAGGGTGTGGAATGGTATGAGCATTACAGGCAAGAATCCCAAGTCACACCCCTGATGCCTGTCATTCTCTACAGGGTTGGCGTTATGGTTGGAAACCCTAATACCTCAGGCATTCATTGGTATTTTAACTCCAAATGTTCAACACATTTTTTTTGTGACCCCACCTCATGAACAGGGGGAATATCAGTTTGTTAGCCGAAAGCTGCTTATGCACAGCGACTACAGCATTTAGCACCACAGGTGCAAAAACATTCCAAACAGGATGTAAAAAATGACAGCTGTACTGTTCATGAGGAGGTGTAAAAAATGGCAATGTTGCAAATCTGCAGTAAAAATATTTAAAAAAATGGCGAAGTCACGAGCATACATAGAAACCGTGTAACGGACATCCGTAATATAATTAGGTTGGGATTTTTTTTACAGCAGATTGTCAACTCAGGCATTTTGGTGCCTCTGATCATGAACAGTGACACTGTGGTTTTCTTTATCTGTCCCAAACAATGATTTCCCACAGCGACCACGCATCTCTGCGCTGAAAGTGTGAAAACACACTTCCGCCGATGTTGTGGAAAATGACAGCTGTACTGTAAATAAGGAAGTGTGGAAAAATGCCACTGGTGAAAATCTGGACTTAAAATATTACAAAGTCATGAACTTACGAAGGTGCGTGGAAACTGCACAATGCTCACTCGTAACACAGTCATTTTATGGACTTTTGTCACCAAATTTTCAACATAGCCATTTTAAGACATCTGCTCATGAACAGTGTAAACTGTGATTTTCTTAATCCGTCCCAAACATTGCTTTCGCACACCAACAGCACCATTGTGTGCTACATGTGTGAAAACACATTTTGGGCAGCATATGAAAAATGGCAGCTGTGCTGTTCATAAGGAAGTGTAATAAAATGGCAATGTTGAAAATCTGGAGTGAAAATATTAAATTCACAAACTTATGAGCATGCATAGGAACTGCGCAATGCACGCTCGTAAAACAGTCATTTTTAGGAATTATTTTCACCAAATTTTCAACATAGCCATTCTAAGACCTCTGCTCATGAACAGTGTCACTGTGATTTTCTTAATTTGTCCCATACATTGATTTCGCACACCGACTGCGCCATTGTGCGCTACATAGGTAGAAACACGTTTTGGGTGAGATGTGAAAAATGACAGCTATACTACTCATAAGAAGGTGTGGTAAAATGGCAATGTTGAAAATCTGGAGTAGAAAATATTGAAAATTCGTGGAACTTAAGAGTGTGCGTAGAACTGCGTAACGCCGTAAAACAGTAATTTTAGGAATTTTTCACCAAATTTTCAACATAGCCATTTTAAGACCTCTGCTCATGAACAGTGTCACTGTGGTTTTCTTTAATTTGTTCCGCATACATTGGTTTCATAATCACTGGCGACAGTGCCATATGGGCGAAACACATTTTGGGTGCATAGTGAAAATGACAGCTGCACTACTCATAAGAAAGTGTGGTAAATGGCAATGTTGAAAATCTGGAGTGAAAATATTGAAAATTCGTGAACTTACGAGTGTGCGTAGGAACTGCGCAACACACGCTCGTAAAACAGTAATTTTAGGAATTTTTTCACCAAATTTTCAACATAGACATTTTAAGACCTCTGCTCATGAACAGTGTCACTGTGGCTTTCTTAATTTGTCCTGTACATTGGTTTCGCACACCAACTGCGCCATTGTGCGCTACATGGGTGGAAACACATTTTGGGTGAGATGTGAAAAATGACAGCTGTACTACTCATAAGAAGGTGTGGTAAAATGGCAATGTTGAAAATATGGAGTGAAAATATTGAAAATTCACGAACTCACGAGCGTGCGTAGGAACTGTGCAACGCATGCTCGTAAAACAGTCGTTTTTTGGAATTTTTCCACCAAATTTTCAAAATAGGCTTCGTGAGAGCCCACCTTATGAACACTGGCAGTTTCATTTTGTTAATCCATCCTGAAAGGTGATTTCACGCAGTGACAGCGAAATCACCCTTCGGGCCCGAATAACGCCATGACAGTGACTTCATTCATGAGAAGGGGTCCCTAAAACCCCATGTTGAAAATTTGGTGCAAAAATTCCAAAAAATGCCTGAGATATGCAACAAAGTTGAAAAAAAACTATCTAGCCCATTATACAGCTTACCAGCATTTCCTCAGTTCGTGGTCGGCTTTGAAGAGTGCAGACGTGATTCCGTCCACCGAAGATCGTCGCCGATCTCCGGAGGTAAGTATGGGGTGGGAGGTGTGGGAGGCAGGGTTATCAGTGGGTGGGTGCGGGTTGTGGGGGGCAGGAAGACTGCGTGGGACCGTTTTTGCTTTACAGGTAAAAAAGATGACCTGGGACGCTTGCCACGCTGGGTGGGCTCCCAGCATGGCAGAAGGACGGCTGGGGGAAATGGAGCTGACGGGGATTGGGCACCCTGTCAGCCCACGGCTTTGTTGCCATGCTGGGGTGGGCTCAGGTGTGTGGCACCTGTACTGGGGGAGGAGAATGACGGGATTAGATTTCGCCAGCTATAAGTACCATTAACTTGCCATGTGGGGTGGGCACCCAGCATGGCATTTGGAAGGCTTTGGGGGAGCCAGCACAGCCGATGGGAGATTGGGCACCCCGCGGCTATACGCTTGTGCGGGGGGGGGGAAGGCAGCATGCAGTATGCGTGCATTTCTGTGTGTGTGTGTGTGTGTGTGTAGGGGGAGCTGCGCATGAGCAGGCGATATCTTATCACTGCTCACTGAAGCGTAGCTCCCCCTTTCAACTGTATGCCACTGCATTTTGGAGTTTGTCATAGAGAGCTCCAACATGCATTGGCTTACAGGTACCGCACCTGCCGACACACTGACTGAATTGGAAGAGGGGGTGACACACCTCCGAAATCTCGGATGATGGCACTATGTTTCTTGCACATGTGTGCAAGCAAACATAAAAATGGCAGTAGTGAAAATGTGGCATGTAAATATTGCAAATTTGTGAAGTTACAAGGGTGCGTGGGAAATGCGCAATGCACATTTGTAACACAGTCATTTTATGGACTTTCAGCACCAAATTTTCAACATAGGCATTTTAGCACCTCTGCTCATGTACAGTGTCACTGTAATTTCCTCAAACTGTCCCAAAAAGGGATTTCGCACAGTGACTGCGCAATTCTGCACTGGACATGCGAAAATACATTTTGGGCAGGATATGTAAAATGACAGCTGTACTGCTCATCAAGAGGTGTGGAAAAATGTCAATGGTGAAAATCCAGAGTGAAAATATTACAGATGCACAACGTTATGAACGTGCGTGCAAACCGCGTAACGCACATTCGTAACACAGTCATTATATGGGGTATCATCACCAAATTTTCAACATAGGCATTTTAGGACTTCTGCTCATTAAAAGTGTCACTGTCATTTTCATAATCAGCCCTGAACACTGATTTCCCACAGTGACTGCAGTATTGTGCGCCGGAAGTGTGGAAACACATTTCAGCCAGGATGTGAAAAAGGACAGCTGTATTGTTCACAAGGAGGTGTAGAAAAATGACAATGTTGAAAATCTGGCATGAAAATATTGTGAATTCATGAAGTTATGAGCATGCATAGCAACTGGCAACGCGCGCTCGTAAAACAGCCATTTTTTGGATTTTTTCCACCAAATTTGCAACATAGGCTTTTTAAGAGCCCACCTCATGAACACTGCCACTGTCCTTGCATTAATCAGTCCTGAAAGGTGATACCACTCAGTGACTGCAAAATCACCTTTCGGGACCAATTAACATCATAACAGTGACAGAATTCATGAGGAGGGGTCCCAAAAACCCAATGTTGAAAGTTTGGTGCCAAAATTCCAAAAATGCCCGAGATATGCATCAACATTGAAAAAAAACCTATTTATTCCATTATACAGCTTACCAGCATTTCCTCAGTTTGTGGTCAGCTTTGAAGAGTGCAGACGTGTTCCCAGTCCACCGAAGATTGTCGCGCCGAGCTCTGAAGGTAAGTATGGGGTGAGGGTGTGAGAAGCAGGGTGCACAATGGGTGGGTGTGGGTGGTGAGAGGGGGTAGGGAGACTACTGAGGGATCATTCTCTGTTTACAGGTATTAAAAGTTTTTTGGGGATACCATAGCTGACGGGGATTGGGCACCCCAGTCGGCACATAGGAAGTGGGGGACAGTAGCTGAGGAGGATTGGGCACCCCTCAGCACAGAAGAAGGGGGGGACATCATGCTGATGGGGAGTGGACTCCCCTGTTGACACGTTAAAGTGGGAAAGGGGGTGGATAGATGGAGACAGGGATTGGGCACCCCCATCGGCAAACAACGAAAGTGGGGGGACACATTATGCCGATAGGGAATGGGCTCCCCCGTCGGTACATACATGAGGGGCAGGGTAAGCCGACCAGGGGATTGGGCACCTCTGAAGTTGGCAGTTTAGCAGCCACTGTACCGCCATGTTTGTAGCTGGCGAAGCACGTAGCAAGGTCCACTGCATGTGACAAGCTTTGCTTGCATTGCAGCAGAACTTTCCTTAGATGTGCTCACCACATTAGTATGCATGGCATGGCACCAGCATGCAGGTTGATTGGGGAATGCCCTGCATTCGCCCAACAGAGACCGCACCTCCAAATCTCCACTACCACAAGATGTTGGCTGCGCAAGCATGCCAACTTAAAAAATGATGGTAGACTTAGTTATTCATGTTCAGCAAGGATATTTTATTATATTGGCAGCAATAAAAATACTAGGTAAGACAACCATTATTTTACATTTGCCATTGATCTTTAAACAAATGGTAAATATGACTGCTTTGTACCTGTAGCATCTTTTAATCTTAAGTGCAGCTTTTGAAAACTTGTTATGCTTAGTAAACTGATATATAGGCACAGTTTATGGAGTCCTTTGGAAGGGCGCATAGTACAGAGGAAATAAGCACCATGCCATTCTGCTAGCATTCTGTACAGATTAATTTGCAGATTCTTTTGACAATGTAACCACATTAACGTACTAGAACACTATAAAATAGAAATATGATGCTTGACACTTTACTAATTAAAAAATGATAGCAGACTTAGGTATTCCTGTTCAGCAACAAAAATACTGTGGAAGACAACCACACTTTCATATTTGACATTGATCTTTAAAAAAATGGCAAATAAGATTGTGTTGTAGGTGTAGCATCTTTTAATCTTAAGTTCAGCTTTTGAAAACTTGTTATACTTAGTAAAATGATATAAAGGCAAAGTTTCTAGCTTCCATTGGAAGGGTGCATTGTACAGAGGAAATGAGCTCCATGGCATTCTGCTTGCATTCGCTACAGATTAATTTCCACACTCTGGTGACAATTTAAGCACATTAACTTACTGGAACACTACAAAACAGAAATATGGTCTTATCCGTGATTTATTAAAAAAAATTGAAGGCTTTTTATGATACTGGTGCACAGTTTTTCCTGTACAGCTCAGTTGACCCTAACAGTTCCCTTACATGACTGGGGAGTGTATCCGTAATGCTGGCCTGAGGGAGAGAAGGAGAGAGAGAGGTGGAGAGAGAAAGAGAGAGAGTGTACAAAGGAGCTGTCTATGACAGCAGTTCAGATGCAGTGCTGACACCGCAGTATGCAAATTGCCTGCACGTTACCACCTGATTGTAGAGGTGGTTTACTTTCATCTGTATGCCATTGCATCTGAACTGCTGTCATAAATAGCTTGGACATTCATTGGTGTGGTGCTATCGCGCCTGCAAAAAGGATCAGGGCATTGAAAGAGGTGGTGACACACCTACAAAAACTTGTATGGTGGCACTATGTTTCTTGCACATGTGTGCAAGAAAACATAACGACTTCAATTTCTACGAGGACTAAAATCAAGGATCCTAAAAGATTTAGGTGAGAAATGGAATAAAAAAGAAGTGTTGTACAGTAATTGTACAATACTGTACAAGACCATACTACAATGGTCTTTAATTTCATGTCATATAATAACATTAACAGAGAAAAGAAGATAAAAGAATATGCAAAAAGATATAGTTAAGCAACTACCAATAATTTCAGGCAGGTCTGCATTTCATTTTTACGTTCGCTTGCGCGCATGCGCAAGGAATGTTTTGGGAGAGTAGCATACTTTGGAGGTGTGCCTCTCCCTTTCAATCCAGTGCTCTGTTGAGCAGGCGTGGTGATCCTGCAGCAATGGGTGCAGGAGCTCTGTATGACAGCGGTGGTCTTCTGCTTCAAAGAAACCACAGCTGCCATACCGAAGCACCAGCGTCACGCCACCCCTCGCATCACGCTCCCCAGCGCCGTCACGCCACCCCCAAAGCTTTGGTGCCATGCTGGGAGCCCACCCCAGTGTGGCAAACATTGTTTACCGATGGGGATGCCCAATCCCTATCGGCTCCACAGCCCAAGCCATCCTGCTGCCATGCACGGGAGCCCACTGGCGTGGCAACTGCGTCCGCTTTGTTTGCGATGGGGGTGCCCAATCCCCTAATGCGACTCCTTGGCCCCAGCCATCTTCTGCCATGCTGGGAGCCCACCCCAGCGTGGCAAACGTCCCGCATCATCGTTTTTGTTTTTTACCTGTAAAGAAAAAACAGTCCACGGTCGTCTCCCAGTCCCCCTCCCACAACCCGCACCCACCCACTGCGCACCCAGCTTCCCCACACCCCCACCCCATACTTACCACCGGACTCTGGCGCGACGATCTTCGGTGGACCGGGAACACGTCTGCACTCTTCAAAGCCGACCGCGAACTGAGGAAATGCCAGTAAGCTGTATAATGGGCTAGATGGGGTTCAACTTTATTGCATATCTCAGGCATTTTTTGGAATTTTTGCACCAAATTTTCAACATGGGGTTTTTGGGACCCCTTCTCATGAACAATGTTACTGTCATGGCATTATTCGGGCCTGAAGGGTGATTTCTCAGTCACTGCACGAAATCACCCTTCGGGCCTGAATAGCACCATGACAGTGACATCATTCATGAGAAGGGTCAAAACCCCAAGTTGAATTAGAAAATCCAAAACATACTGTTCTGACGTCGAGTTAGCGTAGTTCCCACGATGCTCAGGTTTGCTAATTTTCAATATTTCTACTCCAGATTTTCAACATTGCCATTTTACCACACCTTCTTATGAGTAGTACAGCTGTCATTTTTCACATGTCACCCAAAATGTGTTTCCGCCCATGTAGTGCACAATGGCACAGTCGGTGTGCGAACTCAATGTATGGGACACATTAAGAAAATCACAGTGACACTGTTCATGAGCAGAGGTCTTAAAATGGCTATGTTGAAAATTTGGTGAAAAAATTCCTAAAAATAACTGTTTTACGACTCTGCATTGCACAGATCCTACGCACGCTCGTAAGTTTGCGAATTTTCAATATTTTCACTCCAGATTTTCAACATTGCCATTTTACCACACCTCCAAATGAGCAGTATAGCTGTCATTTTTCACATCCTGCCCAAAACATGTTTCCGCCCATGTAGTGCACAATGGCACAGTCGGTGTGTGAACTCAATGTATGGGACACATTAAGAAAATCACAGTGACACTGTTCATAAGCAGAGGTCTTAAAATGGCTATGTTGAAAATTTGGTGAAAAATTCCCTAAAATGACTGTTTTACGAGTGTTCATTGCGCAGCTCCTATGCACGCTCGTAAGTTTGCGAATTTTCAATATTTTCACTCCACATTTTCAACATTGCCATTTTACCACACCTCCTTATGAGCAGTGCAGCTGTCATTTTTCACATCTTGCCCAAAACTTGTTTCCACCCATGTAGCGCACAATGGCACAGTCAGTGTGAACTCAGTGTATGGGACACATTAAGAAAATCACAGTGTCACTGTTTATTAGCAGAGGTTTTAAAATGGCAATGTTGAAAATTTGGTGAAAAAATTCCTAAAAATTACTGTTTTATGAGCGTGCATTGCACAGTTCCCACGCACGCTCGTAGGTTTGCGAATTTTCAATATTTCCACTCCAGATTTTCAACTTTGGGATTTTACCACACCTCCTCATGAGCAGTACAGCTGTCATTTTTCACATCCTGCCCAAAATGTGTTTCCGCCCATGTAGCACACAATGGCGCAGTCGGTGTGCGAAATCAATGTATGGGACACATTAAGAAAATCACAGTGACACCGATCATGAGCAGAGGTCTTAAAATGGCTGTGTTGAAAATTTGGTGAAGACATTCCTAAAAATGACTGTTTTACAAGTGTGCATTGCGCAGTTCCTACGCACGCTCGTAAGTTTGCGAATTTTCAATATTTTCACTCCAGATTTTCAACATTGCTATTTTACCACACCTCCACATGAGCAGTACAGCTGTCATTTTTCACATCCTGCCCAAAACGTGTTTCCGCCCATGTAGCGCACAATGGCGCAGTCCGTGTGCGAACTCAATGTATGGGACACATTAAGAAAATCACAGTGACACTGTTCATGAGCAGAGGTCTTAAAATGGCTGTGTTGAAAATTTGGTGACCAAATTCCTAGAAATGACTGTTTTACGAGTGTTCATTGCGCAGTTCCTATGCATGCTCGTAAGTTTGCGGATTTTCAATATTTTCACTCCACATTTTCAACATTGCCATTTTACCACACCTCCTTATGAGCAGTACAGCTGTCATTTTTCACATCTTGCCCAAAACGTGTTTCTGCCCATGTAGCGCACAATGGCACAGTCGTTGTGTGAACTCAGTGTATGGGACACATTAAGAAAATCACAGTGTCACTGTTCATGAGCAGAGATCTTAAAATGGCTATGTTGAAAATTTGGTGAACAAATTCCTAAAAATAACTGTTTTACGAGCGTGTGCTGAGCAGTTCCTACGCACGCTTGTAAGTTTGTGAATTTTCAACATTTTCACTCCAGATTTTCAACATTGCCATTTTACCACACCTCCTTATGAGCAGTACAGCTGTCATTTTTCACATCCTGCCCAAAACAGTATTTCACGCCCATGTAGTGCACAATGGCGTAGTCAGTGTGCAAAATCAATGTATGGCACACAGTAAGACAATCACAGTGACACTGTTCATTAGCAGAGGTTTTAACATGCCAATGTTGACAATTTGGTGAAAAAATTCCGAACAATGACTGTTTTACGAGCGTGCATTGCACAGTTCCCACGCACACTCCTAGGTTTGCGAATTTTCAATATTTCCACTCCAGATTTTCAACATTGTCATTTTACCACACTTTCTTATGAGCAGTACAGCTGTCATTTTTCACATCTTGCCCAAAACGTGTTTCCGCCTATGTAGCGCACAATGGGGGTAACAAAAAGGTCATGCTGACAATTTATTATGCAAATACCAGCAATCGCATAGGGCATTAGGGTACAGCACCATACATGCCAAACACCACTGCAAATACCTGCAAGCGAACATTCGACATTGACAAATGCTTGTTATGTTTTTGAGCATTAGGGAGTGGGGCAGACAGTGTGCAGTGGAAGGGAGTGGGAGGGTTTATGTGCACTCCGGGTGCCAGGATGGGGAACAGAGGTAGCGGGGCAGACAGCACGCAGTGGGAGGGAGCGGGAAGGTTTACTTCAGTCAGGGTGCCAGGACAGGGAATGGAGGGAGCAGGGCAGACAGCAGGCAGTAGGAAAGAGTGGAAGGGTTTACTTTCAGTCCAAGAGCCAAGACAAGGAACAGAGGGAGTGAGGCAGATAGCATGCAGTGGGAGGGAGCAGGAGGGTCTACTTTCAGTCCAGGTGCAGGGACCAGGAATGGAGGGTACGGGATGGACAGCATGCAATGGGAGGGAGTGGGAGGGTTTATTTACATTCCAGGTGCTGGGATGGGGAACGGAGGGAGCAGGGCAGACAGCACGCAGTGAGAAGGAGTGGGAGGGATTACTTGCACTCCTGGTGCTGCAATGGAGAACAGAGGGAGTGGGGTGAACAGAAATGTCTCGGCAGGCAAGGAACGCCCTGCAATGATGGGGTGGTCCTTCATTGCAGCGGCCAATTTCTTTCATTCACACCCTGCAATGATGGGGCAATCCCTCATTGCAGCAGCCAATTTCTTTTAAGTTGGTGGCGTGCTTGCTGAACAAGTGTCTGCAGCAGCATGCTACCACATTGGATAAAGAGGGACAAGCATGCAAAAGCAGTGGCGGCATTGGCCGCCCCAGTGCAGCATCTCTTCAACCCGCTTCTCTCCTAAGCTGCCACATAATGTTTCTTGCGCATGCAGCAAACGTAAAAACAGCAGGCTTTGTTTGGTAAGTGCCCTTGTTTTCAATTACATTGATTAAACTGCTTCTCAGCCATAACAATCACAATGGAATTGTCTAGAAATGCAGCTCAGCTGATGCGATAGAAGTGCCCCCCCCCGTGCTTACTTTCAAATCTGATCACTCTCATGCTGACTTTAAACACTATGATGGAACTGGCAGAAGACAGCAGCTTTTATCTCATTATTTAAATATTGGTAGTATGTGGTAGCTACACAGAAGCTCAACCAAGTCTGGAAACAAAGTCTTGGTTAAATGAACTTCCAACTGTTGCACTGCTGGAGTTGGGACTCAGAGCTTTTTCCAGATCAGTGCTCAGAGTTGAACATGGATGTGAGCTGTTACAAACATGGATTTTTTTTAAGCAGTTTCCTTTTGAACTGTGTGTTTGATAATCACTGTGGTTTTATTTACTGATAGCGTGCTTGACTTCAGGTAAACATGGTAGTGAGGGGTGTGTAAAGTGGCATTTGCTGTTGTTTCTGTGTCTGTTTTAGTGAGTGGAAAAATATGACTGCCAGACAGTTTTTTAACATTTTTAAAGCAGCGTACCGATATGTGAAGTGGCTACACACCAGGATGATTGTGCAGTGTGCTGTATTTTAATGCAGAGTCAGGTGACTTGGTTTTAGCCTATGAAGATTCTGGGCTAAATAAAACTGAGCAAGTTAAGAACTATCCCCTTTTTCCAGATACATGTTCTCCTCCTCTGCAGCCCCCTGGCCACCTTCAGTTTCCATCTGTCCAGCCTCGTCACCCACCATCCGTAGGACTTACAGGCCCAGTTCCAGTAGGGGGAGAGCCGTCCGCTTTATCCCCAGAGTTCACATTTATATTCAGAGCCATCCTGCATCACATGGTGCAGGGCCTGTGGCAGATGGACACTCCACCCTGCCGGAGGGAGGTTTTCCTCCTTATCGTCTCGCCTAGGTCGATAACGTGCAGTGGAGTGATTGCACATGTGTATGGAGGTGCATGTGTGCCTTCAGGTCTGCCAGCAGCCCATCCCTGCATACCGCACTCAGTGCCCTGCCACCAAGACTCTGTCTGAATCCCACTCCAGGAGAAGACAGCAATCTATGGGATAGCAGTTCATGGGATGCTTGATTCTCTCCCCACTGGGCAATCCCTATGTGACCTGAATTCACTTTCCGAACCTGGTTCGCTGGTGTGACAGGAAGCCACTTTACCAGCAAGAAGCATTCCCATAAGCATGATTATAATACATAGAGATAAAACGTCTCAATACTTCCAGTAACAGTGAGGTGGTATGGTATATCTTGGGGGGGGGAATCAGTGGTGTACCACAGGGATCAGTACTAGGACCAGTCCTGTTCAATGTCTTCATTAGTGACATTGCAGAGGGGCTGCAAGGAAAGGTCTGCCTGTTTGCAGATGACACCAAGATGTGCAGCAGGATGGATACTCCAGAAGGGGTGCAGAAAATGAAGAAGGACCTGGAGAAGCTTGAAAGATGTTTGGAGATGTGGCAACTGAGGCAAAGAAGTGCAAAACAATGCACCTGGGTAGAGGGAACACTGAGGAGAGCTACAGGTTGGGGGAGGAGCTGACTATCACCAAAGAGATAAGCGACCTAGGGGTTATCTTCTCTGATTACCTTAAAGTATCAAAGCAGTGCACAAAGGCAGCAGGGAGGGCCAGTGGCATACTGGAGTGCATAGGCAGGGGTATCACTAGCAGGAGTCTGGAGGTGGTGATGCCACTGTATAAAGCATTGGTAAGGCCTCACTTGAAGTACTGCATTCAGTTCTAGAGGCCACACCTGATCAAGGACATAGATAAGGTGGAGACCATCCAGAGAAAGGCAAGAAAGATGGTGCAGGGCTTGCACCACAAAATATGAAGAGAGACTAAGGGATCTCAATATGTACTCACTGAAGGACAGGAGGCAGTGGGGGGACATGACTGAAATTTTCAACTACCTCAAGGGCATAAACAAGGTGCAGGGGGGGGACCGTTTCCAATGTAGAAAAAGTACTAGAATAAGAGGCACCATATGAAATGGGAAGGGGGTAGAGTAAGAGGTAATGTGAGGAAATTTTCTACACAGGAAGGGTAGTCGATGCTTGGAATAGTCTGCCACAGGAGGTACTGGGGGCAAGCACAATGGAGGGGTTTAAGCATGCCTGGGACTGGCATTAAGGAAACTTGAAAGGGGAGAGAGAGTGATGAAAAGCCATTGATCACATAAGGTCAGTGGCGACATACAATATATAGGGCCTACAGGCAGACTGGATGGGCTTAGCGGTCCTTATCTGCCGACAATTTCTATGTTTCTATGTTTCTCGGTAGGGTGCACCAAAGTAAAGGAGTGGCAATAAAGAAGATCTGGCCACAGAAAGATGTAACATGGGAGGGAAGGGCAATCAGGATCCCCATGTGTGGTAAATAGGGGGACAGACACAATCCGGGAAACAGCATGTCCATGAGAGAATTATCGGGGCAACTGTGTAAAGCCAATGCAAAATGATACATCCTGAGCAGGTCAGTTGCAATGAGGAAACCAAAAGAAAAAGTCACAGCCCAGTTGCCATACATGAATAAAAATGACTAGATTATTGATGAGCACGCAGGATACAAGGAATGCATCAACCTGTCAGTACAGCGGTAGCACTACTGCTCACAATGGCAGTGACCTGATTTGGGAACAAGTTGGGGTCATTGGAGGGCCATCTGGGGGAGGATGGTAGCGTGTCCCAGGGCACGCTCACCTCCTCAAGGGAGAAAGGGTGCTTGATTTCCTCTGCAGTACTGTCACCTGGAGCTGGAGCCAGTAATTAAGGGAGGGGGACATCATAGCTCCAATGTACATAGCATGCTCTGCATGCATCTGTGCACTGGATAGAACATGCACAACGTCTGCGAACTAGGGAGAAAATGGAAAACAAAACAACCACACAGTATACCATCTGACAACCCCTGCAGATCCCACACCACCAATCAGGCTTTTGCTACAGCACCGACACTTAACCTCTGTGAGGGGAGTTGAGGCAGCCTCTGGCAGTCCTGGGGGGGGGAGGTCATCCATGGGGGAACAAGCAGCAAAAGGTAAGTCTCAGAGTGAGATGGTGGTTGGGTTGGGTGGAGCTGCAGACCAATGTGGGTCAGGTAGGAGCCCTGGGGCTAAAAGCATAGTAAACTCAAAAATAAAAGGATACAAGGAATGCTGGCTAGAGCCCCTGCAACTGGACTGTGACTTTTTCTGTTGGTTTTCTTGAGTGCGGCTGACCTGCACTGGATAAACAGGGAGACAGGCAACCTAAATGATGTTATCAAGGAATGACGATGAGTCCGGAGAACTATAGGCAGTCTGTTTCTTTGTTGACAGAGTCAATATTTTGGGCTATGTACATCCCAGCTTACTCTCACACGTACGACCTGAGACACGTAATTTAGGGTTATCACCTGTCCTGAGTTTCACAGGACAGTCCTGATTTGGGCAGCTGTGTCCTGCAAAAAACAAGAAAAATATTATATGTCCTGATTTTTCAGTAGAAAAAATATTTTCTAGCGTTCCTCTAAATCTTGTAGAAAAATATAGTACCTTAACTAAAATGCATTAAAATAATATGAAACCATAGAAGCAACCAAGAAACTACAATACTTAGCCTTAATTCTGATTATATAGAGAAAACAAGTCTGTTGAGCTGGTCAGGGTTACGTATCATCCTGCGAAAATTCATGTTTCAGTAAGAAATGTCCCACTTTGGGCTTCTTAAAAGGTGGTAACCCTAGTTATATTCTCAAGGATCACTAATCTACAAATTGACATGACAGTAACTGTGGACTCAGGGGTACCGTATCCTCTTAGTGTGAGCTAACTGAGACATCACTGCTGTCAGAATCCTATTTTCTTCATCTAAGGAGTTCTTGGCTTAGATTGGCTGTGGCACATCTAATACTTGCAGGTTAGCAGTGGAAGGATTCTGACCAACCCCTATTTAAACAAAAATCTCCTCTGGTCTCACTTAGTCAGAGTTTCATTATGTAATCACCTGCCCATTATTTATTTATTTTTATACAGCATTTTCTCTGGTGTTATCTGCCCTATCCTTGGGCCTGGGCTTGGGGTCATACTGGTGACCCCATCCCCATCCTCCTCTAACCTCACCAATCACTCTGACAGAGGTCCCCAGCGCAGGGCGAGAGTGCCACTGGCCATTATGACAACACCATGGGTTTTACCCTCATTTATTCCCATCCCTCTCGCCTCTCCCTGGCACCTTGTAGAGCCAACTGAAGAACTCTCACCCACACAGACATCCCCTGTGGTGAAGCAAACTTCCTTGCCCTCTGCAGGGGTGGCTGTAGTGTGATAGCTCAGGGCCATCCCTCCCTGGCTTGGAGGGCTTCCATGCAGAGGCAGCGTGACTGGCTGCCACTGAGCCATTGGGCATTCCCTCGCACAATGTCTATGCAATGTATGTAATTTTATATTTGCCGTGTTACATGTGTATGTAGTATGGTGCCTATTGCTCTGGGACCCTACTGGTAATGATACTCTGTGTTGATGGGTAATTAGCCCACTTAAAGTCATTCAATATTTGCAGGGCTGTAGACTGTGGTTTGATGGGCAGTGAGTGACTGTAACCACAACGACCCCTCCCTGGGCTATTACAGGGAGCGTACTCAAGCCTCTCCTAGAGGCTCATTTTTCTTTGCTCCCACCACCACCCCTTCCTCCTCTGTTGGCTTGCCTCCCTCCTTGAGAGCTACTTCCTCTAGGGCACCTTTAGTCTAGTGGGACTTTATTCCGTGGCACACCTAGGGGTGGAACCCTCCTCAAGAGGATTCCTGTGCCTTCATGGTACCTCAAAAGGATGGTAATCCATGAAGAGGCGGAGAGTACAAACAGCCACAAGTGCATTGCATAAGCATTTGTAGACGGCAGAGCCAGGGGGATCAGGAGAGTGAGTAGACACCTCACTTTTTTAGCTGAGGTGGGGTAGCAAGTGCATTTTGATACCACACACATTTCAATCCGCAGAGTTGATGTTGTTCGGTGAAATTCTCAGAATAGCAGGAAGATTGCTCTTAAACTTTTATACTTAGCTGGTCTGCCAGCACAGCCATAATGCTTCTGCTCGTGATGCTGGTGACATGGGTTCAGGAATGAACCAGAGTTGCTAGAGGTCTGGCAGGAGTGGTGGCGGATTGAGCGCTCTTGCATGCTGTCCACCTCCAGGAGGATGGGGGATGGGGGATTGTGTCTCTGGTGCAGTGCTCCTGGGCAAGCACAGGTCATCCTGTAACCGGAGGCCAGGTACTGGATGGGAGGCATGTGGGATGCATGGTGTCCTTACGCTGCAGTGTCATTGAACGCCACACCTCCTACAGTCACTCCACCAAACAATTCTCAATGAGCTGCATGCTGCTTACCTCGAGCCACCACCGCCGTGTAGCAGACCCAGGGCTGCCTCCCCGGACAATGAGTTCGTCATATGATGGGTTTGAGGGGAGGCTCTGGAGGCCTCACTGTGGTAGAGGGAATGGGGCCAGGGAGGAACACTGGGTAAGGTAAGACCCAGTGCACTGTTGATGGGGGCTGGGTCTGAGGCAGGGCTGATGGGGGGAGGGGGGGAATCCAGGCAAAAAGTATAGTCAGGCAAAAGGCAAAAAGTATACTAAAAGGTAAAAACCTCCAAAAACTTTTGTACTTCATATGCAAAGAAAATCCATGCAACATAAAGTATATTTAAAAACAAAACTTTGCTGGCTCAGTGGAGCAGTGCCAGTGGTACCACCCACCACAGTGGCAATCTGAATTTGGGAGTGGACTCAGGTTGTTGGGGGGGAGGAGATGAGAAGACAGGGCTGCACCCCTTTCCAGGGGGTTGGGGGTTGTCAACTCCACTGTCAACTGCCACCAGGTGGAGCCCTGCTGGTAGTGCAGGCTGGGGTGGCGTGTAAGGTAGGGGTTGTCTGTTTTGCATAGTGCATGTATGCCTCCGCTCAGCACACACTACTGCCTATCCTAGCATGTATGGGTGGGGACCAGAAAAAGTGGAAAAAGGATGTGCAGGCTCATGAAGCCCTATCTTCTCATCCCTGGGCCACCCCATCACCCAAAAACTGCTGACAGCTATCTGGATTATATACAGACGGTATGGCTGTCCCCCTTCTGACTCTGCTATGGAGGGCAAGCAGTGGGATGACCTTTGGTCAGGTGAGTTATAGGGGAGGTGGCAGCCAATCAGAGGTGCATGGATGGGGCAGATTATTAAATAAATAAATAAATAACACTTTCTGACCCTGTTCTGCTTGAATACTCATAAATTAATATCTGTGAATAAACCATGAAATATTCATGATATATATATATATATATATATATATATATATATGTGATTATTAAGAATTACAGAATGCCAGGAAGGGTGACTGATATTTATTCAAGAAGGCAGTCGTTTTCCCCGCTGCAGTGCTGCATACTGTAGCTTTGGCTCCAGGCCATGGCAGTTGTAAACCACACAAACACACACACACACTTTTTGGAATGCTCTGCCACCACTGTAAGCATTCAGACTACTTGCCGGCAATTGAACAAACTTCAGTTACAAGTATCCTAACAGAATCACACATCGAGTTGCACAAGCAGCATTCTCTCCCTATACTTAGTTGCTTGCTGATCCAGTGAACTAAATAAACAAAATTAAAATGAGACTTTGCCCCTGTGAGAATGGAAACATGGAGCACTTGATTCACAAGTTTCTCTCTTTTTATTTAAAATATAGAAAGTGCAGCTGGCCTGTAGGCACAGTGGAAGGGCTACCATATGCAAAGTCAGTGACATGGATTTGGGAACAAGCCTGGACCATCATGGGCCAGCCAGGGGAAAGAGAAGTAGGCATCCTAAAGAATACTCTCCTCCTCTGTGGAGGGAGCGATGCTGTTCATGCTGCGATGCTGCCACCTTGGTGACTACAGGAGGCAGTGCACCAAGGGTGCAGAATGGGGGGACCCTGGCTGTGGACTCACATTACGCATGCATTGCATGCTTATTGGTCCTCTCATGTGCCAGCATCTTTCAGGCTACTTAGTAGGAAAAAAAGGAAAGCAGCATTGGTGCTGGCTTCCTGTGGACCCCAGTATAAGAGGCCCTGTCATTCGGTATGCTTTTGCCATATTTGCCCATCAGGCTGCTTTATACCATGAAGTGAAAGGGAGACTTGTAATTAAATAGGCCAAGTCTGTCACGGTCACTGAAATTTGCCAATGTAATGGCCCAAGGAAGGTTTTAAACTAAGGTTTTTGTTTTAAAGTGCAAGTAGCTAGTAACATAAAAGGGTCAAAATATTGATTTTTGCAATCATATTTAACTTTAGTGTTTTCAGTGTTTGGTTTTTCTTTCTCCTGTTGGTCTGCTAAATATCACAGATAATGCAATATATATTTCAGTGTCTTTTGGAAAGACTGGACCAAATTTTCAAAGGGTGACGTCAAGCCCTGCGCTGAAGCAATTTTTTGGCAGAGCTGCGACAAACACCTTTGTTGCAGCTGCACCCTATTTTCAACTGTTGGGTGCAGTTGCAAAAGTTTCCTCGCTTTATGGCAGTTTGAGTGCTGCAAAGTAGACCAGAGAACAGCTGGTTTAACTTGAGGAACTTGGAACACGGGACTGAAAATCCCAGTCACTGATCACTTAGATGCCACAAGCCTCTTGCATCATAGGATTGGTGGGTATGCCGACTGAACAATGAAACCTACATGGTGAAATCTGTCACAGCGACAATCTCAACAGGTTTCAAGATTGTCGCTGTGAGGTACCTGAAGGCAAACTTTTGCCCTTTCGCTGTCTTTTGACCCCCCCCGAATCAACTCCGACTCAGAGTTGGATATTTACAGAAGGGGGGGACACGAGAGGCACAGGTCCTCGATAGAAAAACACACAATGTCTGACAGGGGAAATTTCACATGTCGACACTGGGGATCTCGTCATGCCAAACTTCAACAACACTGTTGTCGATTTGGTATGGTAGAACCAGATTGGTGCACTGTGTATTCTCAGAGCTTGAAAACCCAGTCCACTGTGTCCCCAACTGAGCTTACAGTTTCTGTCTTTTACATCTTAGTGTTATCTGTGCAAGCAGTATGCAGTACAGGGCAGGATATTCAAACAGGTAACACCGCACTAACAGGGTTTGTGCCCCACATACGTACTTGGCTTTGTGCACAGGAAAGGTATATAGGACAGCAGGCCTCATATTCAAGGCCACAGTCAGTATGGCATGAAGTTGTTACACGTGCATGCTAATGGACTGACACATACTAATGAAACGCCGTCTTGTATGCAATGTGCTCTGGCATACTGGTTACTGAATGCTTCCAAAAAGCATGTTTTAACAACATGCAAATAGCACAGAGCACCCTCTTCCCTCTCCCTGTCCCCATGTATATTTTCCTGGTCACCACTGGCAACTCCACCCTCTCCTCATCCCCATTTAATATATCCCTGGCACCCAGTGCCATCACCTCCCTCTCCCTGTTCCCACATGTTTGCCTGGCATCCAGTAGTCCCCCCTCGCCATCCCTATGTACATTTCCCTGGCATCCAGTGGATCCCTCCTTCTCTCCATCCCCATTTATAATTCTCTAGCATCAAGTAGCCCCTTCCTCTCCCCATCCTCATGTATGTTTAACTAGTATTCAGTGACACCCCCTGTCCCCATCTTCATGAATAATTCTTTGGTGTGCAATGGCACTATCTCCCTGTCCTCGACCCCATTTGTTATTTCCATGGTGTCCAGTGGCACCTGCTCTCCCATCCCCATGTATATTTCCTTGGCATCCAGAAGCCTTTCCCTCTCCCTATCACCATGTGTGCTGAACTGGTATTCAGTGGCACCCCCACTACCCATCACCATGCATAATTCTTTGGAGTCCTGTGGCACTGCCTCCCTCTCCCTTCCCCATTTAATATTTCCATGGTGTCTGGTGCCACGCCCCTCCCCATCCTCATGCATATTTCCCTGGTGTCCCATGGCACTTCGTCCCCCTTCTGATCTACATTTAATATTTTGCTGGTTTCCAGTGGCACCCCCACCTCATGATCATCCCAAACCCCACCCAATCCTGTGACACTGGCCTGCACAGCAGTGCTCCAGTTAAGGGGTGTATTGGTGTATTTTACACCCATTTTTGCCCTTTTTACGCCCTGTGTAGAGTCCTGGGTAGTATCATTATGACCAGGTGTTTCCACAGACTTCGCGCATTCACACTTCAGTCCACCAGAACAATGCGAATGCGTAGAAAAATACTACCTGGCATACCGAAATGCTACCAGCTTGGAAAACGAGGAAGTTTTTACTTCCTGGCCTAAAATGTTCTCTGGAGCACTGCTGCACAGACCCACTTCTCTCCTCCTCAGTCGGTCACTATCTGACTCATGGATCCACTGTATCAATATACAGTACCAGCAGGCCTATCTATATAGTAGTTGTGAGACAACCCTGCAGAATCACTGGAGCTTCATGATTTTGCAGAGATGTCTCATGACTGCTATATCAATAAAGGAATTGGTATATCAATAGAGAGGATGCACGAAGTCAGACAGAGGCTTGCTCAGAAGGCAAAAGGAGGGTTTGTGCTGACTGCTTTGGTGGGACTGAGCGGGGGGAGGTGGAGGTTGCCACCAGACATCAAGGAGGGGACACCCTTCTCTCATGTGGACTGGATATCTATCCAAAGCCCATAGCATACATCCACCTCATAGATCACTGTGCTGTGATAATAACATGTAGATTGGTAGGTTGAGTAGGTGTTAGGGCCTTGCATGTTGAGTAGTATCATTAACATTTGATACATGAATATTGCAGTTCATGGCTTCCGTGCTGTGGGGTTTGTGCCTTTCAAAGTTCTCAGCAAGCTCAATGTGGAGGGGCACTTACCACTTGTGGTCAGTCAGATGGTTTGCACTCACAGAAGTGTTAGAGCTGGGTCAGCTCTGTGGCACCAATCAAGAGCCAAGGTGTTTGATCGTTATGCTGGCAAGCCAGGTTCATGTCCCAAGCCTGAGTGTGATGAGCAGAGTTTGGTGGGGACGGTGTTTAGAGTGTTGTTTGGATGCTTCTCTCCCGGGGAGCACTTTGGACCACTGTTTGTTGGCCCCTAGAGGTGGCTTGGGGAGGTGTGTGGGTTTGACACACCATTGAATGCTCCCAACCCCAGGACACCTCCACAGATGTTCCATTGTGGTAGAGGGTGGGTAGGTCGGGAAAAAAGTAGAAAATCTGCCCTCAATCAGCCAGGATGATGGCCGGTGGTCCCCATTACCGTGGTAGCCTAGAAGTTTTCGATGCTGACCACGCCACACCCAGGATATGTATTAGATATCTGCAGGCATTTCTCCTCCCCCAGTTGCCCCATGGGGGAGGGGCCCACCCAATGAAGGGTTACTTTGGGTTACCTGAGATCATGAGAATGAAGGCACGGCAGATGGCAACACGGTGTAAGGTGGTAGTGGGCCTTGGCAGCCTGAAGGAGTGGCCAACTGGGGGCTTGGGGAGGAGCAAATAAAAATGGCTGGCCTGGTGCTGCCGAGAGCTGAGGCGCTGGCCGTCTTGCCTCGCATCATGCTGGTGACCTGGGTTCAGAATGACCCAGGGTTGTCAGTAGCTGGCCTGGGGCAGGAGCAGGATTTAGCAGCCAAATGGCAGCTCTCCTCTCCCAGGGAGGGACCCCGTCACCTACTGTAGGTCCACTGCCTCTGTCTGGAGGTCCAAGGGCAGTACGGGCGGGTGGCAAACAGAGGGAAGGCGTCTCAGCATTGTGGAAGGTGCATGCCTCTACATAGCCACATGGCCGAGACTCGGGGAAGAGGAAAAAAAATTGGGAAGATCAGCATAAAAAAGAAACACATACAAGTGTTAGGGCTTTGCACAGCATTAATAGACGGAACAGTAGAACCATCTTAAAGGGACACATTCATGCCTAGTAACCACAATGGTTTGCAAGCGCAGGAAAAACTCTTTCAAATGAGGCCTTGGATGCCTCTGTAGCTGGAAGAACTCCAGAGATCTAGAAGACTGTGTCTGTGCAATACAAATAGTACTGTAATACTGTTTAATTGCGCGCTTTGTTCATTTCGCGATGTCTCCCGCCCGCACTGATAGGTGTTAAATTAAGATCGCGGTTTCCCTTCCCTCGGTCCACTCAGTAAGTAACAGTTCATTTAAAAAACACTACTAGCCTGGCTGTCTAATCACTGGGAAATGATTAGGTTTGTTTTTCCCATCTGTTTCTGATTTGTTAAAATAAGATCATTGCTTACCCTCGGTCCATTCAGTAAGTAACAGTTCATTTAAAACCACTACTCACCAGGTTCTCTAATCACTGATTAGGTTTGTTTTCTCATCTGTTTCTCATTTTGTCAATTAAGGTGAACACTTAAGAACAGGTTCACTGTGTTTGCCGTCTTTGAGCTGTGTAACAGTAGCTGCGTTCGGTTCTGTTTGTTGCAGTAATGTCTCTTTATTCCTGGCTACAGCGTCCAAAGCAGTTAAAAAGGGAACTGGCTATAATAAATGAAGTGACACCAGATCATTTAAGTGATTGTGCCGGAGTGTCACTTAAGGTAGCGGAAAGGTTGTGCATGAACTTAAAATTGCCACCCCACCTGCGAAACGTAGATGCATGGAATACAACACATACACAGCAGAAGTTCGTTTTGAAGTTGGATGTTATGCCGTCGTGCATGGAGTAATGAACACTGTGCGATTTTATTCTGGCAAGTACTGCAAACCAATTAATGAGAGTACTGTTCACAAATTTAAAAGGGATTACTATGACAATCTAAAGAATGTGCCTGATCCTTCCAGCATGTCACCCTCTCTTCCCACAAAACCGAGGGGACGACCTACTCTCCTTCTGGAGGAGGTAGAGAATGAACTTAAGTCCATTATCAAAAGTTTACGCTGTGAGGGTGCAGTGATCAATGCTAGAGTAGTTGTGGCTGTGGCAGTTGGGGTAGTGAAAGCTACAAATCCTCAATTGCTGGTTGAGTATGGGGTCATTGAGCTTCACCAGACAGTGGGCATGGCAGCTATTAAATCGACTTGGGTACTGTAAGAGTAAGGGGACCAAAGCGGGAAGGAAAGCCCCTACTGATTTCCCTGTATTAAAAAATGCCTTTTTAGAGAGGATTTCAAAGGCCTCCATGCAGGAATTGATTCCAGCTGAACTAGTGATAAATATGGATGAAAAGGGGGTTAATTTAATACCATGTGCCTCCTGGACAATGGAAGTGAGTGGATCGAAGCAGGAAGAGGTTACTGGCATAAACGATATATGGCAAGTCACTATGACACTGGCAGTAACACTCGCAGGGCATTATCTGCCACCGCAAGTCATTTATGCAGGCAAGACAACTAACTGCCACCCAAATTTTGAGTTTCTGACTGATTGGCACATCACACATACTGAAAACCATTGGGCCAATGAAGCCACTACTATTCAATTCATAAACTGCATCCTGATACCCTATATCGCCAAGGTTAAAGAGATCAATCAGCTACCTGACGAACAGCGAGCCATGCTAATTTTAGACCTTTATAGAGCCCACACAACTCGACCAGTGCTGGACAGGTTAGAGGAATGTAAAATTATTCCTATATTTGTCCCGGTGTCCTGCACTGACCAACTACAACCCCTCAAAGTAAGCATAAATAAACTACAAAGATGAGCTGAAATGTCTGTTCACTGAATGGTATGCAACGCTCATCACAGACCAGCTTAACCAAGGAACCCCGTCACCCAGCATCTCCGTGGACTTTAGGATGACTACAGCTAAAGTAAAACACTCACAGTGGCTCGTGACTGCATTTCAGAAATTGAGGGGAGAAAGGAAGATGCTGTCCGTGGATTCGACTAGGCTGCGATATCTCTAGCTCACGATGAATCCCTAAATATGGCAAGTAAACTATTTCACTGCTGGATATTGTTACTGTAAGGTAAAAAAACGAATTCTGATTGTTTTTATTTATTTTACAACCAATGTTTCTTCTGCCTGCAACAATGTGAACTGATCCTGATCCTTCCATGATGTTGAACTGTGTTGTGCATATTTGGGGGGGTCATTTGTCGATGCTGTGAAGAACAACTGTGAAGAACAACTGTGTGTTTGGAGATTTTAACATCGCTAAAAAAATAAAACAGTAAATTAAGTAAACGATAAATAATTTTAGTTGTCTTATTTTGTTCGCGGTAATGTTGATTCCGCGAATATAGCGAGACTTACTTGTCAGTATTAATTACCTGTTCTACAGTATACTGCAGTCATTTTTGGAACATTGTGATTTCATCGAGAAACAAGCTGTGCCTAACTACAATGAGTCAAGCACAGTGTGTTCTTCGATT
Source organism: Neoceratodus forsteri (assembly GCA_016271365.2). NCBI lineage: Eukaryota > Metazoa > Chordata > Ceratodontiformes > Ceratodontidae > Neoceratodus > Neoceratodus forsteri. The sequence continues at coordinate 158,942,629 of CM028138.1, forward strand.
ACATCACAATGTTCTACAAATGGCTGTAATGTATTAACACTGAATAGACTTCAGTTATCTTATCTCAGAAGAACTTCCAGCTGAAGGTGAGCCCAATAGTTTGTGTGAAATAGCTTTCCATGGGCTTCACACTGTGTCAGCCACTGTACATGAATATTTCCTTATATGCTACTCAGAGCTTTAACACTTAGTTTCCAAAATACCTCCAGTTGTGCTTTGCACAAAGTAACACGAGCACAAAGCCTGTGTCTAGTTAAAATAAGGGGCCCATGATGTCTTAAACAAAGGTACTATGAAGTCAGTTGGGGACAGTTAAAACTTTTACTGGTGACCCCCTTTAATAATTGGATGAGGTCCAATAAAACATGTAATAACCAGGTATGACATCATACCTGGTTATTGCGGCATATCCTAGCATTTGTGCTTCAGAGCAGGAAAGACTGCTCGCATGCCAGATGCATAGCGATGCCTTTCACTCATGCTGTCGCCAGACTAGTACTATCCTTGAAAATGCTATGTCTCAAACAAAAAAAAAAACTCTCTTCCCACAGATTCAAAAGTGTCAGCAGCAGCAGGTGAGAGTGTCTTTCTTTTCAACCCAGCTTATGGATCTGATTCCGCAGCTGGGGCTCTTTGCTCTACCCCTTCTGCCCTGCTAACAGAGGGATAGTTCAGCAGTGGAGGATGAGAAGGGACAGCAACACACACTCCTTGTACCAGTAATTATAACATAGAAGACTGTCTATGACATTTTTTTCATTTTTTTACATACATGCTCAGCGTGTGGTTCCCTTGTAAACCTTTTGAACTTTTCTCTCAAGGTTTATGGATCATCACACACCTGGGGCATGTTAAAAAAATCTATAAGACACAGTCTCCTATACTTTATTCTCTATTTTATTCTTATGCAAGCTACCAAACTGTGTTACAAACCCTAGAAAGGAAATCAAAAATGAAAAAAAATTATTCTCAGGTGAGTTGCAGTAGCAGAAACGGAATGTTTATGAAAGTACAGGCTGAAGCGTAGAGCTGCTCTTTAGGTTTTTCAGCATCTGGTGAAACCCACCTGGAGTACTCTGTCCAGTTTTGGAAGCTGCACCTCAGAAAGGACATAGACAGAGGGGGAGCAGTCCAGGAAGGCAATTAAAATGGTACGGGGCTGCAGGAGAAACCCTACTAGGAAAGAATGATGTACCTCTCACAACATGTGCACCCTGAAAGAGAGGTGAGTGAAAGGATACATGATCAAGACCCATGAGTACCTCACAGCAGCAAATGAGGTGCAGGAGGGGAGTCTCTTTAAAATGAGGATGAGCACTAAGACCAAGGGGTATGCAGCAAAGCTGAAAGGGGGTACATTTGAGAGAGATGTGAGGAGATATTCTTTCACTTAAAGGGTGGGATAGACTAGACTGCCAATGGAAGTCGTGGGGGTGAAAACAGAAGGGGGCATCAAGCATGTGTGGGACAGTCATAGTGGTATATTAATACACAGTCAGGGAGGAGTGAGGGTCACTGGAGACTATTTAGGCAGGGAACATCAGGGAGGACTGGGTAGGCCAAGTGGTCCCTTTCTGCCAGGTTATCAAAGCAAGGAAATACACAAACTGTCTCCACAGAATTTACGCGCCTCTACCTTTTTCCACTAATGAACTGCACAGCAGTGTGTTGAACTGCATAATAGTTCTGACATGCTGTCATGTTTAATGTACTTCATATCATGATAGTCCACTAGCTAAATTATTTGTATCACTGCAAATGAATGAGACATGTTTTAGAGAATCAGTTTCAATACTTGTATGTGTACAAATGTATTATATTATATTACATGCAAAAATATCAATAACAATATGTTTTAAAAATCAGATAGGTTCTTGGATTTCGAGGAGGATATTGTGCATAAAAAGCCAGTTGAGACATACTATACCAATGTTCTCTAGTTTTTAAGCTAATTTTGAAGGTCTCCTTGATGTGCGCTGTTCAGATTGTGTTTTAAGTTCTGTGTTAACATTTTTGGTTTTGTCAGACAGAAAGCCAAAAGGCCAAAAATAAAGTCAGTCTGAAAGATTAAAAATAAGTTGTTTGGAAAGTTAGTAACATAAAATATTTCTGAAAAGGGAAAATTGTGCTCCCCAGACTTGCTAGATTCATTCCTCTGGTGGCAGAAATCATGATGGAGTAGACAAGGGCTACGAAAGCTGCCAGAGAGTGACCGTAGATTGTGTGGCCACTGTCCAAGTCTTTGGTTTATAAAGCCCCAAAGCCATCTGTCTCATCACTTGACTGGCAAAGCCACCTGCATGGCATCTGGCCAACAGACAGATAATAGCCCATCCCCCGCATCTGGATGCTGATCAGTGTGCTTGGCACCGGTCCCTAATCAGGTGACACAGCATGCTGAATTCTGACTACCTGAGATTGGGAACTTCCTGGTGGGTTGGTATCAGACAGTGTGATTAAATTCCTGGCACTGTCAACATCGAGGAAGTACTGACAGTTAATGGATCATCACTGATGTAAAGAAAGACAAACTGCATCTTAGGAACATGGAAAGTGCTAGACATAATAAAACAAGCATTTGTCAATGCCAAATGTTTGCTTACTGGCATTGGCATTAGCATTAGTAGTGTAGGAGTTACAGAGCTGCATAATAGGAATGGCAGTGAAGTACTGAACTGATGCCAACCCCATCACCACCCTGCAGAGACTGATAGGCATTGGGGTTTGCCTTTGGGTCATCAGGCATAATGGCCATGCCATTTCACCACACCCTACCCTGCAGACACCGACAAGTGTCATGGCATGCCTTGGGGTCTTTGGCCCTTATGCTCACCCCATTCCATATATGGTGAGATGGGTGCAGTATAGGAGAATGGGGTGAACTTTGGGGCTGAAGAGTCCAAGGCACACCTCAATGCCTCTCTCTCTGGCTGCAGGGTGTGGGTCAGGGTGGAATGGTATGAGTATTACAGGCAACAATCCCAAGTCACACCCCTGATGCTTGTCCAGTCTACAGGGTTGAGGCGTTATGGTTGAAACCCTTCCTCAGCTGGTATTTTCACTCCAAATTTTCAACATGGTTTTTCTGTGACCCCTACCTTATGAACAGTGGTAATATCAGTTAGTTAGCCGAAAGGTGATTTTGCACAGCGACTACGGCATTTGGCACCACAGGTGTGAAAACACATTTCTAACAGGATTTGAAAAATGACAGCTGTACTGTTCAAGGGGAGATGTAAAAAATGGCAATGTTGAAAATCTGCAGTGAAAATATTAAAAAACTGGTGAAGTCACGAGCGTGCATAGAAACTGCAGAATGCACACCAGTAATGTAATTAGTTTGGGGATTTTTTACAGCAGATTGCCAACACAGGCATTTGGGGACCACCGCTCATGAACAGTGTTACTGTGATTTTCTTAATCTGTCCTGAACAGTGATTTCCCACAGCGACCATGCATTTCTGTGCTGGAAGTGGGAAAACACATTTCAGCAAGGGTGTGAAAAGTGACAGCTGTACTGTTCATAAAGAAGTGTGTAAAAATGGCAGTGGTGAAAATCTGGACTGAAAATATTATAAATTCATGAACTTCTGAGGGTGTGTGGAAACTGCACAATTCTCACTCGTAACACAGTCATTTTATGGACTTTTGTCACCAAATTTTTAACATAGACATTTTAAGACTCTACTCATGAACAGTGTCATTGTGATTTTCTTAATCTGTCACGAACATTGATTTTGCACACCGACTGCTCCATTGCACGCTACATGCATGGAAACACATTTTGGTCGAGATGTGAAAAATGATAGCTGTACTGCTCATAAGGAGGTGTGGTAAAATGGCAATGTTGAAATCTGGAGTAAAAATATTAAAAATCCATGAACTTACGAGCATGCATAGGAACTGTGGAACGCACTCTCGTAAAAGTCATTTTGGGGAATTTTTTCACCAAATCTTCAACATAGGGTTTTTTAGGGGCCTACCTCATGAACAGGGACACTGTCATTTCATAAATCAGTCCAGAAAGTTGGTTCCATGCAGTTACCACGAAATCACCTTTCAGGACCGAATAACAAAATGACAGTGCCAGAATACATTAGGTGGGGTCCCAAGAACCCCATGTTGAAAAAGTGGTGAATAAATTCAAAAAAATGCCTCAGATATGCATCAAAGTTGAAAAAATCCTATTATTTTCATTTTACAGTTTACTGGCATTTCCTCAGTTCACGGTCAGCTTTGAAGAGTACAGACATGTTCCTGGTCCACCAAAGATCACCAGCTGGACTCCACAGGAATAATGTAGGGTGAGGTGGGGTGTGGGGGCAGGGTGCACAGAGGGTGGGCATGGGTGAGGGCAGGGGTCAAGACAGTCAGCGAGGGACTGTTTTTTCTTACAGGCATTTTTTTTAAAGACGCCGTGGGACTTTTGCCACACTTGGGTGGGCTCCCAGTGTGGCAGCTGGAAGGCTGTTTGGGGGACAGTGGATCCGACGGGACATTGGGCACACCCATTGGCCATACAGACTGTTGCCATGCTGGGGTGGGCTCCCAGTATGGCACCTGGAAGTCTGTTGGGGGGATACAGTGGAGCCGACGGGGACTGGGCACCCCCATCGGCCTTACGAACTGTTGCCATGCTGGGGTGGTCTCCCAGCGTGGCACCTGGAACTCTATTGGAGGGGAGCGCAGCAGAGCCGACGGGGGAATGGGCACCCCCGTCAGCCATACAGTGTGTGGGGGGGGAGTGCATGAGCATGCTGGGGTGGGCTCCCAGCGTGCTACTTGTTGCAGGAGATGGAGCTGTCTATGACAGCTGTTTCAGTGCAGTGGCGACGTATAAGCACTTTCCATACTGCCGGACAGCAGTATGCAAAATGCTTACACATTACTGCCATTGATTGCAGAGTTTTTTTGCTTTCAACTGTATGCCACTGCATCTGAACGGCTGTCATAGACAGCTCCTACATTCATTGGCACAGTGCGGCCATGCCTGCAAAAGGCAGCAGGGCATTGAAAGTGGGGGAGGCATACCTACAAATTCTTGTATGGTAGCACTATGTTTCTTGCACATGCGTGCAAGCAAACATAAAAAGACCACGTGAGAATTCCGTGGTGTCCATTTCCTACCACCCAGGCAGCTGCAGCGCTCTGTATCTTTTGCAAAATAACAGTAAAAAAAAAATACAAATTTGTATTTATATAATGCTTTTCATACACATTGTGTCTCAAATTGCTTTGTTTCTTAAATGCCTCTCATTTTTGTTTCAAAAGTGCTGCAAACATCTATTTTGTGTCAACAGATACATTTGTGTAAACCTTTGAAAAAGCATCAGTTCAGATGTGAAACACATCAGGTGGGGTCTCTCTTAGTTCTTGAACTGCACATTTTTGCTTAGTTTTGCAGCATATGTCATTGCTTTCACAAATGCATCTCTTGACACAGAATGGATGTTTGCTGCACTTTTGAAATAAAGATAAAATGCATTTAAGAGATGCAGCTTCCAGTGCTATGCATTAAAGGTGGTGAGTGCCCCAGTTTATCTGCCATAGAAATCTTAAAACAAGAAATCCTTTTACCCCATGACCTTTTCCCACATGGAAAACATACCAGGCTGATCTAAACATTTCCCATAGATTAACCTCTCCATATTTTAATCATTTCAGTTGCTTTTTACTGCACTCTTTTGATTGCCACAATATTCTTTATATAGTGAATTCAGGAGAAGGTCAGCCTTAGCATAGATTCCTTATGGGAACTGGTAGGGCAGTTGGGACCAGGGTGATACAGTAGGGTCTGCTTTCATGGGCAAGGAGTTGTGTAGCATACAACTGGAACAAACATTCCAGGTGCCAGGACAGGGAATGGAAAGAACACGGCCGACAGCACGTAGTGGGAGGGAGCTGGAGGGTTTACACCCCAGAGTCAGTTGAATTATCAATTATGATTGAGTTGCAACCCGTTATGACTGATTTTTTCAACCAGTTTAAAATTTATGACTGCAACTGAATGAAGAAACTTCAACACATTTTTTCAGCTCCACTTGCAACACTGCACTCACACACATCCAGAGAGCTGCAACTTAGAACGAGCATTTGTCAATGCCGAATGTTGATTGCGTTGGTCTGTTGAGCTCGCTCACTGCCCCTGTGTCATTTGCTCGTTCTGTTTCTCCCGGTGCTGCAGGCTGCTCTTTTGTACTGGGCTCCTGCCTGCATTGGCATGCTTTTCTGCCCACAAAGAAATCTGCAGCTGTCCTGACAGAGCTCCGTTGAGGTGAGTCACTCCCCCCCTCTCACTTACTCATTCTGTTTCTGCTGGCGCTGCAGGCTGGCCTTTTGTACTGGGCTCCTGCCTGCTTTGCTGCCTTTTTCTACCCACAAAGAAATCCACTGCAGTCATGACAGAGCTCCATTGAGGTCGCTCACTCCGCCTGTCTCACTCGCTCATTCTGTTTCTCCTGGCGCTACAGGCTGCCCTTTTGTACTGGGCTCCTACCTGCATTAGCACCTTTTCCTGCCCACAAAGAAATCCATAGCTGTCCCGACAGAGCTCCGTTGAGCTCACTCACTCCAACTCCCTCACTCGCTCATTATGTGTCTCCTGGCGTGCAGGCTGCCCTTTTGTACTGGGCTCCTGCCTGCATTGGCGCCTTTTCCTGCCCACAAAGAAATCCGCAGCAGTCCTGACAGAGCTCAGTTAAGCTCAGTTACTCCCCCCCCCGTGGCTCGATTCTAATCTGTCCCAAACACTGATTTCTGACAGCGACTGTGGTATTCTACGTCAGAAGTGCGGAAACACATTTGGCCAGGATGTGAAACATGACCGCTGTACTGTTCATAAGGAGGTGTGAACAAAAGGCAGTGTTGAAAATCTGGCATGAAAATATTACTAATTTACAAACTTACAAGGGCGCGTGGAAACTGCACAACACACGCTTGTAACACAGTCATTTTATGGAACTTCATCACAAAATTTTCAACATAGGCGTTTCAAGACCTCTGCTCATGAACAATGTCAGTGTGATTTTCTTAATGTGTCCCGAACACTGATTTCCCACAGCGACTACGCAATTGTGCACCGGAAGAGTGAAAACACATTTCAGCCAGGATGTGAAAAATGACAGCTGTTCTGTTCATAAGGAGGTGCAGAAGAATGGCAATGTTGAAAATCTGGAGTGAAAATATTATTAATTCGCAAAGTTACGAGCATGAGTACAAACTGCTCAATGCACACTTGTAACACAGTCATTTTATGGAGTATCATTACCAAATTTTTAACATAGGCATTTTAGGACCTCTGCCCATGAACAGTGTCACTGTCATTTTCTTAATCTGTCCCGAACACTGATTTCCCTCAGCAGCCACGCTATTCTGCGTCGGAAGTGCGAAACCACATTTTGGCCAGGATGTGGAAAATGACAGCTGTACTGTTCACAAGGGGTTTGAAAAAATGCCAGTGTTGAAAATCTGGCATGAAAATATTGTAAATTCGCAAAGTTACGAGCGTGCGTAGCAACTGCGCAATGCACACTCGTTAAACAGTCATTTTTTTGATTTTCCCACCAAATTTGCAACATAGGCTTTTTGAGAGCCCACCTCATGAACACTGGCACTGTCATTTCATTAATCGGTCCCAAAAGGGGATTCCATGCAGTGACCGTGAAATCACCTTTTGGGGCCGAATTACGCCATGACAGTGCCAAAATTCATGAGGAGGGGTCCCATAAACCCCATGTGGAAACTTTGGTGCCAAAATTCCAAAAACTGCCTGAGATATGCGTCAAAGTTGAAAAAACCCTATTTATTCCATTATACACCTTACCGGCATTTCCTCAGTTCGCGGTCGGCTTTGAAGAGTGCAGACGTTTTCCCGCTCCACCGACGATGGTTGCGCCAGACTCCGGAGGTAAGTATGGGGTGAGGGGGTTGTGTGGGGGAGGCAGGGTGTGCAGTGGGTGGGCGTGGGTTGTGGGAGGGGGCAGGGAGACCGCCGAGGGACCGCTTCCTTTTCCACAGGGGAAAAAGCATTGCGTCGCTTTTGTGCATGTAGCATGCTGGGGTGGGCTCCCAGTGTGCCAAAGAGTCTCTTTTTGGGGTAGCTGTGTGGCTGACTGGGGATTAGGCACCCCATTGGCACACAACAAAGGGGGTTACATTATGCTGACAGGGGATTGGGCATGCGGGGGCTGACATTATGCCAATGGGATTGGGCACCCTGTCGGCACACAACAAAAGTGGGGGGGGTTACATAATGCCGATGGAGAGTTGGCTCCCTCATCAGCAATATCAGCCTTGGGGCACTGAAGCCAATGGGGATTGGGGCCCCCATCAGCAAACAAACACGGTGGGGGGGCACATGCTGCCAAGGGGAACAGGGCACCCCCTCGGTGGGGGGGGCTTAATATTGTTTGTGAACACGGCGGCAAGCCGCTGCCATGTTCACAAACAGTATCACTGTAATGAGGTTCTGCCCAGCAATGATGGGTCGCTTCCTCATTGCAGCGAATGGCTTACACTGCAATGATGAGGTGGCCCCTGATTGCAGCGGCTGAAACCTTACAAGGTTGTGGCACACTGGCTAAACTAGTGTCTGCAGCAGCATGCCACAGCTTTGGGGAAAGCGGGCCAAGCCTTTAAAGGCTGTGGGGGCATTGGCCACAACAGTGCCAAGCCTCCACAACTTCCTTCTGTAAAGCTGCCGCAATATGTTTCTTGCGCATGCGCACAATCAACATGAAAAAGCAATAAAGAGAGCAAAATGGCCACAAAAATTGAAGCAGAAAACACCCTGCCTCAACTTACAGCTTTCTGTTATTGTGCAGGTATAACTTCCTCACACTCCTCTCTCTCTCTCTCTCTCTCTCTCTCTCTCTCTCTCACTCTTGTCTACCAGCAGAGGTAGTGGGCACAAAACCATTGATGGTTGCAAGCATGGCTGGGACAGAGTTACAGGCTAACAGTTACTCTGGGAGGAAGTAGTAAGTCAGGGAGCAAAGGGGGTGGTAAATACCCCATACTTACAAAAGGTCTTAGAGTATGATAGGGTGTTAGGGCAGAATGGATGGACCATTGGTATTCCGCCATCACTGTCACATTTCTATGCCAGGTACACTACAGCACAAGCACACAGCTCTCAGTTTATCTAGGGTTATATACACTTCTGGTCCAGTACAGAGCACACTGTGGTACATTTAGTGCTGGTAATAAGTGAAGGACTGACAGCACTTGAGTTTAAAGTCCTCCACTCCAATACAGTGTGCGCTGGTACAATGCAGACTTTTCCAAAGTATGATATATTTAGTGCTGGTGAAAAATGAGGGACTAACAGTCCTGGAGACTGTAATTCTGCTTCCTTGTTCACAGAGTCTTGGACCCCTGCCCTAGCAAAGGCTGTGAAAGTTCTAACTAAGACTGTGCAAGTGGGGGTGTTGTTCACACATACAGAATTGAACTTCAGTTTACCTCTGTCCAGTGAGTCCTGTTTTATCACTGCATGCCAAAAGTCTGTGTGCTGTCACATTCGTTCAGTCTCTGCTTTGATTTTCTGCCTTTAGTTGTTGCTTTCCCCTAACATTGTTGAGACTTCTGCTCCTAAACTGCTGCAGTTACATTACACAGCTAATGCTAAAAACTTTTATTTTTCCAGCTGTGTTTAGAAACTGGTCTTTTTACTCAGTCTCAGTACCTGGCACCTATGGAAAGCAATTTTAATGGTTGCAGATGACTGCTTCCTGGACTCCTGGCACCACAGACAGAAACACTCATCCTGCAGTTACCTACAGTTGTGCCAGAGAGAGAAACCAGCACTCCAAGCAGCAGTAGATTCAGTTCAAAATTAATTTTACTGAGAAGTTTTATAAAACAAAGTATTACAAACAGTAAGGCCAGTATTGCACACACATACAGTGCCAAAAGTGCTGAACTGCAACCCCCACACTTGTCTATGCTCTGCTCTGCTATGCTGTGCCTCAGCAGAGCATAGACACGTGTGGGGGTTGCAATTCAGCACTTTTGGCACTTTATGTGTGTGCAATACTGGCCTTACTGTTTGTAATACTTTGTTTTATAAAACTTCTCAGTAAAATTAATTTTGAACTGAATCTACCGCTGTTTGGAGTGCAGGTTTCTCATTGATATACTTCATTTATTATTTTCCAGCACTCACTCTTGTCCGGAGCACTGTCTTCGTTTGGTGCACCTGCAGTTGTGCTGCTTGCCTGCTGTGCAAATTATAGAATTGTGATTGGTTGGGCATCCATGGCACTCCAGACATTACCTCATGGGTTTTAGCCCACCTGATAGGCTAGTGATGCACATGACCCCAGGATCAAATTTCTAGTATATCCAGGTCCAAGAAACCCCTGCTCTCCAGTTTCGAATCGTGCATCTGATCAGGCAACAAGCACACCAGGAATCCCTGTCTGCTTTACTAAGGTAGGCCTTTGAGCTTATAATGATATTTTGGTTGATTCTGTAGTTTTTTTCAGGAAAGAAGGCAAATGATGTGTTAATCCTGCTACCCAGTTTTGGACCATTTTGCTAAAAGAGGTTACTTAAATTTAGGCTGCAGCCTTCCATTTGTTTATGTTCCTCCCAAAAAGAATTGCTGACCTAAACTACATTAATGAGCCTTAATTAGCCAGCTCACTGTGTTTTTTTTGTTGGCCTGCATTCCCGTTGGAATACGATGTTTTTGCTGGTAAAAGTTGATGTCGCAAAGCCACGTTAGTTTTGTTGTTTTTAAAAGTAATGCTTTGTGCTCCTCATGTGGTGCGTTGATGTTAGTAAGGGTCATTCCCGCTGGGGACTAATTTTTTTCTGGCTAGTTGTGTGCTAGATTCATTTTGTTTGGCTACCTCACTAGCCCTGTTTGTAGAGAGACTCTCGAAGTATGGCCACCGGGCCTACGGGAGCCATTGGAACTCCAAGTCGACCGCGTGGTTTCCCTGCCCGCCTCCCAGTCCACCCTCCGCCTTGCCTCTCTTTCTGGCGTCGGAAACACCCTCCCAGAGGCCTGATAAAGCCTCCTCTCCTCTGGGCTGCACGGTCCTCAGTGTAGGCTGTGGGCGCGGCCATACCCCCTTCACCCACGCGCCTAGTAGCGCGCTCTGCATCTTGTAGGCGTCTCGGCCTACTGCCTCCTCATGCTCCTCTGCCCCTCGTCCCTCCCAGTGCTAGGCATGGTTGGCCTCCTCCATAGGCCACCGCGGCTTCCTCCATTTTTCTGGGCAGGTGCGCCGTCTGCCTCGCCCTTCGGCCTAGCTGGGGGGGGGAATGTTAAGGCTACCACACCAGGGAGCACGCAGTGTTTTTTTTCCCCAGAGAGCGCATCTTGATGCTCCTCCATGACGCAAGCCAGCCACTCCTTGGGGCACTCTCCTACCACACTCTCCTCCATTGTCAGCGACTCCAGGACTGGAGGAGCGTGGAGACCTGGGAAGTCGCTTCACTTCCTTTTTCTTCCCAGGGGACTGTTAAGCTCCAAGTCTCCTCTGAGGCAGCAACAAGGTCTCCTTCCCCTCATGGGGGGGGGAACCAGGTCACAACTTTCACATTCTTTATCCACTGGCCTCGTTCCTCCCTGGAACAGCAACTTCAGGGTTCTACCCCGCCACCGTATGGTCCCTCCCACAGCGACTCCCTGTTTGGGGCCCCCCCATCATGATATGAACTGAGTCTTTTTTCTTTGTCTCCCCTTGACCTTGGGTCCCTCCCACAGCAACCTGAGAGTTCAGGTCCTGCCTACCCCGGACCTCCGACTCAGCTGCGCCATGGCTCCCTCCCATAGCGGGCCATGTGCGTCTGATTCTCCTCTGGTCCCCAGGCCATCTCAGTCCCACCGTATACCACGTTTGTGGGGTCCCTCACACAGCGACCCTGCAACCTTCTTGTAAAGAGATGGTGGGATACGATCCAGGCATCGGTCACCTCCTCCTAGAAGTATGGGGGGCCAAAAGGCTGCCCACAGGGCATCGAACACCAGCTCCAATCTAAGGCCTGCTTTCTTCTCTCCACAGATGGTAAAGGCAAAGAAGTGTTCCTCTTGCAGCGCCACCCTCCTACCCCAAACCCCGGGACCCCTCTGGGCAGCCTGTCTACTCGACGACGACGACTCTTCTCTGGAGCAAACACCACCTATGGGACCCAGCAATCCAGGACCCAGCAACTCCATGTGGATGGACCCGGGCACTCTCCTAATCCAAAACCAGCAGGCCACGATTGCCATGATGGAAAGCCAGCAGAACTTCATGCTCAAGATAATGGAAAAGCTGAAATCCTTCACTCAGCACAGAGTCAAACCAATGAGTCTGGAGCCTAATAAGACAGGGAGGCAACTGGAGGAGTACCCGAACCTTGAGGACACCCTTCCAGAGGTTCTACGCGAAGATGCGCAGGAGGATAAGGACACTACAGAGGAAGAGGATGGAGTGGAATCGGGCTAAGAGGAATGGAGCTCTAATGACAATTGCCTCTCACTTCAAAGCTGTGCTTCTTTGACACGGTCCAGGGCTTATGAAGATTATCAAGGCCACCATGGGGTTAGACATCGAGGAGAGTAAGCCCGAGTCAAAACTCGACCCCGTGATACAACTGAGAGTGTCGAACCCGGAGACATTCCCAGTATGCCCTGCTATTGAGGATGTCTTCAATAAAGAGTGGCAATCCTCAGAACCGGGCAGAATGCCATACAGAAAGAACCTGGACAGAATGTACCCGGTTCAAGGGGGAAAATCTGATACCTGGTGCAAGGCCCCCACCATTGACCCTCAGGTGGTGGCTCTTAGCAAGAAAACAGTGTTACCATGTGGAACAATTGCCCTCAAAGATCCTATAGGCAAAAAAGTGGAGGACATGCTCAAAAAGGCATTCGAGATCGAGGGCACCACTGCAAAAGCAGCCACTACTGCTATCTACACGGCGCAGGCACAGATACGTTGGCTCGAAGAACTTCAGGAACAGGCCAACCCCAAGTCCAGGGAGGCAGAACTGTTAGAATGTACTTTAGATGCAGCAAAATACCTAGCCAACATGGCAGTAGACACCTTGAGCCTCCACACCAGGGCCACGGCCATCACCAACCGTGCTCGGAGGGCATTGTGGCTAAAATTGTGGGACGCAGACAATGAATCTAAGACTCTGTTGCAAAACCTACCACTAGGGGGAAGTATGTGTTTGGGGAAGGGCTGCAGGATTATCTAAAACAAAAGGAGGAGGGTTGAGACCTCCTTAAGAGTAAAACCAGGTACAACTACCTCCCCTCATCAAGGCGGAGGTTTCGGGGGGGAAACAGACTGTACCAACCCCGCAGGGACACGGCACAACAAAACAGCTCCTTTCAAGGCAGGGGTACATCACACAGTTTCCGTAGACCATACCCTCAAACCTGTCAGTCATCCTCCTTCAGAGCCTGGGGCCATAAATCCGGGGGACGAGGTAGAAGCTACAGGGGAAAACAACAGTGACTACGATCCCATGACCGTTCAAGGCCAAGGCCCCTATCCACTGGTAGTACAAAGGCTGGCCTTATTCGCACACCACTGGTTCAACACAACCACGGACAGGTGGGTCCGAGAGGTGGTCACCAGGGGGTACTCCATAGAGCTATCTCAACCCCATATCCCCCACAGATTCGTATCCTTTCCCATAGCCAAAAGGAAGACGTCTCCTCATCAGGTCCAGCGCATCTTGTCGGAGCTGATTCGGAACAGGGCCATCCAACCTGTCCCGGTACAAGAACAGAACCTAGGGGTCTAATCTATATTCTTCCTTGTGCCCAAGAAGTCAGGGGAACTCCATCCCATCCTGGACTTAAAGCACTTCAACCATCAAGTAGTGTCTCACAGATTCAAAATGGAGACCATACGATCAACTCTGCGCAGTCTCCGGGTTGGCGACTACCTGACGTCCATAGATTTAAAGGACACATATCTTCACATTCCTGTCATTCAGAGACACAGGCAATTCCTCCGATTTCACATTCTGGGCCACCACTTCCAGTATCAGGCCTTGCCGTTCGGCCTCACTTCCACCCCGAGAGTGTTCACCAAGGTTTCCATAGCCCTGGTGGCCAGACTCAGGGAACAGGGACTGGACATCATACCCTACCTGGATGACTGGCTCATCCAAGGTTGGTCCAAGGATCGGGCACTACAGCACACAGCAACTGCCCTACAGGCACTCGAAGACCACGGCTGGGTGGTCAATCAGGAAAAGAGTCATCTAGTTCCCACACAGCAGATCGAGCATCTGGGAATGCTGATCAACTCGGCCCAAGGATGAGCAAAACCATCCTCCTCGAGGATACACAACTTGATAACCCTGGCCCGTCAAATGAAAGCCCGCCACCAGACAACCATGGGAAGGATAGCCCAGTTGTTGGGATGCATGGCATCATGCATAGACCTCGTGCCCTGGGCCAGGTGGCACATGCGTCCACTACAAGCATACGTTCTGACTCGGGGAGCACCGAACGAACACAACCTACAGGTCACTGTACCACTACCACCATCAGTGAGACTCTCATTAACATGGTGGACAGTGGAATCGAACCTGACCAAGGGAGTTCCCCTAGAGGCCTCATACACGGCCACAATAGAGACGGACGTGAGCTTTTCCGGTTGGGGAGCGTGCCTTGGAGATGCAACGGCCCAGGGCCTACGGTCTCCAGTGGAGTCAAGACTCTCCATCAACATCCTGGAGATGAGAGCAGTATTCCATGCACTCAAACCATTCAAATACCTGGTAAACGGCCAGTCGGTCATGATCCGCTCCAACAATTGGGTCACAGTGGCCTACATCGCCATGCTGAGGGAGGCTACGTCAGTCCTCAATTGGGACCAATCCAACCTCGGACATCTAGGCGCAGTTCACCTGGCAGGAAACTAAACGTATGTACGGATTGGCTCAGCAGGCAACAGGTGCACCCAGGAGAATGGCGGTTGCACCCCGATCTGTTTCAGATGATCCAAACGACATGGGAACCCGTAACCATAGATCTCATGGTGACACGGGAGAAAGCTCAGGTCAGGGACTACTACTCACATTTCAGGGAGAGTCACTCCCAGGGAACCGACGCCCTATCCCAACCATGGTGTTGGAAACATGCATATGTCTTTCCACCTCTCCCCTTAATTCTGCAGGTACTAGCCAAGATACGGGCATCGCGTAGCACTGTCATTCTGGTGGCCCCCTACTGGCCACACAGGACGTGGTTCACCGCAGTTTGAGAGATGTCCCTAGCCAACTTCAAGTTACCCCACCGAACAGACATGCTCTCGCAGGGTCCAGTAGTCCACCCGACCCCGCGGACACTGAAGCTCATGGCCTGGCTCCTGAAAGGAGGAGACTAAGGGAGGCAGGATACCATGACACCATCATTAGCACCATACTACAGTCCAGGCAGATTTCCACCACCTCCACCTATGGTAGGCAATGGTCTGTATTCTCAAGGTGGTGTCAAGAAAGGGGCAAGGTACTCGAGCAGATTGACATGGCTACCATACTGCTATTCCTCCAACAGGGAGTGGACAAGGGCCTTGCCCACTCTTCTCTTAGGGTGCAACTGTCAGCTATAGGGGTGGCTACTGGGCCCATCGTGGGGTACAACCCTGGAGCCCACCCCGATGCCCTACATTTCTTAAAAGTGGTAGAGATCCTCCGACCGAAATCATGACCAACCATTGCACCTTGGGATCTCCCACTAGTCCTCGATTCCTTCAGCTCAGCACCCTACGAGCCTCTTCACGAGGTGGATTTGTTCTGGGTCGGCCTCAAGACATGTTTTTTGGTGGCCATCTGCTTGGCCAGATGGATTGGAGAACTAGAGGCCTTATCCTGTGCAGAACCCTACACCGTATTCACCCCTCAAGGGGTCCGCTTGCGAACTGTGCCAGCTTTCCAGCCAAAAGTGCCCACTGCCTTCCACAGGGAGCAGCCCATCGAATTGCCCACTCTCCTGGCGGAGACACA
Organism: Neoceratodus forsteri; assembly: GCA_016271365.2. NCBI lineage: Eukaryota > Metazoa > Chordata > Ceratodontiformes > Ceratodontidae > Neoceratodus > Neoceratodus forsteri. Next base: position 158,958,598 of record CM028138.1, read on the forward strand.
GCAGGACACCCGGGAGGTGCCACATCACCTAGATATCGGATCCACCCTCTCCATCTACTTAGCCAGAACGCGATCCATATGTAAAACAGAAAGATTGTTCGTCGTCGCTAAGGGACAAAGGCAAGGCAGAACCACCTCCAAGTCCACTATTGCTGGGTGGCTAAGGAGAACCGTCCAGAATGCTTACGTAGCAAAACAAATGACACCCCCTCAGGGCATAAAGGCTCAGTACACCAGGGCAGTCGCCACATCCTGGGCGGAAAAGGCCAATGTGTCCTCAGAGGACATATGTAGGGTGGCCACATAGAGCTCCCTCCATACGTTCGGCAGACACTACAGACTCGAACAGTTGCATGCCGTACAGACCCCCGTTCACCACACAGGTTCTTTTAGCAGCATCCTAATCCTCTCACTCTTAGACCACTCTGTTTCCTCCCTTGGGTACTACACTGCTTCTTATCTACCCATGAGGTAAAGTCTCGAGTGCCATGGATGCCCAACCAATCACAATGGATGTTTACTCACCTGGTAAAGGTGATTGTGTTGGTTCGCATCCATGGCACTCCAAGGCCCTCCCTTCAGAGTGCTCAGAGTGACCGGGACTGAAAGTCTGTTTATCCATCAGCGAGCTTACGAGGGAATGAGCTACAGTGATAGCTCACAGTGATAGCTAACAGTCGGTCCTTCCGGGACCGAGAGTAGATTGTAAATATTAGGGATAATAAAACTCGACCTACGGGCCACTGAGACTACGTCGTAGCCAGCATCATTTTTTTCTGCTCGTGTTTCACATCATCATTGTTTGGTCTTCCTTGCATTGTCTGTTTTTCTTCTCGTACTTTACTAACCTTGATTTCAGCTATGGAAGATTTGAACTGGAGAGCAGGGGTTTCTGGGACCTGGATATACTAGAAATTTGATCCTGGGGTCATGTGCATCACTAGCCTATCAGGTGGGCTATAATCCATGAGGTAATGTCTGGAGTGCCATGGATGCCAACCAACACAATCACCTTTACCAGGTGAGTAAACACTCAATACTCTAGGCATGCCCATCTGATGGAAGTGGCTTGCTGCTGCAGTGCACTACAAACTGGCACACTCGCATCAAAACCTAGCTAGTAGGCATCATGCCCTACCACCTACACCAACAGACACTGACAGACTCTCTCTCTCTCTCACTCTCTGAGCTGCAAGTTAGAAAAAATTGAAGTGGGATAGGGAAACACTCAGCTCAGAGCTTTTAGTGCTACCTGTGTAGCTTTTCCTTTCTCACTCTCTCATGGTGGCACCTAAACAAGGACTTTGGGCACCAGTTACCATCCATATAATGACTATGGTACAAGCTGCTTTCTCTTTCTCAGGTACTTACTGACGCCTCAGAATGATTAAACCTTTTCAATATTTGCAGGGTGAACCAACAGGTACAGTCCAAAGAAAGTGCCTCCAAATCAAAAGCCAGCAGCTTTGTGTCACCCATCCCACAGTTCATTCACTGACCTCAGTGCCCACCGATGGCCGTCTGTCGTCATGTCCCACTTAGTCAGATGTTCTCACTCTCAGGTGCCACTCTTCCACTGGCCAGCCCAGCCCTGACTGTTGTCCTTTCTCCTGGCAGTTGTTCTCCATCTCTCTCTCTTCCCCATGTTGGTTGCTCCTCCTGCTATCCAGTGATTGGTGGAGTCGACTTCACTAGGGTGATGGTGGGACTCAAGAACCCTGCGCATTGCACAATGCAACAATGAACTGATGACCTGTGTTACACTCTCTTTCCCAGATTCATTCTCTAACACATGCTGCCCAGCCAACTGACCAAGGCTATGAGCTCATGTGCAGCATGGACAACTCTTGGCTTCTCCCTCTCTTTAATCCAGTTGCCTGGATGGGGAATGGAGGGAGTGAGGTGGACAGCACGCAGTGGGAAGGAGTAGGAGGGTCTATTTACGTGCTGGCAGGGGTGTAGCCAGGAATTTCAGATCTGTACACCAAGTAGATTCACTGCTACCCCCCCCCATTATTTGGGACAGCTACCCCTTCCCTCAGCTGTCCATTCCCTGTTCATGCCTTTCACCCTACACAAGCATAATTTTCTCTGTGGTGTATGCCACCAGACGACTAGCCACACTATCACCAACAGTTGTCAGACTAACAGACTGGCTTTTAGTTACAATATTGCATTGTGACAAGCCTCTGTACCACATCAAGGTAGCCAGTCCCACAGAGGTCCATTCACACACCACTAGGCATACCACCACACCACTATCCATACAATCAGTTGTCACACTAAGACTGGCTTTTATTTACAGCAACACCCCAGAGTCCCCCAGCAGAACAGCAGAACCATCATATCACACAAGACAGTCATAGCAGGCTTAGCAGCATCCAATAATCCCAGAACAGCACTTCTGGACCCTAATTACCTCCGTGGTTCATTTCTACACATAGTTGCCTTATTGTTTGCTTTTCCCAGAAGGCATGTCAACTTAAACCTAAATCTGCACACAGGGGCACAAGCAGGATTTTTTTTTGGGGGGGGCTTGGATATGATATTTGGGAACTAGGATAAATAAAAATTGGGGGTCTGGGAATGCTAGGCCACCAAAAGCTCTGGGGCTCCTACATGTTCTGTGGTGAGTTTTAGGGTTTTTTTGGAAGGGAAAAAGTCACTTGTTACATCTTCTGGACCCCTAATTTCACTGGAAATTTTTTTCCATGGAATCAGGGGTGTGGGGACTGACTGGCACTGGAGTCTGCAGGTCCAGTGGTTGTGGCAACTGATTGTTGAACATGGCCATCAACCAACTACCCTACATGCAGTCTTCATAATATGATGTGAAAAATGTCTACAGAAAATCTGGGAGCTTGGGGGCCAATAGGCTCTCAGAAGCTCTGTGATTTGTACATGCTCTGTGAACAGTTTTAGGGTTTTTCTTGAAGAAAAAAAAAACACTTGTTACATCTTCCGTACCCCTAACTTCAGGGGAATTTTTTTCCCATGGAATGAAGGGTGTGGGAGACTGACTGACATTGGAGTCTGCAGGTCCAGTGGCTGTGGACAACTGGCTGGAACACTGCCATTAACCACCCACCCTATATGCAGTTTTTGTAAATTTAAGAAATGCTGGGGGTCTGTGAGCCACTATGTCCATGGAAGATTGGGGGTTTGTACATTCTCTGTGGCTTGTATTTTAGTTTATGTTTTAGAGTTAGACGTCGGTTGTGTGAGATGGTGGCCAGCAGTGGACGGGAACAGAGGGTGAGTGGTGGCCACCAATCTCTAGTCCAGGTGGGCAATTGAGGATAGCACCAGGAGGGGGTGGGCAACTGAACTACCAGGTAGTTTTTTAATGCCAAACCTGGAGCTGGTGTGGGTGAGAGCAAGGGAGGAAGTACTACTGGTACCGGGGGATAATCTTTTATTGTAACTTGTTGTACTGGGACCAGGAGTGAGGGGGTCACTTGTAGTTGCACCTTGTTGTCAGAATACCCAGATTTGTTTTGCTTTAGATCACTGAAAACAGCAGCGACAATACAGGTAGCAGTGCTCCCTCTCCCCCTCCCTCACCCCCAGTCCCAGCACAACTTAAAATTAAGGATTATTTCCCTAGCTCCAGTGGTACCCCATCAACACCCCTGGTCCTAGCACAAGTTAAAAAATTTCCTGGAACTAGTGTTCACATTCTCCCACTAAAAACAAGAAATGGCACTCCAGGTAAATGTTATTTTAAATCTTAAATAGATTTATTAAAGGAACTTTAACAAATAGACACACAGTTATTTCAGTATAAACAAGTATTTGTCAATGCTGAATGTTGTCTCGCTGGCATTGGCATTGGTAGTGCCGGAGTTAGAGACGCATAATAGGAATGGGAGTGAAGTACTGAAGTGATGCCAACCCCACCCTGTAGAGACCAACAGGCATTGGGGTGCGCCTTTGGGTCATCAGTTATAACGCTCATGCCATTGTACCTCACCCTACCCTGTAGATGCTGACAAGTGACATGGTGTGCTTTGGGGTCTTTGGTCATTATACTTACCCTTTTCCTTAAGGAAATACACTGAGGTGGGTGCAGTATAGGAGAGTGGGGTGAACTTTGTGCCTGAACAGTGCAAGGCACACCATGATGCCTATCACTGGCTGCAGGGTGGGGATGGGGGTGGAATGGCATGAGCATTACAGCCGATGATCCCAAGTCACACACCTGACGCCTGTCATTCTCTACAGGGTGGGGTGTTACAGTTGGAAACCCTAACACCACAGGCATGTGTTGGTATTTTCACTCCAAACTTTCAACATGGACTGTTTGTGAACCCACCTTATGAAAAGCGACACTGTCAGTTTGTTGGCGGAAAGGTGGTTTCGCACAGTGGATATGCCATTTGGCGACACAGTGACGGAAACACATTTTAGGTAGGATGTGGAAAATGACATCTGTATTGTTCATGAGGAGGCGTAAAAAAATGGCAACATTGAAAATCTGGAGTGAAAATATGAAAAATTGGTGAAATCATGAGCATGCATAGAAACTGCGCAACACACGTCCGTAACCCAATTAGTTTTGGGAGTTTTTTAGCCACATTTTCAACATAGTCATTTTGGGACCTCCCGTCATGAACAATGGTGCTGTGATTTTGTTAATCAGTCTCAAAAGTTGATTTCCCACAGTGACCATGCCATTGTGCACCAGAGGTGTGGAAACACATTTTGGGCTGGCTGTGAAAAATGACAGCTCTACTGTTCATAAGGAGGTGTAGACAAATGACAATTTTGAAAATCTGGAGTGAAAATATTACAAATTCAAGACGTTATGAGCGTGCATGGAAACAGCATAACGCACGCTCGTAAAACAGCCATTTTTTTTATTCTTTTCACCAAATTTGCAACATAGGCTTTTTGAGAGACCCCCTCATGAACAGTGGTACTGTCATTCCATTACTCTGTCCTGAAAGGTGATTCTGCGCAGTGACCTAGAAATCACCTTTCGGGACTGAATTATGCCATGACAGTGACTGAATTCATGAGGAGGGGTCCCAATAACCCCATGTTGAAAATTTGGTGCAAGAATTCCAAAAAATGGCCGAGATATGCACCAAAGTTGAAGAAAAAACTATGTATGCCATTATACAGCTTTACTGGCATTTCTTCAGTTCGCGGTCGGCTTTGAAGAGTGCAGATGTGTTCCCGGTCCACCGAAGATCGTTGTGCCAGACTCCGGAGGTAAGTATGAGGTGAGTAGGAGGTGGGGAGGCAGGGTGTGCAGAGGGTGAGTGCGAGTTGTGGGAGGGGGCAGGGAGACCGCGAGGGACCGTTTTCTTTTTTCACAGGGGTATAAAAAACAAAAAAAACATTGCAGGATGGTTTTTCTTTTTCAGGGGATTTGGCACGCTGGGGTGGGCTCCCAGCATGCCACCTAAGTGTTTCTTTTTGGGGGATGCTGTAGCCGATGATGGATTGGGCATCCCCGTTGACACACAATTAAAGTGGGGGGGCAAGAGCCGAGGGAGATTGGGCACCCCACTCACCATATAAAAAATGGGGGGGTGCATTATGCCGATGGGGAGTGGGCTCCTCCATCAGCACATACATTGGGTCAGGGCATGCTGACAGGGGGACTGGGCACCCCCGAAGTGGGCATTATGGTAGGCAGTGTACCTCCATGTTTTTACTTTTTTACCAGGGCAAGCACGTCAGGAGGTACTGCTGCATATGACGAGATTTGCTCTCATTGCAGCTGACCTTTCATTAGATGTGCTTGCCACATTATGTATTCACGGTGTGGCGCCGGCATGCAGGCTTATTGGGGAATGAGGGATGCACCTACTGATGTGTGTCCTGCAATCGCCCAACAGTGACCGTGCCTCCAAATCTGCTACTACCACAATATGTTTCCTGCGCATGCACGAGCCAACATAAAAATTACACAAAATTTTACTCAACGTAATGTACAGGTTCACAGGCCACATGATGAGTTAGACAGTGAGGAGGAGTCAGGTCACAGACAGTGAGGAATCATTGGATTATTTTGGTGGTCTGGAGTGTAGACTTCACTAGACCCGGCCATCTGACTGTGTTCTTGAGCCATGCAGCCATGTGTTGCTTGTTGTGGGTGAGCCTGGCCTGATCGGAGGAGCCATGAGAGAAAGGGGGGGGGAGAGAGAGAGAGAGAGAGAGAGAGAGAGAGAAAGAGTTCTCAGTACCAACAGTGGTTGTCGGCCGGGTTGAGTGAGGGTGGTGGTACTGACTACTCTCTCTCTCGTGGCTCCTCTGATCAGGCCAGGCCCACCCACGACAAGCAACACGTGGCTGCATGGCTCAAGAACACGGTCGGACGACCAGGTCTAGTGAAGTCTATACTCCAGACCACCAAAATAATCCAATGATTCCTCACTGTCTGTGACCTGTCTCCTCCTCACTCTCTAACTCATCATGTGGCCAGGCATCATAATCTGTGGCAGTGTGTGTGACAAGTCGGTGCACCAAGCCACCAATTGCAAACCACGCCATTTAATTGACTGCTGATAGAGGAGGAGGAGGAGGAGGAAAAGCAGACTCTCAGACCAGTGGGACTGTCAGGGATGACAAGGACCACAGACACACCAACTCCTCCTGCAGCTGCTCCCACCCCCACTCACTTGAATTCCTCTCCTTTCCACAGCGCAACAGTCCAGCAGCCAATACCCAAGACAGCAGTAGCATTTAAAGGGCTCGCTCTCTGTGTGGGTAGAAACTAAGTATTATAAAAAACTTCAGATGTCATTTTGGGGGGTGTTTGAACACCCTAAAGAAAACCCTGCCTACACCCCTGTCTGCACATAATCTAAACAATTAAAGCATGAGAGCAATTAGTGCAAAGCCTGGAACTTTCTTACTGTTCAGAGAGGAAACCCAGGTGTTTCAGTAAGCTTTACTGTATTGCCATAAGTCACCCCGCTACTCAGCTCTCAGTGCCTGCAGACCGCCGCCTCCCCAACCAAACCCACACTCATGATTTTTTCCTTCAGTTAAACCCAGCTGCTCTGCTATGTATTCTATCAGTATCTGCAGACCCACCCCTCCGAGCCAACCCCGCTGCACCCTCATTCATGCCCCAATTATTAAACCAAGCTGCTCTGTACTATATGTCCAGGCCCCACCCCCAGCTAAACCCCTGTGACACCCACATTCATGACCCCCAATTATTAAACCAAGCTGCTCTGTACTATGTGTCCACAGCCTCAACCCTCCCCAGCTAAACCCCTGTGACACTCACATTCATAAAATTTCCTGAGCAAGTCACTTAAATTCCTTGTGTTCCCAGGTCACATCAGGAAACAAGCTTCGACTTAGTGTGCTACTCCTGGGTAAACAATGTTCCCCTCCCTACCTCAGCCTATAACCTGCCAATAAAACATCGTGGGAAATGACTGAGAGATGTGGACATTTTTAAACACAGAAAATTAGGAGCAGTCAGGAAGACAAACTGGCTTTAAGACTAGGAGGAGGACCCATTTCAACCTGACAACCTCATTTGACACCTGAGGCTCCACTGCATTGCAACTCTAGAGTCATGGTGGTGCTATAATTAATATAATAATTAAATAAATAAATGTATATGGGGCACAAGGAGTTTGGGGCCTGCACTGCGCGATCATGATGCACCTACCTCTCACCAAGTCAGTCTTGTCTGGCTTGCTGATGCTGGCCCTCTGATCCACTGCGTAATAGTACTGGACTGGCCAGGTCTTTGGCAGGCCTCCTCCGTCACACTGTGCTGCTGCTCCAGCTGGATGGATGGCTTAGCTCACTGAGAAGCTTAACAGGCATGGGCGACTGCTGAGATGCCATGGTGGACCTAGTAGTCTACCCACCCAGTAATCCGTCTTCTTCTTCTCTCCCTTCCCGGTGGTGGACATGGATTGCACTGCACCACGGAGTGAGGAGGGCATGGAGTGAGCACTGTGATTTCATTCGGAGAGAACCACCTCCTCCTCACCTCACACCTCAGTGACCTGACACTGGTGTCAGGTGGTGGGCCTGTGCCTGGGATTGGGGGGAATTGCCTGGGTAATCACGGCAGTGGCAGTGGCTCAAATTTTCCTGAGGGAAATCAGAATTGGGTAATTGGATGGGAGGAGTGGCACTCTCTGGCAGCTACTCTACTCAGGCTTACTGGCTAAGCTAATGCAGAATAGTTCCAGAGAACAGAGCAGCCTGAGAGAGTCAACGATGTGGAGGGGGCAACTGTGGCAGTGGCAAGATTCTGAGTTGGTCTGCTCACTCTCTGATGTTCTGTGCTGGCTCAGTGCAGTGGCTCTCTGTCTCTCGGACCAACAGCGTATCTCTCCCTGGTCTGGACCATGCATGGCACGAACTTCTGGGCTGGCTCAGTGGTTCTCTGTCTCGACTGGGACCAATAGAGTCTCTCTCTCTCTCTCTGAACCTCTTTGTGTGAAGCAAATAAACAAATCAAAATGAAAGAAAATGCCACTATGGTTCTCAAAAGAGGTGATGGGTGAAGGTTAGGGAGAAAAAGATAGCATTTAGGAAGTACAAGGAAACACAGAAGGAGCAGGACAGAGAACTGTACCAGTTAAGGCAGAAGGAAGCAGGGAGGGAGGGAAGTCAGAATAGCAAAGGCCCAAACTGAGGAAAAGATAGCCAACTTGGTTAAGAAGGGGGATAAAACCTTTTATAGGTACATCAGTGAGCATAGAAAGACAAAGGGAGGGATAGTGAGGCTGAACAGAATGGACGGTGGGTAGGCAGAGAGAGACAGTGAAAAAGCAGAGATACTAAATGAATATTTCTGCTCAGTATTCACTAAAGAGGAGGGCGAGGTGCCTTATCCAATCAACAGAAGCACTCTGGATAGGGGGGTTCGATCCCAGTCCTGTCACAAAAGAAAGGGTTCTGAAAAAACTCCTAAAACTGAAGGTGGACAAAGTAATGGGGCCTGGCGGAATTCAACCCAGAATTCTAAAAGAATTAAGGGAAGAACTAGTGACACCATTGACTACCCTTTTTAACAAATCATGGGAGGATGGTGTGGTACCTGAGGACAGGATGAAGGCAGATGCAATTCCCCTTCACAAAAGTGGGAGCAAGACAGAGGCAGGAAACTACAGACCTGTCAGTCTGACCTCTGTGGTAGGGAAAGTGATGGAGTCACTTCTGAAGGAAAGAATAGTTGAGTACCTAGAGGCCAGTGGGGCACAGGACCCAAGGCAGCATGGGTTCAAAGCGGGAAGGTCATGACAGATGAATCTAATTGATTTCTTTGACTGGGGGACCAAAGTAGTAAACCAGAGAGGGGCTGTGGACATGGTCTACCTAGACGTTAGCAAGGCATTTGATGCAGTCCCACACAAAAGATTAATAATCAAATTAACCAGCCTGGAGTGGGTCCCAGGGTGGTAGCCTGGGTAAAACATTGGCTAGAAAACAGGACACAGAAGGTAACTGTAAATGGAGTCTACTCTGAAGAAATGGGGGTTACTAGTGGGGTACCACAAGGTTCAGTACTGGGTCCAGTCCTTTTTAATGTCTTTATAAGTGACATTTGAAGAGGGACTGGAAGGAAAAGCATGCCTCTTTGCAGATGATACAAAGATCTGCAACAGGGGTTGATACACAAGGAGGTGTGGAAAGGATGAGAAGGAACTTGGCAAGGTTGGAGAAATGGTCAGAAGTATGGCAGCTTGGATTCAATGCAAAGAAGTGCAAAATAATGCACCTGGGAAACAAAAACCCAAGGGAAGATTATAGAATTGGGTGGGGGAGGTAGTAACAACAACAACAAGCATTTGTCAATGCCGAATGTTTGCTTGCTGGTATTGGAATTGGTAGTGCAGGAGTGATAGATGCATAATAGGAATGGTAGTGAGGTATTGTAGTAATGCCAACTGCCACCCCCAACTTGCAAAGAGTGAGAGGTGTTGGGGTGTGTGCCTTTGTGTCATGGGCTGTAACAGTCGTGGCAGACAGTTTCAGGTGTTCATAGGTGCTGGGAGATAGTAACAACTGAGGGGGCAGATAGTGAGAAGGGTACTTATGAGGGGAAAAAGGGAAGGGTGTGCAGAGTAGGGCTTGCCATAGAAAGCATAAGAATGCAGAGGTATGATAAAAGATAGTAATGTTAAAAATGTAGTTATACCATATAGACATATTTATTGCAGCATATGGTGAACATACAAACCTATGAAAGTGTCAGCAGAAACAGATCACCTGGCCTATCTAAGTCTGCTTCAGTGTGCAGGTATAGTAAGAGATCAGCAGACAACCCATTCCCTCCAATATCTGCATGTGAAGTGTGAATAACAGAGTCAGACTGCAGTCATTATTGGTGGTATTTACTTGGTAAAACCATGTTAAACATTTATATTGTAAATTAAGTTAAACATTGCTCCAAGTTCTAAAAGAATAGACTGTTTACATTCAATGTTTTCACAGCATAGCCAGTTCAAGAACCTATGCTATGCTATATGCATGATTACATTGTTAAACACTTTAGGTTCACAATGTGTATACAAAATATATATCTGTTAGAAGATGTCCCATGTAATATAGCACTCTTAAAAAAATGCAGTATCATGCCATATCAATCGATTTAAATAAGCAGTTATGTTAATTGTACTGTTTCTATTTCTAAAAGAAATACTAAACTCCAAGTGCAAAGTGTAGTAGCATAAGTGCCACTCAATTCAATTTAGTAATGTACGTCAGTGAATGGGCTCACCCATGACACAGTCAGATTGCAGTCATTATTGACAATATGTACTCGCTGAAATGAATCACATGCAAATGTTATCCAAGTCATTTTCAGCCCATAATTAAGGCTTCAAAATTATATTTATCGATCTGTCATCAAACCGCAAAGTTGCTAGGGTGTAGTGTGGCTCTGTTACTATTCAATGCATAGTGTTTGATTATGCTAAAATTGCTGGACAATTAACTAAATTGCCAAATTTACAAATAAATAGTTTACATTGGAGGCAGTATAGGACAGTGGTTTAAGGCTCTGAGCTGCAAATCTGGAGACCTGGGTTTGAATTCCACACACCCCACTTGCATATTGTGTGACCCTAAGCAATTCACTTAACTTCCCTGTGCTGCCAGGTCGCATCTGTAAACAAGCTTTCAGCTTAGTGTGTCTCTCCTCTCTCCTGGTTAAACAATTGGGGGAAAAAATCATTTTTGGTTTTTCTTTTCAATCAATCACATACAATTTAATGAAGAACTGAAGCATAACATTTAAAATGCAAGAAATACTGAACATTGGATCAAATCGCTTTATTCTCATCCTGTATTACTTCTGGCTGTCCTTGTTCTGAGTTTTTTTTCTTTTGCTGTCAAGATCGATAAATATGACTTTGAAGCCTTGATTATGGGCTGCAAATAAACTGGATAAGATTTGCACGTGACTCATTTTAGTGAGTAAATAGCATCGATAATGAGCGCAGTCTGACTCTGTTATGGGTTAGCCCATTCAGTGGTGGACATTAGTAAAGAAAATTGAATTGAGTGGCAGTTATACTATGATACTGTGAATTTGGAGTTTAGTATTTGTTTTAGAATTAGGAACAATAGAATTAACATAGCTGCTTTTTTAAATGGATTGATATGGCATGGTACTGCATTTTTATAAGAGGCTATATTGAATGGGACGTCTTGTTACACACATATATATTTTTATATACACATTGTGAACCTAAAGTGTGTAACAATGCAATCATATATATAGCAGGGCATAGGTTCTTGAATTGCATATGCTGTGAATATGTTTAATGAGAACAGTCTATTTATTTTAGAACTTTGAGCAATGTTTAAATCTATTTGCAACAGAAATATTTTACATATAAATGGAACATAAGCTTTAATGGCCACTTTGTTGATAAATTTAGTTGCATCTAAGTGATTAAGGTAGTTGTTAAATTTTAGGATTTTCTAATTATGTTGCACATGCCCTTTAAGTATTGAAGAATGAAGGGATATGGAATCGCAGCCCCTCAGGAAGCCACAGCGGCGAAGCGCAGGGACTAGTAGTGTGGCTAGTGGCTAGATGCCCTGGACTGAGGCAGGGCATATGTATGGTAGGAGACTGTACTTTTGTATTAGATTAAATTGGTGTAAGCACTTTATTGTAATTTGTAGTTAAGTTGTGGAAAATAAATCATGTCTGCATTATTTAAAGTGCTATGGAAAGTTTTTTTCTGGGCTCCCCCCTACCATTTGACCACCCATGAATTTGCTCACCATTAACACAGTTGGCAGTAGTATTTATTAATAAAAAGCACTGAAGCTGAAGCTCTTTTTTGTGGCTGAGCAGCCCTGCAATTTAGGGTAGCAGATTTCCTTTTCTCTTTTTGGATTTCTAAGTTTGTAAATATGGTTTGAGAACAGTGCTGTACTTTGATGCGTTTTATCTGTAGACTTGTTATTGCTATAGAGCACTTTGCAGCATTGAAAAGCAGCAGAAAGTGATACTTTGTATGTTTTATGACATGCTATCAGACAGACAGTCTATAACTACAGTGTTTCTATCTCCTGTTGTAACACGGCACAGGAGAGAGGACTGAAATGGAGGATTTGCATTGGCTGAAGTGGCACAGGTGACACTAACCGAGCGGTGATTAACCCACAGGTAACGCCCACTCAGTCAGTACCACCTGTGGCCACCGCAGCAGCAGAGGGGACCCGCCCGCTAGGTCACCACTTGCTCACGCTACCCACGGCACTGGTGAGGCATAGCCTGGTGGTGACCGCCTCATTACCTCCTGTCACAGTCTTGACTCCTGAGGGCACCTGAGCCTCGCTGTCTGCCCCGCTGTCACCATCACCCTCATGAGGTGGCAGGCTATAACCAGCCTGATTTTGAAGGAACATAGACAACAAATCACCAATCAACTTTAGCTGTGCTCTAAACACAGAACAGCTAACCTGGTGTGAGACCTGGAGTTGCTAACTGGCTCAGAGTGAACCTGCCAGATCTCCTCACAGGTGGAGCAAAGTTAGTCGCCTCTGTCAATTATCCAGTTTGGCGGGGGGAGAGGGCAGGCTCAGGTGGAAGAGTTGTGTTTCAGTCATGCAGCACCATTCAGGGGTGTATTCTGATTGGTCACGCACACTGTGTGCATGCTTTTCTCGCAGCCCGGCCTCCTCTCTGACGTGGCTGGTAGGACGCCGCTCCATCAAGTGTTTTGTGGAGGGTCCAAAGTGGCGAGTCACTTCCGAGTGCCACGGCCGGACTCCTGTGAACAGGTTTACCAGAGGAAGGCACAAAATGGTTTTCCTCCAGTCCAGCTCAGTGCCACCTCACATCTACACATGGCTGTGCTTCTCGACCACCACCTCAAGCAGCTCCCCGCCGATAAGTTGATTGACACCCATGCCTTCCTGAACACCGTGTCACACCTGCCTCCCTTCTTCGGTGAGTTTGGCTAATACATCTGCCGGGCGGAGCAGCCACCTGTCTGGTTGTGTGTTTTGCTTCTTGGCAGGGACGAGAAGACTGCTTCTGTATTGTGAACTGACTTATCTGCTGGGTTTTCACTCTTCACTTCATATGTGCATTCTAATGGGTTTTGCAACATGGCACCGCAAAACCCTTGCCACTCTCCAAACTGTCTCTGTCTCCCCATAGGGTCTCCGGCACCGAGGGACACACACCGGTAACATAGGCTCATTGCCGCCGCAACGAGCCTATGTTACAAGTGCATTAATCACCTCCAGCGTCGGGCTCTACCGGTGATTAATGCCCGCTGGGTGGCTGGACCCCTCAGGCTTCACACTCGGACACCAACCCCTCCCAGAGGGCATTAATCCACTGGCAGAGCCCTCCTCTGTCAGTGGTTAATGCTTACTTGGATCTCTTGAGGTCTGCATTTGAAACACAGCAGGGGGTCTCTCTGTCTTAGCCTAGTGCAAAACATGAATAGCATTAGTAAGTCAGAAAGACATGACAAATCACAGAAGTGCTGCCATGTACTGCTATGGTGTTGATTAATGTATTTTATATCTATTGAACAATGTATTGAAGGAGGTCTACAATGACAGTGTGGAGTGGTGCAACGTTAGTAGGACAGACATGTCTTCGCACAGGACATAGTGACAGTAGAGGTAAGTAAGACAATTAGCAACATGTCATATTATGAGACTATATTGTGGCTTATATGTTTCTCAGACTCATTATTGTGAATACACAATGTGTATATGCATGAACATACAAAGAGCTGCTAAAGCTAATGGACTTTTCTGCCACTGGTAAACTGCAGGTAACCTACTGCATTTTAGAGTAATGCAAAAAATGACATCATTGCTGTTTTCATGTCTTGACTCTTTTTTTGTCTAACAAAATTAGAAAACCATGGCATGGTAGTAGAAAGAAAATTAAACAATATAAAGCATGCCCAATATGGGTTGCTTGCAGAGTTCTCACAATGGCCACTTGAAGGTCCAAATGAAATAGGAGGCAGTATAGCATAGTGGTTAAGGACAGTGAGCTGCAAACCTGGAGAGGTCTGTTTGAAACCCATTAGCTCCTTCTTGCATACTGTGTGACCCTGAGCAAGTCACTTAACTTCCTTTTGCTGTCAGGTTGCATCTGGAAGCGAGTTTTGGTTTGGTGTGCCTTTTCTGGTTAAACAATTTCCCCAAATATAAACTTTAAGAATGGCAGGGCCCTGGTTGTTAACTACCAAGTCTACCTATTTTTTCTCTTTTAGTCTCTTTTAGTCTTTTTCGGCTGCCACCCCCTATCCTCTCACCCTTCCTCCCTGATTTCTTCTAGGTTTCGGAAATGATTCTTTGTATGTGTTATTCATGTATCCTGTTTACCGTGATGCCATATCTGAACTGATGAATATGGCTGTCTGCTCTCTTTAATGTTGTATGCCATTGTTTAACATGTATGTATTCTCCTGATGTGGAACCTTTGTAAAAGAGCCTTGGCTCAAAGTTAATTGTAATCCTAGATTTAAATAAATAAATAAACACATTTATCAAATGAAACCCAGTTTGGTTCTAGGTCATTATTTAGCATGTACCCTAATGTGCAGCATTGAGCGTAGAAGTTTGCAAGTAGTGGAATAGCTAGACTGTTATGGTGGTCTGGTCATTTACTGTAATTGAGTCAGGTAATTGTGATGTAACAAAGCTGTTATTTGCAGCCATCTGTCATGTCATTGTAAAAAAACACACAGGGGGAAAAAAAACATTTGTTACCATAAAGTGTGAAATCCTCAACTGCTATTCATTTAAGTGTGCATCACTGACCTAATATGGAATGGAACACTAAGATAATCTCTATTGTAAACTTCAGGTCCATTCAGAAAGGAATGCATTAAACTTCTCTCTGTTTCTCTCTCTCTCTCTCTCAGCCCCCTTGCAACATGATGGGGGGGAGGAGAGAGACAGAGACAGAGAGAGCTATAGAGAGAGAGAGAGAGATTTCCATAGTAGTAAAAACAAGCATTTGTCAATGCCGAATGTTGGCTTGCTGGCATTGGCAGTGGTAGTGTAGAAGTTACAGAGCTGCATAACAGAAATGGCAGTGAAGTATTGAACTGAAGCCAACCCCACCACCACCCTGCAGAGAGTGACAGGCATTGGGGTGTGCCTTTGGGTCGTCAGGCATAACAGCCACGCCATTTCACCACACCCCACCCTGCAGACACTGACAAGTGTCACAATGTGCCTTGGGGTCTTTGGCCCTTATGTGCACCCCATTCCATCAGGAAATATGGTGAGATGGGTGCGGTATAGGAGAATGGGGTGAACTTTGGGGCCGAAGAGTCCAAGGCATACCTCGATGCCTCTCACTGGCTGCAGGGTGTGGAGTGGTATGAGCATTACAGGCAAGAATCCCAAGTCACACCCCTGATGCCTGTCATTCTCTACAGGGTTGGGCGTTATGGTTGGAAACCCTAATATCTCAGGTATTCGTTGGTATTTTCACTCCAAATTTTCAACATGGTTTTTTTGTGACCCCACCTCATGAACAGTGGCAATATCAGTTTGTTAGACGAAAGCAGCTTATGCACAGTGACTATGGCATTTAGCACCACAGGTGCAAAAACATTCCAAACAGGATGTAAAAATGACAGCTGTACTGTTCATGGGGAGGTGTAATAAATGGCAATGTTGCAAATCTGCAGTAAAAATATTAAAAAAACTGGTGAAGTCACGAGCGAGCATAGAAACTGTTCAGCGCACACCCGTAATGTAATTAGTTTGGGGATTTTTTACAGCAGATTGTCAACACAGGCATTTTAGGACCTCCGATCATGAACAGTGTCACTGTGATTTTCTTTATCTGTCCCGAACAATGATTTCCCACAGCGACCACGCATCTCTGCGCTGAAAGTGTGAAAACATATTTTGGCCATGTTGTGAAAAATGACAGCTGTACTGTTTATAAGGAAGTGTAGAAACTGTGCCACTGGTGAAAATCTGGACTGAAAATATTACAAAGTCATGAACTTACGAGGGTGCGTGGAAACTGCGCAATGCTCACTAGTAACACAGTCATTTTATGGACTTTTGTCACCAAATTTTCAACATAGCAATTTTAAGACCTCTGCTCATGAACAGTGTCACTGTGATTTTCTTAATGTGTCCCATACATTGATTTCGCACACCGACTGCACCATTGTGCGCTACATGGGCGGAAACATGTTTTGGGCAAGATGTGGCAAATGACAGCTGTACTGCTCATAAGGAAGTGTAATAAAATGGCAATGTTGAAAATCTGGAGTGAAAATATTGAAACTTCGCAAACTTACCAGTGTGCGTAGGAACTGCACAACGCAGACTCGTAAAACAGGCATTTCTAGGGAATTTTTCACCACATTTTCAACATAGCCATTTTAAGACCTCTGCTCATGAACAGTGTCACTGTGATTTTCTTAATGTGTCCCATACATTGATTTTGCACACCAACTCGCGCCATTGTGCGCTACATGGGCAGAAACACGCTTTGGGTGAAATGTGAAAATGACAGCTGTACTACTCATAAGAAGGTGTGGTAAAATGGCAATGTTGAAAATCTGGAGTGAAAATATTGAAAATTCGCGAACTTACGAGCATGTGTAGGAACTGCGTAATGCACGCTCGTAAAACAGTCATCTTTTGGAGTTTATCCACCAAATTTTCAAAATAGGCTTCTTGAAAGCCCACCTCATGAACACTGGCAGTATCGTTTCATTAATTGGTCCCAAAAGATGATTTTGTGCAGTGACTGCGAAATCACCCTTCGGGCCCGAATAACGCCATGACAGTTATAGCATTCATGAGAAAGGGGCCCAATAACCCCATGTTGAAAATTTGGTGCAAAAATTCCAAAAAATGCCTGAGATATGCAGCAAAGTTGAACAAACCCTATCTATCCCATTATACAGCTTACCGGCATTTCCTCAGTTCGCTGTCGGCTTTGAAGGGTGCAGACGTGTTCCCGGTCCACCGAAGATGGTCGTGCCAAGGTCCGAGGCAAGTATGGGGTGGGGAGTGTGGGGAGGCAGGGTGCAGTGGTGGGTACAGTTGTGGGAGGGGCAGGAAGAAGCGCTGAGGGACAGTTTTTATTTGCAGTTTTTCTTTTTAAATGACAGCGGGACATTTTCCAAGCTGGGTGGGCTCCCAGCGTGCATAAGGATGGCTGGTTGGGGGCCGTGGAGCCAGCGGGGATTGGGCACCCCGCCGGGTTGTAGCATCTGTTGCCACACTGGGGTGGGCTCCCAGCGTGGCACCCTGTACTCGGAGGGGGTAGGAGCCGACGGGAGATTGGGCACCCCCGTCGGCTATACAATGAGTTGCCACACTGGGGTGGGCACCGAGCGTGACATGTGGAAGGCTTTTGGGGGGGAACGCAGCACAGCCGACGGGGGATTGGGCACCCCCGGCTATACAGTGTGTGCATGGGGGGGCAGCACGCAGTATGCATGTGTGTGTATGTGTGTGTGTGTGTGTGTGTGTGTGTAGGGGGAGCGTGCATGAGCAGGCAATATCTTATCGCTGCTCACTGAAGCGTAGCTCCCCCTTTCAACTGTACTCCACTGCATTTTGGAGCTGTCATAGACAGCTCCAGCAGGCATTGGAGAACTGTGGCCGTGCCTGCAAACACACTGCTTGAATTGGAAGAGGACTGCCACACCTCCGAAAACTCAGATGATGGCACTATGTTTCTTGCGCATGTGTGCAAGCAAACATAAAAAGCATATGTCCATGCCGAATGTTTACTTGCTTGTATTGGCATTGGTAGTGCAGGAGGTAGAAATAGGCATCATAAGAATGGCAGAAAAGTATTGATGTTCCCTATGTGAATTAGTACAGTACTGTAACATAGTAGGGATGTACTGCATATCTTCCTATGGCACAACTTATTAGCTTTCTGGTATTGCACTAATAATAGCAATCTTTGAGGTCACTAAAAACCATGCCCTGTGCGATCCAAATGTCATAATCCATCACTGCCACACATGTACTCCCACCCTTACAACTCCTTTTTTCAAATGATCCCCAAAGTGAACATTTACAGTATTACAGGAAGATGGATCTACAAACCTATTTAAACTGGGATGCATCAAAAGGTTCAGAAAGAATTCTTGACATTTGTGCTGAAAAATTACATTATTCTTTTGCAGAGCTACACATTTTTGTGACTGTGCCCTTCTGTTAGAACAGGGGTAGAGAGGGAACAATATTTCATTTTGCATAAGAAACACAGAGAGATGCAGTTATGTCCTCTAAAGATTGAATTAGGCCACAATATTCCACTCTGAAAAGTGGAAGGACAGAAGATGTTGTTGTAGTCCGCAAGGAATGACAGACCTTAAAACATCTCCTGTTGCTTTTCCCTGTGTTGAATAAGATCAGAAACAAATAATTGACTCCCTTGATGTGCACTATGTATTCCATTCTATATAAATAGTGTACCACTTGTTCACTTTTAAAGTAATGTTCCAGTTTTCAGCAAAACACTAACAGATGGCATCAGCAGGAATCAAATTTCATAACATTACCAAAAAAAAAACTTGAATTTTAATATATAAGAGAATCCATTCTTTTTGACTAAAGACTGAAGAAAATCTGTTTTTTTGGCCCTTAGACTGCATCTGTTCCTGCTACTTTTCCTGCCTTATAATATTCTACTGTGAGTGACATCATAATCCATTACCATGGCGCCATGGCAACGACTGATTGTGATGTTAGAAGCAGAAGACTGGGATTTAAGGCAGGAAAAGCAGTCATGACAGATGAAGTGTAAAGGACAAAGATAATGTTTTCATGTAAAACGCCTTCTGTAATAAAAATGGAACGTTCAGAAATACACATTTTTTTGGTGTGTGGGGGGGACGGTGTAACTGAGTTCTGCTGCTGTCAGCAATGATTGTTTTGCTGTTTTTTATTTAATATGTCCCACTGAGCCACTTATTGCAGTATGAGAGGTACCATGCACTTTTGTTGGGTGAGAAATGGTGAATCGAGGGTGAGCTGTTCCCTCAATCACCAGATGCAAACAAAATCACACTTATGCTGCAATATATTGCTCTGTGGGACATACTGATATCTTATAAGTCCAGGAAATGTTTCTATCTTAAATTTAACAAGCATTTGTCAATGCCGAATGTTGGCTTGCTGGCATTGGCATTGGTAGTGCAGGAGTTAGACAGATGCATCATAGGAATGGCAGTGAAGTATTGAACTGATGCCAACCCACCCCCACCCTGCAGAGAGTGACAAGCATTAGGGTGTCCCTTTGGGTGTTTGGTAGTGCAGTGCGGAAAACATGTTGGGCAGAATGTGAGAAATGACAGCTGCACAGTTCATAAGGAGGTGGAAAAAATGCCAGTGTTGAAAATGTGGCATGTAAATATACCAAATTTGCGTAAGATACTACGGTGCGTGAAACATGCAATGCCGCACGCCGTAACATCGCTATATTTTATGGGCATTCGGCACCAAATTTTCAACATAGGCATTTTAGCACCTCTGCTCATGTACAGTGTTACTGTCATTTCCTCAAAGTGTCCCAAGAAGTGATTTCGCACAGCGATCACGCTATTCTGCGCCGGAAGTGCGAAAACACATTTTGGGCACGATATGTCAAATGACGGCTGTAATGTTCATCAAGAGGTGTGGAAAAATGGCAATGGTGAAAATCCAGTCTGAAAATATCACAAATGCACGAAGGTACGAGCATGCGTGCAATCTGCCAATGCATGCTCATAGCACAGTTATTTTATGGAGAATCATCACCAAATTTTCAACATAGGCATTTTAGGTCCTCTGCTCATGAACTGTGTCACTGTCATTTTCATAATCTGGCCCAAACACTGATTTCCCACAGAGACTGCACTTTTGTGCGCCGGAAGTGCAGAAACACATTTCGGGCAGGATGTGGAAAATGACAGCTATACTGTTCACAAGGAGGTGTACAAAAATGACAATGCTGAAAATCTGGCAGTAAAATATTGTGAATGCGCAAAGTTACGAGCCTGCACAGCAACTGTGCAACGCACGCTCGTAAAACAGGCATTTGTTGGATTTTTTCCACCAAATTTGGAACTTAGGCTTTTTAAGAGGGCACCTCATGCACACCGCCACTCTCATTTCGTTAATGGGCTCCAAAAGGTGATTTCACGCAGTGACTGCAAATTCACCTTTCGAGGCCGATAAACACCATAACAGTGACAGAACTCATGAGGAGAGGCCCCAAAAACCACATGTTGAAAATTTGGTGCAAAAAGTCCAAGAAATGCCTGAGATATGCAACAAAGTTGAAAAAACCCTATTCACTCCATTATACAGCTTACCGGCATTTCCTCAGTTCGCGGTCGGCTTTGAAGAGTGCAGACGTGTTCCCGGTCCACTGAAGATAATTGCGCTGGACTCCGGGTAAGTGATGGGATGAGCGGGGTGAGGGGAGGCAGGGTGCGCAGTGGTGGGTGCGGGTGGGGAGGGCGGACCTTAGATCGTTTAGGGACCGTTTGATTCTAGGTACTGAAAACATTGGCGGAAGTTCTGGCACACTGGGGTGGGCTCAGCATGCCACCTAAGTGGGTTGGGGGTTAGGCCACGGGAATTGGGCACCCTCGTCAGCACACAACACGGGGGGGTTAATGCCGCCTGGGGATTGGGCACCCCCGCCAGCAAACAAAGGTGAGGGACTGTTTTGGCACATTGGGGTGGGCTCCCAGCGTGCCACCTAAGTGAGTTTGGGGGGGCCACTAGCTAACGGGATTGGGTACCCTGTCACAGCACACAACATGGGGGTAATGCCGCCAGGATTGGGCACCCCTGCCGCAAACAAAGTCAGGGGAGGAGGCGAGCTGAGGGGATTGGGCACCCCCGGCATTCAACAGTTAGTGATGCCGACGGGAGTGGCCTCACGGGGCGTGTCACAGAAGGGGGTGCGAGCTTCACCTGCCTGCGTGGCAGCTTCGCCATGTTTATTGAAATGTTTCACTTGGAAAGGCACATATGGGAGGCGTGACTTTATGCCGCTGCATGACAAGCTTGTCTCTGATTGCAGTGGCACTTTGTTTGCAAGTTATGTCCACTTTACATAATGTTGGTGTCAGCGCTAGCATGCTGGCTTATTGGTGAACGAGGGACGCACCTACTGATGCATGCCCTGCATTCGCCCAACAGCAGCTGCACCTCCAAATCTCTACTCTCCCAGTATGTTGACTTGCGCGCAAGCGCGGCAAGCCAACATAAAAAGTAAAAATAAATAGATTGTCCAAACGTGCCAATTTCTTGCACAGGTGTACAGGAGGCACTCTTTGCTGAATAAGAGAGTCTCGTGCAGTGTTGGGTAAGTTACTTTAAAAAAGTAATCAGTTACAGTTACTAGTCAATCTCAAATAAATGTAATCAGTTATAGTTACTGATTACTTTTGTATAAAAAGTAATTAGTAACTGTAGCTGTAATGCATATTATTTTTTCTATTACTTTTGACAACTTGGTGCAGGAAGCTTGGTTGGTGCTGGTCAGTGTTGTATGTGTCAACTATTGTTAAGCCTAGTAAAGTTATCTCCTCTTGTATCACACAAGTTGTTTGCTGTATAGTGGTGTTTCACAGTTCTCTGAGGCAAGAAGTGCTATAGTGTGGTAGAAACACTGTCACTGCAGTCAGCTTGGAGTTAGATTTCTTGAACACACATTTTGTGACCAACCTCCACAATAAGAACTTTTGGATTTATTCAGAAGAGATTTCCCTTGGACTTTACTAAACAGCTTGTCCAACATAACAGAAGTCCATCTTTTTTTGAAAACCTGAAGCCATTCTAAAAGCTCACATTGCAGCAAGTCAGTTCTGTGGAGGACAAGGTTACAATCCCACAGACTGGGGGCTGCACACCTGCACAGCTTGTCTATGTTTTTTTTTTCACTTCTTCAAGCTGGGGATCTGGGTAGACCAGCTTAAAATGAG
Source organism: Neoceratodus forsteri (assembly GCA_016271365.2). Classification (NCBI taxonomy): domain Eukaryota; kingdom Metazoa; phylum Chordata; order Ceratodontiformes; family Ceratodontidae; genus Neoceratodus; species Neoceratodus forsteri. The sequence goes on from CM028138.1 coordinate 158,981,004, forward strand.
TGAACTCTGACATCATGAGAGAAAATAATCTCATGTCACTGAGCAGCCAGTCACCTCCCGTGTATTAACTAATCAGTAACAAATCATTTCATTATGCAAATCAGAAGGCTGTGGAGGGGAGGCAAAGTTTCAACAGAGCTGCTGAGATATGTTGCTGCAATCTGTGCTGGTAATGTGACATACTGTACTGTTCTGTACCCCAAAGTACAGTTTACTGCATGAAGCAGTATTGTTGCCAGAGTGGCTGATAACAGGTTACCTGCAGTGAATAAGTTATTAAGGATATGACAAAGGTTATTACACACACACACACACACACACACACACACACACACACACACACACACACACTCATTGAGGGGCTCCCAATGGCAGTAGAGGTGGTTGTTAATGTATTGCCCCCCATTAAAATAAATACGAGAGGAGGACTGTCAACCAATTGTTATATCCTCAGAACCATGTTGAGAAAAACAACACCGAAAACTGGGGCTAAAATAAACTTTGGGGGGTGCAGTATTAGCCATCCATCGCTAAACAATTTAAATCAGACATTTTAGTGAGAAAGAAGTAATGTGATCTCCTGGGAATTGAACCCAGATCCACAGAACACCATACCATGCTCTAACCACTGAATTACATGCTCACTTGATTGGTTTGGGGTTCCAAGACATACTTCCTTTTCCTGGTATTGCATACCCACCAACTGGGAATAGGAGGCTGCCAGGCTGGGATTCAACTCCCAGTAGGTCACATAATTTCTTTCTCACTACTGCTTATGATTTAAATTGCTTAGCAGTAGCTAATATTACAGCAAAAACATGTAGATCCCATGGATTCAAATAACTAAACTCTATCCCGCTCAGAAATAAGCTGGTATACTGTATGTGTGAAATGTTGAAATTGAATGTGTTTAGAACAGTCTAACCCACCTTGATCATCCCAAATGCATGGCTGCCCTCCCTATGTAAGTATATGCAACTAGAGTTCGGGGTCAGAAGAGTGGTGATGGGGGAGGGGTCTAATTTGCCTGCAAGAACAGTGACTGCAAGGCCAGAGTCAAACCTTTTGCTGTAGGCTATTCCATTTGTTGTAACTGGCTTTACTGACACTTTAGTTAGATATGGGATTTGCAGGACTAATGCTGTCACAGAATACCAGTGCAAGTGCATGGACAGGTGCTTGCTGTAGCTAAAAAGAAAGGACACTGGATTCCCACCAACTTGGACCCCCCAAAATTATCTATGAGCCAAACTGTTTAAGGCTAGCATGTCTTAAAATGCACTACCAATCTCCAGTCAATCTGTTCTAACTCACATATTATAAGTTATAACACAGCATGCATGACTTGTTTAGTTACATGTTGTTCCTGTTTGATTTCCCACAACACAAGTAGGATCTCAGTATTAAACTGTGCATTCATCAGTAAAACAATAAGGTTGGGTAGCCCAGAGTACAGGGTTGTGAATCTGGAGACTGGTGTTTGAATACTAAATTGTAAATTTATTTACACAGGATAGCCCAGTTGAGATGCAACATGTTGTTCACAGTGGGATCCTGCTTTTACCCATTTCCACAGCGGAGTGGACAGGCAGTTAAATGACTTGCCTGAGATTATAAAATAGAGTGCAGCTGTGGTGCACCACTAGAACCTTACTGTTGTGGTGCAGTGCTCATTGCAATCTTTGCACAATGTTTTGAAAGTCTGGCCTCTGGATTAATAAAGGGATCACTAAAATCAGTCAGCTAGTTGAGAACTTATACTACTATCTTTTTCTCAACTTTAGAATAGATTTAACCTGGAAAGCTCACAAATATTTCAATATTTTCAAATAAGATCTGTAACAGCAAAACTTATATATAGGTTATTAACACTGGGAAATAATCAAAAATATACAGTACACAATTCAGTACACAACAAGGAAGTAAATCACAAGATCCTAAATAGAAAGTTAAATATAAAAAATAACTTAGACTTCAGATAGGATGGCAGAAAGAACTTTGTTGGCACCAACTTGTACGTATCAGTATATTCTTTATAGTATATTCAATATACCTTCATTTAAGTTCCAATGTCATTATAACTGGTACATCTTACTGCACAAGAGTATGTTATAGGAAGCCAAAAAATATTATCATCTGTTGTTTAATCAGTTTGTATTTTAATTCCAGCATGTTGTTCACTGTCCCTAGAAGTCAAACATTCTATGGCATAAATACACTGTATTAAACTATAGGTGTTTCATTGTTTCCTCCTACCATGGGACACCGCTCGAAATAGGACTGAGTTCTAGACTAGTCAACTTTCCCAATTAACAAAGTAATAAAAATTACGAAGTATTTCAGATGGTATGGTTTACCTTGGGTACATATCAATACACTCCCGACAATTCACTCCCGTGATATTCACTCCCGACAATTCACTCCGAACATTTGCTCCATTGTTATCTCGCTCCTATCAATTTCACTCCTGCTTACACTCACCTGACAGCCACAGAATGGTTATGAACCATTTTAAAGTTTACATTGTAGTTGTAATCTCCTACATAAACTAAAGAGTGAATTTCAGATGCAAAGTATTTAACTGAATCTTGTAACAGAACTCGAGTCACATGAACTCTATCCAGGGGATACTCTAAACCGCCTTTATATATAATGCAAACTGCACTTTTTCTAGGCGCCGACTCCCATGGCTCCAAAAAAGTCTGGATAGGCTCTTTGCCTTTCATCTCTTCCAGTATCATTCATAGGGCCCCCTTGCTGTCCAGGGGTACATCTGAAACTGAAGGAAGAGTATCCGCATCAATATGTATATTATTATGGTCAGGCAGGACATGTGGCTCATGTTGAGCAGCGTTATGGGAGGGGTTCCCAGATTCTGACCCTCATTTCACACCCTTTCAGAATCATTAGTAATTTCAGTGCCCAAATGTTGAGCCTGAGCCCCAGTTACTTGCCCAATAGTACCAGTTTCCATAGCAGTAGGAAAAGGAGAATCACTCCCCGTCAGATCAGTGTCCTCCTGTAAGTAAGTACTACAGCTCTCTCGGGAGCTATTAGTCTGCACACAATGTTTCTGTGGAAAGCTTAAGCACTGAGCTGTACTTGCATGTAAAGTTCCTGCTTTCAGCTGTGCAATTTCCACGGTTCCTCTCTGGTAGTGCTGCACTTTGGGATCAGTTCCATTGGGGATCCAGGTTCCCCCTGCATTTTGTATCCATCCCGCAGATGCGAGCGCTTTCTCCAGTGACCAAGTTCCTCACTCCTGAACTAGAGCAATCCTTTCTGGAGACCCACACCAAACTCCTGATGCAGTCGCAACCAGTGGATTTTGTGGCAAAGTCTTAACAGGTACCGTACTGTTGTTTATGCTGATAGTGTATTCATTTTCATTTCCTTGGCAATCGGGAGCTATTACTATTTTGCAGGAGACAACCCCAGTTTGAGCTTGCCTTGTGCTGTTATACTGTGTAAAGTGGCAATTGGGAGTGAATTGATGCTACATTGAATTGTTACAGGGGCGAACTTTCGTTGGAGCGAGTTGTCGGGATTGAATCTGAAGGGAGTGAATAGTCGGGAGTGAACTGTCATGCTCCTGTTTACCTTGGAGGGATGTTGTACTGTTATTTTATGTTTCTTTGTTAATTTCAGGGTATTTTCTAAAGAAAATTTGCGTGATCAAGCTATCAACATATTACAAAAAAATATGCTGCATTTTAAATGCCTGAGACAAAAAATAAAGGACTTAGGTGCACTCCTTTTATAGCCTACAATACAAACATTAAAAGATAGGAAAGTGTTTATGATGACCAATGATGATCACAGCTCATCATGACATGACTGATTCAATGAAGAAAACCACACTCATGAGGAAGAGGCAGGCTCAGCTATTTATGCTCCTAGTTTGGGCTCACAAGGAAAACAAAAAGGATCAGCTGGAAGGTTAATATATGGAACAATACTTGAGGTATCCAGCCCCATTATTCTCAAATAGAAATTACAGTCCCTGTCTCCCAAGTATGTCTTTCTACACTCATGAGTATTGGTGTGAATTACAACAGTTTGAGCAAGAGCCAAAATTACATCAACTACCAAATTGTTCAGTCTGGACCGGGACCAGTACAAGACAGCAAGGACATTAGGTGTATGGCACCTGTGGCAGCACACAACCAAGAGGTAACTTTTGAGCATATTCACAAGTTCATGGAGTTAAGGTTTACATCAGGTTTTAATCATTCAGGCTCTGGAAATGTGAGATCCAGACTCAGTCTTCCAGATTCTGAACATGTTGATCAAGACTCAGGCTGCCAAATTCTGAACATGTTAGATCCAGACTCAGCCTGTCAAATTCTGAAAATGTGGGATCCTGAGTCAGCCTACCAAATTCTAACTATGTTGTCCTGTTCTTCACACCTTGTATACACAGATGTATTGAGAGTCCAAAACAGAATCCCTTGGATCCCATTGCAGCTTATAGAACCAACAAACCTTTCTAACATGATCAATTCCATATTAATAAACTGATTTGAAAAATGCTTTCTTTACAAATCAGTAAAGTGATTTAATTAGGCTGATAACTGTATTCATACAAGTAATATAAACAAATTTAAGAGCTTAAAAATATAAATCGTCCTGTCTACAAGATCTTAATAAATATGATTTTATACAGGTCCCACTGCACATGAAAACAGTTTCAGTCACTGTACCTGTCACATCTCCTTTCTTTCATCTTACTATCCATAACTTTCTATGTGAAACGGGCTGTTAATTTATCATACTAACTGTGTAAGGATTAGCAGTCACCCATCCACCAAACTAAATCACTTGCCCACTGGACAACAAATGATTAGGTGTCAGAATAACAATAAACAAATAAAAAGTAATTAAAAAATGCCCCCATTGGGCTGGCCTAGTGATGCTGAGGGTGGAGGTACTGGATGCCACACCTCATGCCATGCCGGCGACCCAGGTTCGGGAGCAAGCTCGGGTCACTGGGCGATGGTGGGGAGGGCTGGGAAATGATAGTAGTGGCCGCTTGGATGCTTTCATCTCCTGAATTGGGGAGGCAAGCTTCCCCACTCTCGGCTGACACCTGGTGGAGGCTGGGCATCAGAGCAGAGGTCTGAGGGACTGACATTACGTCAAAAGGGTGTAAAGAGAATGTGGTTCTGGGAGTGAGTGCATGTCTCCATGTGCATGTGTCTTCCCTGTATACTACAGCTCCGGGTTGGGATGGGAGAAAACACAGAAAAAGCCTATGTCACTCCATTGCCATGTGAGATGCTCCCGATGCTCTTGGCCCTGCTCCTTGTGGATCCTCACAGGTAAGACGATGGGGGGAGAGACAGACAGGGCTGGGAGCAGAAGGGGACCTGATGTAAGGCATAGGTGGCAACGGAGAAGCAAAAAGCTATATATATATATTTATATATAAAAAAAATGTCCCCATTGTACTCTATGTACTCTATGGGGTGCATTCCCATACTCTTGTTTTATTGATATCACAAAACATGCTAGCACAGAGGTGTGTCTCAGAGTATGGATGAGAAAACCTTTCACCAGTGCAGTGGACTCCACAAAGGGAAATACAATCCCTTCCCTCCCTGTATAATGGCACAGATAAATTAAAATTTGTATTGCAATTGAATCAGGGCCAGGTAAGCTTCCTTGTATGTTTGGGGAGGGGGGTTCCGAAGTATGAAGCTACTCTTTAAATCAATTGAGGACTGTGTTCTGACCTTCATCTCCTTCTAACCTGGTTTTAAACAAATAATCTTTTGTTTGTTAACAAACAAACAAAGCAAAACTAAGGCTATGGTCTTTGGCTCCAAGACTCCTTAAGCACAAGGTTGATCTCTGCCTGGTTACTTTTGACAGCACCCTAATAGTATGTGTGGATGGCTTTAAATATTTGGGAGTACCAATCGACTCCTCCATCTACTGTGCTAAACACTGTAATATCATTACAAAAGAGGTCCAGCATAAACTTGGTATGCTATATCTGGTCAGGAACTGTAGAGACCAGAAGCCAGAGTCAGTAATGCACAATAGACACTGCCTCTCATAATTGAATATGCATCCCTAATCTGATCTGGCCACAGCCACTGAGCTCTGCAGAACAGCAGTGATCTATGATGACCATATTGCATGAGTTGCACTGATGGCAGACCTATGAATGCACCATTGCCTTCTGTACTCCAGACTCAACTGGCTATCGCTGGATAATAAAGACACTCTTAAAGTCTGCTGTCTTGCTCACAAGACAATATCATATGGGTACCCAGTCCATCTGTCTTGCTAGTTGACATCCCCTGCTAGAACCCAAACTCTTCAATCCACAAACACTAATCTGCTTAATGTTCCACAGGTAAAAACAGCCATAGGGTAAACAGTTTTTGGTTTCAGGGCCTTAGAAATTTGGAACTCATCACCTCACATTCAGACTCTGAAATCCCATGCTGCTCACCTATAATGATCTCTGATATTATGTATACCTCATCTGGGGGGGGTGGCGAGCAGCAAGATGACCGCAATGCTGCTCCGCTCCCTGCAGCTCTGACTCTGAAGCGGCATTCACAAGTTTTTTTTCCCTTGAAAGCTTTGCACTCTACTTTTATTTTAAATCAATGAATGAGACATAGTTTGTTTTTTTTTTTACTACTTTGTTTGCCTCACTGATGCTGTATTACTTCCCCGCTCTTCGGCAACCTAGTTCAGTGCACCTTCCTGATGCACGGCGTTAGATGCTGTGCCAAGTTTTGGCAGAGCAGGATTCATGCATTGAGCCATTTGCCCTGGAGTTTGCGGCTTTTGATTGATTGATTGCCTGAGGGTGCTGAATTTGAAGTGGTTTGTGTGGGGTTTTAGGAAAAGCTCAGTTCCGCTCCACACTGCACACGTTTTCTGAAGGAAATGAAATTAGACGGGGGCATTTTTATGTTTAACTCTGAGCTTTATTAAAAAAAAATTTTAAGCACGTTGCTCCTTCAGCCTAATACATTCATACATTGTGTCTGGCAAGTTGTTATTAAACCGGTCGGCATGCCTGTGTTTTTGTTTGTGTTGTGTCTCCGCAAACAGAGATTCAGTCATATTCAAGCAATTAATTTATTGTTCGGCAATACGCCATTGCAATATTTAAAAGAAACACAACAAGACATTTGCAAATGCACAATATAAATGCACAATTTACAAACTTAAAATATCACATTTTAGCAATCTTAAAATACCCAAATCTGTTTATGCACTCTCTCTCTCTAATTTGTGCCACTTATATCAATCAAGGTTAAAATTGCAGCATCTTTTGACAATTTCAGCTATTAAGCTCGTAATAAGCTACAATTGTTACACTCCTTTATAGGTGTGAATTTGCAATATAATACATAAACCAATCTAATCCAAAGTTAATAAACTCGAGTGTAAACAGTTCTAATTTTTATAACATTTTTTTAAGGTTTCGTCTTAAATTGAAGTCCAACTGTTTCATTACTAGGAAATATGAAGCTCCAGTTGCTCTAAGGAGTCCATTCATTTATGAACAAAAACAAGGTTATAAGGCCTCATCTCAAGACTAAAGTCCAACTATTTCATTAATAAGAAATAGGAAGCTTCAAGTGCTCTGAGGAGTCCTTTCACTTGTGAGCCCGAATCAATCAGCTGTTCTCCAGAAACTAGACCTACAGAAAATTGTTACACTAGGAACCAACAATACACTTTACTTTAAATAGAATTTCAGTAAGGAAAAGACAATGTCCTATATCAGCGGTATTTCTTTTGCAAAAGTTCAGCTACTATTAGCAGAATACACACAAGGAATCCTACCAGGATAAGAGACTGCTATATTATTAGTTCAAAAGGATCATTTGAAACATTAGATCTGCATAAATGTCATCATGATGGCCAAATTTCACACTATTTTTTCACAAAGATCGATGGTGTCTAACATTTTCTGTGTGCTTTGAAGAGCATTATATGAAGCAGGACTACATCAGCTATGGTCAACAATTGTAATGTGTATGCCGGAAAACAGGCAGCAATTCCCTTCTTTCTGTCAGTAACTGGGTGAGCATGACTTTTTGTGTGTATTGCAGTGTTTCACTGCTGTTCCAGATCGCCAGCCCAATCTTGAAAAGGTATTTTTTTTTAGTGTGAAGTTACTACTTCCCCCACTTGCCCCAGCACCCTTTCCCATGCTATAATCACACAGAAATAAAACATGCTTCAAACCACCACAAAAAAAAACAACACGCACAAACAATATAAATTTGGCGAGCAGCTGACCAACAACCAGGCTCAACAAAAGTAAAAACAGCAAAAAGAAATAACTTACCACGCTCCAATAAAACAGCATTCCCCGCTTGGGAGGGGGGATTCTGTACACTCCACTCAGAGACAAATCAGCCAATTTTGCTTTTCTTAACAAATTGAGAAACAACAGTCAATAAATTCAGATAAATGGCTAAAAGCCATGTGAAAATATAGTTATTCCCCTGTGGTAAAATCAGGTTATGACTTACCTTAAAGTAGCAAAAAGGGAATAAATAAACTGAAGATGCACGCAGAGACTCTGGAGTGCTGTTAGCCTTTCAGATGCACTAGGAGAACTGGAGAGCAGGGACTGCTGGGACCTAGGTGTATCCACAAAATTTGATCCTGGGTCACATGTGCATCTAGAGCCTATCAGGAGGGTTAAGATCCATGAGGTAATGATAGGAGTGCCATGGATAGAAATATAACACAATGTTCTAACTATGCAACCTCTCTTTTGTTCTTTTCCAGATAATAGTGGTAGTGTTGATTTGAGCAAATAGACCCCCAATGGCAACTCAAGCAAGAAAACAAAGGGGGGATCACATCACTTTAAAGGGAAATTAACATATTAAGGATCATATTAAGGAACTGGATGGAGCTAGAAGGTGATAAGCCCATAATTGCTCCCATATTACACATAATAGGTTAATTTTCTGTTAACCAATAAAAAGACATCCAACCTTTTTCTAAACAAATCTTTGTTAGTACTAACAATGACTGTTGTTGGTAGTTTATTCCATGGTCCTACAATCCTATTTGAGAAGGAATTAGCTCTTTTTTTGTTTTTGTTCTAGTCCTTAATAACTGGAGTGGATGTCCTCTTGTATTATACACTACCTGTTTAAAGTCCAGTCCACACTCTATTGTGAGTGACTAATCATTAATAATGTCCGATGTGAATAATAGGTCACCTTTCAATCTACAGAGTTCCAATTACATTAAATTATATTCTTCAAGTCTAGTTTATATGGCAGTGATTTATCTGAACATATACATTTTGTAACCTGTATCTGAAATCCTTCTAGTCTATTTATATCTTTTTGATGGCATGGACACCATAACTGTGATCCAAAGTCAAAGTGAGGTCTTATATATGCTCGATACAATGGCAGTAAAATATTTGGGTCTCTAGATTTTATATTGTGTTTAATAGATCACCAAATTTTGTTAACAGTATAACAGGATATTTGAAATATGCAAATTAACATTTAAATCAGAGTCGACAGTAATGTCTACAACTTTTTCATTCGGTTTATTTGTAATTAACTGGTTATTCAGAAAGTACTTGTTTCTACTATTCTGCTTTCCAAAATGTAGTACACTGCATTTAAAGATGTTAAAGGCCAAATCCCATTTTAGTGACCATGTCCCTAGTGGGTGAAGGTCTTTTTGTAATAAACTAACATCTTCTGCACTACTACATGGGTTTCTTATTTTACAGTCATCTGCATATTTGACAATGGTACAATTTAAGTTCTGTGATAGATCTGAAATAAAAATGCGAAGTATTACAGGGGCCAAGACAGAGCCTTAAGGGACTCCACTGTTCACCGGGAGTCATGCGAATAAATGGCCATCCATAACAACCCTTTGATGTCTTTCACTTAACCAATTTGAAATCCAACGTATGATAAGTGGATTGATATCATGCAGTAATAATTTCTGTATTAAAGATCAATGAGGTACAGAATCAAAGGCTTTTTTTTTTAATCTAAAACGACTACATTGCAGGGAATTCTATTGTCTAAGTGCTGACTTATTTTATCATAAAAAGTCACTAAATTAGTCGTACAGGAATGGCCCTTGACAAAACCGTGCTGAGTTTGGTCCAGATCTTTAAACTTAGGAGTAATCATGTCTTTAATAATTCTTTCTAGAATTTTACAGAAGATAGGTGTGAGGCTGATTGGTCAGTAATTGTCGGGATTTCCCCTATCACCTTTTTTGAAGAGGGGGTTGATATTTGCCCTTCTCCAGTCCGAGGGCACTGAACCTGAATTTAGACTATATTCATGAATAATTTTTAAGAGACAGGATAGGCTCACTTTCATTAGATGAATAATATCACCTGAGATACCATGTGGACCTGGGGAGGAACCATGCATAACATTGTCCAAATTGGATTTTATGTCTTTAAGGGATAACACCACCTTACCCATAACATTATTATTAAATATGGATGTACTTTTATCTGGTGTTGTATTAAATATTTTACAAAATGACTATTTAATTGATCTGCCATTTCTTTGGGGTTTGCTATAATTTCATCTTTGTCTATAATTGGATCAATGTTGCACTCCTGCTTCCTTAATGAATTTATATAGCTATAAAGGATCTTCTGCTTTCCCTTTTTAGCCTGAGTCACTATAAATTTTTCATAATCAAATTTTGCAGTCCTGATGGCAGTTTTACAGTTCTTTTGAATCCTTTTGAATTTGGACCATGTTCTGTCACATTTATTGGATTGGTATTTTCAATTTTTTTTTTCTTTTTCCTAATGAGTTTAATCAATTTATTAGTCAACCATTTGGAGTTTAAATGATAACTTATTTTCCTTTTTTGGAGGGATAAATTTATGAGCTGCATCTAAAATAACATTTTAAAGGAATTCCAGATGCTATCAATATCTAGTCCATTTAGCATAGTTTTCCAATCTATGTTACCTAAATATTCATTGAGAGCCAATGTTATATGCAAAGACTTCAGTCACTTTATTAGAGTCTGTCCACAATGGAAAGAGTAAAGTAAATTTAACACTGTAGTGATCACTGCTACCCAATGGTGCTGTAGATTTACAGTCCTTGATAATTAGGGATTCAATACTTAACACAATATCAAGTATGTTGTGTCTTCTAGTTGGATAATGCACATTTTTTATTAAATTGAGTTCTTCACAATGTATTAAGAAGTTCTTTGATATTGTGTTAGTTGCTGTTTTATTGGACCAATTAATGTCCCCCAGATTAAGGTCACCTATTAATATAATACTACCAAGTTCAGCTGCTGATTCCATTTCATGGAGTATGTCGTTAGAGACTTGAGATGTACAATCCGGTGGTCTATAACATAACCCTACTACTATATTTTTATTATATAAATGTTTTATCCTAAGCCATAGCGATTCCATCCTGGATGAGGGGGCTTGATTTTTTCAGAAACTTCAATCAAGTTCAAAGATGCTTTAATAAACATAGCAATACCACCTCCCTTTTTATGCTGTTTATTTAAAAAGAAAAGGTTATACCCTGGAATTGAAATATTCCAGAGATTGCTTTCCTGCCACCAGGTTTCAGTTACTCCAATAATATCTGGCTGATCTATTTTAGATCTAATGAGTAGTTCATCAAATTTATTATCAAGACCTTGTGCATTTAAAAGAATGCAGTTGAGTTTGCTTTTGTGTTTGTTTGTATAATACTTCAGCTGAGGTGTACCACTATTAATTCCCCCCTCCTCTAAAAGTTTAAAGGCCTAACTGGGGCAAATTTGCTAAATTGCTTACTAAGTTCTCTTGCTCCAATCTTATTGAAATGGAGACCATCTCTAGAAATAGATTATACTGTTGATGAAAAATGGGCCCGTGATTTATGAAAGTAAATTGCTCACGGAGACACCAGTTTTGTAATCTAGCTTTAATGTCATCTATGGTCTGATTTTTTTTCCCCTTCTTGCATGTGGAATATGAAGGATTCCTGATATAACCACTTTACAATTTTTTTTGAAGGTGTTTTCTTAAACCTATACGATCATGGCAGATATCCTTTGCATGTAGGTACCCCATGTTATTTGTCTCTACATGAAATATAACATTTGAGGGGTGCATAACTAACTAATCCACACTTTTTTATGTCTTCCGTTCTTGCTCCTGGGAAACCATTAATTGATACATTGTTAGTGGAACTGTTACATCACAGGGTATCCATATATTTCACAGTTGAATCACCTATTATCACTGTTGGTAAGCTGGCATCACTTGACTGAGAGTGTACAGTTTCTTGGCCAGGTGAGGGGGCTAAAGGTGGAAACCTATTTTGATGGCAGACAGGATTATTTTCAGTTTCAGGGATAGAGCGATCTTAAATTAAAGTTGATTTTCCATTTAAATATCCCTAAGGACTGCTTGTGGTACATATTTTATGTGCATGGTAACTTCAGTTTACCAGTATACTGTATAACAAGACACAGATGCAGCATGACTGAAAGGTATTGTGAACATCAATACTCATACCTTTTGACATCATCAGTCAGTGACTACAAATACAGTGAATTGAACTTGCTTTGCCTGTCGCATGATGAAGCTCTAAAGAACAAAGCACCAGGGCACTTCGATGGTATAGGGTTGTGTGTTTTGGACCTGCAAAGAGCATTTCTCTCAATAAAATGTGACATAATTAATTCTATGTAAGTATTTAGTCTCATCTGCAGCCTCATGCACATAGTTGGTGTAGTCCAGCAGTGCAGTAATTAATGCTGTGAAGGTTCTGAAAGCCATGCTACTAGACATACTGAGTGCTGCATTTTTGAAGATATGTGAATAGTTGATCAGAGACTATTCTCTTTAGAGCCTTGAACATCAGTGAGAGAACAGCATTTGGCCTGTAACTGACAAAACAAGAGTGGCCCCCGCTTTTGAATACTGGTGTAACCGCAGCAGATTTCCACTTTGCAGGGCACTGAGAGTAACTAAGGGAAAAGTGAAATATTCTAGAGATGTGATTAGAAAGTTCCTCCATTGCCAGGGCAAGTAATTTCAGGTCACGTGAGCCAGTCTCAACCCTAGTTTTACCAAACACCTTGCTGATATCTTTTGAGGTGTCCTTGACTGTCAAAATCTTAGAGCAGAATTAAAGAGCTAGTGGAGTCAAAACAAGCAGACAGGAAAATAATAACAATTGTAAATAGTAGTCAGTTGTAACTTTTTATTTCTGAAGTATTTTTCTTTTTCCTTTTGCGCATCAGAAAATATTCTGTGTGATAATATTGTGCTGGATGTGTGGAACAGCTCTTAGCCTGGCAGCTGACATATCTAACTCTACTGCCCCACACTACATCATCAACATTATGATCTCACTGGCTGTGACATCATAGGTGAATAAGTTCTCAGTCACTGAGTGACTGTTACTAAGTATTAGTGATGTCACAGTCAGTGAGGTCCCAATGCTAATGATGTAGTGTGGGCCAGTAGAGCAAGATATTGTGTGTCAGCTACCAGGCTAAGAGCCGTTCCACACATCAAACCCACTAACATCAGGTATACAATCTTCTAATTAAACAAACGGAAGAGAAAAAGTACCTCATATATAAAAGGTAATGTTGGCTGCTTTTAACATCTAATATTAGTTTTAGGCAGTACACTAGCTCTTTAAGGATAACCTGGTTCAGGGTTCAGCAACTGGGAGGCTTCAGGACCAGGTCCCCTACAAGTGGTTAGGAAAGCTCAGCAGGGACAATGGAATTTAGATCTCTGAAGGCTGAATTGAAACAATTAGCAATTTCAAAAAGGTTTAATACCTCTCAACCTTCAATTGAAAGCATTTTAGGTGAAGATTTATTACCCTTACCAAGGAGCTCAAAGATGTTACAGAATATTTTGCCATTGCTCCATTTCTGGGTCTGCTGGTACTTGCAGAAGTCAGATTTGGCCTTTGTAATTCTTTGTTTTGCCTACCCCTTACATACATCCTCCTCCTAACCATTGTATGAATAACTGCTTACCAGTGTTGCCATAAACTGTCTTAAATTGTCAAGTAACTTGCATTTGTGTCTCATTTTAAAACAGAACTTCTGTACCCTAATGTACTTGATAAACTAAGGGAATGAGTCACAAAGCACCACGTATTATTTATTTATTTATTTATTGAAATGTTTCACCAGGAAGGCATGCTGAGCAACAAGTTGCTCATCTTCCAGTGCAACCTGGGGGGTAGGGGAACATGAGGATTATTTACAGAGATTTGGTACACAATATTAAATTTATAGCAGCTTACATTCAAATAATTTGAGCAGACTGTACAGGAGTAATGAAATAGTGGGATGCTAACAGTTTTGAACTAGATATATGCTAAACCAACACTTTGGACTAGATAGATACAACAACACAAAATAACATTTAGGCATACACTAAATGACACATTACTGTGTAGCTAGAAAATGACTGAATAGAGTCATAGTGGTTTGATCTAGGGAAATTAGTAAGGAGTAAACACAGGCAGAACAGGTTGGCTAAGGTATAACAGAAGTGCAAGTTAACTACAAGTGCAGTAGAGATTAGGGGTCAGCCATAACTAGGGCTACATAAGAGGGAGAAGGGAAGGTGAGAGAGAGGTAGGGATGTATGTCGGTATGCAGAGAATTGGGGGAGGGTGGTGGAAGGGGATGGAATGAGGAGGCAAAGGAAGAGGTAGGAGGAGAAAGGTCTGCTGGGGCCTGACCTCTCCATTATGCTGAGGACCCTGCTTGCACAAGGCAGGGGTCAAGCATGACAGGAAGGGAGCGGGTCGTGGCAGCAAGAGGTAGAGTACAATAGGAGGGAAGCAGGTTCTAGGCAGTGAGGGGGACTAGGCTTCGGAAGAACAGAAGAGACAATGAAAGTGAGAGAGAAGAGAGGCCAAATCCTAGCCCTTCAGGATGTGGAGAAGTGGAGGGAAGAGTTGAGTTAATGGTGTAAGGATAGCGTAGGGACTGGCCCTTGGTACAATTCTGGATGATTGAGAAATCACAGTAAGAGAACAATTGAAGGTTTGATCGGGCAGACAGAGGTCCACTGGACCACCAGGGATACTGGAAGTATTACTTATTTTTAATACAAATGCCCGTGATCAGGCAGACAGTGGTCGACTGGACCACCAGGGATATTGGAAGTATTACTTTTTTTTATACAGATGCCCACAACCAGGCAGGCAGGTCCACTGGACCACCAGGGATATTGGACAAATTTTTTTTTTTTTTACAAATGCCCGTAATCGGGCATGGGGGGCACCACCAGGTGCAGCCGGAGCTTGGGTGGCCACCCACAGGTGGCAGCTGCCGTTTTGTGCCCTGCAATGTGGCAGCTCACCTGTGGGTGGCCATCAGTTGTTCCTTTTTTTTGGGAATCAACTTTGTTCTGGTGCAGGTAGGGGTTGCGCATACATGGCTGTACACATCCCGGGCTGAATATCGGGCTGTGCAGGGTATGCATGGGCATGCCCCCCCACCTGCGCCTGCATACATTACTGATGTGCTCCAGTGTATCAGGATTTGTGAAACACACTTTTCCCTTTTGAATATCATGCCGAGGCACATCAGTGTGCACCATGCGCAACCATTTTGAATATCTGGGCCACTGTGTCCGTGCTCAGAAAAATACTGTTTGTGCTTCGGCTGTCTTTTTTTTTCTTTTCAAAATTTGTTTTAAAAGAAATCCTACTTGGTTAGGAATGACTACGACCTATATTTAAGTCTCAGTCACATGCTTAGTAACATTATTGTACTATTATTATTTAGAACATTTTAGGTGAAGTATATGTTTTGGGAGTGAGAATCATAACACCCGTCACTTGCTTGGTTAGGGTCAAGTGATTGGAAAATAATCCTTGGAAGTTTCACAGTTCAAACTTTAGTTCGAATTGTTTCTGGAGCCTCCACTTATTTCCATATTGTCATCACTAATGTCATATTCCAACACTGCCAGCAGCAACTCACTCCCCATCTTCCCATCTTAGTTTGCAGTGTTTAGTGGGTATCTCAGTTTGTCACAGGCTACCACAGGCTATGTGGATTGCAATAATTTGCACTGCCTACCACTTCTCCACCCCAACCCAACCTGCAGTATTTTGGCTCAAGGTTTAAATCCAATTCACAGTTCACAGTTCTATTTCCATTAATTGGTGAGAAATAAGATTTACCTTTATCTGTATTTTGACATTATTGATGGGGTCATTATCTGCAACATAGAGTTCAGAAGAAAAAAATACTTACCATAGTAATCTTCTTTCTTCCCAGTGATGCTCTGATATTCATAACTTTACGTAATAAGCCTGAAGGGCTGGACAGCCCAGAGAGATAGAACACATGCAAATGATGGAACACTTTGCATGTGAGCATGTTTCAAACACTGCCTCTACTAACTGCCTGTGTTCTAACCTCTTCAGATTTTATAAAGGAACCTGGAAAAGAAGGCACAAAATAATATAGTACTATAATTTAATTATTAAAATTGGGGATTTCCCAACAATATGAATTTGTAAAAAAAACCTCCAACTGGAGGAACCAACAATTCAACAGAGTTAGAACAAAAATGCCAGAGAAATACCAAAAGAGTTAAAACACAATGAACCCTGTTCACTTTAACTATTAACAGGTGCATGGTAAAAAACACTCCAAGGGTGAATAGTGAGTAGAGATGCAGCAAAATTAAAATCCAACGCAAAGTGAATGTGAAGTGGCAACTTTGGCGCTGTCTTAATTGATTGCCTAGAAAGTATCTATTGAAAGTGCTCACTTCATCATGTTATTGTGACTTTGCATTGTCATTCTGCCTTAATGCGAAGTAAGGCAAAGTGACAAAAATATAGGCACCCCCCCACACATCACATGGCTTACATTACTGTAAATCACATGATTCAGCCAGGCAGAAAGGAAGTGAGTCATACAAGCAGATACGTTCACTTTCTCCTGTGCTAAGTAACAGAGAGAAGGCATTCTGTAGGAGAGTACAGAGGATTGTTATTGTTGAATACGATCAAACCCAAAAGCGTTTTTAAAAGCTAATTGTTTAGTTTTTTTTCTTGTACTGTATTGGCAGTTAATTTTTTCTTGTGGTGACTGATTTCTTTGTTTTATAAGTTTTGTTTTGTGTGTGTGTGTGTGTGTGTGTGTGTGTGACTGTGTGTGTGTTCCTGTGTTGTGTAGTGTGTGAGAAGTCATTGGCATTGGTAGTCAGAGAGGGAAGGAGGGATTCTTTTGAAATGGAGCAGAGACAGGATCTGGACCGTCCAAGTCAGGACTTGGAGGGAATGCGTGGGACTGTGCTGAGGGCAGTGGAGCCACATGGCAGCATTGCTGGCAGGAGAGGAGGAGTGTGCACGTGTGAGGAGTGTGGCATGGTGGTGTTGGACTGCTCAAAAGTCTTTGGTCCTCCCCCCTCTGGAAACAGCAGCAGCAACACCACCACCATAACCACTAAGTCCACTACCACCACCACCACCATCAATGGCAGCTGCAAGAGCTCCAGCAGCACTGCCTCCAGAGCAGCAGGTCGAGCCCCAACGTGACCAGGCTGCCGGCACTGCATCTGCCCCACCGTGCCTGGTCCCCCCCTGCAGCTCGTATGCCAACTTTGTGGGGTGGAGGTGCACTGTGGTCCCCTGGGGACACAACTGGGGACTGGAGGCCAGCATACCCATATGTTGAACCACCACAAGCTGGAGTGGCAGGCTGCCACAGAACAGGCCAGGCCTCCACCTGCTGGCTCTTCTGTGGCAGTGGCACATAAGATAGAAAAGAAATGAGCAGACTGGATGGGCCTTACGGTCCTTATCTGCCATCAATTTCTATGTTTCTATGCTGCTGTTGTGCATCACCACAGCAGGAGGAGGGCCACAGCAGCAGCTGCTCCACCACTGCCACCCCCACCACCACCACCAGCACCACCCTCACCACCACCGCTACCTGGTGTACCACTACCGGTGGACCCCACAATGCCTGCATCTCATGCAGACATTGCACTTTTGTGGTCCGCAGTGGAAGAAAATGATGAGAGGATGGGGGCTGTCCAGGTAGAGAGACACCAGTTACAGATTGTGTTGATGATCCATCTGCTGCTGGACCAGCAAGGGATCCCCCATTAGTTTTTTTTTTTGTTGTTGAAGCACACCTCCCCCCACCACTGCAGTGTTTTGTCTTTTGTTTAATAACAGAGATAGGGAAGGCCACAGTAGTAGTTTAAATATATACATACACATACCTACATACATACATACATGCTCCTTATTGCCCTATTATTATAATCCGGTGCCTCAGTAATATTTACTTTCTGTTGTGGAGTGGTTGTGGAAAAGTTGAACTGAGCAGTGCAAGTATAATGTGCTAAATTGTATGTGTGCAGTCAGTGTTGTTTCCTCTGTGTGTGTGTGTGTGTGTGTGTGTGTGTGTGTGACTTCAGACATTATCCAGCTTCTTGCAAACATATATATGCTGACTTGTTGCAGTGTTGATGGTATAAAGAATAGAGATTAGAATATATAATGTATATTTTATTGTCACCATCATCAGCAGCGGACTAAGTGATATATTTTTTCAGAGGTGTCTGGCCAGAGTGTACCTTCGTCACGTACAGCACACGTGATTTTTAGGAGAGCATGCATTTTTTGTGCTATTATCTCTGCAAAGTCATGTGTGCAAAGTTTGTGAGTGACTGAGGTGCACAGTGGCCAGAGACCTCTGAAAAATGTCATATCACTTACTCCATCGGTGCTGATGGTACAAATAAAATATACGTAATATTTTCTTTCTTATCTTTATTTTTTACATACTGCAACAAGTCACACCATTTATATGTTTGCACGAAGCTGGGCAATGTCTGCACACACAGGAAAGAACACTGATGGCATACATGCAGTTTAGCACAGCATACCTGTACTGCTCAGTCCTGCTTTTTGACAAACACTTCATGAGTCCTGACACAAAGTAAACATGACTGAGGCTCCAGAAATATTATTTTTTGAAATACACATTAAAGCAGCAGTGCAGCAATCTGGTGAAAATTTTGACCTATACTTTTTATGCTATTTTACATTGCCACTTTACTTACCTCCTGACTTGTATGATATCATTCTTTCCAGTATTTGAGTCTGCTTTAGTACTTTTTTTATGTCTGAAATAATAAAAGGAGTGCTTCTTTTAGTACAGTGCTGACCAGGTCTTCATCAGTATTTACCACTGTTTTTGTCCATCAGTTGTTTATATAACACTTCTGTTGTGATTAAAATGAACAATTATGCAGCAGACAGTGTTTTCTGACCTCAAAGAATAACATTTCTTCAAAAACAGCTGCAAATACTGATGAAAACTTGGTCTAAGCCATATTAAAAGGAGTGCACCTTTTATTTTTTCAGACAAGAGAAAAAGTACTAAAGCAGACACAAATGGTGAAAAGAAGAGTATCATACAAGTTAGGTGGCTGACAATCTAAAACAGCATAGAAAAGTATTGGTTAACATTTTTGCCAGATTGCTGCACTGCTGCTTTAATTTATAATTTAATTATAATGTTATGTGCTCACAACACACATAATACAACTGCCTTGTGTTCAGAAAATTCCCAAGTGTTGACAAAGTGAAATGGGAGTGGTACACCACATGCAAAGTCCCCCAGAATTTATTGCACAGTCACTCATGCATGCAGTGGTCACACAGAGTCCCCAGAATTTTTCTGCATCCCCAAAATGCAACTGCCTTATGTTCAGAAAATTCCCATGTGCTGATGAAGTGAAATGGGAGCAGTACACCACATGCAAAGTCCCCCAGAATTTATTGCACAGCTACTCATGCTCTCAGTGGTCACACAGAGTCCCAGAATATTTCTGCATCCACAAAATGCAACTGTCTTGTGTCCAAAAAATTCACATACTGTGATGATGATGTCATGATGCACAGTGTCTTGCCAAATTGTTTGAAGGAGGGATAACATGACATAAATGACCACTCAGTGCTCCATCACAAATGATGACAGTGAGAGAACTGTTGCTTTTCCAAAGTGTGCTGCGAATGTGATGTGATCACCTCAAATGGATGGAAGGGTTCCCTTTGTGTATACACTAATAGTAGCTTTGGTGAGTTGGTATATATACATATATTTGTATTTTGTAGGTGAGGGGTTGAAATATATATACATGTACTCATGGTATTGTTTTGTATCACAGGTCACATACTGTTGATGTGCACATTCCCGTACTTGATGACAAATGTTGGTGTTGGAATTGGAAATGGAATACTCTGAAGCCAATGAAATTAAGTATTTCTTTTGGGGGGAGCATATTTGCAAGTAGATCTCATCAATGGTTTATTATTTGGTTACTTCTTCACAGATTTTATCTGCATTCTTCTCCAGTCCGGTAATGATTGTCATGGTCATCATTGATTCAGACAACCTTTGCTTGTTGCATGTCTGCCCCAGCCTGGGGGGGGGGGCATGATGTTGAAGAACTTCTTTGGATAAGGCGACTATGACACCACAAAGCATCTGGAAGTTTCCTAAAAAAAGAAATGAAGGACTAATTACAACTTGATTGCAGCACTTAGACATTATTTTAAGCCTTGGCTATTCCACCATGGCTATCTGGATTAACACAGATAGTAAGTTGCCCCACAGCAATCATCAGACCACAATTTAATTTAGTACCAGGCTGTAACAAATACTGTCAGTATCCCTGCATCTCAACTCAAGTTACATTTTAAAACCCCATCTTGTCAAGTAACATGACCTGGGTCCAACTATTTCAACATTCTCGTGGCTGCACAGCAGCAAATTTGGAATACAGTGCATGATATTTTGCAGAAATATTTTTTGTGATGTACATGTCACCTAGTTTATGAAGCATCAGTTGGATTTTTTGCACTCTTATAAAAAAAAAAAGAAACAGATGAAATAAAATTGATATACTTACCAATATGGATTGGAAAATGGATATCCCATAGGTTCCTCTAGACAGTACTGCTGCTGTACCATTGATATAGACCTTCAGTGACGGAGAGTTGTTTGTTACTAACCTGTAAAAAACAAAATAAGTTGACTGTATTTGTCTGACCATTGCAGCTCAGAAAAGCAACATAAAACAAAACACACAGCTAAAGGAAGTTGAACAGCATGGAAAACATTAGTACACATACTCACTTTATAGTTTTAATAGTAAGAAGCCTTGTGCCTGTGGCTGTGGCTGATGGATGTGGTCTCCTGTTCGACTTCCTCAGCCTTGGCATGGTCAAGACATGTAATGAAAAAACATTGTCACAATGGTGGTGGTAGGTGGTGGTGGTCACAGCTGAGACACATGATGACATTCCCTCTCACATCTTCCTGCATCTGGTGATGGTGGCAGTGGCTAACAGCAGTCTTATGGTGGTGGTAGTCCAGGGGGACACACGGTCACATTCCCTATGGTGGCAGTGATGAACAGTGGTCTTATGGTGGTGGTAGTCCAGGGAGACACACGGTCACATTCCCTATGGTGAAAGTGATGAACAGTGGTCTTATGATGGTGGTAGTCCAGGGGGACACATAGTTATATTCTCTATGGTGCCAGTGGTGAACAGCAGTCTTATGGTGGTGGTAGTCCAGGGGGACACATGGTCACATTCCCTATGGTGGCAGTGGTGGCCACAGGGACAAAGCCTCCCAAAGTGGGTTAACGCAAACCACTTTTGATTACAGTCCACCTGGAACTGCAGTCCCCTTCCCCTTACAGGATATGCTTGATACTCCTCCAGGTTCACCTTCAGCCTGATTATGCTGCTGAGGTTTGCTGACCTTGGCATGTGCCTTCTGTGCCCCATGAACCAAGTGCACCAGTTGCCCACTGACATTTTTTACCTGTCAGGCCTGTCCTCCAGTACTGAGGCAATTCCACGTTTGTATCGTGGGTCCAGCATTGTTGCTATTGCAAAGTTGTCACTATGTGGAATGCTCAAGATGTGGCAATTCTGGTCGAATACTGTCAGCATGTGTTTCAGCAACACACTGCTAGCACTGTCTCCGGCAACATCAAGGCTATGCTGTACATTCACCAATGTCTGCCTCAGCACACGCAGCAGTGGAGGCAGATTCGCCACGCATTGCCTGTGTGTCATGTTCTAAAAGCCTCAAGATTGTTATTTCAGAGTCCATGAGGTGCCACTGTTCAGTCGTCATAGACATGGAGGCCCCGGAACTGTCACAGCTAGTGTGCATGACAAGATATTCTGAGATGGCTTTGTACTGTTCATGCAACCTCTATGCCATGTATAAAGTGGAGTTCCACTGGGTGACAATTTCCAGCTTCAAGCAGTGCTGCAGAAGGTGGTTTGAGATCTGCAACTGCTGAAGTTGGTTATGGGCCTTTGCAGAGTGTGAAAAGTGAGAACAGATATGGTGTGCAACTGTCAGCATTTCCTTTATATCAGGGTGCTGCAGAAACTTCTGCACCACAAGATTTAAAAACAGTGGGCCATGTGTGGAACCCGAACAAAGCCACCATTCGTGATGCATTTCACCATATTTGACCCATTGACACTTGCTATGAACCCAGCTCTCAGGGACAAGGGGTTCAGCCACTTGTCAATTTCAGTCAGTACCAAGTCTAACATATTTTCACCAGACTGCATCGGAAAACATATGAGGACAGATTAACAGAGCTCAATATGTATACTCTAGAGCAAAGGAGGGAGAGAGGTGATATGATCAAAACATTCAAACACCTTAAGGGCATTAACAAGATGAGAGTCTAACATATTTCAGTATAAGAAAAATAGCAGGACAAGAGGACACAGCATAAGATTAGAGGGAGGCTGATTAAGGGGTAATGTGAGGAAGTTCTTTTTCACAGAAAGGGTGGTGGATACATGGAGCAGCCTACCTCAGGAAGTGGTGGATATAAATACAGTGCAGGGCTTCAAACAGGCATGGGATAGGTGTAAGGGAACAATACAGATGAGTATGAATGCTGTAGATAAGCCATTGACAGGGCAAAAGCTGATGACACATTTATAAGGTACGAAAAGAAATGGGCAGACTGGATGGGCCTTGTGGTCCTTATCTGCCATCAACGTCTATGTTTCTATGTTTCTATGTAGCTCACATTGTGCATAGCAATTGTTGCATGCTGTCGAATTCCTGGAAAATTGCTACCACAACACTCCACCTTACTACACTGATTATTCAAACTACCAACAGCACAAACAACACCTGGCACCTGGGCCCAATGAGCAGTTGTACACAAATATGAACTCCCCGCTGTTTTGCCACTTGTCCACATATCCATACTTAAATGCATAAATGGACAGGAGGACTATTGAAGGGCATGTCTTACAGAGTCAATCACAGTACGGTACAACTCGAGGACAGCACGGGTGGAAAAGTATGTCCTGGATGGGACTTTCCATTTTAGACAGGCATGTACAGCAAACCACTGGAACCCAGAATTCTCCACAAAGTAGAAGGGTGAAAGATCAATTGCCAGCATTTCAGCTACAGCAGCATTAAGTTCAGGACACTGTATGATTGGGTGGGTATTTCAGCTTATGCACAAAAACACTCTGTAACATGGGCTGACTTAAACGTTTTATACAGGGTGTGATGACAAATGGTTCTGCTTTGGGAATTGCAGGGGGTGGACTGTGGATGTTTGATGAAGACGGTTACACAGGTGATTCCCAGATTTATCAACAGGGGTTGATGTACCACTTGCACTAGACATACTGCATTGACCACCACCACCAAAACTGCTACTCACACCACCACTGGACAGCATTTCAAAATCATTATGCTCCTCCACCTCATCATGCCTGTAGTAATCCTCTGCTCCTGTTTCATCACAACTGCACACATTTAATTTTCTACTTGATGTTACAGTCATGGAAGGGGATAACATGCTCGTTATGGTTGATGACAAGGGTGAACACCCCACTGTGGTATTAGCTGCCATCTTGTGCTGGGTCCACAGTGCCATGTGCCTGTTCTTATGATGTGTATACTGTCCTCCTGTGCCCAGATGGCTCCCCTTTTTACCTCGACTCACATGGACATGGCAAACTTGGCAGATTGCAACTGACTCATCATTTGCATCTTGCATAAAGAAATCCCAAACAAAGGGTTGTGATGCTCTAGTTTTAACATGTCCCTGATGCTGCTTATTGGACTCTGTTTTTTTTTAAGCCATGAAGTGTGCGTGTGTGTGGGGGGGTGCTGCATGATTTTTCAGGCAGGACACACTTGGACTGCAACTGACCACCATGACTACCTATCATTATTAATGGGTCATCATCATCATCAACTAAAACTGGTAAATCACAAATGTTTATGGGGGGGAAGGGTTAATGCAAACAGACTCAGACACTGCCACCTTGAATTTCTTTTTCTCCGGTTCCCATCAGGGATCACTGACATCATCATATTCATCAATATCATCCACATCTTCTGTGTGGATGCTGGCATGTGGACTGCATGTTGCAACCACAGCAACATCAGCATCATCAGATTCATCATCAACACCACCATCACCTGATATTTTTTCACTATGCTGTGAATCACTGCATGGCAAATACGTGACTTGAACCACGGTGGAAGAAATGTGACATCATGTGCTATCGTTGACATGATGATCAGAATCCTCATGTTCAGTTACTGGGATGTTGCTAGGGAGCATGACATCATCTACACTGCCACTCACTGGCACTGCTTCACACTCCACTACATTTCTGGACATGGTAATCTGGTCAGAAAACTTGAGGCAGGAATACTCATACCACCACCAGCAACTGCACTTACACAACCAGCTGGGACATTATCTCCTCCAACTATGAGTGACGTTACTGATTCCACTGTAAAAAACATTGAAGGAGAAATACCTTTCCTCACATCAGCAATGCACTTCTGCGACTGCGTGCTACCAAGCCCACAGACAGTCTTACCACTAGCAGCAGTGCCATGGCCAGAAACAGCTTTGCTTGCACATCTCTTTGCAGGCATTTTTGGGGATCAACAAGAATATTCTAAACAAATTTAGATTTTGGTACGTTCACTCTAGGTGGGGGCTGGGGGATGCTGGATGTGAGGCCAAGTAAACAACTGTGGCTTCAACAAGAGATACAGATGCAAAGTCACAACAAGTTCAACAACACCTTAACTAACCAGTGGTGCTCTCAGTCACAAACAATCTAATCTGGAAATAAATACCTTTTGCCGGTGGGGGGGGGGCACAGACTGCAGATTACAGCAGTGCAAAACCAAGAAAAGATACCACAATGGCAGTACAAAATCACACAGGTACAGTGGATAGCAGGTTCACACTGCTGCATCTATAGTTATACTGTAGCACAATAAAAGGTGTATTATTTAATGTCACTCACCGCACACACACACACACAATTTGTCTACAAGTAATGCGTAGAAAATTGAAAACTTCAGTCATATACCATGTAGTCACTTCGGTCATATATCAGTATCAGTGGCTCAGTAGGTAGCACACTCACCACTGAGGCTGGGAGATCAGAGGGCTGTGGGTTCAGTTCCCACATCTGGCACTTGGGTTAATATCCTAGTACTGACACTGTACTGCAGCATGAGAGGGGTGCTGCACTTCTGAGGTGCCGTCTTTTGGATGAGGCATTAAACCAAGGTCCCATCTGCCTGGATTGGTGTTAGTTCAGCTGGATGTTAAAGATCCCATGGCACTTATCGAAAAGAGTAGGGGAATTTCCCAAGTGTCCTGGCCAAATTTCCCTTATTCACTAAAAATACCACCAACAGCTTAATCTGGTTCAAGGCCAGTTGGCATTCATCTGTATCCCCTGCCCCGGGTCATGCCTAAAAATGGGCAGGATTTGTCTAGTGCACTTACCCGGTCAACAAAAAATAAATAAATGTATTTTAAACAACCTGAAATTATACACTGCTGCATCAGGTTTGCAACCACAACACAGACGATCTGCAAAAAAATTTAAACAATTACTGAAAATACTACTATGTGTACATTAACACAGTCAGTTATACCAGAAAAATATAACCAAAAAACAAAGAACTCCCTATTTCTCCAACTTGAGTCTACGTACACCACAGATATGCCCCTCCCCCAAAGCACACTTCCTTTGTCTCTCAGTACACAGACAGAATGTTGTACATTAATAGTCAAAATCCACACACAAACAATAAACGCTCGATGATATGAGCACAGGAGGGTTTCCTACAATCGATGAACTAAAGTTTCAGCCAAAAAAAAAAATACTCAAAAAGGCTTTTTTAACAGCTTTTAGAAGGTTTGAATCGCAGAGAGCAGATCGTCTCCTACAGCTTCCTACACACACTACCCTGAACTGAGGCTGTGCAGAACAATCTAGAGGCCATGTGATCTGAAATCCCATGAATCACTGAAAAATTCGCCTTTGGAGCTTAAAACAAGGCAAAGTGAGGCGAATTACATTGCTTTCAATGTACTTTGCCTTAAAATTTCTGGAGTAGTGGTTTGGGGAAGGCGGAGTAATGCAAAGTCATTGTTTTTAATGGACTTTGCATTACCCATTATAACGCGAAATACTCCGCTTCGAGTTGCGGAGTACTTTGCAAATTCACCTACACTCTGCCATTCGCTTCACGGAGCGAACTGAGGCCATTTCACCCACCACTAATAGTGAGATGGTGGCACCAGCACGCGGAGCGTAGAGACTGAAGTTCTGGAAGGGGAGGTAGGGAAGGAAGTTATGAATATCTGAGCATCACTGGGAAGAAAGAAGATTACTATGGTAAGCAATTTTTTCTTCTAACCCCAGTAATGCTCAGAATATTTCTAACTTTATGCAGACTACCAAGCAGTACCACTGGAGGTGGGCACAGAACTTTATTTTAGAAACAGACTTTGCAGGACTGCTGTGCTGAACCTAGCATCACCCCTGGACAGAATATCCAGGTCGTAGTGTTTTGTAAAAGTGTGTACTGTTTTCCAGGTAGCTGTTTTACAGATATCTACCAGTGGAACATCCCTGGCAGCTGCTAAAGTGGCAGCTGTTCCTCTTGTGGAATGGGCCCTCAGTCCTGATGGGGGCTCTTTACCAGCTTTGGCGTAACAGAATTGGATACACTGGACTATCCACTGAAAAATGGACCTTTTCCTACATCCCCACAGTTCAGGAACAACTGTTTTCTGTCCTGTCTATAGCCCCTTTGTGGCTGCCATGTAGTAACTGAGAGCCCTTTTTACATCCAAACTGTGGTGTCTTCTTTCACCAGAGGTAGTATGATCAGTGAAAAAGACAGGGAGGGTGATGGACTGGTTTTAGTGGAAGTCCAAGACCACCTTGGGAAGAAATTTTCTGTTTGTTCTAAGGACTACCTTATCGTTATGAAAGGAGATATAGTCCTGATCTATACAGACAGCCTGAAGCTCAGTAATCCTTCTTGCAGAAGTTATTGCCACAAGAAAAAACATTTTCCAAGTGACATATTTTAGATGAGCTGTAGCCATGGGTTCAAAGGGAGAGCCCATGAGTTTAACTATACACACATTCAAATCCCAAGCTGGCACTGGTGCCTTGTGAGGGGGATGCAAATGATTCAGGCCTTTAGAGAATCTTTTAAAAATAGGATCCGAAGCTAAGGTTACCCTTGTCCCAGCAGAAAGGTAGGCAGACACAGCTGCCAAATCAACCTTCAAGGAACTGGAATGCAAACCAGAGGAATGAAAATGTGAGAGATAATCCAGGACAACTGTAACTCCAGCCTGACCTGGTATCAGAGATTTACCTGAGCACCAAATAGAAAATATTTTCCATTCAGAAGAATAGGTTTTCGTAATATAAGGTTTTCTGTAGGATTTTAAAATGCTTAACACAGATTCAGAGAGGTTCAATGTAGCATATTCTATGTCCTCAAGAGCCAAGCCTTGAGGTTGAGGGACTTAAGATTCAGATACAACAGAGTTCCCTGGTTGGAAGTCAGTAGGTTGTGCCTCCGAGGGAGGTGAATTGGTTTGGCAACAGACATGGAGAGTAGAAGAGAGTACCATGGCTGCCTTGGCCAATCTGAAGCTATCAAGATCAGCGATGCTGCATGGGACCTGAGCACAAGCAGTATCCTGTGAACCAGAGGAAAAGGAGGAAAGGCATACAGGAACTTCCCTGACCAATCTAGGGTCAGGGCATCCAGAAGGAGTGTGCCCTGGTCTGGTGGTCTGTAACAATATTGAGGCAGGTGGTGGTTCTGGTGGGATGCAAACAAATCCATCTGTGGAGTACCCCACCTTCTGAAAATAACTTGTACCACCTGTCTGTTTAGGGTACATTTGTGATGGGCCTGATTGATTTGACTCAAGGCATCTGCCAGGATGTTGTCTTTCCCTGGCAAATGGATTGCCTGCAGGGATCTTCCCAAAGAGTAAGCTAGAGTCCAGATTCATATGGCTTCTGTGCAAAGGAGACCTGACTTGGTGCCTCCCTGCTTGTTTATGTAATGCATTGTGGTGATATTGTCTGTTCTGATCTCTACCACCTTGCCTTGTACTAGGGAAGAGAACGCTCTTAGAGCTTGCAAAACTGCTCTGAGTTCCAGCAAGTTTATGTGCCAGAGGTATTCTGCAACTGACCAGGTATCCCTGGGTGGTGTGCTGCCCTAGATGGGTGCCCCAGCCCAAGAGGGATGCATCTGTTGTGAGAACTACTGAGGGATTCTCTTTCTGAAAAGGGATTTCCTGTCTTAAATTGGATTCCTTTTTCCACCATAAGAGGGTGTGTAACAGTGCTTTTGTTACTGGAATGAGTTTTGAAAAAGGGTCTTTTTTCGGACACCAGTGAGACCTGAGGTGGAACTGGATGTCTGTCATGTGGCACTTGGAACCCAGCACTGTGCCTATATGGAAGCAGCCATGTGGCCCAGTAGCTGAAGAAACTGTCTTGCAGTTCTTGGTTTGTGTAACCTGAAGGAATTTGCTACTGATCGAAGACTTTTTACTCTTTCCAGAGGCAGATAGGCTCTGGCTTGTAAGGTATTTATCTCTGCTCCTATGAACTGCAACACTTGTGCAGGAGTGAAGGCAGAATTGTTGTGATTGTTCAGAAACTCCCAGAGACTCTAGGAGATCCTGGGTGACTTTCAAATCCTATTGAACTTGCAGTGGGGATTTGCCCACCACTAACCGTCATCCAGATAATAGAAGACAGTGATTCCCTTTCTCCGAAGATGTGCTACTATAGCAGCAAGACATTTTGTGAACACCCTTGGGGCTGAAGAAAGGCCAAAAGGCAGGGTTGAAAACTGGTAGTTACCCGAAGGGAGTCTGAATCTGAGATATCTCTGGTAAGAATCCCTTATAGGGATGAGGAAATCCTTTAAGTCCAGTGATGCCAGCCAATCTCCCTTTTGGAGCATTGGCAAAATCACAGCTTAGCACTTTAAAGACTTAAACTTCTGTTACATCAGGTGGTTGTTTAAAGCTCTGAGATCCAATATAGGCCGCCAGTCCCCACTTTTCTTTGTTGTTAGGAAGTATCTGGAATAAAAAAAAAAAACTTCCTCTCAGAGATTTTGGAACTGATTCTACTGCTCTTAACTGTAGCAGGTTTTGAACCTCGGCCTCCAGCAGTGTTTTTTCTGCTAGGGAAGGAAAACTGAAAACTCTGAGCTTTTGATGAGGAGGGGATTTGAATTCCTGAGACAGACCCTGACCCACTACCTTCAGAACCCACTTGTCTATGGTGATGTTCAGCCAGGCATGAAGGAAGTGAGACAGTCTGCCTCCCACAGGTAGGGAGGAAGCGGCCTGTGGCTCAGGGGGTCTGTTTAGATTTTGACTGAGGCTGAGCTTGGGATCCTCACCGGCCCTTCTACCCCAGCCCCTGGAGTATGCCTGTTGTGGATACTGCTGGTACTGGGGTAGGGCCACTGGCTGGAGGAATGGACTGGTGTAAAAGGACTTGCCCTGGCCTCCCCTTCCATAAGGCCTAGTTGATGGAGAAGCTCTCTCTTTGGCAGAGTTGCTTCTGTAAGTGGCCTTATACTCATCCACCTTCTTCATATAGGCCACAGTGGACTCCACAAAAAGGGAATTTCCTTCCAAAGGAAAATTCAAAGCCTTGGACTGGGTATCCTGAGTAAGGTTTGGGGCCCTGAGCCATGCAAACCTTTTCTGTGCCACCATATTTGCCATCCATCTGGCTGCAGTGTAATTTGTTTCAACAGCCATTTGAAATTAGTACTCAGCTTCCTCTAACCTAAGCCTGGCAGTTTCAGCCAGGTCATCTGACAAAGGCAAGGGAGCTTTTTGGGACATAGCCAGGACTGACTGCCACAGTGATTTCTGATACTGGGCAGCATATGCCTGGAAGGTAGCCTGACGCATAGCCAAAGAAGCTGACAGGTACCCTTTTTTGGCCATACTGTTAATCTTTCTGGAATCCTTCTCTGGAGGATATGATGACAGAGGGACCCTAGCTTTGTCACAAGCAGCTTGCTGAATAACCCCCTGGTGGTCTGGATGGGAGAAGAGAAAATCAGTTCCCTCCCTCTCCAGTTGGTACTTTCTCTCCATCCTCCTATCTATGGGAGGAATGGAATTAGGTGTCTGCAAAATCTTTAAGGCATCCTTCTTAAAGAATATGTACACAGGAATGAGGAGAGCCTTGTGGGTGTCAGTCCCATCATCTCCAAAAATGCCACCTTCTCTTCATCCTCAATTTGCTCAGTAGTGGAGATGTCCAATGCATCTGCCATCTTCCTGGTGAAAGTAACATGGGATGAAAAATCCTCAATCACCCTTGGAGGAGAACCAAAGTCCTGTTCAGGAGACACTTCTGGTTCGATTGGTCCCTCCTGTTCACTATAATCATCATCATCATCATCATCATCATCATCATCATCATCATCACCAAACTGATCCCCTCTGTCTTTAGGTGGTGGATGCACATTGCTGCTAGCCTGGGAACCCTGAGGAGGAGCAGGAGGCTACTGAGGAGGAACTATTGCATGTAAGATTTGAATTATTTTGATGGCTTGAGCAATTTCTTGGGCCACAGGTACAGGCATAGCAGGTATGGAAGTCCCCGGTTTGGCAGGCGAGGGTTCTGTATGCTTTCATTTTTTACTTTTCTTAGAAGGAACTGGGCAGTCAGCCAGTTCATTTGTTCTTTTAGTGCCCTTTTTGACCATCTCAGGGCAGGCATGGAAGCAGATGTGGGTTCAGCCACAATATCTTGGGGTATCAGCTGGTCAGAGCCTGAGGGACCCTTTGAAAATTTCTTCTAAAGCCTTTCAAGGCATTTTTCTAATGTTTTGTCTGGGAATGTTTTGCACATTTCACATTCCTCTTTCAGATGGTCAAAACCCAAACAAACTACATCTATAGTGTGTTTATCTGCTTTTTCAAATACTTCTCCACACTGAGAACAGTTTTTTTATCCGGGTTCACCGGTTCTCTTTTTGGGTTTCTCAGACATGATGTTAAAAAATTAAAAAAGAGAAAACCACAACCGCTAAATGGTAAACTTTTTTTTTTTTTTTTATTTAAACGGTTGGTTCTGGAACCAAAAAGGAACCGATGGATCCAAACCAATGTAAAGGTATGGAACTGGGTCAACGGTTCTAGTAACCGAGAATTATCAGTTACAAAATTTTAAATAAATCAAGTTTTAAGAGATTAACTAAGGCAGTTCTTTAATCAGATTTTAACAAAAACTAACCTGGTTTCCCTGCAGTTATACCAAACTGAGAGGAACTGGAAAAAAAAAATTTAAATGTAAGTAAATTAATAATACAAAACAACTAGTAGAGGCAGTAAAGGAAAATAAAATATACTTATATTTTAGTATTTGAAGTTTTCTTCACATAGGTGAAAGGGGACAAACAGCACTCTGAGCGACCAGACTTTTCAGGCGGAGAGAAAAATCTGAAGAGGTTAGAGCATAGGCAGTAGAGGCAGAGTCTGAAAGATGCTCATGTGCAAAATGTTCCATCATTTGCATGTGTTCTATCTCTCCGGGCAGTCCAACCCCTCTGGCTTACTGCATAAAGTTAGGAATATTCTGAGCATTACTGGGGATAGAACTGTTGTTTTCACTGCAGTTTACACTCCACTTTCAACTCTAGCCATCAAAAAAAAAGACAAGGAACAGTCACTTAATTTTATGACTTGATTTTGATGAGCGTGCTCCTCATTCTTTGCCACATCCAGCACACTTTTTAAAATCATCAGCACACCATGCAGCCACTACTTGGCCCTGATACAACGAGTCTCCCCAGAAGCTGTATCTGTACATATACTGTATACTGTAACTTGATTACTGGAGTTTCAGTAACTCAGCAGTTGAGCTGTATTGCATGTAAACTTGTAGAAGCGATGACCTGACTGCTGCACCATCCTTGCCTTCAGATCTGTCAGTAATTGAAATCATTTTCAAATAGAGTTAAGGGAAGAAATCAATCAGAATGTTGATAATCAATTCACTTCTACTGGTGCACTTCAACTAGACTGGAAGTTGGCCCAGTAGTTCTCATTTTTTTTCAGTTTACATGTAGTTATAACTCTAGTGCCCTCCCATTAGTGTCTGGTACCTGTAATAAAGAAAACCATCCTGTTTTTTTTTGGGGGGGGGTGCAAAAAAAGGTCCCTCTCTGATCAGCTTCCTCCCACCTCCCACTCAGCATCCAACACCCACCACCCTACAGCCCCAGTACATCCCCACATCCTCACTCACCTTTTTTTTTTGCTCCTTCTTCTTAGGCTTCATGGCCCACCTCTCCTTCCAGACAGCCATGGACCCCACCAACACCCTTTCTCCATCCCCTTACCTAGCGCATGTTTGCAGCTGTCCCAGGTAGTATCCTGATGAATCCTTTTACTGGATGGGTCCCTCTCCTCTGAAGAGGAAGGCACCGAGGGGACAACCAGCACACTAACTATTTGGTCCCTGGGTGCTTTTGAGGTGGTTCTGGGGACTAAGGGCAGTTGCGGCGGTGGGAGCCAGCAGCCACCATCCGTCCAATTGAGAAGCTGTTTTTCCTGTTTTGCTCCCCAGGGGCGTGGTGTACCACAGATATCATAGCATATGCCTATGTCAAACACACTCCTTGCATTTAGTGGGGCTCGCTGAACTGCTGCACTCCCGGTCTCCACCAGGAGGCGGCACACAGTGAGCCACATACCCACCTTTCATCTGGGAGAAGGTGAGCAGTCATCAGATGCTCAAGCCTTCTCCTCCTGGCCAGCCCTCCAGTGATCCAGGTCAATTCTCAAACCTAGGTTGCCTGGGTCGCAAGCAGAAATCCAACCACTGCACAGATGGGCCGGCACTTACCTTAACACAGGTCCCAGGTTCAAGAACCACTCCAATCATAAATGTTTTGCTGCTGAAGTCAGCATCTGCAATATGATAAACTAAGGTAAATGCTGTTCAATGAATTTCAATCAAGGTTTCAACTTTTATTTATAACTCAACCATTTTCACATTCGCTTGCGCGCATGCTCAAGGAACGTCTTGGGAGAATGGGACACTTTGGAGGTGTGCCTGTCCTGTGCAATCCCCTGCTCCATTGAGCAGGCATAGCGGTCCTGCACCAATCGATGCGGAGCTGTGCTGACAGTGGTGGTCTTCTCTTCAAAGAAAACCACCGCTGTGTGCTGACAATGCGTCACCCCCCCCAAATCTTTGGTGCCACACTGGGAGCCCACCCCAGCATGGCAAACGTCCTGCGTCATCTGCCGACGGGTGTGCCCAATCCCCTGTCGGCTCCACCTCCCCCCCAAACAGCTTTCTCTGCTGCCATGCTGGGAGCCCACCCCAGCGTGGCAAAGCGTCCTGCCGTTCGGCCGACGGGGTGCCCAATCCCCGTCGGCTCCACGGCCCCCAGCCATCCTTCTGCCATGCTGGGAGCCCACCCCAGTGTGGCAAACATCACGCATTGTCAATTTAAAAAAAACCTGTAAATTAAAAAGCGATCCCACGCGGTCTCGCCCCTCCCACAACCCTGCACGCACCGCTCGCACCTGCCTCCACACCCCCCTCACCCTATACTTACTCCGGAGCTCGGCGTGATGTATCATCACTGGACTGGAACACGCCTGCACTCTTCAAAGCCGACTAACTGAGGGAAATGCCGGTAAGCTGTATAATGGGCTAGATGGGGGGTTTTCAACTTTGTTGCATATCTTAGGCATTTTTTGGAATTTTTGCACCAAATTTTCAACATGGGGTTTTTGGGACCCCTTCTTATGAATTCTGTCACTGTCATGGCGTTATTCAGGCCCGAAGGGTGATTTCGCAGTCACTGCGTGAAATCACCTTTTGGGCCTGATTAACAAAATGACAGTGCCAGCATTCATAAGGAGGGCTCTCAAAAAGCATATTTTGAAAATTTGGTGGAAAAATTCCTTAAAATGACCATTTTACGAGCGTGCATTGCGCAGTTCCTACGCACGCTCATAAGTTCATGAATTTGCAATATTTTCACTCCAGATTTTCAACATTGCCATTTTCCTACACCTTCTTATGAGTAGTACAGCTGTCATTTTTCACATCTCACCCAAAATGTGTTTCCGCCCATGTAGCGCAAAATGGCGCACTCTGTGTGCGAAATCAATGTATGGGACACATTAAGAAAATCATGGTGACACTGTTCATGAGCAGAGGTCTTAAAATGGCTATGTTGAAAATTTGGTGAAAAAATTCCTAAAATGACTGTTTTATTAGTGTAAGTGCTATGCAGTTCCTACGCACGCTCGTAAGTTCGCAAATTTTCAATATTTGCACTCCAATGACTTCCAAATACCTAAACAGCACATAGAAGCAAGCAACATTCGGCATTGACAAATGCTTGTACTTCTTTGTCACTGATTTTTTTTAAGCCATGTCCAAGTGCCAAATACCACTGCAAATACCTGCAAGCGAACATTCGGCATTGACAAATACTTGTTTGAACATTTGACACTAAATTTTCAACATAGCCATTTGGGGAGCCCACCTCATGAAGAAGATGACTGTTGCTACACAAATTCCACCCAAAATCTGATGTTATGGTCAGTTGGCAAAATCACCTTTTGGGTGAGATTTGTATAATGACAGTCATATTGTTCATGAGGTGGGGTAATAAGAAGGCTATGTTGAAAATCTGGGGTCAGCAGACGTAAAAATGCCAAAGTTATGACCATTCATTCCAGTTTCACTTCGCACTTTGGACATTTTCAATATTTTGAATCTAGATTTTTAATATAGCCTTCTTATTACTGATTTTATGTGATATGGGTGAGTCTATAAGACCGCTGATCACAAAACAAGACTCAACAACCACCCAAAGTCAAAAGAGTGAACCACACAGCCCGACCATCACAAATATCGATGGTCGCTTACTTAATAGAAAATCAAATTTAAAAACAAAGTTTTTTTATGTGGGGGCAAGCTCCCCACATACCCCCAAATGGGGGCAAACCCCACCTCACCCTCCAGAATGTTGACTGTAAACTCCAAGGGGAACAGACATAGAAGACAATAGAAACTCCCCCAGGAAGCAAAATGGCTTCTTGCACCAGGATCTGAACCCCGCACCACATGCTCCAGGGGCAGTGACTCAAGCCTTTATGCCAAATGGCCAGGTTAATAGGTCTTAGCTAGATTGGTCTATTTATCTCCTTTCTCGTGAGTGTAGTGCATGCCCCTCAGTGCTGCTCTCACTATATTAATTCAGTTCTTTTTTTCTCCAGTTGCTGTAAAGGTGAGCGGTTATACTGAGTCTCTCATATTGAGCCGCTCAATAATACTCACTCACACTACACAATATCCATATTACACCATCTCATGTTTGTCACAGCTGTCAGTTTCAAATCCTGGCAAAAATGTGTTTTCACACCTGTGGCACAGAATGGCATTGCAGTTGGGCAGAATTATGTTTTGGTGGGGATTTGAAAATGCTTTCTATCGGGTACATGTGGTGGGGTAGTAAGATAGTTATGTTGAAATTTGAGGTCAGAATATGTAACAATGCCAATATTTTATTTATTTTCCAGGTAGGTGCATTGATGCAATGGATCATTTTCAGGCATGACCAGGGCCATAAAAATGGCACATAGGTAAAATACAAACAGTACAGTTACACAGTTAAGATGGTACAGAAAACTGGAATAAAAATAAAGTGCAACTGAAAAAAGTACACAATGTTTAAGGCAAGCGGCCATAGTTTGCATAGGTACAGTGAGTTAGGGACTCCCAGCATCAGTAGTTCACTCTGTGGGGCAGTTACACATGGTGGTGGCCAGCAATACTGTTTAACAGTGAGATTTGAAGGTTAGGTGTAAGTCTAGAGAGTGAAGGGAGGCAGGTACTGTAGGTTGTTCCATCGTTTAGGAGGAGGAGGAGAAGGCTTTGCTATCCAGGCCGGTGAGTACATGGTGAACCTCTAATGGAGGGCCTGTGGAGTGACTGAGGTTGTGAGGGCAGGTTTTCTGCTTCAGCAGGGGGAAGAAAGGGGACAGGCTACTTCTTCTGATGATGTTCCCTATGGTGCAGCCAAGGAAGTAGATGTTTCTGGCCTGTGGAGGAGCCAGCCCAGGGCCTAGTATGAGTAACAGTGGTGTGTGGAATAGGGCAACATTAATGCAAACCAATAGATGTTATTTTAGGTGGTATTGAGCCTTGCGAGCAGTTGTGAGGAGGTATGAGTATAGATGGCACAGTACCTTTAACTACAGAAGACAGAGGAATGCAGCTGTCTGGACATTTAGGGCCATCACGAAGATGTTGCCTCAGTACACTTCGGATTGTCTTCCTCTAGGTGTGATAGGAAAATGTGCCTTAAGTAGTTCCTCCATTATCTCCCTTGCAGTACCGAAGTTCAAGTCATGTTTCGGCAGGTCTGTGATATAGAAACATAGAATTTGATGGCAGATAAGGACTGCTTGGCCCACCCAGTCTGCCCTTTTCCCTACCTGATGGATAAGCTGCAGATTCTAGTTAATCAACAGCTTACTTCCTCCCTCCTGCCCCCCACTAGAATTGCCTTATGCCTGTCCCATGCATTCTTGAATTCTCCCACTGTTCCTGACTCCACAACCTCCTCAGGAAGGCTGTTCCATCCATCCACAACTCTCTTTGTGAAAAAATACTTTCTAACATTACCTCTGAGCTGTACCCCCCATCTTCAAATTGTGCCCCCTTGTTCTTGCACATCTCTTCTTCTGAAAGACACTACCCTCTTGTACCTTGTTAATTCCCTTGAGATACTTGAACTTTTCTATCATGTCCCCCCCTTCCTCCTTTCCTCAAGGGTATACATATTAAGCTGCTTTAGTCTCTCCTCATATGTCTTCTGGTGCAGACCTTGCACTATTTTGGTTGCCCTCCTCTGAACAGCCTCCACTCTGTCTATGTCTTTGAGGAGATGGGGTCTCCAGAATTGCACACAGTACTCCAGATGGGGTCTCACTAACTGTCTGTAGAGAGGGATAACAGCTTCCTGTTTTCTACTGTTGATGCCTCTCCCTATGCATCCCAGTATCCCCCCAGCTCTCCTTACTGCCTTCTCACATTGCTTGCCCACCTTTAGGTCATCTGATATAATTACTCCTAGGTCTCTTTCGATTTTTGTTGTTGTTATTAACTCACCCCCCATTGTGTACTCTTCCCCTGGGTTTTTGTTTCCCAGATGCATTACCTTGCACTTCCTTGGATTGAATCTGAGCTGCCATGTATTTGACCATTCCTCCAACCTTGCCAAGCCCCTTTTCATTCTTTCCACCCCACCTTGTGTATCAACCCTGTTGCAGATCTTTGTGTCATCTGCAAAGAGGCATACCTTTCCTTCCAGGTGCTCTCCAATGTCACTTATAAAGATATTAAAGAGGACCGGTCCCAGTACTGAACCCTGCAGTACCCCGCTAGTTACCCACCTTTCTTCACTGTGGACTCCGTTTACTATTACCTTTTGCGTCCTGTTGTCCAGGCTACCACCTTGGGACCCACTCCAAGGCTGGCTAACTTGTATATTAATATTTTGTTTGATACTGTGTCGAATGCCTTGCTAAAATCTAGGTAGGCCGTATCCACAGCCCCACCCTGGTCTACCACTTTGATCACCCAGTCAAAGAACTCTATTAGGTTCATCTGACATGACCTTCCTGCTGTGAAACCATGCTGCCTTGGGTCCTGTGCCCCATTGGCCTCTAGGCCTTTCCTTCCCTTTCCTTTCCTTCAGAAGTGATTCCATCATTTTCCCCTACCACTGAAGTCAAACTAACTGGTCTGTAGTTTCCTGCCTCTGACCTGTTCCCACTTTTGTGAAGTGGAATCACATTTGCCCTCCTCCAGTCCTCAGATACCACTCCATCTTCCCATGATTTGTTAAAGAGAGTAGTCAGTGGTGTTACTAGTTCTACCCTTAGTTCTTTTAGTATTCTTGGGTGAATCCCATCAGGCTCCATTGCTTTGTCCACCCTCAGTTTCAAGAGTTCTTTCAAAACCCTTTCTTCTGTGAATGGACTAGTATCGACCCCCCTATTTGGAGTTTCTCCCTTGTTTGGTTTAGGCACCTCCCCCTCCTCATCTGTTGTGAATACTGAGCAGAAATATTCATTCAGTATCCCTGCTTTTTCACTGTCACCCTCTGCCCACATCCCCTTCCCTTTAATAAGTTTCTGTATCCCTCCCTTGGTCTTTCTTCGCTCACTAATGTACCTATAAAAAGTGTTATCCCCCTTCTTAACAGAGTTGGCTATCTTTTCCTCAGTTTATGCCTTTGCTATTCTGACTGCCTTCCTTGCCTCCTTCTGCTTTAACTGATAAAGTTCTCTGTCCTGCTCCTTCTGTGGTTCCTTATATTTCCTGAATGCTATCCTTTTCTCCTTAACCGTCCCTTCCACCTCTTTTGAGAACCATAGCGTTTTTTCCTTCATTTTGTTTTATTGATTTTCTTCACACAAAGGCTTTTCTAAGGCACTCTCTCATTTTCCCAAAGTCAGCCTTCCTAAAGTCCAATACTCTTGTTTTTGTATGGTTTGACTCTATGGCTGTGTTTATTGTGAACCACAGTTTGGTGGTCACTTGTTCCCAGATGGCTACCCACTTCTAAATCTGAGATCCTTTCTCCTTCCCCATTTGACAGTACCAGGTCTAAGATTGCTCCCTCCCGAGTGGGTTCCAACACTAGCTGTCTGAGGCATGCCCCCTGTAGGACATCAAGAATGAACCTGCTCTTGGATGTGCCTGCAGCAAAGGTACTCCAGTTAACATCTGACATATTCAGATCCCCCATCAACAGTATCTCCCCTTTTTCTGCCATTTTGAGGATGCCTTCTGTCATTTTCTTGTCCATTTCCTCCCCTTGACATGGGGGTCTGTACACAACCCCCATGCAGATTGTGGTGCCATTTCTCACGTTTTATCCTCTCTCTGGAACAACTTGCAAAAAACCCTGACGTTAACTTACCCAATCAAACTGTCAGCATTCAAAGCACTTTATTCTCACTCTATCAAGGAATCCTGTAACTGCTTCCACTGTCACCTTCCCCTAGCCTCAGCTCCACCTGCTCCATTGCATCCCTTTACTGGTACTTCATTCCCAACCCTCTTGGGCAATGTTACAGCTTATAAGAACCTGCCTGTCTGCTTCTTCTTTCCCGACCCTGTGTTTTTTGTTTTTTTCCTAATTGTTAGCTCCTTTTCCACGTCACCCTGGCTCCCACCTTCACTCCTTGCTTACCCCCCTTGACACCATCATGGTGTTTTGCTTTCCACTCCCTAACTGTTGCCACCCTCACCCCTGCTACCATTACATGTCCTTGCGGACATGTACCGTGTACCTCTCCATACTCATCCACTTCCATCCCCCTCCCATGCC
The DNA here is from genome assembly GCA_016271365.2 of Neoceratodus forsteri. Classification (NCBI taxonomy): domain Eukaryota; kingdom Metazoa; phylum Chordata; order Ceratodontiformes; family Ceratodontidae; genus Neoceratodus; species Neoceratodus forsteri. The sequence goes on from CM028138.1 coordinate 159,020,844, forward strand.
CCTCCAAGCTCCTTCAATCAATAATTATGTTCAAGGATGTATCAAATACACACTGTAACTATAGTCGCGTATGTTTAACCTGTATATGCTGTACTGCAGTTGCTGTAATTTTAGTTGCATACCCTTCATGGTCTGGCTTAATGGCTCTTTTTAATACTCTGTTTTGTGTGTATTATAAACTTCCTGTGTATAATTACTGCTCTATGTAAATATAATGTAAGTGTACATTCATTTTGTGTATATTGTTTACCCAATTATGATGTAACTGTGTATTCCTTTGTATGAATTGTTAACCCCTCCTTTCCAGGTCCATCTTGAAAATTAGCTTGCTCAACGATGTTCACCTGGTTAAATAAAGATTTTGATTGATTGACTTGATTGATTGATTGGGGCACAGTTGTCTAATAGGGGAAGGAAGTTTCCTTGGGTTGTGGCAATCCGAGCCTCCAGGGTCATGTAGTGTTTTAGTCGTAAACCCACATCCAGTTTCTGGTTCATATGCTGCATGGTGGAATTGATGTGCATGGAGAAGGTTAAGGATGGGACAAGGGTGATGCCCAAGTACTTGAAAAAGGGCACCTTTTCAAGGGGTGGTCCACCTGGAGATAGGACGGTTATGATGGAGTAAGTTTTGGACAGCTTAAAGATATTGGGTTTAGACCCAAGGAGCATGGCCTTAGTTTTGCTTGAGTTTACTCTGGCCTTATTTCTCAGGAACCAATTGTGGGCAGTTCCATAACTTAGAGTTAGTGTGGTGGAGAGACAATTCAGTGACTTGGCGCTGTGGAATAAAACAAGGCTGTCTGCAAACAGGATGGCCTCACGGAAGCTATCTGCTGGTAGGGCATTTATGAATGGGGAAAAGAGGAGTAGACCCAGGATGGAGCCCTGGAGGACACCAGAGGACACAGCCATGGCCTTGGAGGTGGTCCCTCCAGCATTAACTGTTTCAGATTGGCCAGTGAGGTAATTCTGAAACCAGGTAGCCCTCCCTACCAAGCAACCAAGGTTTATTAACTTGATGTATAGTAAGTTTTAATCGACTAGATTGAAGGCCTTAGTCAGGTCAATGAAAATGACATCTGTGATGTTATCTAAGTCCATGTTTCTTTATACATGGTTAGTGAAATGTGTTAGCACAGATGTGGAACTGTAATATTTCTTTAAACCATTCTGGTGTGGACAAAGAAGGTTATATTTATTGACATACTCAGAGAGTTGGTGGTGAATGACCATTTCAAGGAGCTTGCTGAAATGAAGGAGGATAGAGATGGTCCTGTAGTTATGAATGGACAGGGGATCCCCTGATTTGAAAATTGGGACTAGTTTGGCATTTTTCCAAATGGTGAGTACAACTGAAGTGGAGAGGGTGTGATTGAAGATAGAGATCAGGTGTTTGGAGAGACAGGGGGCTATGAGATTAAGGAAACAGGGGTATATATATCCATCATTGTCTGGACTGCCCTGGTTTATGAGCCTCTTCAGCAGTTGAAGACTTCTTGCGTGGAGATTGCTCTGAAATGGAAGGGTGGGTGGGGAGTGCCTGCCACTGGTGTGTTCTTGGTCTGGTTATCCGGGGATGGTGGGTTAGGGGTGGGCAATTTATTGAAGTTGGCGGTGAGGTCCGTGAACTTTACATTTAGGGCATTGGCAACTGCAGTGGGATCAGTTAGCAGACCTGCGGGGAAACTGAGATGTAAGGTGGGGTGGTGGGACCTTGCTGTCATCATAGAGCCTATAGTGAATCAGAATAGGTGGAGGTTTTGTAGGTTATCTCTCTGGTGCTTTCAAAAATAGCTCACCTTTAGGATTTTGTTTTTTGTTTACACTGATTGTTCAGTCTACTGTAGTCATTCCAAAGGGTAAGGAAGAAGGAGGCTTTGAAGGTAGCCCATTTTATGTCTTTCTCTTTCATTTGGAAGAGTAGGTCTTTTATGAGCAAGCCGGTGTTTCTTTCTCTCACATGGTGGGCAGTTTGTGGAAAATGCCTGTCCTGAATGTGCAGCAGGGCATCTGTGAGGAATTCTACAGCTGAAGTGACATCTGGGAGGGACTGGAAGATATGCCAACTTGTAGATCTTTTTTTTACCAATTATTTTACCAGGTGAGACCCACTAAGCTGAAAGCTTGTTTGCAGGTGCAACCTGGGAGCACGAAGAAGTTAAGTGACTTGCTCAGGGTCACACAGTATGCAAGTGGGGGCTGTGGGATTCAAACCCAGGTCTCCAGATTTGCAGCTCAGAGCCTTAAACCACTGCGCCATACTGCCTCCTGTAAGAGTTAGTAGGCGAGTAGTGTCATAGTGGGTGAAATTTCTAAAATTCAGGTATTTGGGGGGGCACTTGGCTTTGGATGATCAGATGATATACTGTAGATAGGGGAGTGATTGCTTATGGAATAGGATAGGAACCCAGCCTGAAGGATCCTGTCGTCCCTGTTTGTTACTATTCAATATAGCAAGGAGTAGTTTTGAGATGTGCTATTGATTCTTGTGGGCAGAGCAATGGACTGAGAGAGGTTGTAATGCTTAAGTAGGTCACTGAACTCCACCTCCCTGGGACTTAAACAGTTGAGGTGAAAATCACCTAGTATTATACATTCCCTTTGGGGCAAGAGATCTCCCAGGCCTGACAATAGGTTTGTTAGCCCAGGGATGCCCTCTCTAGGAGGGTCTTAGTAGCACCCAGTGTAGCTCTTTTTGTTTGATTCTAGTGTAATTTCAGTAAGAAATCACTCACTGGGAGAACTAACATCAGAGCATAGGGCACAGGTAGCTGTAAGGGGGGCCCGGAACTATAAGAGTACCCATTCATCTGTTTTTGTGCCTGGTTTGTCCTGCCTTAGCATCGAGTAACCGGGCAGTTGGTAACTAGCACCAGGGATGGATGACTTGAGCCAGGTTTCAGTGATACCAAGAACATTAAGATTTTAGAGGGACACCCGTGCTTCAGGGTCATCAAATTTAGCAGGGAGACTGTAAATATTAAGAAGGGTAACCTTTAGTCCTGATGTGCTGGCCCATGCTTGATTAGAGTACGTGATGGGAATGTTTAAGGGACCTAGGTTGCTCTCCATATCACCTAACAGCAACATAATTCAGATCAGAGAGTCATAGGCATGGCATATTGAGATGGAAGAGATAGTTCGCGTGTAGAAGAAGAATCCAAGTAGGAGGTGCTCTCTGTTGGAAACAAGAGCTAGGAGAACGGGGCCAAGGGGTGTGTGTGCTCCCACCTACCATCCCTCTGTAAAGGGATGTCAGTCTTGTGGGAGTGGTGGAAACTAGGTAGTTCTGCCTAGTCAATAGCTAGGATTCCTGCACAGAGGTCAGTTTCCTCAAGCAGTCCAATGATTACGATGGCAAACAGTGGTAACATGAAAGGCTTCATCATGAAGGGAGTGCTGTGGGGTAAGGAGAAGTGGTTGAAAGAGACTAGAGAACAGACTGAGACAAGAAGGCAGGGTTTATTTGTAAGGCAAACACTAGTGAAGGGTACTGTCAGGTTGCTATATCACAATTGCCTGAATTAAGGTAGATGAGCTACATGTGAGGTTAATTTGTTTACCGGGGATTAGGGAGCTTGGAAGCAACCATGTGACATTTGAGCAATAGGGGATGGCTGGGAGTGACCAAGAGGCAGAAGTTGCAGGGGTGCAAGACTGGGTTGATCGGTTTCACATGGTATCCCCTCCTACAAAATGAACACCAGCTGAGGGTTGGAGGGTGGTTGGGGAGGGTGGGCAGCACATTACAATTTTGATTTAACATGCTCGTAACTTTGAAAATGTTCAATATTTTGACCCCAGATTTTCAACATAGCCTTCTTATTACTCCATCTCATGTATGTCGTAGCTGTCATTTTTCAAATCCTTGACAAAATGTGTTTTCGTATCTGTGGTGTGAAATGCTGTTGCAGTTGTGCAGAACTATGTTTTTCCTGGAATTCCAAAATGTTATGTACCGGGTACATGAGGTGGGATAATAAGATGGCTATGCTGACAATTTGGTTACTGTTGGCCTATAAATGGCCCTGTGCTTCCACAGCTACATACATATACACATCTACAGAAGGATGGGAGTGCAGGGCCTGGAAGGTTGTGCACAGGCAAATAAGGATACGATTATACTATCTGAAAAAATAAGGAAATAAACTGCAAAAAACATCATTAATGCATCAGTTAGGGTTAAAGTGACAAATGTAGGGAAATACGGTGTTAGGGTTTTCAACCCTAACAACCTATCCCTTCTCTGGAGGCAGAAAATGAGGCATGAGGTGTGCCGTGAGGCTCCGAAGCCTAACATTCACCCCATTCTCATTCACTGTACATATCTACACTTATTTAGTGATAACATGCAATAAGTGTTAGGCTTCAGACTCCCAAGGCATGCATCACACTTCATTTTCAGCCTCCAGGGTGGGAGGGGTGTTAGGTTTGAAAACCCTAACGCCATATTTCCCTGCCTTTGTTCCTTTAACCCTAACTAGTGCATTAAGGATATTTTTTGCAATCCATTTATTTTATCAGTTGCCATAATTACTTTATTTAGTAGTCAATCCACAACTTCACCATCCATTGAGTGAAGTACTTCCTCTATTTTTGGCTTTGTAATTTCCACCTATCAGCTGCTGGCTGTGACCTCTTGTATTATGTTAATTTATCTTGACCTTGAACCCCATTATTACCCATAATGTGCCATCTTCTAATACCTAATATAAGAGGATAAGATTTCCCCTTGTATACCACCCCTCCAAACTAAGCAATCCCAAAGACTCATAGAAATATCAAAACATAGAACATGCTGATATAAAGAGATGACTGGTCCATAAAGTCTACAATATTTACCCTATCCTTCCCAGGACCTACTGTCTAGTCAGGGTTATTGCCCTTGCCTCCACTTTTCACTGCTTCTTCCTCCATGTTACTATTAACTCATTTGCTCAACCCAGCTGTGTTTGAAACCATTAATGGTTCCTGCACCCAGTACCCGTAGGCTGTTCCTGGTTCAACCACCCTCTCTGAAAAATAAAACGTTTTCATGTCCCTCCTGCATTTCACCCTCCCACCAACTTCCACACATGTCTCTGTGTTTTGTATTGCAATTTCTGTGGAAAATTTCTTCATGATCTACCTTGTTTACTTCTTTCAGGAACTTGAAGATCTCTGTCATATCACCCCTCTTCCTTTTGGTCTCTAGCAAGTCCTATTCAGAGCCTAAGTGTATCCTCGTTGGATCTGCCCTTCTGGGCCTGAATCAGTTTGGTTTCCCTATGCTGCACCATCTGTAGTCTGTCTTTGTCTTTTCTTAGGTGGGTAAGAACAAGGCACAGTATTCCAGATGTGCCCTTATCAGGGATCTCTAGAGACATAGTATTACCTCTTCCCTCCTGTTGTCAAATACACCCCAGTATTTTGGTTATCTTGCAGTAGGCCTTGTTAAATTCACTAGATCATTTTAATGAGCCATTTATGATGACTACTGGATCTCTTTTCCCAGTGGTAGTGTCCCACTTAACCCATCCCATCCATTATTCTATCCTTGTATATAGCTATAGGTATGGCTCCACAATAGCCAATAAGAAGTAGAAAACTGTACGCTTATTGTTTTTTCAACATTATACAATGGGGTCCCAGAATGGTGGACCTTATTGCCTGACTGACACCTTTCAGGCATTGTAAATTCTAGCATTACCAATGCAAAAGGTGGGAGTCAGCCATATCTGCAATGCTAATGCTATGAAATCAATCCAAGACACCAAACTTCAAAGTGTAAAAAAACTCCATCTTTAAGCCACGCTAAACTGCGCTCTCTGAGATATTCCACTGAAACACACAACATAAAATACAAACACTCTCAAAATACTAGAATACCCACATTGGAGACAAAACACTATTTTAGAACTCCCATTACTGTTCCCACCAGGCTCACCTGTCAAGCAGTTTTTTTTTATTCTCAAATGATGATCGCCTCCATTCCCACATTCCAAAAACCTTTACAGCTCCAGCAACTCCGGACTCATCCTGCCTCATTTGTGTTAAAATGAGTTATTCCCTCTTGCAAAAAAGTAATACAATTTTGAGCACTGAAAGAAATGTTATTTCCTTCCGACCAGAAAACTGCTGCTCACCCCAGAGAAACAAGGTGAACACAGTGTGGCACTCCCAACATGCTTTCTCATACACTCAGTTAAAGATACAGTTAGTTATTTGTCTTAAATAAACTGACAACTCACAAGGTCTTGCTTTAAAAAAACAAAAATCAGTGTGCTGTGCATCTTCCAGATATCAAACACAGCACTTCTTTTCATTTTTATTTCAAAGACCTGCTGGACCACAGAAATGTGAAAGCTACATGAGGAAGCTAGACAGCATCTCCCTCATGACAAAGAACTATTTTTTTTGTCAGAACAATAAAACTAAGAATAATAATTTAAATGACATAAAAACTGTTTTTCTTCATTTTTTTCTTATCACCAAATAAGGGGGACATGGTGTAATTGCAATAAACCATTCCATGGAGTGGGTTATGCTGGTATTTACCTACTTCTGGTGTGGTTTGGTCACTCAGCCTCTGACCTTGTGATGAATCCACACCAAGCGTAGGTAAATCCCAGAATAACCCACACCCTGTTGTTGTTTATTGCTTAAGTATTTGACATGTACCCCCATCCAACCCTCACATAGCAGAACTGGAGAAAGTAATGCATTTGCAAAGCATTCAATTGATTTCAGTTCTGGCTATGCTTCTCAACTCCTTGTCTCTCTTTGCCCTCTACCCAGCTCTAATTGAAACCATTGTTTATTGACTCACTGCATATATTAATCTATTATATTTCTACTCGCTGTAATTGAAACCATTGTATTGTTAATTTCTTGTATATATTGATCTTTTGTATTTCCTCATAAAATGACTATTTCTGTGGCACTCTGTACTTTGTTATTAACATTTAACCTCAGTGTTGTATTTATGATGTGGAATCTCTATAAATGAGCCTCTGGCTCAAAGGTATTTCTGAACCCTAATAAAAAAATAAACAAACATTTTTATAAAATGGGCAGGGAAAATCCTGCATCCTGATTGGTTGTTACTGTAAATCAGATCTGACTAATGCACAGGTAATAACAAGTACCTGAAAATATGGATGCACTACAAAATTAATAAATACGCCATTTCAAAAAAGCTATTTAAAACAGATACCATGTTTTACCCTGTTAACAAGGAAAACCGCATCTGAACAAAAAAAAGTAATCATCCCACTACATGAATGTACACATTTAAATTGTCAGTAAATCTAAGACCTACAAATAATGTATACTGCGGCCCAGATATTCAAACTGCACCCAAAAAGTGCTCAACAGCAGGAGCAAGCGCAAGTCCACTGTGCCCATGTGCAAGAAGCGCGATATTCAAAAACTGGTCAGGCTAAGATGCGCCTACGGCCGATGACTGAATATCACACCACCTGCACCACAGCGCAACTAGGGAGGTGAAGCTGAGCATATCTGATGTGCCATAGCGTAACAAGGGATGTTCAGCTGAGCAGTCCAGATGCGCCATAGCACAACCAGGGACACCCCCAGCAGCAGGGCAGCAATGCAACAGCACAACCAGGGATGTAGGGGCCCACTACCCATTCCACAGATGGTCAGAGGAACACACAGCAGAACAGATATTGTCCCCCCCACACCCCATGCACTGCACAACTGGGGGAGAGCTGGAACAACCACCAGCCCATGGATACCAGCAACCAACCCACAGCTGGGCCATGATGCCCCATCACACCCCCTGGCAAGCTGTGACCAGCACACAAGGATGGCCGACCACCCCATACCACACCATCCCACAAATGCAGAGCACACCCTGCACCATGATCCCTATACACCCTGCCCAGGAGTAGCACCCAACAGTGCAGGACACCCCATGCATGCCACCACTCCCACTGTGACAATGCAACCCTGTGCACCATGGAGCCATGCAAGGCAGCCCCACCATGGGCATCCTGCAGCAGGTGGCAGCAGACAGTGATGCAACAGATGCATACACAGTGCCACCCTGCATGTCCCCCCGAGGTACAGCTGAGAGACCGACCATGCGTCAGCACACGAGGTACCCCACATGTGACAGGGCATGCCCCGGATCCCACCTCCAGTGGTACAGCACCCTGCACACCCTCCCAAGGACACATCCCATTCCAGAACTGGCCACAACAGCCATCACAGTCACGCACACTCTAGCATGGATGCATGCACCACACAAGATGCAACACAGTGCATGGACAAACACCCACCCATACTGAAGGGCACACCAACACAGGGACACAGTAGCGGGTCAATCAAGCCACTGGCGTATGGCCATGTTGACGTGTACACACGGCCAGCACCCCTACATTGCACAGGTGTGCCAGCCACCCTGCGCAGGCACCATGAAGCTCTATACCACCAGCATGCCGCCGAAGAACAGGTGACAGATACTGGAGCACATCCCCTGCAACAGACACAAGCAACAGCATGGAGGGGGACAACAACAGCGGAGGCCACAGTGCCACTGGAGGCAGTAGTGCACCATACTGGTGAAGGAAGGTAACCTGGCATTGTGCCGGGTACAGTTGTTGTCCAGCATAGACAGCCACCACTGACACACCAGCAGACCGTGCATATCACAGACATGCAAGGATGTCAGCTGCACAGGCCATGGATGGTCTGACAGGGGTGCCATGCACACAGTGCAGGCCCCATGGATCACTGCACACAGGCATCCAGTGCACAGAGTACAACACACAAACCACAGACAGTGACTGATCCCCCTGCCCACACCATAGGCGGTTCACCTCTGCACACACACACACACACACACGCCCATGCTTGCACCACCCCTGACGCCATGTACACCACTGCAGCTGAGTACCTGTAGCCCACTGCAAATCAGAGACTACCACAGCTGTCATAACAAAATGCTTATATTTAAAAGAAGTAACAAAAACTATTTACAAGGGGGGGAGGGACACATAACAGGTGGGGGCGGGTAAGGGGCAGAGGTGAACATATGGGAGAGAGAAGGGGTGTGAGGTTGGGTCAAAGGGGGAAGGTGGTAGTAGGGGCATGGAGTCCTCAGTGTGTGCCCCGGTCCTCCTCCACATGGCACCTATGTCTGCCACGCCTCCTCCTCCTCACCCCGTGGTGGTGAATACGCTGTAACAGCTCCAGTATCACCATCGCCACCTGGAGCAGCTCCCTCACACTCCTCTCCAACGCCTGGAGTCACTGTCCACCTAGGACGAGGGAGCAGAGTCAATAAGTGTGACTGTCCAGCCCCCTGCAGCCCACCCATTGTGCATGGCATACAGCCATGTGCCACGCCCCTGTGATGGTGTGCAACCACCCACAGTGCCGGTGTCCACAAGGCCTGCCTACCCAGGCAACCACAGCCATGTGGACCACTACACACACCCACTGCCCATGTCCTGCACAGCACCACCATGGCTGTACAGTGACTTGGCTATGCGGTGTGAAGGCAGTGCCACAGCCATGTGCCCGGTGCATGCATGGACCATCATTGATGCACTCCCAGACATGCAGAGCCACTGGACAGTGCTGACTGTCACAAGTTACGTGCATGGTGGTGGTGTCAATGGATGGTGGCCATGCCCGTCTGCCCGCCCAGTTATACAGCATGTAATAGTAATCATGGATGTAAGGCACTCACCATCATCAGGGTGGTCCACGCACCACTGACCACCATTATCCCTCCTGGCCTTCTGCTCCTCCAGGCGGCGCCTCCAGTCTCTGGCCTGCTGGCATTCAGCAGGCCCTAAGGTGCAAAAATGGAGAGAGGAACATCAGTACAGTCTGGTAACAATGTCCCCCCATCCCCATGTGTGTGTAATCCCACACAGCCAGACCCACCCGCCCCACACCCCGATACCACTACCATGGCCAACACTGATAGCCCCCCCATGTGCCAGACACATGCAACTGTGATACCCGTATGGACAATAAAAGTATATGGATGTTGCACCTACCTGGCCGTAACACCATGCCCCTCCTGGCATGTGCCCACAGGTGGGCAAGCATGTCTGGGTCCCTGCGCCTCAGGTCCCCATATCGGTGGTGGCACTGCTCTACCGTCCACCCCATACCAGTGGCCTCCTCCAGGGTGTCGGCCACCTCCTGCCATACTTGACTCCTGGCCCTGTCCAGGGGTGCCTCCCCAAACAAAGGCCCAACATGTGGCTCCACTTTGGCCACAAGGTTTGCCAGCTTGATCTGGCTCCACTGCACAGCACGCCTCTGCACCATCTCTGCTGCTCAGTTCAATCAAAATGGCACTCTGCAGCACTGTCCTGCCACATGCAGATGCTGCGTGGTACAGCGCTGCCATTCCCTATCGAGCTGTCACCGAACAGCGCGGTAGTGGTGCACCCATGCCTGAAGCATGGTGCCTAGGGGGCAAAGGTCAGGCACAGGGTCAAGGGTCTCTGGTGCATGGACAGCCACAGTGCGAGTGGAACCCAATGCGTTTAGCATGATTGGGTGCCTGTGTGCCACCTCCTGTAGCGGCCTACCGCACTGTTGCCCCAGTGCGCTTACGATGCCCCAGTGCCACAGCGCCATATAGGTGAACAGCACGACTGGCACAATGGTGGCCGTGCCCTGCATTGCCTCCCGCACACAGCACGTCAGCAGCGCAGCAGGCGCCTGCATCATCAACCCGGGTATGCGCAGTTAGGTGTGTACTGCGCATGTCACAGAACTGCGCCCTGGGCTCAGTACGTTCAACACAATTGCGCAAAGCACAACAGCGCGATATTCAGCTGGCATATGCAAATCAGATAATCAGCCATTCAATGGCGCAGTCACTGCATTTGCATCAACTTAAAGATGTCCCTCACCTCATTTGCATGGGTTGCGCTATAAAAGTGCGACATTAGGCTGCACTGGCCATAGTCAGTTACTGCAGTCTATTGTGGTGAGCTGCATGCTGTTTGGGAGTATGGACTGTGGTGTTTGGGACATGCATGGGACTGCACAGTCACAGGTAACACCTGTCATTCTCACAGGATGAATCATGACCAAGCGTGTGGTGGAGGAAGAGGAACAGAGTCATGGGAGGAAGAGGAGGCTGAATTTCACTAAGGCCTAGACAGATGCCCTGTTCAACGCCTACCTAGACCAGGAGCCACTTCTCAGCGGACGCCAGGGAACACCACAGGCCCGTGCTGCTGCATGGGAGGAGGTGGCACGTGCTGTAAACCTGCATGGCAGCCACCAGCGCTCCATGCAGGAGTGCAAGAAGAAGATGGGCACAGACAGGCAGAGGATTAAATAGAAGGTGGCTGCCATCAGGGCAGCATGGTCTGCGACAGGTGGGGGACAGCCGGAGGTGCTACGCCTGACCCCACAGGAGGAGCGGGTTGCTGGCAGCATGCAGTGTTGCACCATTGAGGGTGTTCCGGGTTGTGGATTCCAGATGGGTGGTAGCCTGTCACTGCATGGTGGGTCATGGTCTGTCTATTGGGGGGGAACAGGGTAGGTCACATGCAGTAATGTGACTTTGTTTTCCCTTACAGCTCCTGAGCATCTGCATGGGTCAGTGGTGGTGGGCTTCTCCACTGAGGCCAGTCACATGGAGATGGAGGAGGGCCCATCCACCTCCACAGGAATATGTGGGTCAGAGTGACATTGGGCCGCCTGGACGTCCAGACTGATGTTGGTGGAGCAGGTGCAGAGGAGGCCCTGCCCGTGTCCCAGCATGCCAGCGTCCATGGATGCCAGCATGCTGGGACTCAGGCTGGTGCCGGATCCATCACCGATGATGATGGAGCTAACGTCATGTGCAGTGACACGTGTGTGCCACAGGATGGCCACACAGCAGGTTACATCGCGGCCATGGTTGTGGGTGGTGCCACCGTGGAGGCCTGCATGTCATCACAGTCTCAGCATGTGCCTGTCAGCACTGGTGGGGCAGCACTGGTGTGTGTACAGGACAGTGGGACTGTTGCGGCCACTGCGGCGGCACCGTTGAACCCTGGGGAGCGGCAGCCGGAGGGGCAGCATCAGCAGTCGGCCAATGGGCATGGGGGTACAGTATCAGGGGGTGGCATCAGTGCACCACCTGTGGACATGCCAAGGCCTGGCCCTGGTGTGCAGCGCCCACCCTCAAGGGGTGATGAGCATCAGGGCTGTGAACACCCTGAGGGACAGCATGCCGATCAGGCAGATGACCTCTTGGATGAGCACACCCGCATACTGCAAGCATCAGTCAATCAGCAGATGCGGCTTGTGATGGCGGTGGATGCAATAAATGCAGCTCTGTACCAGGCAGAGGAGCGTCATAGCAGAGACACCGCTCTGCTCCTGGCAGGGGTGGACCGGTTGTGGGAGGATGTGACCATTGCCATTGACAGGCAGACACAGGTATTCACTGCTGTCATGGCCACAATGGGCACATAGTTATTTGCCCATGCGTCGCAGACATCCACTCCTCCATTCCCGGCATCTTGCAACACCATCCTTGTCAACACCGGGTTCAGCTGTGGGCATCCTGAGCACGCCTGGTGCAGGCATGTTCGGTGTGCTGCAGACCCCTGCGCGAGCATGGTCGCGTTCATGCAGTGGAACCTCTGGGGGACCGTTGGTGCCACCGCATTAGGCCAGTGGTCAGCCTGTCACTGCTGGCGGGTCTTGGCAGGTCCACCCTTGCATCAATGGTGGCCGTGGCACTGTGATGTGTGACTGACCTGTCTCCCAGCGTGGCTACTATCTGATGCTGCCCTGTGTGCATTGTGTCATTCAGTGGGCAATGCATGGGTGGGTACCCAGCCCTGCACGCACACACACAGTCCATCTGCACATCCTCCCAGCTGCTGTTCGCAGTTGTGTGTGCATGATGATGCCTGCATTGCGCTGTACGCCACTGTGCAATGGTGCCCAACATCTGACACATGCACAATGACAGGCAGTGGGAGTGGTGGTCTGTGGACATGTGTGTGGCTAGTGGAGTCATTCTGGGTCGGTGTGCCTCCTACCCTTTGTGCATGTCTGGTGAGGTGTGTGTGTGTGTGTGCCTGACCGCATGCCATGTTACACCTCGCCCATCCCTGGCAGTGTGTGCGGTTCCATGCCTGGCCACTTGCCTTGATGGCATTTTATTTTTATTTTTATTTATTTTTTTATTTATTTAGCTTTTGTTGACCGGGTAAGTGCACTAGACAAATCCTGCCTATTTTCAGGCACGACCCGGGGGAAGGGGATACAGATGAATGCCAACTGACTTTGAACCAGATTAAGCTGTTGGTGGTATTTTTAGTGAATGAGGGAAATTTGGCCAGGACACCGGGGAAAGTCCCCTACTCTGTGCTGCTGTTTCAGTGGCCAGAGGGGGAGTATGGGCGTTGTGGTGTGGTGACTGAGTGCAACATGGCTCAGTCTGAGCAAGACGTGGGAGAGAGAGAGCTCGTAAGCGCGGAGTTGGTGGCTGACGAACGGGCTGTTTGGCCCAAGAAGAGTGTTCCTGAGGGCAGGATGGAGCCTGTTTCGGCACAGAGAATGGAGGAGGCGAGGAATTGTTTGGAGGAGCGGGGTTCCTTTAAGGCTGGAAGAGCGGAGGACCCCTTATCGTTGGAGAGCAGTGCAGAGGTGGCGGTGCCTTTAAAACCGGCAGGAGAAGCCGGCAACACGGAAGTGAGGGCGGGAGAGGTCGGTGGAGTGGTGCCTACACTGGCGGTCTTGGCGAGAAGAAACCTGGTGAAAGCAGAAGGCAAATCGAAGCAGGTCGGAGGAAGGAGAAGAGTCGGAGGCGAATGAGGAATAAGGCGGAGAGGGAACTGAACTGAGGGCAGGAGGCGAGGTAAGGATCGTTCTACACCCTCGCGACCTGTAAGTAATGCGACCTTAAACAACAACTTTCCTCGATTCAGATTTTGAAAGATGCAGGATTTGTGTTCAATCCTAAGGTGGTGGCTGCTTCTAAAAGATAATGTGACCTATCAAATCAAGCATGGGCAGCAGAAGAGTGTCTGATTTTTTTCTCTTCTGACAGTGCAGCCTTTAAGGCTTTTCAAAGGAATGACTTGGTACTGGACAAAGGAACTGCTGGTAGTTTGGGGGTTGTGGGGAGCATGATAGCTCTTGGTCACCCCAAGCTGCTTTATCGGCTGCTGGCTGGAAGCAGCAGGATCAAGTGGGTATGGACACCTGATTCTTCATGGGATAATGCTTGGGGACTGCAGTCTGCTTCACCGGAATGGCAGCCAGGGGTGGGGAGGGGGGACAGAGTTTCTACCTCTGACGCTGCTAATTTTCATGAAAGTAGCAAGAGAGAACTGTGCTCTGTAGTAGGGAGGGAGAATAATTATGTACCGCCAGGTATGGAAGAGAGTGTTAAGGTGAATAACATTGAACAGTTGAAAATTAGTGGGGAAAAGCCAGAAAAAACCCTTTTATCCAGTCTATTTTCACAGTGCAAAAGGGAAGCAGCACCTAGGAGGAATGCTGTAAGGATTCAGTATAAAGGTGGTTTAAAGGATAGACCAAACAGATATTATGTTGGCAGAACATTAATTAAAGAGTCTTTGAAGTTTTCTCCTAGGGACGGTGTTGCATTTATCAACATTTCGGGTGAGGACAATTATGACATTAGTTTCCAGACACCTGCTTTGTTGACCTTTTTGGAAAGGTATAACCAGGTGAGTTTTCCCTTTATGGACACCCTTTTTCGTAATTCCTTTGTCTAAACCTTTGATAAAATTTGTGACAGTGATGTTCAGGAATGAGGGTGTTCAGGTGGAGATATTAAATTTTGGTTGGCACAAAAATGTGAAATATTAAGTGAACCGATCCATTTTGATTCAGAATTGTTTGGACAGGGGTGGGGAAGTGAAGGTGAAACAAACAGCAACAGCAACAGGGTGGAACATATTCCCAATTCATTTATGTTGGGAAGAGACAGGGGTTTGCTTTTATAGCGGGCAGCCCAGGGCCTGCTATAAATGCGGATCTAAATCTCATTTATCTAATGTTTGTGACCAACCAAAGTGTGATAATTGTGGAGAAGTGGGTCATGTTACGTCTTCTGTACGAACTCTTTGAAATGCGATTTGTGTGAAGAGATGAATCATGCCTTTAAAGACTGTCCTGGGCGGCCCAGAATAAGCAAGCATGTGGAGTGTCAGACCTTTGATTCAACAAGCACAAGAGGCTGGAGTGTCTCGCAGGAGGTATCCATTGGGGTGGAAGAGGTGTTAACTCACCAGTATAGGGTACACAGCAAGAAAGTTCAGACAGTGGGCAAAAGCGGTTCTAAAGAGGAAGCCGAGAAAGGAGAGCTGAAGCTTCTCCAGCGGGTTTGTTATTCTGATGATTTAGAGGAAAAGAGGAATAGGTCAGGGCAAACTTAAACCCCACTAGCCCCTCCATTATTACTGAAGGTCTAGTAGGGCAGTGAAGAATATGGTACCGGTGGAGGTAGAAGGTATTGAATCAAAATCCATTTGAAGAACTGTCCTGGGAGATTCAGAGATGGATATGGGGATACTGATTCCCAAATATCGGTTCAAGAGGAGAGAGAGTGCAAAGGGATGATTATAAGGGAAAAAAAAGAAAAGGAGGAAGAAATGAGAATAGTACAGGTAGGCCAGTCTGACTTGTACACTATAATGGATATTACATGGGCTTCCTTTAATACCCATAGTTTGTTAAAACATCTGAAAAGGCGTGCAGTATTTCAGGTACTAGCTGATTTGCATATATCTATTTGTTTTTACAGAGACGTGGATGTTTCTAGATTTCAAGTCAAGATTGGCCGTGGGACCCTCGATTGGTCCTTTGGTGAAGAAAGAGCGGATGGGATAGGAATTCTTTTAACTCCTTTAATTTTACGTTACTAAGTTGATAGAAGTTTGTCCTGGGAGAGTATTAATTCTAGATGGTTTTGGTTGAAAAAAAGATCAGGTTAATTAATATTTATAGCCCTCAATCAAAAGCTGGAAGGGTGGCGTGTTTTTCGGACATACGACCATTTCTAGTAACAACTATTCCAATTCTGTGGGAGGGATTTAATTGTAATATAAAGCGAACAGGGGTAAAGGTAGTTTGAGAATGGGAAGAAAATCTATTGTGATTCGGTATGTCTTTAGAAGATTGTTAGAACGGCAGACTTGGTAAATTGTATGGATAGTCAGGGGGGGCTGTTTAGGCACTTTCTTTACAAAAGGGAAGAGTTTTATGATTGATTATTTGTTTATATCCAAGAGAATCCAATTCCATAGTCCACAGGTTATTCCATGGAATTCTCTGACCATGCTCTGATACTTATTAAGGTGGGGACACAGCAAGGGTTTCTTAGGCATAAATCTATATGGAAATTGAATACGTCAATCCTTCAAGAGAGGTAGTTTCAAATTCCATCCATGGTATTTTGGATGCCAGGTTGTCAGTGGCTTTTTGTATCAAGATCTTGGGGTTTGTGGCAGGAAACTAAAGAAGACTGTATTGGATGGTTTAAACATTATGGGGTTAGGAAAAGGAACAAAATTTTTTGATTATCTTAAACTCAGGAAACAGCTTCAATATATTCTGTCATGTGCAATTCTTCTAGAGGTAATTTTTCAGAGCAGATAGCGGAGATTAAAGGTTTAATGAGGGAAAGACAGTATGATAGAGCAAAATCATTGCAAGCCTTGATTCAGAATCATTTAAAAATCTGTTTTGGAGATCCTTTGAACTATGTAAAGCAGTTAAGGAGAAGGAGACAATCGAATTTTTAGTCCAGGAAATACTAAGGTTTCTTCTATCATTGCACTAGGAACAATTATTAAAGAACATTTTAGGGTCTGGAACCAAAGGTTGCTCCATCGCTCTCCTGATTAATCAGTTTTAGGACCTAGTTTAAAAGATAATAGGATAATGATGGTCTGAAGAAATTAGGCAACCCATTTCAAAATTTGAAATTTTGGGAGTTATTAAATCACTAAAACAGAATGTGTCCCTGGTATAGATGGGTTATCCAATGAGTTTTATAAAGTGTTTTCATCTGAATTAGTAGAATGTCTCTGGTTAGTATTTAATTTTTCCTCACATCCGGGTGATGTTACATTCTTTTACAGAAGGGCGTCAGACATATATCTTAAATCTGGAGATAGGGAAGCTTTAGGAACTGGAGGCCTCTAACTCTTTTGAATTCAGATTATAAAATTTTGACTACCATAATTAATAACAGACTGAAGGGGTGGTAGAGAGGTTGTTTTTACCGTGCAACATAGTGGGTTCCAAATAGAAGAATCCATTCAATATTAAGTCTAATTAGAGATATAATTGAGCAGGCTGGGAAGGGGCCATCTGGGGTAATTGTATCGGTAGATCTTAGAAAGCATTTGACAGAGTTGATCATGAGTTTTTATTTTCATCTCTTAAGTGGTTTGGTATTCCAGAGTATCATACAGCTCATAAGGGGTTATACAATAATGCTACAGTTTATCCAGTTTTGAAAGGTACTTTAGGAGAAGGTTTTATTATGAAATGTGAGTGCGGCAGGGATGTCCATTAAGCCCGCTTCTGTACAACTTTTCTTTAGAACCCTTAATAAGAGCAATTTATGCTCCACCCTTA
The DNA here is from genome assembly GCA_016271365.2 of Neoceratodus forsteri. Lineage (NCBI taxonomy): Eukaryota > Metazoa > Chordata > Ceratodontiformes > Ceratodontidae > Neoceratodus > Neoceratodus forsteri. The sequence goes on from CM028138.1 coordinate 159,038,448, forward strand.
TGGTTAGGACTTCAGGTGCCAGGGATTTCGAACTCTGGTCTTATACAATCTTTTGGATGATATTTGTCTATTTTTTTAACCATATGGAATTTTCTAAATTCCTTAAAGTGTTTAAATTTTATGAAGTATCTAATGCCAGACTGAATATGCATAAATCAAAAGGGCTGTTGTTGGGTAATTATCAAAGAGAATTGTTTTCTGTGAATTTGGTTGAATTTTCTCAAAAACCTTTAAAAATATTAGGCGTAGAATTTAAGAATCAAAATTGCCCAGTGGAGGTTTGGTCAGGTGTTTTAGATACAATTCTACAGAAAGTTTTGATTTGGAAAAGGTTTAAATTTTCTAAAATGAAGAGGATTCAGATAATAAAACAATTTATTTTGCCTAGGCTGCAGTATGTTGCAGTTATTTTTCCATTACCAGTACAGCTAGAAACAAAATTATATAGCATATGCTTCCAGATGTTATGGGGAAGCAGATTGAATCCAATTAAGAGAGGATGCACATACCTGAACAGAAAACAAGGGGGGTTAGGGATGGTTGACCCGGTAGTATTTTGTTTTTCACTATTCTGTGCCTTTTCTTTAAAGAAATGTTTAGGGGGTTCTACTGAAATAGACAGTATAGTATTCCAGAACCGGTTGCAAGCATACCTGTGTATGTGGAAGCCTTCAGCTCCGAAATGGTCTGCAAGATTTAGGACTCCGGATTATTTTAAGACAGTGGCACAGAAATTGTTTAGATGGAAAATCTCAAAAGATATGATTTTGAGATATACAGCAAAGGGGTTGTACAAGGCAATTATGGTACAATATGTTCAGATAGAGCCAAACTTTAAAAATTGCCCGAGTGGGAACAAAAGTAATGTGTTGGAGCAGCTCAATAATAGTAGGCTGCCTCCTTATATGTGGGAAAATTTATGGTTAACTATGTATGGGAGACTAAATGTAAGGGGTACGGCCAAACACAAGGCAATCGAAGAAAGAATTTGTCCTTACCCAGACTGTGTTAATGTGGAGGAGACGATGGAGCATTATTTTTTACATTGTTCTTTTTCCTCCAAGTTATGGAGGTTCCTAGCACAGGTATGGAATCTCCCATGGTTAGCAAAAATGGATTATGATCTCCTTGTGATTGGTATTTTTCCTCATTATTTGAGTGGTTTTGAGAAAAATACATTAAGAGTCTTTTTGGCTAGTTTGCGGTTTTGCTTATGGCAAACTAGGGTGCAATGGGTGTTATACCAAAAGAGACCATCATTTGAAGGTTTTAGAATTTATGTATCCAATGTTTTGCATAGGGTTTATATGGAGGAATGTCAAATATATGATGCAGGGAAAGTCAAACTTTGGTGGAAGGGATTTCTTCACTTTATTAAATACAAGTAAAAATTACAAAACAGAGAGAGAAAAAAAAAATATAAACAAAAATAATAACAAAATAGTATGCATAAGAAACAAGCATTTACAAGTTTTAGACTATTGTTTTTCTTTTTGTTTAATGTGAAAAGTTGGTTTGTATGAGTTAATGTTTAGTTTTTGTTATTTTTTTTTTTTTTTTCTTCTTAGTGTATTATCAGCAATTCAAGGATGTATTGATGTGAAGTTATGTATTTCTTGAGTTTGATGTATATGTGAATATTTAATAAAAGTTACCCCTACTCTTTTCGATAAGTGCCATGGGATCTTTAACATCCACCTGAACTACCACCAATCCAGGCAGATGGGACCTCGGTTTAACATCTCATCCGAAAGACGGCACCTCAGAAATGCAGCACCCCTCTCATGCTGCATTACAGTGTCAGTACTGGGATATTAACCCAAGTGCCAGATGTGGGAACTGAACCCACAGCCCTCTGATCTCCCGGCCTCAGAGGTGAGTGTGCTACCTACTGAGCCACTGACACTGCTAACCCTGGTGTGTGTCCATGTGTCCATGCGTGTTTGTGGGTTGTGCCTTTGCCACTGGTGGTTGCACATGGCCCCATGACTTACCTGGGTTGGCTGAAGTGCTCCTCCATGATGGTGTCCTGGTGCAGCTGTGCCAGCCGGAGCAGTCAGGGGTCCCATCGCCCAGGGGTGTGCTGCCCATCACCATTGTCACCGGCGTCCTCATTGTCCCTATCGCTGTCCCCCTCTTCGATCTGTATGGCTATCCCACATTCGTTGGCCATGTTGTGCAGGATGCAACAGGCCAGGAATAGCCTGCAGGCCTTTGAAGGGCTGTACTGTAGGGCACTGCCGGAGGTGTCCAGGCAATTGAAACATGCCTTCAGCATACCGAGCACCCACTCAATGACATTACATCTGGTGGTATGTGCCTTATTGTAGCATTGCTGTGATGGGGTTTCAGGCCACCGGTATGGTGTGAGCAGCCAGGAACGGAGTGGGTATCCACTGTCACCTGTGTGTAGAGGATGGAGGTTAGTTTGGTGATCAGCATCACCATGCCCGGGCCATGTAGGCCACTACCCATGTCACCTCTGACCATGCCCCTCCCAAGCCCTATGTTTGTCCGTGTGGTTTGCATACTCACCCACTAAGTGGCCAGTGGGGATGTCCCCACTCTGAAATTTGTGGCACAGTGCCGACTGGTGCCAGATGAAGGCATTGTGTGCTCCCCCCAGGGTGCGTGGCACAGACATTGATTATGCGCCCCCTGATATCGCACACCACCTGGCAGTTGATGCTAGCATAGCCCTTCCAATTAATATATGTGGTCCTCCTCAGGGCCAGGTAGTGTGCGGATGGCCACATGGGTGCAGTCTATTGACCCTAGCATGCCAGGCATACGTGCTACCCTGTGGAACTCCTGTATGTTTGTTGTGCGCTCCGCCGGTGTGCTGAGGAAATTGATGTACTCTGCAGCATGTGGCAGCAGTGCGCTGAGGAATTGGGTGAGGTGGTATGATGCAGCCAACTGAGTTATGCCTGTGTTGTCCCCTGTTGGTCTCTGGAAGGTACCAGTGGCGAGCAAGCACATGCAAGCTGTCACTTTAGTCTCCACTGACAGAGCATGGCTCCGTCGTGTGGGTGCCTGCATCACATCACTGCACAGCTCACAGAGCTGCCTCAGAATTGCCCGATTCAGGTGGTACCAGCCCACTATCTCAGTATCACTGTACAGCTCAAAGCTGGTACGGGCTTGTACGTGTTAAAGTTACTACCGACTGGCTCCTTCCATGGCCGTGCCCCCTGCTGCCCGCCTTCTCACCTCTCATTACTGCCTCCATCTGGATGGTGGCACTGGCCATGTCCCTGGCTTGTGTTCACCCCCCCTGGCAGCTGTTTCTGTGCTCCCCCCGCTGTCCTGGCTGCTACTTCCCCTGCACTGGGAACACCTTCCTATGGTGGCCTCTGTGCTGTGTTGCACTTCCCCCTTCTGCATTGGCTGTGGCTCCCCACACCTTCCCTGTGCCTCTCTGTTCAGGGTGCCCTTTCCCTGGCCTGCCCTGTGTGTCCCTCCTGCCCTGTTTGTGCAGCTAGAATTTAGCCTTTTGTGCCTTTCCTGTAGCGTTCTTGTACCTCTTCCTTGTTCTTTTTTATTTTGACTCATTTCCGCTATTGTGCAACTTCTGCTTGCTCCCCTATTGCGCATGGCGCATGTTGTTGAATATCGCACTGTGCCATTTATGCATGGTTCCTCCCCCTTCAGTTGTGCATACATTCATTATCATTGCGCTATTGCTCAGCATGATTTGGGGGGGCGCATCTGCCTCCAGCTGAATATCACAGAATGGCGCATTTTCAGACTTGTGCTGGTGCAACCCTATTGCGCATGGTGCAACCCTTTTGAATATCTGGGCCTGTATGTTTAAAATTTACCAAAGAAAAAACATTTCTGCTAAGATTTCACTGCAACTTCTTCAAGTCCCTGTCCACCATTACTGCAGTCCTCATCCCTCCTTCTGTGCCACTGTACTGCCATCAGTCACAGTTTAGTTTAAAAAAAAAAGTTTTACATTCTATTGTTAATTCAGTATTAACAGAGCCATGTGGAACATCTATTCAAAAATTCAATAAAATGACTTCTAGAACAGCATCAATTTTCTGACCGCAGGATCCACAAAACTAACTCCAATCTTTTCTCAATCAGAGCCACAGATTAAGTCTCTTTCTGTCTCTTCCCCCTTTCCCACAATAGCAGCTGCAGGTCCAACCCAGTCTGGAAAAAACTCCACACCAATACAGGGGGTTGTATGGATAGTGCTTCTGCATCATGCCAGAAACAAAATGAAACCAGTGCTACAGATGCCAGTATATGACACACTTTGTACAGCATAGAAATAATGATGTCATTTTATAGCAGGTGGAAGGAATATTTTATCATAAATTCGTATAATCAGATCTGTTTTTTCTACATACCAACATGATTTTTCTAAATCTAAAAAGAAAAAAAAAGCAACCCAATTTATAAGTGCAATAAGACACCCTGGTATGTGCATTGAACAGATCTGACTGCACTTTCAAGGCCAAAGGCACTTGACCCATGGCTTTGTGCCTCACTACACCCTGGGCGTGTGGTCAGATCTGTTCAGTCCACACCCCATCATGTCTTATTGCTTACATACCATTTACCCAAAATGTAAATGCAGTGTAGTATTCTGTGCATTGATTTCTTTTATTCTGGTTGCTGGAGTAACGTTTGGTATGGTAATTAATTATTGGTAGTAGTAGTAAGACCTGCTATGCACTTGAAAGACAAAATCTAGTGACAAGGAAGTTAGGCTTGGTATACATACTGTTTCAGTGACCTTACCAATGTAAATGTGATTGTCAAAGCACCCAAGCCTCATTAGCCTCTGGTCAAGTATATAAGGATGCTTCTTCATCCCCGCGAGGATTACATTTGACCTGCTGTTGAACCCATCCATCTTCATCAGTATTCTAAGCTAGCATCATAGTCAATGTCCATCATTCTGGCCATAGTGTCAATTAGTCTCCTGTCAATTCTTTCCATATTGTTCATATCCCTCCTGTATGGTGACAAGAACTGTAAATAATAGACCAAATACAGGCAGGCCAAGGACTGGTATAATAGTAATATAACCCTTTTCTGTGTACTAAGGACATTTTTTTCTTGTTTTGACCAATACTGTATCCTATTAGTTTTCATTCTGACCTGTCTATTGTTGCTCATGAACTACAGATTGCACTGCACCAACCCCACCTAGATTCCTTTCTTACTTAACCTTCTAAAGTACATCCCTATCTAGAACATAATCTGTTTGTTGTTCTTCCCCAGGTATAGTACTGTGCATTTCTACTTGTTAAAGAATAAAAATAAGTTTGGGGGTGGTGGACAAAGGAGGAGCTGTGGACATCATCTGTCTGGACATCAGAAAGGCATTCAGCATGGTGCCTCATAAAAGGCTGCTGAACATACCGGACAGCCTTGGGGTGGGACTAGCCATAGTAAAATGGGTCAGAAACTGGTTTACCAGGAGGGCCCCAAAGGTTATGTTTAGCAGGATACTCTCTAGTGAGGAGAAGGTCATAAGCAGGTTACCACAGGGGTCAGTTTTGGGCCCATTCCTATTCAATGTCTTAATTGGAGACATTGCAGTTGAGCTGGAGGGAAAGGTGTGCATGTTCGCTGATGACACAAAGAACAGCAACAGGTGGATACACCTGAGAGTGTGCAGGATGTGAGTGGACCTTAAAAAGCTGGAGCAATGGTCCAGAGAGTGGAGACTGGGGTGCAACACAGGGAAGTGTAAAATGGCACATCTGGGGATTAGAAACCCCAGGGCAAAATATAAGTTTGGGGGGACAGAAACAGTAGTCATGGAGCAAGAAAGAGACCTTTGTGTCATTATTAGGGCTGACCTCAAGGCAACAGGTCAATACCAAAAGGCTGTAGAAAAGGCCAACAAGATGTTGGGATGCATAGGGCAGGGTATAGCTAGCAGATGGAAGGATGTCATTTTTCCCCTGTATAAGACATTGGTTGGGCCTCTCTTGAGTACTGAATGCAGTTCTGGAGGCCACATCTGAAAAAGGATGTTGGGAGGAGGGTGGGTGGGGCTGTCGAAAAAGGGCCACCAGAATTATTCATGGGCTGCAGGGAAGAACATATAAGGACAGAATGAGGGATCTGAATATGTACATCCTGGAGTAAAGAAGGGACAGGGAGGACATGATTGAGGCTTACAAATACCTAAAGGGATTTATTAGAGTACAGGAGGGTTGTCTATTTAAAAGGAGAAAGGGTTCCTCAAGCAAGGGACAAAGTCTGAAGCTGGGGTGGGGGGGATTTAGGGGGAATATAAGAAAGTATTTTTTCAAGGAGAGGGTGGTGGATGCCTGGAATAAGTTGCAGGAAGAGGTGGTAAGGGATGAAAACATCTCTGGTTTTATGAATGCATGGGACGGATACAAGCAGATCCTGAGCATGGTTGGGTAAGGGTGATTTAACTGGGGAATCAAAGGGAAACCAGGCAAGTATCACTTGGGGGAATGGGGATACATATGAGTAAATGGGTGTCATAGGGAAGATTCGATTGGTCTTGTTGATCATTATGTGCCGACAAATGTATGTATGCACTGTGAAGCCTGCCAGTATGAAGTGCAGTGTCACAGGGTTTCCTGCATGACAAAAGGGATTAACTCCCATTGAAAATGCATGGTTTGCTGCAGTAACTCTACTGCAGAATTCTGCAGAGCTGGGCTTCATCCTGGTGGGCTTCACTGTATTTAAATTACATCCCCCATTCAACCGCCTACATGTAAAAGTTGTCTAGGTAATTCTGTATAATTACAGTATCTTCCTTTGTTAATGATGCATCTCCTATTATTATGTCATCCATGAAGATAGCTGGATAGATAGATAGATAGATAGATAGATAGATAGATAGATAGATAGATAGATAGATAGATAGATAGATAATGTTTGTATGTATGCATGCCTGCTATGTAAATTGTGAATAATATCAGCCTGAGCACTGACCCTTGTGGCATGCCACTGCTCACCTCAATTCTTTCATAGAGTACCTTGTGCCCTTACCCACTGGTGTCTATTTGTTCGCCACATTTTAAGCCAACTGACCATTTCCCAATCTACACTACTTCAGAAAAACTGTTACCTCTTGAAAATGATCCTCAGCTCAGTGGGTAAAACATATTAATGTTTAAAGGAATAAAATGATTTACAACTACTACTGCTACTACTAGTAATGTATGTTTAAGGTGTTTAACTGGAATAATAATGTCACTATGGATATTTTTGTTTAAAATGATCACTGAAAATTCATGAAAGAATATGATTTGTCAAACAAGAACAATTTTTTTTGCAAATCCATGTTATGTCATGTCCAACATGCCATCAGAAAAAATCACAGGAGTGTGGTGTGCATATTTATGGAACACATACAAACAGAGGTGAGAAAGAAGTGCCTCAGCTGAGGCACTTACTTCTTTCTCACCTCGGTTTTGTTTGTACTGTATGCCATCAGGAACGACTGCCTCAAAGATATAATGTCACTAGTGATATTTTTATTTTAAATGATCACTAAAAAGGTCATAAAAGGACTATGATTTTTTTCAAACAAGAACAATTTTTTTGTGAACCCATGTTGTGTGAAGCCCAACATGTCATTAGGAATGACTGCCTCAAAGATATTATTCTTTATCATGGCCTCTATCAGTTGCCACAATATTGATGTCAAATGTATAGTCCTATAGTTTGTCACTTGTTGCCTAGCTCCCTTCTTAAACATGTGCATAACCACAGCATTTCTTCAGTCCTCTTGCATTTCTTACATCCAAAATGATGCAATAAATGTTTTATAGGTAGGGTAAGGTGTTCTGCCAAGGTCTTTAAGATGTAAAAGTAGATATTGGCTGGGCCTGGTGCCTTATTGTAAACTAGATTTTTTGACATACATTCTTTTTTGTGTGTTGGGAAAATATTCAGCTCAATCAGACTGGTGCCAGAGTCCATAATTATTGTGTCTTAAGTCTTGTTTTGTCATTGTTCCATGTCATAACAGCAATCACAAAGCAGCGATCACAATTATAGCAACTGTACATCACTGAAAAGCAAAATGGTGATGCACACTCACCAGGGAATCTCGCAACAGTGACCATGAAACACATTACATCTATGTGGGATTCCACAAAACTCACCCCCCCATGTGCCCCCCGCACTTCCCTAAATTAGGATTCTCAACTCTAGGGGGTGCATGTCGGGGATGGGGAGAAACTGGGAACACAAATAAAAATTAAGCCCAGCACAGAACAAAAGAAAAAAATAGCATCCCTTACCCAGCCCCAAACCCTGGACCTCCCTCACTACAGTCCACCACCCTCAATACCACACAAGGATGACATCTCAGTGACATGCTGCCAGGCTACACCACACATACCTTCTGCTTCTGGGACCCTCCTCTTCTATTCAATCACCATCTTACTTCTTTGCTGATTTATCCCCTACCTCAGTGCTATAACAGCACCTCGCTACCCTTTCAGGGTGGCCCACATCACATGCACTCCAGTTGAGTCACTCAGTACTGAGTCTCTCAATTGGAGTCGCTATTATAAAGTGCAACCTTTTGGCATCAGTAATGATAGATCCAAAATATCAGTTACAAGCTTCGGTTATCTCTTTTGGCTTATTAATAGTAATCACTTTACCACCAGCATATATACCGCTGTACTGCTTCCTTAAAGCAATAGTGCAATGCAAATGGACTAAAATTTGACCCCACCTTTTTTTTCTTCCTAATTGATTACAGATGTCTTCCTGTTTATTTTGGTGGTTACATTTTCAGCTTCTGTTACCATTTAAGAATTTTATAAAAGTTTCAAAATATTTATTTCTTTAGAAAAAAAGATGGCTGTCTCATTTTTGCATAGAAATAATATTGAAGACCAAATATACTGTACACAGCATAAGAAGCATCCAGAAAACCCAAATCAACAGTGCTGGCAATATGTTTCATAGCCATAGCAGAAAATTAGATTTTTTGAATAACTTTTTTCATTGCACTGCTGCTTTAAGTGAATTTATCAGTATGCACCTAAAGAAATCTTTTTACTTTTTATTTTTACCTTTAGCCAGTTTGACCTCTACTTTTTTCCTTTTCCATCCTAATAGCATATTTGCAATGCTTTAAGATATTTTTGCAGTGGTCTCAGATAGTATCCTTTTTTAAGATTGCCATATGACTTGTTCTTTTGGGTTAATAATATTTCATTTTTTGTGAGCCATTTCAGTGTTTTCACCTTGGATCTCTTTGGATGCATGCACTGGCTCTGTAGTTTATTGCTGGCACTCTGCAGCACAGGGACTGGTGAGATATGGCAGTCCTCCAGTGACTGCTGTATCCCCATCAGAAACTCAATAAATATTTAATTGGTACTTGTCATTGCCAGTATGACCAGGATCCCTTTCTATAGGCACCTAAGAATGAGGGTGGGTGATCTGGCCACCAAGTCAGTGTCAGTGGCTCAGTAGGTAGCACACTCACCTCTGAGACCAGGAGATCAGAGGGCTGTGGGTTCAGTTCCCACATCTGGCACTTGGTTTAATATTCCAGTACTGACACTGTAGTGCAGCATGAGAGGGATGCTGCACTTCTGAGGTGCCGTCTTTTGAAAGAGATGTTAAAACAAGGTCCCATCTGCCTGGACTGGTGGTAGTTCCAGTGGATATTAAAGATCCCATGGCACTTATCGAAAAGAGTAGAGGAAATTTTTATTTAGGAGAAACTGTACATTACATTCCAAACAAACATGGTACATAAAAAACAAGAAATCCTCCCAAAAAAATCTAAGAAGAACTATCTTATTTTATCGTTAAGGAATGGTACCTCTGTCCAACATTAGGACCCAACAATCAGAAGGCATATGTTGTATTTTGAACATACATTGTTTCAAAAGTTCATTTTCCATAATAATAACAGTCTGTTTGGGTTCTTGATATAGTTGCTGTAAAATGAGCTTACATCTTGTTTGCCATAAAACAAACTTTATAAAGGTGAAAATGATTCATATTGTTCCCTTGTATATACCCAAGTTTTGGAAAGTAAAGCCACCAACAATTTCAACATATGAAATATTATTCCAGTATACATTGTGCCACCTAGTGGCTATTATACCCCACATAGCTTTCACATATGGACATTCAATAAAAAAATGTACCATTGATTCCTCTTGTGTAATACAAGATACCCTTGGGCACATCCGTTCCTCCATTCTTTTATGTTTTACATTACCTTTCACAAAAAGATGGCCATGTGCACCTAACCAACAAATATCTCATATTCTTGATGGAATATAGGGGTCTTTCAGAAAATCCAATATACGATTTGTATGACTAAGTTCTATTTGCCTAAAGGAAAGAAATAGTGGATTAATAGACTTGTGAATTGTAAAATAAAGTGCTTTAGTGGTGAATTTGGACAATATGTTAAATTGTATCTTCCAGGTTTTTAATTTACTAAGTGCAGGCCTGAAAAAAACACAGCCCATTTTAACCTGAGCTTTCAAAACTCCTAGTTCTTCCCAAACATTATAAAGAGGCTTTAACCATTCACAAGCAAATATAGACCATACAGAGAGACTTGGTTTAGTCAACTCAAGGAAATTAACATGAAAAAAATTGCAAAAAAAAAGTACTGGATTAATCAAATTTAACCCACCTTCTGCTACCGGTAAATATATTATTTCATGTTTAATAGGGTTCAAGCGGCTTCCCCATATTATCTGGAATACAAGCCCTAATAGTGAAGCTTCCAAAGATTTAGGTAAAGGATAAACAGAACTAAGAAAAATAAATATTGGGAGAAGAAAAGTTTTAATTACTGCCACCTTTTTCCTTTTTGTCTGGTTCCATTTTTTCCAGACTTCCACCTTTGTTTTTGCAAATTCTAATTTCTTTGTCCAGTTATATACACTATTATCCCCCCATCCAAACCAAATTCCCAAATACTGAAAGGGATCAGTAGACACCTGAATACCTTTCCAGGACATTGGAGAAATACTGGAATTATTTAATGGATAAATAATACTTTTTCCAATATTCAAACTCACTCCAGATAATCTAGAAAATTCTTCAATACAATTAAGAGCCTGAATACCTGAAGCGTAATCAGCTACTAGAACACATAAGTCATCTGCATAAGCAGTCACCTTAATGTCCATATCACCCACTGGTCCCAGCAATACTTGAGTCCTGCTGAATAAGACGAAGCAGTGGATCCAGACACAATACATAGAGTAAAGGGCTGAGTGGACATCCCTCTCTTACTCCCCTTGATATATCAATATAAGAACCCAGATGACCATTAACAAAGGGCATTGCACTGGCATTATTATACAGCAATGAGATCCAGTTCACAAAACTAGCTGGAATCCCATAATGTGTTAATATTAAAGAAATGTAATGGTGTGGTACATGTTCAAAGGCTTTTTCCTGATCTAGTGACATAACAAATCCCTGAGTTTGACCATCCTTACCCCTTTCTATAATCTCTCGAAGTAATAATAAATTATGTATAATAGAGTGACCCAAAACAGAATATGTTTGAGTTGATATAATAAGCAATGAAGCTATGTTAAGCAGGAGATTATGCAAAATTTTTAATGACATTTTATAGTCAGTATTTAACAAACTCAATGACCTCCAATTATCCAAATGTCTTCTGTCACCTTTCTTATAAATCAAAATATGTACTGCAACACAAAAATACATATCCACCTGCAGTGTACCCAATACAGTATTAAATACCGTCATTAATATAGTCTGTAATATATCAGTGAATTCTACATAAAATTTAGAATAAAGGCCATCAATGCCTAGGGCTGTGGACTTTTTCAAATGGCTAATAACCTCTCCAATCTCAACTTTAGAAATAGGCATAGTAAGATTTCTTAAAAGGTCCTCGGATATATTTGAAACCTGAACCAATGACAAAAATGAAGTTGGTTGTGAAATATCAATTGGGGATGCACTATACATTTCTGATAAATATTGCGAGACAGCCTGTAATATTGCTGGCCCATTAGACACTTAAGTCCCATCTCGTAACCTAACCGAGTCCAAAAGTCTATCTGAGGCCCTGTGTGAGCAGGCTTGAAATGCCTCACCAAACCCAGTTTTCCTTAGTGAGCAAATCCTATGCTCATTTAGCATAACTGCAGCTCTTGAATATTGTAAGGATAGCATTTCTTTTTTCAGATTAAGGATCTGCGGTGTCAACCCAATATGTTGGATATTAATAACAGAATAGAGTTTATTAAGTTGAAACCAGAGTCTAAGATAATCCTTATACTGAATCAACATACTCTCAGAAGAATGTGTCTGAAATATTATTTTTAAACCTCTTTTTGTTTCCTCCCACCATGTACTAAGGTTACCCACTAAACATGCAACAGACATTCGTGTCTTAAGATATTCAATAATCTTGTGTTTTATCCTCTGTTCCCTTAAAAGTGTAATGTTTAATTTCCAGTATCCTTGACCATATCTTGGCCCAATATCACCTCCCAGTACAATCAGAAGGACTGTGTGGCCAGAAGTCTCTAAAGGAATGATGTCTGCCTTCCAGATACTTATATTGTTTTTTGGTAAATATAAAATCAATTCTAGTAGAAAGTGCACCTCTATAATAAGTATGACCCCCTGCTATATGAACACAATGAAAGGAATCCTCTAAGCTACTCTGGTGAAAAAGTGAAGTAAGATAATTGGAATCACAATACATTTTAGTTGCATTTGCTCTCTTATCCAGTACACAGTTGAAATCTCCCCCCAATATCACTATTTTTGTCGTGAATAAATAAGGGCTGACTTTTTGATATAGATCAATACGTTCCCTTTTTGTGAGAGGGGGCATAGATATTAAACAGTCTCCACCCAAATCCCTTAAAAGTAAAATCTAAGAGAAGAGCTCTACCCTCTGATATGTCTACAAGACGTGACACCCTAAACCCACCTCCTTTGAACAATATCTCCACTCCCACACAAACCCCTGAGCCAAATGAAAAAAAAGAGGGGCCCCAACACCACAACTGTTGGGCTGAACAAACTAAAGAAAGAGTGTTTAACCTAGCATCCTGTAATAAACAAATGTCACAATGCAGGTCTTTTAACACAGATAGTGTTATCAACCTATGTTTAGGATTCCTAATACTATTCATATTAATAGATACTACCCCTAAACAGGGAAAAGCTAATGGCACAGAATGCAAGATACTTTAAGGTGGTTTCTTTAATCTAAAACTCCTACGAATTCTGGTATGACTTCTCGGAGTCTGATCCTCATCAACTTCCTCTTCAATTCGTTCCCTGTCTGATTCAGATGAAAAAGGAGCAAGAGAAGAGGCCTGAGAGTCTTCTCCTTGTTCAGAATACACCATAGAGAGCCTAAGAAGAGCAAATGTATTGGGTAAAATAATACCTTCATCCCCTGGGATGCTAGCCTTAGCAACTTTAGACTTGGGCCGTGTTTGCTTCATACCACTTTTTTTCACATTACCCATGACCATGGGGGGTGAGGGAGGGGGAGGCATTTGGATTTCCATGTCCTTGGTCGCTAAGGGCAATTCAGAAACTACAGAAAAAAGTACAGTATCAGTACTCTGAGAAGGAACTATGGGGGGGTAGGAATTACTTCTACAATCAAATTTTGAGCTTCAGCATTAGAAGGGCCTGAAGGGGGTGGAGGTGGAGTGTTTGTATGCTCCAGAGGGGCCTGACTAGTTTTCTGTTTTCACTTCTGTATTTCTTTTTTCTGGGCTTCTTGTAAAATAAAATCCTGACTTACACGATCCTTTCTGTTGTGAGTAGCCCAAGGGCAGACTCTAAAAGCATGTCCAACATCCTCACATAAATTACAACATAAATCCTCATTGCAGTCCGAGCTATGGTGACCAAAGGCTAAACATAAATTACATTTAATTCTGTCACATGCTGATCCCAAATGAGTGTATGCCCCACACCTAAAGCAAGTTCTTGGTTTGCCAGGGTAAAAACAATGGCCTCTCTCATTATCCACAAATAAACTGTTAGGAAGATATACAGGGCCTAATGTGGTGTGTCTCAAATGAACCTGTATAACCCACCCCCCATTCCAAAGACATTCCTCATCAAAAATAGGTCTAGGATTCCCAAACATATCACAGCATTTCTGCAACCAGTAAACAATGTCATGGATAGAAACAGCTTCATTATGAAATAAAACAGTGACATTTTTTATGGACGGTTTTATCAGTGGTATTGCCTTAAAAGGCAGTCATAGTTCAGTGTACTTGAAAGCATCATATTTGGTCCAAAATCGGTCAAGTCCCTGTGGGGAATTAAAACTTATATCATAAAGCACAGAGCCAAAAACATGTATCAAAGCATGGATTTCTGTTGGAAAAAAAAACCAAAGATCCCTTCAATAAATCGTGACCAGTATACAAGCAGGAGCCACTTCCAAACCCCCAAGGTATTCCAGGTGAACTGCTTTGTGTCTTTGCAAGGGGGGACTTGTAAAGGGGTCTTTCCTCTGAAAAGACTCCCAAGCATTTTTTGCTTGATCTTGAAAATTAGGAGCAGTTCTAGGAGCTTCTTGCCCCTCATCCCCTGACTCAGTCCAATGAACCGATGCTATGACTTCGTCTTCTGAAACTGAGGACTCTGTAACTTTTTTGGGGGCTTAAACCAGATTGGGACAAACTTTTTCGAGTAGAAGTACACTGTTGTGCTAATCCTTGTGCAACAGCTGCAGCATTATTAGATACAGACCCAATTGTACTAGGAGGAGAAAAGTCCTCTGGGATCGGGCTATGGGTCGGATCCGGGATCCAAATCCCTGCAGCGCCCCGCTTCTAACCTGCTGCAAGCAGGGAGCATTCCAAAGATGACGGGGAGGATCCCCGAGCAGGCTGTGCTGTCAAATCAGCCTTCCTGCCTTTCTGTAACCCCAGTGAGGAAGCAATTGCATTAGACGGCAGTTCAGGAAGACTGTTAGATGTACTTACAGAAGGCGTAGTTGGAGAAAACAAGTCTAAATTCATTGCTTCTGTCAGGGGATTTTGCTGCTGTAACTGAGGAGCTTTCACTGGAGGTGACTCAGGTGTCTGGAACGAAGGTAGAGTGATGATCTCGTTTGGGTGAGACATATCACCCTGAACTGTTTCTTTCGCAGCTTTTTCTTGCTGTAAGATTAACTTTGCTGCTTCTTGCAAAAACTCAATGGAAACATCAAGGTTCTGCCCAGTAGCAGTGTCAGGCATTGCGGTATTCGTTATTGCACTTTTAGTAGCAGCACGATGCAATTCCTTATTTTGCTGCAGAATATTATTTAGCCAGCTGTCATCAGAATCAAAAAGTCCATGTCGCCTTTGTTCTTGGGTCTGCGAGATAGAAAATTGATTCATACTCACTGCATTCAATACATCCAGATTCTCTAGTGTGGTCTCCTGAGCTGGACCTGTGGGCTGTGCGACCTGCTCACCCACAGGTACACCAGCAGAATGATTCTCCAGTACACCTTCCTCCATAGTGGCAGCTCTCCCTACTGACCAAGAGTAGGGGGATTTCCTCAGTGTCCTGGCCAAATTTCCCTCATTCACTAAAAATACCACCAACAGCTCAATCTTGTTCAAGGTCAGTTAACATTCATCTGTATCCCCCTCCCCCGGGTTGTGCCTGGAAATAGGTAGAATTTGTCTAGTACACTTACCCGGTCAACAAAAACAAAATAAAATAATGGTGTGGAGGGACCTATCCTGTGGCCATTCAGAGGGGAGCATATCCACTACTGTAGCCATTAGGGCAGTGTAGCACCTCTGCTATTTGTCAGCCCCAAGCAGTGTTTAAGTGTTGGCAGCAAGGGATCAAATGTGGAAGGGGCATACACAAAGGAGCTGTGGATGTACAGAGGTCTCTGCTTGTGCGTAGTGGGATTTCTGTTCAACACACAACACAAAACCACCTCTCCAGGGTTGCAGATCAGACTGAGAAATGAGTGCTGACACTAACTATTTATTTTTGACTGTTCTACCTAATTCCCCCAACACACACAGACAAAAGCAAGACACTGTATCTTATATGCCTGTTCCTGTTTGTCTTCTCTTTTTAACATTTTTTTAATCGTATAGCACATTGAGTACATTAGAGGGGTTTTATAAAACATCTATGAACAGTCTGTCTGTTTTTTGTCTGACTGACTGTCTGTCTATCTATCTATTTACTTCTATCTATCTATCTATCTATCTATCTATCTATCTATCTATCTATCTATCTATCTATCTATCTGTCTGCATATCTATCGATCCATCCATTTTTCTGTCTCACCATGTTTAATGGACATAAAAAATACTAAATACATAGTTATCATTTGGTAAATTGCTGATTTTGAATACTGTAATTATAAGCAATCTTATCATTATTTTTATGT
Source organism: Neoceratodus forsteri (assembly GCA_016271365.2). Taxonomy (NCBI): domain Eukaryota; kingdom Metazoa; phylum Chordata; order Ceratodontiformes; family Ceratodontidae; genus Neoceratodus; species Neoceratodus forsteri. The sequence goes on from CM028138.1 coordinate 159,054,838, forward strand.
TCATTTCCAGATTAGTTATGCATCAGAGCTTGGGATCCTGAGTGACAAGCTACAATTTCCATCTTTTCTCCGGACTGTAACAAGCAACCTTTTCCAGCCTTTTGCTTTCACACCACTGATTATGCATTTCAAATGGACCTGGATTGCAGTGCTGGGATCTGATAATGAACTTGGTCGAGTTGGCAGTCAAAACATTAAAAATGAGGTTACAAAGGCAGGTGCATGTGTTGCTTTCTTGAGCATAATTCCCAGGCATAATCCTGAGGAAAAGGTCTTGAAAATTATTGAGGAGATCAAGGTATTGTCTGTAAATGTCATTGTCATTATTTCCACTATGCAAGAGGTGGTGCCACTAATGGAAGCTTTTTATTTGCAAAACATTAGTGGAAAGGTTTTTATTGCTGAAGGGAGTCTGACTTTCTCTCCAGTTTTAACCAAAAAAGATATAAGGAAAACATTACATGGCATCCTTCAGCTCTCACCCCACAGAGGGAAGATTCCAGGGATAAATGAGTTCCTTCAGAGCCTTCATCCTTCTATAAGTCCTAATGATATTTTTATTAAAATGTTTTGGGAGCATGTGTTTAGTTGCCAGTGGACAACTGATAAGAAAGGGAACCTGAATATGAGATCCAGTGGTGAGAATATTACATGCACAGGTTCTGAGAATCTGGGTGAACTTGCTTATTATGTATTTGATATACAAAATCTAGAATATACATACAATATCTGGAATGCTGTATATGTGTTTGCATATGCCTTACATGATCTGCTTTCTTGTACACCTACAAATGGTCCATTTACTAACAAGAGTTGTGCAAGTATTGATGACATACAGCCATGGCAGGTAAGAACAGAATCCTTATTTCTTGTCTGTATAGCTTTTGATCCTCCACTGTTTGCAATTGGAGTCTCCATTCAGGATGTATTTCCAGGCAACCATCCAACCCATGTGCCACAGACCTCTATTGTTCCTTCATCCCCAGAGCATTTGGCTTTAAGAAGGCCAGGATCTATTCAGATGGTGGAATACATGATGTGGGGCCCGAGATTGATGACAGGCAGCAGCATGAGGTCGAAAGAGTAAACCAAAGTTGTCTCATATACACATCTGCCTTCCGGCTGCACTTTAAGCTCTGAAGCAAATGGATTGGTCTTCACTGCTGTGACAAATTGGTAGTCAGTAAAATGGCCCACAGACTGATAAACAAGAGACCATGAGTTGAAATCCAGGCAAGACACCATGGACTTGATTTTCAAAGCCCCCGATTGCTGCAAGCCTCAGGGGCACAGAGGATATGATTCATGGGGCATGCAGCAATCACCCAGCCTGCAATCAGGAGTTTCAACCCATACGCCAGGTGCCACAAGTTAGATCAACTTCCTCTGGTCTAGCTTGAGGCATTCCAGGGAGCTGTTTTTACAGAGCTTGCACTAAATATGAGACACAAGTTGCCATAAAACATGGAAACTGTCGCAATTGTGCCTGAGATTTGAGAATCAAGTGCGGTTGAGGCAAAGGGGTTTGGCACACTGTCAGAGCCTCCATGTCATAGCACAGGGCTTAGTGCAAGCCCTGTGCCAGGCTGTGAAGATTGATCCCAATATGTTTTATATTTTCAGCAAGGTAAATTTTACTAAATGGTGATCCATGGCAGCAAGAAATTAGAATAAATAAATGCAGTGGGGCGTGGTTTGGCAGCCAAAATGGCAACAGCTTAATCTCCCAGCTCCTGTCTATCACCTGCCATTCTTCAGCATCCTTAAACCTCCACAGCGTTTTTCAAATTCTGAGCTTCATCTGCACTTTATCAGTACCCTGGTGGAAATGATAGTCTCATTATTTGCACTCTGTTTGTTGAACAATGTATCTAAATCTCTGGAGATCTTTTATAGGCCTGCAGCTGTGCTAATGGCTTCTGTGGTACAGCATGGCTGCAAACAGCATGGAATCTTCTGTCAGGGCTCCAGTTGATCTGTAAGAAATCAAATATATGTTTGCACAATTGCTGAGTGAAATTGGGGACTTAAAACAACAAAACCTCTTAACAAAGCAGGACATTATTTTTAAATCCCACTGGGTCACCAACAATAAATGGCAGCTCTCCCTGTAAATAGACACTATAGATCATATATCTGCCCACATCAGAGAGCAGGATAACCTCATCAGGCATCTGACAAGGTCGATGATCTAGAAAATCATAGGCTCAGAAACAATCTACATCTAGCGGGGTTCCCGGAGGTGGCAGAGGGCCAAAATACAATCTTCTTCTTGTAACAGGTGCTGCCCTTTCTACTTAAAAATAAATGGCCTTTTCCACTTGAGATAGAGAGGATGCACTGATGTCTTGCCCCCCCCAAAGCCCAGGCAGTGACCCAGAGCTATACATGTCACATTTCTGAGATTTCCAATAAAGAAACAAATTATTCAACTTGGCAAGGAATGAGGCCTCTTCAGTGGCAGGGACACCATATCCAAGTGTTCCCAGATTTCTACTTGGCCCCTCTTGGAGTGGTGCCAGGAGTTTACTGGTGCCCAACAAGCCCCCATGGACTTAGATTCCCTACAGCCTCCGATATCTAGCTACCATGAGAATCACTAGGAACAGGGTCCACCACTCTTTGGATATGCCAGGGCAGCAGAAGAATTTATCCTCTGATCCTGGTCTACAGTGCAAACCACTGACTAGGTCCCACACAGAGGGCCCAGCTAAATGGATACCTCTTGGACTCCTGCAATACAGCACCAAGCATCAGCCACACATGTTCCTGGTATGGTGCCCATCAATTGAGACTTGGAGGAAGTGTGATCCCCTGCCACCAGGAAGTGAGGAAGAGGGGGCTCTAAGCACAAGGAGAAATCAGATAATAAAATCAAGACTTCTTCACCTCTCTGAAGAAGCCAGAGCAAAAGTCATGACAGAGATGTCTCTGCTGGTGGCTCAGACACAGAGCTTTTCAGCAACTGATATGCTCTGCTCTGTCAACAGCAGACCCCTGACATGCTGGAGCCCAAACCTCAATGACAGTGTACAACTAATTCATTGGAGGCAGCAAAGGGCATGATACCAATGCTAACTAAGCTCAGAGACCTGTACCTCATGGCCCTAGATTGCCTCTCCCTGCTGAACATCAGCGGCTGCTTTCCTATGCCACTGTCACCTCAGCACAACCGCTCACTGCTGCAACAACCCCAGTCTCAGGTAATGGCTAAGATGGCTTTTGAACATCCTGGATAGGGAAGAATTCCACTTCTTGTTGGGGCTCCACCAGTTGGTTGCAATGGACTAGGCCTGTGTTTATTACACAGTTAAGGCCATGCCCAAACTTGGTTCTTAAAGTGGTATCCCATGTGCTTCAGCAATGTTACAAGTCCTAATGTTCTGTTTATTGATGCCACTTTGCATTCTGCCGATAGCTGTCCTTGAGGGCAAATGTTTTTTATATCATTGTGGTTGCTTTATTCTTGCCAAGGCTCAGATGTTTATTAACTCTAATCCCCTTAATGTTTAATGGGGTGCTTGCCTGTTACAAGCATCTTTAGTGCGTTAGTTTAATGAGGTGTACTTGGTTGGATTTGTGACTAGCTCTGATGCGATGACTTGACTGGCACAAACTTACATGGATCCTGGCAACCACAGTACAACAATGGTCTGACATCTTATGTGGTGAAGGTACAAAGGGTCAGTGATGCTCTACAGATCCCTATCCACAGTGGCCTTGGGAATTACAGTGCCTCTAACCATTACTTAACATCCCTGCCATTTTTCCCAAAAGTTGAGAATAGCTGGCAAGTTTAATAACCTCTCACATAGGTCCACAAACTTGATACAGTGTGTAAGGCACAGTCTAGCCATTGCATAACACTGGGCTGCTGTTAACTTTATCTTACATAGCACCTGCCTCTCTGCAGCATATTGCAGGTACACTTGGCCTATGTGCACAATCTGTGAGGGTGGAGTTGATATCCCCCATACTTAGTTCTAGGGGTCACCTTCTGCCTTGATCAGCTATATAGTTCCTGTGGGTTGCAAGGCATCTGGGGTAAGACCACCCCTCTTTGGTCTACCTACGGTAATGGCGCGCTAGGGGGACTAGCGCTCACTGACATTATTTTTGCGATGTAGCAGGATTATATCTGGGTATGGGGTGCAACAAGCTGTTTCCCTTTGAACACCTACCTTTGTTACACTTTCATGGGAAAAATGATGAGATTCCATGCTCAGAGTAGGCATTACTACTTGGTGGCAGTGGATGGCACCACAGGAACAAAATGACCAACTCCAGTCATGAAGTATGCTACCTAAATGAGAATCATTATCTCAAAATCTCTTACAATAATGTTTGTATATATTTGCCCCTGTCAGGCCTTATTTTATTTGCTATTTAAGTGATAACTTTCAGTGAGTTAGAGTATACTCAGAATAACCGGCTTCTGTGGATGATTAAACGCCGAGGCAAGCCGAGGTGTTTAATCACCACAGAAGCTGGTTAATCCGAGTTTACCCCAACTCACTGAAAGTTATTACTATTATGTGATTTGGAGTTGATTAAAAATTATCAGTAACAGATACATTTGTAAATAAAAGCAGAACATAAATGGATTAGTATGTGAACAGACACAAACATGTTACGGTACAGCCCAGCACAAAATGACAGTTCCTACAGCAAACTTAGAAAATCAATGCCAGAATAGAGGGCCGACACCCTAACATTAAGTACCATAAACAGCACATACCAATTTTAATAATTTACTGGTTACACTTTCTTTGAGCCGCAGGACACGGACCATAGAAAAAAATCAGTGAAGACTGACTATGCTGTGCTGCAGGAGTCTATTCCGTCATTACATTACATTACATCCACCAAATATCACCCTTGTGTTTTGACCAGCTAAGAACATGAAGAAAGCAAACAAAGTGTGTTCTGAGTGCAAGATGTATACCACTGGTAAATAGGATCCTAACTTTATGTGTGATAAATATATCTTGATAAAAAACCTACAGGAGGAAATTAAAAGATTACAACCAAGTGAGAACATTAGCTCTGAGATTAAAGTCTTAGAGGAGTATATTGATCATATGTCATTACTGGTAGCGACAAATACCTTTTCCACAAAATGTCTGGGGGGCTCCTTTTCTAATGACCCACCTTTAAACTGTTTACCTATCTCCATTTTGACTGAGCATCCAACGACTACCTCTACCGCCCTAATTACAACTGTCAAAGATCAAGCTAGACATCCCATAGATGCTGAGGATTGGACCTTGATTCCTCCAAAAAAGCATACTAAAAAAGTAAATAATTCTGTTCCCAAAACTTATATAATCCCGTTATCTAATTCTTTTGAACTCCTTCCCTATCAGGCTGAGGATGATTCTAACAATACCTCAGGAACTACTAAACATATAACTGACACTCTTAATAAAGAAAGTTCTAATGCACAATTAGATCATAAAAAAATTGTTACCTCACAACTCAAAACTTCTCAGGCTCCTGCTCTCTTGGTTACCTCCCCAGAGCCTCGGTTTTCACAAATCTCTGATGTGCCTTATTCAAAAAAACAGGTATATGTTCTAGGAGATTCTATAATAAAATATGTTGATCGCATAGTATATAATCCTGACAAGGAACACAGAACTAGCTCTAGTTATAGAGGAGCAAAAATCACAGATCTCACATCAATGACTAAACTGATTTTGTCATCTGCTGGGGAAAATCCTTAGGTAGTTGTCCATGTTGGCACCAATGATGTTACATGGTCCCCACTTTAACAGGACTACGTTGCTCTATGCAATGTTCTAACGGAATGTGGATGCAGTATATGTCTTTCTGAAATTTTACCTATTCCAAGAGCAACTAGGCATATCACTAACAAAATAAAAGCATTAAATGAATGGATTCGTAAGTGGACCTACAGTCAGGGCATAACTTGTTTAACCCATTGGGAGGAATTTGATGATAGGCCATCCCTTTTTTGTTGGGATGGCTTGCATCTTAGTAGGAGGGGCAGCACAATCTTGGGACAGAAAATAGCAACTTTCATAAAAAATCATTTAAACTGATAGAAAGGGGGAGATCAGGATGCCCCCTTTTTTGCATTGTTAGTCCCTGCTCATCATATTGGACAAACCTCAACATTCTTTCTCTAAATGCTCAATCATTAACAATTACTAAACTTGTAGAACTTGAAATCTTGGTTAAAACCCTAAACCTAGCTTTAATAGCTATTACTGAAACCTGGGGTAATACAGATAAAAAGTGGAGTGTAGAAATCCCTGGCTTTAAGCACTACTTTAAAAATAGAGTGGATACAAGAAAAGGAGGAGGGGTCAGTCTTTATGTAAGGGATGATATCCCATTATTTGAGTCAATGACTACTGTAGAATCTGAAAGTGTCTGGGTCCATATTATACCCATTGGTATCCCCCAGTTTTTACTGGAACTTATCATCCTCCTTCCTCTGATATTGACCAAACCAAGCAACTTTGCAATGAAATTATCCAAATAGCTTGTAAAGACCCAGTTCTCATCTTAGGGTATTTTAATATTCCTACCATAAATTGGTACACACTCTCTGGTGCTTACCAACATGATGAACAAATTATTTCAGTCATAGTTTATTTGGGCCTTACTCAAATTGTTAGAGAACCGACTAGGGGAGTGAACATATTGGATATAGGTATAACTAACCCTGAGACCCATATATCTGACATTCAGTTACTTAACCCCTTGGGAAATAGTGACCACGTGTCCCTATTCTTCTCTATCCAACTGTCCTTATTACCTAAAATCAATAAACTAAAAATAAAACAATATAACAGGGCTAATTTTGAAAGTATTAACCACCAGATAAAGACCCTTAATTGGGAACAGATACTGTATTCATTGAACACTGAGGAGGCCTGGGACTTTCTAAAAACAAAAATACTTGAACTTGAGAAAGAATATGTCCCAGACAAATTCAAATACAATAACAAAGGGAAAATCTCCCCCTTGGTTTAATGGTAATATTAAAAAATTAATCAAACACAAAAATAAATTATTTTTAGCTTTAAAAAAATGTCTACCTGATCAGAAAGACACTACTTTACCTAGATACAAGGAGGTGGTTAGACAATTAAAGAGGGTAATTATTTTGGCAAAACGCAATTTTGAATTTAAAATTGTTCATACTAAGAATTGTCACAAGGCACTGTATACTTATGTAAATGGTAAGAAAAGTAATAACAATATGATCGGCCCTTTAGTCTGTAATAACATTCCTATAACATTGATATAGAAACAGCTACAGAACTAAATAAATATTTTTCATCTGTCTTTACTCCAGAGTTGTCTAATATCTCACCTATCTCAGTAGGATCAAACTTAGAACCATATGAAATCTTTTCCCAGGATATACAGTGGGTTTTTGATTCGCTGAAACAATATACAAGCTCTGGCCCTGATAATATTAGCGCTAGATTCCTTATAGAGACAAGGGATGCGATAATTTTGCCTTTGACTATTATTTTTTTTAAATCACTTTACGAATCTTCAGTTCCAGCTGATTGGTGTACAGCCATTGTTACACCTATCTTTAAACAGGGCTCACAATCCAAAACTGAAAATTACCGGCCTATCAGTCTCACGTCGATACCATGTAAACTTATGGAAAAAAGAATTAAACAACAATTAGAAAATGAAATGTCAGCATTAAATATTAATGATGAGTATCAACATGGTTTCAAAACAGGATTTTCATGCACTACAAATCTGATCTGTTTCTATGATTATATTAGTTCTAGCCTTGACTGTAACATACCTATGGATGTCATTCTTTTGGACTATAGTAAGGCATTAGATAAAGTATCACATGGTATTTTGATTAATAAACTTAACCATTTAGGTTTCTCAGCACCTATTATATCTTGGATTAACAACTGGCTGAGCAAGAGAACACACAGAGTGTGGGTGAATGCTGCATTGCCAGAAGTGGGTGTAGTGACTAGTGGTGTGTCCCAGGGAACTGTTCTGGGCCCAGTGTTGTTTAACTTGTTTATCAGTGATATGTACATCTCATCAAATAATATTATGGTTAAATTTGCAGATGACACCAAACTTGGGGGTAAGGTTAATACCCTTACAAATTGTCATAATTTAACATCTGATATCGCATTAGTTGAACAATGGGCATTTATCAACAAAATGTACTTTAATATATCTAAATGTACAGTACTTCATTTGTGAAAAGATAACCCCAAACAAAAATATCATTTAAACAACATTATCATTAGGACATCTTGTATAGAAAAAGACCTGGGAATTTTAGTTAACGATAAATTTTCCTCCATTTCTCATTGTTCCAGACTTGCAAATCAAACCAATGTACTATTACGTAGAACAAATAAAACATTTATTTCCAAATCGGAAGAATGCCTTTTAACTTTGTACAGATCACATATAAGGCCTTATTTATATTATGGATCTCCATTTTGGAGCCCTTACTTAAAGTCAGATATTAATAAAATTGAACAGGTTCAACATAGAGTCACTAAGCAAGTACCCCACCTTGCTCACTTAGAATATGACACTAGACTTCAAAAAATGGGATTACATTCTCTTAAGCATAGGCGAACTAGAGGTGGCCTTCTGCAACTGTTTAAAATTCTTAAATCACCAGTTCAAATGGCCCAATGTGGCATTATTTATTCAATAAGGAAAATTGTGCCAAGACTTCATAATAAACAACTGGAAATTAAAAGAGCAAATAATAATAAGAGGCTAAATTTCTTTACTATCAGATCTCCCAGGATATGGAACAAACTACCCCAGGATATTGTTGATTCACCTGCCATTACAATTTTTAAGAATAAAATAGATAAATGGATGGATGAGCGGGATATGGGTTAATGTTCCATTTATATGGAGGACAATCTCGATGGGCAAACTGCCTCCTTTGTCCTATAAACCAAGTAAACCAAGCATGCATGCGGAGGTAACAGAGGGAAAAAAAAACAAACAAGAGTGCCCCTTTCACTTACTACTGCTGTGATACAGTTTCTCAGACTGCTAAAGAAATCAGGTAAATTCCATTATGAATGAGAGAAAAGATGCAAGCCGGCCCCGGGAGCCGGCACAGAGCGAGTGAAACAAGATACGTTTACTGCTTAGTGACGTAATTGTGGTTTGATTTGGGATTTTTTAGCCGCTGTGGAAAAATTGCTTGATTCAGGTAATCCTAGTTCGATGAAGGATTTTACATTTTTAACAGAAATTTTGGAAAATGTCTTCAAAATTACCAAGGATTATTTGGAGCATGACAAGGCGGTGCGTAGGGGATGGCTGTTTCAACACCATTTTTTATTTTTTCATGTTGTGATGCTGGAGGCTTGAATAAACTACTGTAGGCATGGTTTCAATCTGATTAAATGACTGTGGGAGGGGTAAAGATGAATAAACGACTCTGGGGGATCTGACATGCAGTTAGTGGGGGAATAAGTGGTGGCAGTTCTAAATTGTAATTGGGTGAGAGGAGATGCCGCTCATATAATAGGGTGTATTTAACACAGGAGGGTTTAATTAAGGTACTTATTACTGTGAAGATCCACACTTGCAGAGTTCTGTCTCTTGGGGCTCATCAGCTTTACTGGTGTCTTTATTAGTTCAATGCTGTGTTTCCCATTTCTGTGTAATGGTGGGCATAACCCTTATTTCATGGAATGTTAGAGGCCTTAACTCCCCATTATGTGGAAACAAGTTTTTGCACACTTGAAGAAATTACACACTAAAGTGGCCTTCCTTCAAGAGACAAAACTTTCTTATGATGAAGCTTATGAACTTAAAAAAGAATGGGAGGGGGTAGAGTGGCACTGCACTCACACTGTATCAAAGAGAGGGGTATCAATCCTAGTGCATAACTCCAAGCAATGGAAACCAATCCTGACACAATCAGATAAAGGGTAGATGGATTTTGGTCAAGGTTAATACCCCAGAGGATCCTCTGAGAGATGATATATATATGTGTGTGTGTGTGTGTGTATATACGTGTACATATGTATATATATTATACTGGCGCAGCCGTGGCAGTATAGTTAGAGTGAAGCTGCACTTCTATGTTAAAGTCCTGTGATTGATTGAGCTGTGTTGTGGCATCCATCTTATTTTGCTGCTTAGTGAGGCTGTTGAACTACGGAATGTTTTAAACACCAAAAGCATCAGAAAACAGCTGAACAGAATCCATTCTGAAGTTTTTGGTGCTTTAAGCTGGCACCAAACAAGTTTTCTATTTTGGGTGCCAGCTTAAACAGAGTACAACTTGTAAGCCATTCTATGTATGAGAAGAGTAGTATTTTCTCAACTTCTGCAGCCACAGCTGGAACTTGTGCTGCCAGCTGCTAAGTCAAGGAAAACCCATTGTTTTCTTCAAACAATAAAGTGCAGTTACTGGGCACACTGAGAGCCCACCCCCAGTGTGCCAAAATATATTTATTGTTTAAAAACCTGTAAAAGAAGAAAAACATCCCCTGAGTTATTTTCTTCAATGCAGAATCCTGCATCACAGTTTGCAATCATTTCAATGCAGGATCCTGCATCGAACTGCATCGAACTGCTGTGCCCCCTCCACTTGACAATGGGGTGCCCAATCACTGTATCGAGTTGATGCATATCCCCTCCCCCTCCACCCAGCATTCTGGCACACTGAAAGCCCACCACAGTGTGTGTATATGTACATATATATATATATATATATATATATATATATATATATATATATATATATATATATATATATATATTTATTATAGTGGCTCGGTAGTGCTTCTATAGTTAGGGTTGAGTACCCTATTTAAGGTTAATCTGAAATTTAGCAGCTTAATAACTTTGCCACCATATGACAGATTTGCCTGAAATTTGGCATGCATGGTCTGGTTCCATAGATCTCGGGACATGCCAAGTTTCACTATGGTCAAAGGTGCAGTCATGGAGCTACAGAGCACCGCAAAACACACAAATTATGCATTTTTGCGCATTATTTGCTCACACCTACAGGTTGCACGGTTTGCATGACCAATTCAAAACCTTCAGAAAACATGCAGCCAGGGTCCCTGATGTGCCTTTCAAAGATTTTGTGAAAAAATTTTAAACGGTTCAAAAGTTATTCAAACAAGTTTCCTATTATAGTCAATGGGAAAAGTTTAAATATGCGAAAGTGTCACAAATGCACTTTTTACTTTCACAAATGACCCTTGTAGTGTCACAAATTGGCCATCTGATTTTCAGTTGGTGGTCACAGAAATTCTTGGCATTTAAATGTGGGACCCTCTAGGGACACAATTCTTGTTGTGTTCACCTAATCGAGCCCTGAGGATGCTAGCCATGTCTTTTTTGGGGGATAAAACACCCCAGAAATATGTTTTTAAATTTTGTAGTAGAATAGACAGCATTAAGATATGTGCACACTTTCGTGATTTCATTTTATGTAAAGTGTCGTGATTTACGAAAGTACTTTGTGTCACTATGGCTAAAACAATAGGGAATCTTTGCCACCTTGCTGCAAAAGAACGGTTTGGTCTTTTGGGCTGAAATTTGGAGGGAAGAAAGCCAATATCCCAGATATGTGCCTTTTGGTGGTTTGGTAACAAAATATTAGAGGGTTGCAAAATTACGCACTCCAAAGTTGACAATTTTCCCATAGGTTAACATTATGGCGTTCTCCACGCCTTTCGGGGCCCATATCTCAAAAAACACTTCGAGATACAGACTTTTTGTTGGAAGAATGCTTAGGCCCCCACTAAGGGGCTAAGCACAAAACTAGCCTGTAAAGTCATAAATAATATGAGATTTTACATTTTTTCTACGTCATATGGTTATTGAGATATAAGGAATTTAGTATTCCAAATGCTCATTTTCTGCTCTGAGGGCCATTATTATGCATACGTTCTTTGTGTTTCTGAATGCACCTTTTTGAGAAACAAAAGGGTGTGCATTTGCGTTGCTGTTACAGTTAGCGTTTCCTTTTTTTCTGTAACTGTTTTCGTTAGCGTTTCCGTTTATGTCACTGTGTGTATTACCCTTTGCGTTTGTGTTTGTGCTTACGTTTGCGTTACTGTTACCCTTTGCATTTCTGTTACTGCTTTTGTTTGTGTTTACTTTTGAGTCACTGTGAGTGTTACCATTTACGTATGTGCTTGCGTTTGCATTTGTATTTCCTTTGGCGTCATCGTTGGTGTTACCATAAGTGTTTGCATTTCCAATTGTGTTACCGTGACCATGTGCATTACCATTTGCATTTGCATATGTGCTTGTGTTTTGTGTTTCCATTTGCGATACTGTTTCCTTTGGCATCATCGTTGGTGTTACTGCAACCATTTGAGTTTCCAATTGTGTTACCGTTATCATTTGCATGTTCGTTACCATTTGCATTTCTGTTGGCCTTAGCATTTGCATTTTCGGTATCGTTTCCATTGTTGAGTGTCTTACTGTTTTCTTCTGCATCGCTGTTGCCATTATCATTTCATTTCTGTTTGCGTTTGTGTTAGCGTTTGCATTCTCATTACCGTTTTCATTACCGTTTGTGTTTCTGTTGCTGTTAGCATTTGCGTTACCATTTGTATTACCATTTCTGTTTTTATTTACGTTTACGCTTGTGTTTCTCTTATCATTTGCGTTATTGTTTCTATTTGCATCACCATGTGCATTACCGTTTACTCTTGCATTACCGTTAGTGTTACTATTTTCTTTTACCTCACTGTTTCCATCCTCGTTTGTGTTAACGTTAACATTTGTGTTTTTGCATTTGTGTAGTGCAGTGCAACACATTTTTTTTTGCTATTTTTCTGCACTGTTTCCATGAAGCATAGTACAGCCAGTGTTTGGCTGATTGGCCTGAAACTTGGCATGTAGAAAGACCTTTGTTGAAGGAATATACCAGTTTGTGTTTGGTGAAAACATGTTGTTCCTTTCCAGAGTTATTGCCATTTGAAGTTGCCCCACTTCACATTTACTGATCTTTTGGCCACCAGGTCCACCATTTTAGTGCACTGTCTGCTGCGATTTCTGCCATTTTGTGGTGAAAGACTTCTTAAAGGTGCAGAAATATAAAAATTGAATATCTCTGGAATGGCTTGGTCTTTTCACATGACATTTGGAGGGTGTTGAGTGAATGTCCTGAGGATATGAATGATGCTGTTTACATGCTGGAAAAATAATTCACTTTGGAGATAATGTGTGATGCAGTTAACATTTTACACATAGCATTCTGCATGGTGCTACTGGCTTGAAATTTATAGCATAGGTAGCCCTAGTGGTACGGAGGTGCATTGCAGTGGTTTGCTGTGTAAAACATTAACAAGTGCAGGATTATGCCACTCTAACAAATGAAAATTAGGTTCATTACGCTTCAATAACTTTTGAACCTTGTGTCCAATTTGACTGGCATTTGGAATGTGCAAAGATTTCTAATACCTCTTTGACTGGGACAATTTATGGGTCACTGGCACTTACGGTTGTTGAATTGTGCATGTTACGTTGTTTGCTCGTGGTGCTGTGTGACCATTGAATGAATGTACACACAATTCTGGACACATCGTGTGCTATGGTGCATGTCTTCTTTTAACAATTTTTGGTTCCATCGGATATATGGTTCTTGTGTAGCGAGGTTGCAAACATGCTATTTGCGGCACTCCTGCACAGTTTCATAGCACTGCCAGTGTGTGGTTGATTGATATGATGCTTACCAGGTAGAAAGACATGTATTCAAGGAACATGACTGATTTTGTTTGGTGAAAAAATGTTGTCCCATTCCAGAGTTATTGACATTTGAACTATGCCCCCCTCACAGTTACAGATTGTTTGGCAACCAGGTCTGCCATTTTAGCACAATTTCAGCCCCAGTTTCTGCAGTTTTATGGTGGAAGACTTCTTAAAGGTGCAGAAACATAAACACTGAATATCTCTGGAACGGCTTGGTCTTTTCACATGAAATTTGGAGAGTGTTGAGTGGATGTTCTAGGGATGTGAATGATGCTGTTTATATATTGGAAAAATAATTCACTATGGAGATACTATGTGATGCAGTTAACATTTTGTGCATAGCATTCTGCATAGTGCTACTGGCTTGAAATTTATAGTGTAGGTAGCCCTTGTGGTACGGAGGTGCCTTGCAGTGGTTTGCTGTGTAAACATTAACAGGTGTGGAATTATGCCACTCCAATGAATGAAAATTTGGTTCATTATGCTTCAATAACTTCTGAACCATGTGTCCAATTTGCTTGGCATTCAGAAAGTGCAAAGATTTCTAATACCTCTTTGACTGTGACAATTATTGGGTCATGGCACTTATGGTTGCTGAATTGTGCATGTTATGTTGTTTGCTTATGGTGCTATGTGACTGGTGAATGAATGTACACACAATTCTGGACACATGATGTGCTACAGTACATGTCTTCTTTAAAACATTTTGGTTCTGTCAGATATATGGTTCTTGTGTAGCAAGGTTGCAAAAATGTTATTTGTGGCACTACTGCACAGTTTCATAGTGCAGCCAGTGTGTGGTTGATTGATCTGAAACTTGCCATGTAGAAAGACCTGTGTTCAAGGAACATGGCAGTTTTTTTTTTGGTGAAAACATGTTCCATTCCAGAATTATTGCCATTTGAAGTTGTCCCCCCCTCACAGTTACAAATTCTTTGGCAACCAGGTCTGCCATTTTAGCGCATTTTGGCTGCAATTTCTGCAATTTTGTGGTGGAAGACTTTTTAAAGGTGCAGAAACATAAAAATGGAATATCTCTGAAATGGTTTGGTCTTTTCACATGAAATTTGGAGGGTGTTGAGTGGATGTCCTGGGGATGTGAATAATGCTGTTTACGTGTTGGAAAAATTATTTACTGCAGAGATATTGCATGACACATTTAATGTTTTGCACATAGTGTTCTGCATGGTGTTACTGACATGAAATTTATAGCATAGGTAGCCCTAGTGGTATAGAGGTGCCTTGCAGTAGTTTGGTGTGTAAAACATTAACAGGTAAGGAATTATGCCACTCTGATGAATGAAAATTTAGTTCATTACACTTCAATAACTTCTGAACCATGTGTCCGATTTACCTGGCATTTGGTATGTGCAAAGATTTATAATGTATCTTTGACTGTGACTATGTTCAGGTCGCTGGCACTTATGATTGCTGAATTGCACATGTTATGTTGTTTGCTCATGGTGCTGTGTGACCGTTGAACGGATGTACACACAATTCTGGACACACAGTGTGCTATGGTACATGTCTTTTAACAATTTTTGGTACCATTGGATATATGGCTCTTATGTAGCAAAGAGGAAAAATTTTATTTGTGGCACTCCTATGCAGTTTTCCTGGCATGACGCTGCTCAACTGTTGAACAGATTCAGATAACATTTATTATACATGTTGTGGTATGGTACATGTCTTTTTCATTTCAGTCGGACATATAGTTTTT
Source organism: Neoceratodus forsteri (assembly GCA_016271365.2). Lineage (NCBI taxonomy): Eukaryota > Metazoa > Chordata > Ceratodontiformes > Ceratodontidae > Neoceratodus > Neoceratodus forsteri. Next base: position 159,070,292 of record CM028138.1, read on the forward strand.
GAGCAGCGAAGTGACAACAGTTCACATGGTGGAAGGGCACCACATTCCATTCACTATTTATAGTGCACATTCTCAGAAAGAAGGGAAATTCATGGCAAAAAACATTAGGGTTGTTCCACTGTGACAGAAGTGAGGAAATTCAGTGTTAGGATTGCCACCCCTTGCACCCCACGCCCACCCTGCCCCTACCAACAGGCATCAGAGGTGTGCATTGGGGTCATCGGTCCTCTCACCCCATTCTCCTACTACGGCACCACCTCGGCGTGTTTACACATGAAATGGGGTGCAAGCTAGGGCCAATGACCCCAATGCACACCCTGATGCCTGTTGGTGGGGGCAGGGTGGGTGTGGGGTTCAAGGGGTGGCAATCCTAACAATGAATTTCCTCGCTTTTGTCACTGTTTGTCACTGTGGAACAACCCTAACTGATGCATTAAACAGAGGTTTTTTGCCATGAACATATATATATCTCGACATAGAAACATAGACATTGACTGCAGATAAGGAACACAAGGTCCATCCAGTCTGCCCATTTCTTTTTCTACCTTATGAATGTGCCATCTGATTTTGCTTTGTCAATGGCCTATCTATTCATACTTGTCTTATTGCTCCCTTCTGCCTATCCCATGCCTATTTTAAGCCCTGCACTGTATTCATATCCACCACTTCCTGTGATAGGCAGTTCCATGCATCCACCCCCTTTCTGTGAAAAAGAACTTCTTCACATTTCCCCTTAATCAGCCTCCCTTTTATCTCATGCTGTGTCCTCTTGTCCTGCTATTTTTCTTATATTGAAAGATGTTAGACTCTTTCACCTTGTTAATGCCCTTAAGGTGTTTGAATGTTTCAATCATATCACCTCTCTCCTTCCTTTGCACTAGGATATACATATTGAGCTCTGTTAATCTGTCCTCATATGTTTTCTGATGCAGTCCCTGCACCATTTTGGTTGCCCTTCTCTGGGCTGCCTTCATTTTGTTAATGTCCTTGTGAAGGTGTGGCCTCCAGTACTGCACACAGTAGTCCAGATGGGGACTAACCAGTGTCTTCTAAAGAGGGGATTAATACCTCCCTCTTATGACTTGTGATACCCCTACTAATACACCCCAATATCCTCCTAGTCTTACCTACTGCTTTAGTGGCCTAAATGTTCAGTAACAGCACTTACAAAGAAGGACAACACTGGAAACTGTGCTGCATAATACAAATTGTACTCTTCAGATTTATTCAAAGTAAAATTCACCCAGCACTCAAGCAATGCCATAAATTCACCAACAAAGCAGAGACCCTAGCACCTCAGCAACTTGCCTTCCAAAGGGGGCATATACAGACTAGCCCCACCATTAAGTGTTTATATAAAAAACAGTGTGACATTTTACTTTATCTACATTGTGATAGGACTTCCAATTAAGGGTCCATTCTACATTTTAAATCATTTGACAATGTTTTTTTCATGTCACAAAGTCCTATTACTAAAAATGAAATAAAAAAATGGTAATGTCCCCAACATTAAGAAACAAGATGGCAGGTGATAAACAAAAGGTTTTGAATTGTTTACATCATAAAAAAACTTAACTAAATATTGTTTTCCAGAGTCCTTTAAATACTGGTGTTCTAACATCATTACTTTTAATAATATGGGATCAAGCTCACATCAATTGAACTGGTCAACCAAAAGTTTATTATATATATATATATATATATATATATATATATATATATATATATATATATATATATATATATATATATATATATATTTATATATATATATGTATATATATATATATATATATATATATATATTTGTGATAAAAGAACTACCAGATAAAGGGCTCTTATTAACAGGGAAAAAAAAAAAGAAAAAGACAAAAAAAAAAAAACAGATTTAGAAGCAGCATTCATTATCAGAGAACACAGAAAAGATATCAAAAAGGAGATCTAATACTTGAAAATATATATTAAGGTACATATCAAATCTATATTTTACAGTTCACAAAGATGTACTTGCACATACAAGAATCTCATTATTTACACAAGTCCAGAACAAATAACCAAACTAATTCCTCAATATACACTAATGTGTAACTATTTATTACATCTTACAGCATCTTTCAAAAGACTTCTCGATTTTAAATGACTAGGCATAGTAATCATTTTTGTCCTTATTCATCCTTTAAAAATGGTTTAAGATCCCATATTTCATTTAATCCACTAGGGCTAACAGTATTCATTCTGATATTCAGTAGCTTTCTCTTTTAAGTACCAAATTCTGTCTATTCCCTCCCCTTTCTGGTCTTTTGACCCATTCTAAAGCCATAAATGTAAGGCTATTTGGCACAGAGCCATGTTTTTCAAACAAATGTCTTCCCACTGGGGTATCTGTTCTTTGATTAATTATTGATCTTACATGTTGTTGTATAGGTTCCTTCAACATTCTTACTGTTTTACCAATATAGTATAATTTACAGTCACACCAAAGGACATATACTACAAAGGTAGTGGTACAAGTAATAAAGTCTCTAATCAGAAATCTTTCTCCATTTGATGCTAAAAACTGGTCCAGGTTGCATATATTGACAAACATTACATTTCTTGCACTGGAACAGCCTCATTAGGCTTTACTGGTATCCATGTTTCCCTAACTTGCTGTTTTTTTTTGTAGAATCTACTGTTTGCCAGTTTATCCTGAAGGCTAGATACTCTTCTAAAGGTGACCCTAGGTGAGTCTCCTACCAATTCCTTAAGAGAACGATCAGCCTTCAGGATATCCCAGTTTTTCCATACTACATTCCCCACCTTTCCTGATATTTTATTATATTCTAATGAAAGTGTAATAGGCCCTCCTTGCTCAGATTTAACAATCTTGTTAACATTTTTTGTTTTATCCTGTAGCAAATCTTGTTGTGTCCTATTTCTAACTTTCTTCAAAGTATCTCTCAGACAGTGGTCACTGTACCCTCTTTGCTTAAATCTTAATATAAGGTCTTCTGCTTGTTTATTAAACTCACTATCAGTTGTACAATTCCTCCTCAGTCTTATAAACTGTCCATATGGAAGAGAGTCTTTTAATTTAGCTGAGTGGGAGTGATCCTTTCTCAACAATGTGTTCGCAGCTGTCTCTTTTCTATATCCTCTTGTTGAGATAAGCTCTATTATAGAATTACCAATTAGTACAATATCCAAAAATTGCACCTCTTTAGAATCAGTAACATACTTAAACTTTAATTTTTCATCATTCATTTTCAACCATTTTATGAGCTCATGTACACTTCCACTTTCCCCATTCCAAACACATAGACAATCATCTATAACTACCCCATTTTATGATTTTTTTCCAAAAGGGATTAATGTCTGAGTTTAATAATACTACTTTTTCCCATGATCCCATAAAAAGATTTGCATATGATGGGGCCATTGAGGTCCCCATTGCTGTACCACACATTTGGCTATGGAACACATTGTCAAATTCAAAATAGCTGCCACTCAGCACAAAGTTCAAAGCTTTTACAACAAATTCCACTGGTGCATTTGTATGTACTCTATCTCTCGCTAAGTAATATTCTGCTGCCTTAACCCCATCTTGATGTCAAATTGATGTATGTAAAGACTCAACATCCACACAGATCCATCTATACCCCTCTTTCCACTCTACTTTTTGAAACTTCCTTATAGTGTCTCCAGTATCCTTCGGATAAGAAGGCAGAGTATGCATATTGTATTGCAAAAATAAATCAATGAACTAGCTTAAATGCTCTGTTAAAGACCCAACCCCAGAAACAATTGGTCTACCAGGTGGTTCTAAAATGCACTTATGTACTTTCAGTAAACAGTAGAACATTGGTATAACTGGATATTCACAGTACAAGTATTTAAACTCAGAATGTGACATGCTTCCATTTTTTTTCTGCCTCCCTTAGTAGTCTAAAAAGCTCTTTCTGATAAGAAAAAGGTAGGGTCAAGGGGTAATTTCCTATAGTTATTTATTTCAATAAGTAACTTCTCTACCATACACTTGTAATCAATTGCTTCCATTAAAACTACATCTCCTCCTTTATCCGCTTTCTTTATTATAATATCTTCATTTTCCATGAGCTTTTTTCATAGCTTGAATTTCTGCCTTTGTGAGGTTATTTCTCCCAGGACCCTGTTGTTGTGCTAACAGCTCTTTTAATTTAAACAGTACAGTGTTCTCAAAGGCATAAATAGAGCTACTAAAAACCAAGGGACAAAAATCAGATTTGCACATAAAGAAGGCTGCTCGCATATCTGCAAATTCGCTAGCTGAGAAACTTAAATCACTGTTATCGAATGTAAAATTAGTGCCCATAAATTCCTGAAAAAGCCTTCATTAATGTTATCCATTATGATACTCTCATTAAACTGTTCATTATCTAAACTTTCAGCTGCTCATATCAAAAAAATCAGTGTCTTCACTAACTAGTGGATCCACTTGTGTTTGTTGAAACCCATTGTTGCATTTGTTTGTACAGCAGTCTTTCTTGAAAAAAAGTACCGTAATCTAATTTTTCTAAACAGTTTGAAAATATCTACAAACACAGAAAATGGATTAATTATCAGTGTCGGCACAAAGTTCAAGCCACATTTCAATAGAGAAGTCTGAGCTTTTGTTAATTGAGTCTTAGTAAGATTAATTATTTGTAATTGGCCTTCTTGGGTGCTCTCAGAGTCCTTCGATTTTCGTTTTCTACTTCCTCTCTTACTTCTCCATTCCTATCGCCTTCTACAGTGTCCATCTGATTGTTCTTTCTTATCTTGTCTAAAAAAGGCCCTCTTGAATTTGAGATTGTGTTCTTAGTTAAGTCAATAGTCACATTCCTGGAAGTCTGTACTTCATTACCTCCCTGGGCATTTCCTTCATTACCAGACTTAGTTGTAGATTTTCTATTATGTGATCTCCCTCTACTTCTACTTCTCTGCCTTATGTTCTTTGGTAACACATATGCATTTTCTTCATAATCTCTGCTATCTCTCTGCAAATTAGCTTGTTTTCTCGCTATAGTGTCTCTTTCATGTCTTGCAATTTTATTTTTTAATGTTTTATCCAGATGATCAAAGTCTGGATGATTTTTGAAAGAAGACACTTCTAATTTAACTTTTCTGATCTCCTCCTCAAGAATTTCATAGTCCTCTGTATTTTCTTCTATAATTAATTTCATATACTGTATGCAAGCAATGCAGTCTCTGAGATCTTTAACCATTTTTTCTTACGTCTAAAATCTTTTAAGACACAAGATGGTTTTACTCAAAGTCCACGTGGGGCTTATATTTTCTCTATGTCGGTTTCCAAGGATGTGATATTATAACTTAAATTAATCTCTTTTATTAGTGATCTCTCAAGTTTCAAAAAGGAAGTCTTAATATAGCCTCCTGTAGACGTCATAGCTGAAGCTTCTTTCTCTGCTGCTCTGCCCCCTGTAGCTTAAATCTTGCTTGCTCCTTTCATTGCTGCAAATTGACCATTAATTCCAAACTGAAACTTGGGTTAACATTTTCATCTGATTGCTTCTCCCTTGTCGACAGAACTTCAGACATCATGTAAGTATGTTAAATGTCCACAGTTTCTTATTCTGAGTAAATTACTTGAAGTGTTTACTTTACAATGTGGAAAAAATTACAGCTTCACTTTCAAGTTAATTACTTGGAACGTTTACTTTCAATGTCTTCAAAAAATAATTGCAAAACCCACGTTCTGTATGCCATCAATTAGAATGAATAGATAACAGTCCCGATTTCAGAAAAAAACAAGTCTGTACACTGCTAAAAGCTTGGTGTAACAAACTTCCTTCTTAACTTTGGTAAATGTTGGGAAAAATGGCAATGTGAACACAGGCAGACAATAGCATATTTAAATCAAAATTCCAAAGTAGAAAACCGGTGCTGTACCACACCAAAGGTTGCACTGTAAGGTAGGCAAATCCTGAAAGTTACAAATGTTCAGTAACAGTGCTTACAAAAAAGGACAACACTGGAAACTGTGCTACATAATACAAATTGTACTCTCCAGATTTATTCAAAATGAAATTCACCCAGCACTCCAGCAATACCATAAATTCACCAATAAAGCAGAGCCCCTAGTGCCTTGGCAACTTGCCTTCCAAAGGGGGCATATACAGACTAGTCCCACTATTAAGTATTTATACAAAAACAAGGTGTGACATCATACTTCATATATATTGTAATAGGATTTCCAATTAAGTGTTCATTCTACATTTTAAATCATTTGATGATGTTTTTTCATGTCACAAAGTCCCATTACTAACAAGCATTTGTCAATGCCTAATGTTGTCGCACTGGCATTGGCTTTGGTAGTGCAGTGCAGAAACACATTTTGGACAGGATGTGAGAAATGACAGCTGAACTGTTCATAAGGAGGTGTAAAAAAATGGTGGTGTTGAAAATGTGGCATGTAAATATTGCAAATTTGCAAAGTTACAAGACTGTGTGGGAAATGCGAAACGCACGCTTGTAACACAGTCATTTTATGGACTTTTGGCACCAAATTTTCAGCATAGGCATTTTAGCACCTCTGCTTATGTACAGTGTCACTGTAATTTCCTCAAACTGCCCCAGAAAAGTGATTTTGCACAGTGACCACGCTATTCTGCGCCGGACGTGCAAAAAACACATTTCTGGCAGGATATATAAAATGACAGCTGTACTGTTCATCAAGAGGTGTGGAAAAATGCCAATGGTGAAAATCCAGAGTGAAAATATTACAAATACACAACGTTATGAGCCTGCATGCAAGCTGTGCAATGGACGCTCATAACACAGTCATTTTAAGGAGTATCATCATCAAATTTTCAACATAGGCATTTTAGGACCTCTGCTCATGAGCAGTGTCACTGTCATTTTCATAATCTGCCCCAAACACTGATTTCCCACAGCAGCCACGCTATTGTGCGGCGGAAGTGCGGAAACACATTTTAGCCATAATGTGAAAAATGACAGCTGTACTGTTCACAAGGAGGTGAAGAAAATGACAATGTTGAAAATCTGTGTGAAAATATTGTGATTATACGAAGTGTAAGGAAGTGCATATGTGCACAATACCAGCTATATAGCAGCCATTTTTGGACTTTTCCTCCAAATTTGCAACATAGGCTTTTTGAGAGCCCACCTCATGAACACTGCCACTGTCCTTGTGTTAATCAGTCCCAAAAGGTGATTCTGTGCAGTGACTAATAAATAACCTTTCGGGACAGATTAACATCATAACAGTGACAGAATTCATGAGGAGGGGTCCCAAAAACCCCATGTTGAAAATTTAGTGTAAAAAGTCCAAAAGATGCCAGACATCTGCATCAAAGTTGGAAAACCCCTATTTATTCCATTATACAGCTTACTGGCATTTCCTCAGTTCACGGTCGGCTTTGAAGAGTGCAGACGTGTTCCCGGTCCACCGAAGATCAGAAGATCATTGAGCCAAGCTCTGGAGGTAAGTATGGAGTGAGGGGGGTGTGGGGAGGCAGGGTGCACAGTGGGTGGGTGCAGGTGGTGAGTAGGGAGACTACGAGGGACCATTTTCTGTTTACAGGTGTAAAAAAAAAAACATCGCTGATGGTTTTCTTTTTCTACAGGTGTTTTTTTGGGGGGGGATGATACAGTAGACGACGAGAGATTGGGCACCCCCATCAGCAAATAGGGAGTGAGGGATACTAGCTGAAGGGGATTGGGCTCCCTGTCAGCACAGAAGAAGGGGGAACATCATGTTGAGGGGGAGTGGGCTCCCCATTGGCATTAAGGTGTGAAGGAGGAGAACAGATGCCCTGAGGTTGGGCTTCCATCAGCAAACAATGACAGCAGGGGGCACGCATGAGCTGAGGGGATTGGGCACGCCTCCAGGCAAAAAAGCAGGGGGGAACACATTATGCTGATGGGAAGTGGGCTCCCCTGTCAGCACAGAGATGAGGAGCAGGGCAAGCCAACTGGGGGATTCAGCACCCCTGTAGTCGGCAGTATAGCGGCCACTGTACTATCATGTTTGTAGCTGGTGAAGCACGTAGGAAGGTTCATTGCATGTGACGAGTTTTGTTTGCATTGCAGAGGACCTTTCCCTAGATGTGCTCACCATATTATGTATGCATGATGTGGTGCCGGCATGCTGGCTGATTGGGGAATGAGGAATGCACCTTCTGGTGCATTCCTACGTGCCAACAGCAACGCACCTCCAAATCTCCACTGCCGCAAGATGTTGGCCGCGCAAGCGTGCCAACATAAAAATGAAATTAAAAAATGGTAGTGTCCCCAACATTAAGAAACAAGATGACAGGTGATAAACCAAAGGTTTTAAATTGTTTACATCATAAAAACTTAACTAAATATTGTTTTCCAGTGTCCTTTAAATACTGGTGTTCCCATATTATTAAAAGTAATGATGTTAGATCAAGCTCACATAAACTGAACTGATCAACCAAAAGTTTATTATATGTATATATATTTTTTGTAATAAAAGAACTACCAGACAAAGGGCTCTTATCAACAGGAAAACAAAAACACAAAAGAAAAAGACCAAAAAACAGATTTAGAAGCAACATTCATTATCAGAGAACACAGAAAAGATATAAAAAAGGAGATCTAATACTTGAAAATATATATTAAGGTACATATCAAATCTATATTTTACAGTACACAAAGATGTACTTACACATGCAAGAATCTCATTATTTACACAGGTCAAGAACAAATAACCAAATTAATTCCTCAATATACACTAATGTATAACTATTTATTACATCTTACAGCATCTTTCAAAAGACTCTTCTATTTTAAATGACTAGGCATACTAATCATGTTTGTCCTTAGTCATTCTTTAAAAATGGTTTGAGATCCCATCTTTCACTTAATCCACTAGGGCTAACAGTATTTATTCTGAATATCCAGTAGCTTTCTCTTTTAAGTAACATATTCTATCCATTTCCTCCCCTTTCTGGTCTTTTGACCCATTCTAAAGCCATAAATTTAAGGCTATTTGGCACAGAGCCATGTTTTTCAAAAAAATGTCTTCCCACTGGGGTATCTATTCTTTGATTAATTATTGACCTTACATGTTGTTGTACATGTTCCTTTAACATTCTTGCTGTTTTACCAATATAATATAATTTACAGTCACATCAAAGGACATATACTACAAAGGTAATGCTACAAGTAATAAAGTCTCTGATCAGAAATCTATCTCCATTTGATGCTAAAAAACTTTGGTCCAGGCTGCATATATGGACAAACATTACATTTCTTGCACTGGAATAGCCCCTTAGGTTGCTTTAGTGGTCTGCTTGGATGATTCCAGGCCATCTGTGATGATGATGCCCAAGTCTCTTTCTTCCCTTGTGACTGCCAGCAACTCCTCTCCCAACTTATAGGTAGTTTCAGGGTTTCTCTTCCCTATGTGCATTATCTTGCACTTCTTTGCATTAAACCCCAGTTGGCACTCTTCCAATCATTTTGCTAGTTTATCCAGCGCTCTCCTCATTCTGCCCACCCTATCTGTATCATCTACTATGCTGCAGATCTTGGTGTCTTCTGCAAACAGACAAACCTTACCCTCCAGTCCATCTGCAATGTCACTGATGATATTGAAGAGGACTGGCCACAGGACTGATCCCTGAGGTACCCCACTTGTGACTTGCATCTCTTCTGACTGTATACCATTTACCACCTCTCTGCTTTCTGCCTGTCAACCAGTTTGCCACCCAGTTGACCAACTGCTGACCCACCCGAGCCTACCTAGCTTATTAATCAATCTTATATGTGGAACAGTATCGAAAACTTTGCTGAAGTCAAGGTAGGCAACATCAACTGCTCCCCCTTGGTCCACCACTTTGGTTACCCAGTCAAAGAAATCTATGAGATTAGTTTGACAGGGCCTTCCTGCTGTAAACCAATGCTGTCTTGAATCCAGTGCTGCTATGGATTCCAGGTATTGCACTATCCTTTCCTTAAGGAGTGCCTCCATAATCTTGCCCACTACTGAGGTAAGACTGACTGGTCTGTAGTTCCCTGCCTCATCCCTGTTGCCACTCTTGTGGAGTGGGAGCACAAGACCTTCTCCAGTCTTCTGGGACCTCTTCAGTGCTCAGAGACTCACTTAACAGTTCTGATAATGGATCTGCTAATTCCACCTTTAGCTCCATTATTACCCTGTGATGTATGCCATCAGGTCCCATTGCCTTGTCCACCCTGGGCTTGTCAAGCTCTTGAATGACCATTTCTTTTGTAAAGGGACTAGTGCTCACCTCCCACCCCCCTGTGTCTATGGTGCTGAGCTGTGGGACCGACCCTACCTTCTTCTCAGTAAATACTGAGCAGAAGTATCTATTTAGAATAGATACTTTTACATGGTCCTACTCCTCCCCCTTCTCCTTATCCCCTTTATTCTTAGCAATAGCCCCTCCAGACTTTCTCCTTTCACCAATGAATCTATAGAAAGTATTGCCACCTTCTTTTATTGTTTGTGCTAGTGTTTCCTCATTTTGGGCCTTTGCCTGCCTCACTACCTTCCCTGCTTCCCTTAGGGAAATTTGGTATGCCTCCTTATCTTTGTCCTGCTGTGTTCTATTATATTTCCTGAAGGCCAGCCTTTTGGCTCTGATCTTTTCTGCTACTGCTTTTGAGAACCAAAGTGGTTTTCTTCATCTTTTGCACTTCCTTTTCTGTCTAACACAATGGGATGTTGCTTCAAGTATTGCATCCTTAATGCTTGCCCACTTTGCGTTTACCCCCCTCACCTGTATTTCTTTTTGCCAGGGCTAGCTTAACTCTGTTGGCCATCTTATCAAAGTCAGCTCCTCTGAAGTCCCACATTTTTGCCTAGGAATGAGATGATTTAGTTCTAGTGGCCAAATTGAACCATACCATGTTAATGCTTTAGTTAGGGTGAATATATACACACACATATGTCACCACTCACCTACTACAACCTGCATTCTAAATGAAACTGCTTTACAAAACAGTTTCTCTTTTCTCACTGCTACCTGTAACTTACTCAAATAACATTGCAAAGCACACTCACCTGTGTCCCATAGTGTTTCTGAGACTTCCAGCCCATTCAAAACAAACACACACACACACACACACACACACACACACACACACACAGACCACAGACAGAAAGAGCAGAAAGCACCTGATGACCCAATGGCACACCCCAATGCCTGTTGGTGTGTGGAGGGTGGGAACCCTGAGGGTGGGGTATTAGTTTTGGAAACCCTAACACCTCATTTCTGTGCTTTTGTTGCTGTGGTATTCACCCTAACTAATGCATTAACAACATTTTTTGCAAAGAATATATATATATATAGATAGATATATTTATATTTATATATATATATTATAGGGGCGCAGTCATGCCTCTATAGTTAGGGTTATGAAGGCACTTTAATGTTAAACTTGAAATTTTGCAAAGTAACACCTTTGGATCTGTCCAACAGATATGCATGAAATTTGGTATGGGTGGTGGGGCATGGTAGATCTCTTGATCTGCCAAATTGCATTTTGGTCAGACTTACAGTTTTTGTACAGTGAATCACTGAAAAATGCACTTTTTGCCAGTTTTGAGGGCAGTTTTTCAGATATTGTCCATTGTGCTGCGCGGCCGGCCACCATGTGGCATGCTGGTCTGAAACTTGGCACATAGAAAGAGACTGGGTCAAGGAACATGCAACATTTTCTTTGGTGAAAAAATATTAATCCATTCAAATGTTCTTAAACTTTTTAGCTCCCATTATAAGTCTATGGAAAAATGTATATGGTTATTTTGCGAAAGAAGCATGGGGTTTTGGCCCTCTGGTCACTCCTCACACTCAACAAATTTGCAGGCTCATGATCAAAGATTCTTTGATCTCGAGAAATTCATTGATCGTGATGGCCGCCATCTTGTTTCCAGTTTGGGGTTGGAAAAAAACAAATATCTCAGCCCAGGGGTAACTTCTGAAGTAAAACTTGGATGGGTTTTGCTCAGGGGGCTTCCCTCTATCAAGTCATGCCTCTGGCTTAATGTAGTTGTGTCAAACAATGGAGTTTTAACATGTTTAAATTCTTTGATCGCAGCTCGCTAAGGACCTTTGGTTGTGAGCATGCAAATTCTTTTATCGTGAGATTCTTTGATCACAATCTTCGTTCGTGAGGGGAGGGATGAGATGGCCAGATTTCTGGGTTGGAAATAAACAAATATCTTGCCCAGGGGTGACTTGTGAAGTAAAACTAGGACGGGTTTTGCTCAGGGGGCTTCCCTCTATCAAGCCATGCCTGTAGTTTAATGTAGTTATGTCAAAAACTGGAGTTTTAACATTTTTAAATTTTTTGATCATGAGCCTGCATATTCTTTGGTCGCAAGATTTTTTTGATCGTGAGCTTTGTTCATGGGGGGGGGGGACGAGATGGCTAGATTTCTGCTGGACCAGATGTCTCTGAAAGGGACCAGATAGCCCAAATTTCATGACCAGATGTCCCCCTCATTAGCAAAGATTATCTTTGATTGCGAGGTCATGGCCGATTTTTGCTATCAAAGAATTTTTAAAGGTGCAAAAAATTTAAAATTAAATATCTTGGAAACGGTTTGGTCTTTTAACTTGAAATTTGGAGAGTATTGATGGAATGTCCTGTAGATGTGAATTATGGTGTTTAGGTGTCAGAAAATTAATTTTCTATGGAGATATTGAGTGACATAGTTTACATTTTGCAGATAACATTCTGCATTGTGGTAGTGGCTTAAAAGTTATAGGGTATCTAGCCTTACTGTCTCAGAGATACTTTTCATTGGTTAGGAGTGTGAAATGTAAACAGGTGCGGAACTATGCCACTCCGATGAATGAAAATCTAAAACTTTAAAATTAAATATCTTCTAAATGGTTTGGTCTTTCAACTTGAAATTTGGAGGATGTTGAGGGGATGTCCTGTAGATGTGAATTATGGTGTTTAGGTGTCCAAAAATGTATTTGCTGTGGGGATATTGCATGACAGAGTTTACATTTTGTGGATAGCATTCTGCATTGTGGTAGTGGCTTGACATTTATAGGGTAGCTAGCCTTACTGCCACTCAAGTAATTTTCAAAAGTTATATGTGTAAAATGTAAACAGGTGCAAAATTATGCCACTCTGATGAATGAAAATTTGGTTTGTTTCAAGTTGGTGGGAATGTGGAACCCAAAGGGCTCTGTGCTCCAACCAATTTGCGCTCTCACCAATACATATGATATTCAGTACTTGTGCTGTTGCGTTAGGTAGAAATTTGCAACTTGGGGGGAGCAAGGTACCTGAAGGGTCCAGCACTCCCACCAACTTGCTCAACATTGTACTTTACTATGCTTTCTCAAACTGTAAGGAAATTCTTTGCAAAGAACTGCTTTAATGCAACAGTTAGGGGTTTTCACAGTGACTAAAGCAAGAAAATTCCCCATTAGGGTAACCACCCCTTGCACCCCATGACCACCCCACCCCCACAAACAGGCATCAGGGTGTGCATTGGGGTCACCGGTCCTAACTCTCACCCCATTTTTCTATACTGCACCACCTCTGCTTATTTACACATGTAATGGGGTGAGAGTTAGGGCCGCTGACTCCAATGCACAGTCTGATGCCTGTTGGTGGGGAAAAGTGGTCATGGGGTGCAAGGGGTAGTAACCCCAATGGGGAATTTCCTTGCTTTAGTCCCTGTAAAAAACCCTAACTGTTGCATTAACACATTTTTTTGCAAAGAACATATATATAAACATATATATATATATCAGAGGCAAAGAACTCAGTTTAATGCATCAGTTAGGGTTGTTCCACAGTGACAAAAGTGAGGAAATTCGGTGTTAGGGTTGAAAACCCTTAGATTCCCAGTCCATCAATTGGTAATAGTGCGATTAGATATCGGCCCCACTGCACCCCATCACATGTAAAAAAGCAGAAGTATAGGAACGGGTGAGAGTTAGGACCGACCCCCAATGCTCACCCTAATGCCGGTGGGGGTGGGCTGGGAGTCCAAGGGGGTTTTCAACCCTAACACCAAATTTTCTCACTTTTGTTGCTGTGGAAGGGCCCTACACTCCCGTCATGTGATGTCTTGTGACATAGTAACAGGAACAGCAACACAAACAGAAGCACTAACAGTGGCGCACATGGTAACACAGGCGTGACTGAGAACAGAAAGGATAAGGCACACGGTGGCGTAGACAGGAACAGTCCACCACGTGATGTCTTGTCACATAGTAACATGGTGCCTGCAAATGCAAATGGCAATGGGCATGGTGACACAAAGCAAAACAGAAAGAGAAACAGTACTGTAGACACAAATGGCAAAAAATAACAGAAACACAAGTGTAAATGAAAACGCATAGGATAATGCACTTGGTGGCGCAGACGTGAACAGTAAGTGAAATGGGTACGGAACCGCAAGTGGAAAGGGCAAAGGTAACAGGCTGGTTTTTCCCAAAAGGAGCATAGAGAAATACAGTGAGTACAAAGAATGTCTGCATAATAATGGGTCTCGGAGCAGAAAATAAGGAGTTGGAAGACTAAATTGCTTATATCTCAGGAACTGTACGACGTAGAAAAAAAATTTAAAAGTCATATGATTTATGACTTTCCTGGCTAGTTTTGTACTTAGCTCCTTTTAGGGGCTAAGTATTTTTCTGACGAAAAGTCCGTATCTCGCACCGTTTCCAAGATACGGGCCCTGAAAGGAGTGGTGAACGCCGTAATGTTATCCTATGAGAAGAAAAGAGAAGTTTGGAGTGCCATAACTTTGGCTCCCTGTAACATTTTTTCACCAAACCACTAAAAGGCATATCTGTGGGATGTTGGCTGTCTTCCCTCCAAATTTCAGCCTAAAAGACCAAGCCGTTATTTTGCAGCAGGAGCCAAAGGATTGCTGCAATGCATCATATGTCGTAATGTTATCCTATGGGAAAAGTGTAAAATATGGAGTGCCGTAACTTTGCCGCCGTGTAATATTTTTTCAACAAAACACTGAAATGCACATCTGTGTAATGTCGGGCTGCATTCCCTCCAAATTTCAGGCTAAAGCACCAAACCGTTCTTTTGCAGCAGGGTACCAAAGAATTGCTGTTATTTTCCCACAGCCTAGAAAAGTACTGTTGCAAATTGAGACTGCTTTCGCAAATGCATTCGACAGTGTTGCAAGTGTGACAGTACTTTGTGAAAATACTTTTTTCAGAAATTTGAAAAACATATTTCTGGGGTGTTTTACCTCAAAATAAAGACATGGCTAGCATCCTCAGGGCCCGACCAAGGTGAATACAAAAATAATTAGGTTGCTAGAGGGTCCCAATTTTAAATGCCAAGCATTTTTTTGATCACTAACTGAAAACAAAATGGCAGATTTGAGACAGTAAATGGGCCATTTGTGACACTAAAAAGTGAATTTGCGAGACTGTCAAACTTTTTGTTAACTTTTCCCTTTGACTTATAATGGGAAATTGTTTTTTGAATAACTTTTGAACCGTTTAATATTTTTTCACAAAATCTTCAAAAGGCACATTGGGGACCCTGGCCACATGTTCCCTGAAGATTTCAGACCTGTCGCACAAACCGTGCGACCTATAGGCACGACCGCAGAATTCCAGAAAAAGCGTAAATGCACGCGCATATCACGCTTCATAACTCCGCAGCTGTGTATTTGACCAGTATGAAACTTGGCAGATCCCAAGGTGTATGGGTCTTGATCATGTATTCCAACTTTCAGGCAAATCTGTCAAACAGTTGCAAAGTTATTAAGGTGCAAAAGTTTGGGTTTAACATGTAAATGGCTCCTCAACCGTAACTATGATAGCACTACCGTGCTACCATTTTATATATATATATATATATATATATATATATATATATATATATATATATATATATATATATATATATCCACATTAAGGTGTGCAGTCACACTTTGATATACGCACACCTTGGTGTGTGTTGTTACAGACAAGGCCTCAGGCAGATTACATCAACTACCCAAGGCGTGTGCATATCAGAGCGTAACTGCACAACCTAGAATGGGTTATCTATCTTAAAAAATGGCAAAATTGTTTTGGAGGGTGTTGAAAGTGCAGCTCTGAAGTCACATGATCATGAGATGTGTTTCAACCAACCAGCAGAGATTATTTTTCCTACCCATTTTATATATATAATTAGAGGCAAAAAACTCAGTTTAATGCATCAGTTAGGGTTGTTCCACAGCGACAAAAGTGAGTAAATTTGGTGTTAGGATTTAAAAACCCCCTTGGACCCCCCAGCCCACCCCCCAACTGGCATTGGGGTGCACATTGGGGTCGTCGGCCCTAACTCTCACCATCACATGTGTAAAGAAGCAGAAGTATAGGAGAATGGGGTGAGAGTTAGGACCAAAGACCAATGCGTACTCCCCAATGCCGGTTGGGGGGAGGCTGGTGGGGATCCAAGGGGATTTTCAACCCTAACACTGAATTTCCTCACTTTTGTCGCTCTGGAACAACCCTAACTGCTGCATTAAATGGATTTTTTTTGCCTCTAATTTCCCTTCTTTTTGAGAATGATAATGAGAAATAGTGAATGTAATGCGGCGGCAGAAGCGCAGGGGCCGACAGCAATGCAAACAGTGGCGCACATGGTAACGCAGGCGTGAATGAGAACAGAAAGGGTAATGCACAAGGTGGCGCAGAAGGGAATAGTCCGCCACATGATGTCTTGTCACATAGTAACATGGTGCCCGCAAACACAAATGGTAATGGGCATGGCGATACAAAGCAAAACAGTAAGAGAAACAGTACTGTAGACACAAATGGTAAAAAATAACAGAAACACAAGCGCAAATGAAAACTCAAAGGATAACGCACATGGTGGCGTAGACATGAACAGTAAGTGAAATGGGGACGGAACTGCAAGCGGAAAGGGCAATGGTGACAGTAATGTAAGCACACAGGCTGGTTTTCCCGTAAGGTTTCATAGAGAAAGACAGTGAGTACAAAGAATGTATGCTTAATAATGGTTCTCGGAGCAGAAAATGAGGAGTTGGAATACTAAATTGCTTAAATCTCAGGAACCGTACGACATAGAAAAAAAATTTAAAAGTCATATGATTAATGCCTTTCTTGGCTAGTTTTGCACTTAGCCTCCCTTTAGGGGGCTACACATTTTTCTGATGAAAAGTCTGTATCTCGCACCGTTTCCAAGATACGGGCCCTGAAAGGAGCGGTGAACACTGTTTTCCTGTGGGAAAAAAAGAGAAGTTTGGAGTGCCATAACTTTGGCTCCCTGTAATATTTTGTCACCAAACTACTAAAAGGCACATCTGTGGGATGTTGGCTGTCTTCTCGCTAAATGTTAGCCCAAAAGACCAAACGTTATTTTGCAGCAGTGTGCCAAAGGATTACTGCAGTGCGTCGGACGCCATAATGTTATCCTATGAGAAAAAGCATCAACTTTGGAGTGCAGTAACTTTGCTGCCATGTAATATTTATTCAACAAAACACTGAAAGGCACATCTGTGACATGTCGGCTGCGTTCCCTTCAAGTTTCAGCCCAAAACACCAAACAGTTCTTTTGCAGCAGGGTGCCAAAGAATTGCTGTCATTTTCCCACAGCCTAGAAAAGTACTGTCGAAGTTTGCGAAAGTTTTTGCAAATTTATTTGACACTATCGCAAGTGCGACAGTACTTTGTGAAAGTACTTTTCCAGAAATTTGAAAAACAGATTTCTGGGGTGTTTTACCCCCAAATAAAGACATCGCTAGCATCCTCAGGGTCTGACAAGGTGAACACAAAAATAATTAGGTTGCTAATGGGGGCTAAGAGCAAAACTATCCAGGAAAGTCATAAATCATATGACTTTTAAATTTTTTTCTATGTCGTACGGTTCCTGAGATATAAGCAATATAGTATTCCAACTCCTCATTTTCTGCTCCAAGAACCATTATTATGCATAGATTCTTTGTACTCACTGTCTTTCTTCATGCAGCTTTTGAGGAAAACCAGCCTGTGCACTTACATTACCGTTACCGTTACCGTTTTTGCTTGCAGTTCCGTTCCTGTTTCACTTACCGTTCATGTCTACGCCACCATGTGCATTACCCTTTGTTTTTCATTTGCACTTGCTTTTGCATTGTTTTTAACATTTCTGTCTACTCTACTGTTTCTCTTTCTGTTTCGCTTTGAGTCACCATGCACATTACTATTTGAGTTTGTGGGCCCCGCGCTTCCGCCGCCGCATTATATTCATTATTTCTCACTATCATTCTCAAAAAGAAGGGAAATTAGAGGCAAAAAAACTCCATTTAATGCATTAGTTAGGGTTGTTCCACACTGACAAAAGTGAGGAAATTTGGTGTTAGGGTTGAAAGTCCCCCTTGGCCCCCCTGCCCACACCCCCAACCAGCATCAGGGTGCGCATTAGGGTTGTCAGTCCTAACTCTCACCCCATTCTCCTACACCTCTGCTTCTTTACATATGTGATGGGGTCAGAGTTATGGCCGACAACCCTAATGTGCACCCTGATGCAGGTTGGCAGTGTGGGTGAAGCCAAGGGGACTTTCAACCTAACACCAAATTCCTCACTTGTCAGTGTGGAACAGCCCTAACTAATGCATTAAATATAGTTTTTGCCTCTAATATATATATATATATATATATATATATATATACACACACACACACACATATATATATATATATATATATATATATATACATATATACATATACACACACACACACACACACACACATATATTTATTTATTGAAATGTTTCACCAGGAGGGCACACTGAACAACAAGTTGCTCATCTCATGGTGCGACCTGGGGGGAAGGGGTTTCATAGGGTTGTGAAGGATGAACAGTTACAATAGTATGTGGGTAGTACAAATAATACAGCATTGTAAGATTATGCAACAGTTGAAACACAAAGTACTGTACAATAAACAGTAGTGGAACATTGGGTAAATTACAATACATGTCCAAAATCATACAAAAGAACATATAAACATACAAAACAGTAATAATGCAACAAAACCATTTATAGTGCATGAATGTACCAGGAGCAGGTTCGAGGTAGTAAGCAAGTGCTGTTGGAGTAAAAAGGATGGGGTAGGTTGTGCACATGGGTGACCCAGAAGGGCAGGAGAAGAAGAGAGGGGGAGAGGCAAGAACTCAATATATGGATAAGGGGTAGCCATTTCCTGATTTCCCCTTCAGGATGTTGAGAACCCTGCCAGGGGGAGGTCAGGGTAGAAAGACAAAAAATAGGAATTGGTATTAAGGAGAATTAAAACAGAAATAGCTGAGGGAGAGGTAATTGTGTACAGTGGAGGTATGAGAGTAACTGGAGGAGGAATGTTGCATTTCAGAGGGGAGAGAATTCCTGATTTTAGGGAAGCGATGGGTGAAACCCATCTGACCAAGGAGGGTTGTGCGTATATATATATATATATATATATATATATATATCACACACACATGCACATATTATAGGGGCGCGGTCACGCCCCTATATTTAGGGTTGAGTAGGCACTTCTAGGTTAAACTCAAACTTTTGTGCGTTAATAACTTTGGACCCATTAAACAGGTTTGCATGACATTTGGTATGTGTGGTGGGGTATGGTTGATCTCTTGATTTACCAAATTTCATTTCAGTCAGACTTGTGGTTTTTGTGCATCAAAACGCTGAAAAATGCACTTTTCACCAGTTATGTGGGCAGTTTTTCAGATTTTGTCCGTGGTGGTGCATGGTCGTTATGTTGCATGCCACTCTGTGACTTGGCTTGTCTGAAAGAGCTTGGGTGAAGGAATATGCCGCTTTTCGTTTGGTGAAAAAATATTAATCCATTTAAAAGTTATTAAAGTTTTAAGTTCCCTTTATAAGTCAATGGGAAAATTTATATGGTTATTTTATGAAAGAAGAATGGTGTTTTGGCCATCTAGTCCCTTCTCACGATCAAAGAATTTGCAGACTCACAATCAAAGAATCTTTGATCGTGAGGAATTCTTTGATCGTGACGGCCACCATCTTGTTTTCAGTTTGCGGGCAGAAAAACTCAAATATCTCAGCTCAGGGTTGACTCCTGAAGTAAAACTTGGATGGGTTTTGCTCAGGGGGCTTCGCTGCTCTATCTAGCCATTGCTGTGGTTTCTTCTAATTTGGTCAAAAAATAGAATTTTGAAGTTTTAAAATCTTTGATCACGGCTCACTAACGATCTTTGATTGGGCGCCTGCAAATTCTTTGATTGTGAGATTCTTTGACCGCGATCTTTGATCACGAGGGCATGACTAGATGACCAGATGAAAAAATCTAATTTCTCATCCCAGGGGTGCTTTATTAAGTCAAATGAGGATGGGTTTTGCTCAGGGGGCTTCGTTCTATCAAGTCATGGCTGTGGTTTCA
Source organism: Neoceratodus forsteri (assembly GCA_016271365.2). NCBI lineage: Eukaryota > Metazoa > Chordata > Ceratodontiformes > Ceratodontidae > Neoceratodus > Neoceratodus forsteri. The sequence goes on from CM028138.1 coordinate 159,090,667, forward strand.
TTTATTTTTGTCTAAAAATGTACTTTCATCATTTTTTATTCTTTGATTGCAAGCCTGCAAATTCTTTGTTCGCGAGCCTGCAAATTCTTTGATCGAGAGATTCTTTGATCACAATCTTTGATTGCAAGGGAGGGACTAGATGGCCAGATTTGGAGGGACCAGATAGCCCAAGTTTAAGATTTTTTTAAATTAAATATCTCGGAAATGGTTTAGTCTTTTCACTTGAAATTTGGATGGTGTTGATGGGATGTCCTGTAGATGTGAATTATGGCATTTAGGTGTTGGACAATACATTTTCTGTGACGATATTGCATGGTGCAGTTTACATTTTGTAGACAGAGTTTTACATTGTGGTAGTGGCTTGAAATTTATAGGGTAGCTAATGTTAGTGCCTTGGATATACTTTTTAGTTGTCAGCTATGTGAAATGTAAATAGGTGCAGACTTGTGCCACTCCGACGAATCAAAATTCTTTCTCAAAAAGTAAGGAAATTCTATGCAAAAAACTTTGTTAATGCATCATTTAGTGTTAAAACACAAAAAGCCAGGAAATGAGACCTTTAGGGTTGCCCCATCCCCCCAGTGGACCTGCCCATCCTCCTGAGATTGGCAGTTGATGGGGTGTGTCTTTGCGGTTGTGAGACCTAAATGTTACCCCATTCTTCTTTACTGTGGCTTGTGAATATGACTACACATGGAATGGGGTGACATTTAGGCCTCACAACCCCAATGACAGATCCCATCATCTGCCAATCTCAGGAGGATGGGTGGGTCCATGAGGGGAGAGGGGCAACCCTAAAGGTCTCATTTCCTGACTTTTTGTGTTTTAACCCTAAATGATACATTAGTGAAGTTTCTTTGTATAGAATATATATGTGTGTGTATGTGTGTGTGTGTGTATATATATATATATATATATATATATATATATATATATAATGCAAAAACATTGTTAATGCATCAGTTAGGGTTCTTCTACAGTGACAAAAGTGAGGAAATTTAGCATTAGGGTTCCCACCCCTTGCAATCCAACCCACCCTGCCCCCACCAACAGGCTTCGGGTTGTGCATTGGGATCGTCGGTCCTAACTCTCACCTCATCCCATGTGTAAACAAACTGAGGTGGTGCAGTGTAGGAGAATGGGGTAAGAGTTAGGACCGATGACCCTAATGCACACCCCAAAGACTGTTGGTGGGGACAGGGTGGGGGTGGGGTGCAAGTAGTGGGAACCCTAATGTTGAATTTCCTCACTTTTGCCACTGTAGAAGAACCCTAACCGATGCATTAACAATGTTTTTTGCATATCATTTTCTTACTTTTTAAGAAAGAATATAAAGTAGAAAGTTACACAAGCTGGTGGGAGCGCGGTGCCCTTCCACCATGTGATTTTGTGTGACTATAGTAACAGTAAGTGCAATGCAAACACAGGAGCAAACGATTATGCACATGGTGATGCAAACGTAAATGGTAACAGAAACAGTAATAGAAATGCAAGCGCAAACTGATGCCAAAGCGAACAGTGACATAAACAGAGACACAAATGGAGTGCGTACAGAATGCAACTGGTAACACGCATGTTCACGGTACCACAATTGTAAATGCAAATGGTAACGGTAACAGCAACAATAATGCCAAAGTAAACAGAAGCACAAGTGCGTACAAAATTGCAAACCGTAACACGCACAGTCACAGTACCACAATTGTAAATGCAAATGGTAATGGTAACATCAACAATAATGCCAAAGGAAAGAGAAATGCAAATGCAAGTGCGTACAGAAATGCAAACCATTATGTGCAAGGTCATGGTACCACAATTGTAAACGTAAATGGTAATGGTAACAGCAATAATAAAGCCAAAAGAAACAGAAATGCAAGACCATGTGGAAACGCAAATTGTAATGCACACGGGCATGGTACCACAGTTCCAAATGCAAATGGTAATTGTAACAGCAACAATAAGACAAAATGAAACAGAAACAGAAATGCAAGTGCAAAAGAAAATGCAAACCGTAATGCACACAGTGGCATAGACGGGAACGGTGATAGAAGCGCAACTGGAAATGCTAAGTGGCACAGTAACGAAAGTGCACATCCTTCTTCTCCCCAAAAAGTGCATTGAAAAACACAGTGAAAACAAAGAATGTAGGCATAATAATGGACCTGGGAGCACAAAACTAGGACTAGAAATACTAAATTGCTTATATCTCAGGAACCATATGACGTAGAAAAAAAAAATAATTTTTCGTATGAGTTATGACTTTCCTGGCTAGTTTTGTACATATCCCCCATTTTGGGGGCTAAGCATTTTTGTGATGAAAAGTCTGTATCTTGCACCATTTCTGAGATATGGGCCCTGAAAGGTGCAACAGATGCCATAATGTTATCCTATGCGAAAAAGCATCAAATTCGATATGCTGTCACTTAGCTGCCATGTAATATTTTTTCAGAAAACCACAAAAGGGCACATCTGTGGTACATAGGCTTTCTTCTCTCCAAATTTCAACTCAAAAGACTAAACCGTTATTTAGCAGCATCGCGGCAAACAATTCCTGTAATGTGGCAGATGCCATAATGTTATCCTAAGGGAAAAAGTGTAAATTTTGGAGTGCTGTCTCTTAGCCATCCTATAAAATTTTTTGACCAAACCACCAAAAGGCACATCTGTGGGATGTTGCCTTTCTTCCCTCCAAATGTCAAGTAAAAAGACCAAACCATTTCCGAGATAGTCAATATCAAAGATTGCTAAAATTTCGCTATCTATTCCATTATAAAAAATCCGACCATCTTGTCCCTCCCTCACAATTAAAGATGGTGATCAAAGAATCTCACAATCAAAGAATTTGCAGGCTCGCAATCAAAGAATTTGCATGCTCATGAATAAGGAATTTAAAACCTTATCAATAAAACAATTGAAGGAATTGCGGTAAACCACCACCAAGTTTCAACAGAACGAATCCCCCTGAGTAAAACCCACCCTCATTTGACTTCCTAGGACACCCCTGGGCTGAGAAAATTGATTTTTAAATTGGGCCATCTCGTCCCTTGCTCGCGATGCACAATCACGATCAAAGAATCTCACGATCAAAGAATTTGTAGGCTCATGATCAAAGAATTGTCAGCCTCATTAACAAAGAATTAAAAATGTCATAAGTCAAGAAAATGAAGAAATTGTTGTAAATCATCTCCATGGTTTGACAGAAGGAATCCCCTTGAGTAAAACTCACCCTCATTTGACTTCCTAGGACATCCCTGGGCTAAGAAAATAGATTTTTTTTATCCAGCCATCTCATCGCTCACTCACGATGCAGAATCGCCATCAAAGAATCTCGCGATCAAAGAATTTGAAGGCTTGTGATCAAAGAAATAGCATGCTCATGATCAAAGATGAGGGATGAAATGGCCAGATTTTAAAATTATTTTTCTCAGCCCAGGGGTGCCCTACTAAGTAAAATGGCCGGGTTTAGCTCAGGGGGCTCTGCTCTCCCCCCATCTGAATAACAAAAATAATGTTTTGAGTATCCCTGGTAGTCTAGTGGCCCCCCATCATAATAAAATAGTCATTTCTAATGCCTTGATAGTCTAGTGCCTCCCAATGTGCATGTTTTTACATTGCTGATAGTCTAGTGGCCACCCCTTGAGCTGTATAACATTATTCTTATTGCTAATATCCCTGGTAGTTTAGTGCCCTCCCAATCTGTATTAAATAATATTATTTGTAGAGATGCCTGGTAGTCTAGCGGCCCCCCTAGCATAATAAAATATATCCTTATTTTGTATTTCCTGGTAGTCTAGTGGCCCCCCATCTAGCCGTGCCAGTCCACCCAGCACCCCTCACCCTTCCCCAGCCAGTGACTGGCACAGCCCACCTCTCACCTCCACTGCCAGCCACCTACTGTGTCCATTACGAGTGCTAATGCAAAGATGCACTCTGAAAATGTTTCTGAGCATCTCTTTCCATTACCGATCATAATGCAAACAGTCAGCAGCTGGCTGTGGAGGTGAAGGTGGGCTGCCAATCACCAGCTGGGGAAGAGGGTGTAGGAGGGTGCTGTGGTGGGCTGCCAGAACTGGCACGCAGGTGGGGGGTGGGGGCCACTAGACTACCAGGAAATACAAAATAAGGATATATTATATATTATGCTAGAGGGGGCCATAGACTACGAGGATCTCTATAAATAATGTTATTAAATACAGATCGGTGAGCCACTAGACTACCAGGGATATGAACAATAATAATAATGTTATACAGCTTGAAGGGGGGCCACTAGACTACCAATGATGTAAAAACATACACATTGGGGGGGCACTAGACTACCACAGAATTACAAATAACTATATATTAATATGATGGGGGGGCCACTAGACTACCAGGGATAGTTAAAACTTAATTATAATTATTCAGACAGGGCAGAACGAAGCCCCCTGAGCAAATCCCACCCTCATTTGACTTTATAGGACACCCCTGGGCTCAGAAACAACCATTTTAAATCTGGCCGTCTCGTCCCTCGCTCACGATGCATGATTGTGATCAAAGAATCTTGCAATCAAAGAATTTGTAGGCTCGTGATCAAAGATCGTTAGCGAGCTGCGAACAAGAATTTAAAAGCTAATAACTCTATTTTTGGACCGATCTGAATGGAGCCAAACCCATGGCTCGATAGATCGGGGTCCCCTGAGTAAAACCAATCCAGGTTTTTCTTCAGAAGTGACCCCTGAACCAAGATATTTGTGTTTTTACGATCAGAAAACTGAAAACAAGATGGTGGACCTAGCGATCAAAGAATTTGAAAAAATCCTTGGGGACAAAGATTCTTGAACTGCGAGGCTGAAAATTTTTTGATCACCAGGTGGGACGAGATGGCTAGAACCCCATTCTTTGTTCGCAAAACATATATAGAAATTTTCCCTTTGATTTATAATGGGAACTTAAAAGTAGCATAACTTTTGAATGTCTTAATATTATTTCACCAAACAAAAAGTGACATGTTCAGCCACCAAAGCTCTTTCAAATGAACCATCTCACAGAGCAGCACACCACATGATGGCTGTGCAGGGGCACATCCAAAATCCCAAATGCTGCCTCCAAAAATAGATAATTTTGCATTTTTCAGTGCCTTTGTACGCAAAGACCATAAGTCCAACAGAAATACAATTTGGCAGATCAAGAGATCTACCATGCCCCACCGAGCATTCCAAATTTTAGGTAAATCAGTTGAACAGATCCAAAGTTATTAATGCCCAAACGTTTAACTTTAGTATGTAAATGACTGCTGAACCCTAACTATAGTGGCGTGACTGCACCACTATAATATATATAATATATATATATATATATATATATACACACACACACACACAAACACATTTTATATATATATATTTATAAACTGGGTAGGGAAAATACTCTCTGCTGGTTGGCTGAAACACATCACATGACCATGCGTATATCAGAGCGCAACCGCACACCTGCACTTTCATCCCCTTTGAAACCATTTTAGCCATTTTATAAACTAGATAACCCACTGTAGGATGTGCAGTTGCAGTCTGATATGCGCACGCCTTGGATGGTTCAACTCACTCGGCCTGTGGCCTCGTGCATCACAACACACACCAAGGCATGTGTTTATAAGAGCTCAACCACACACCTCACAGTGGGTTATCTATTTCATATCTCAGATAACACCCTCTTCTTTGCCCAGGTTGTGAAGACAATAGCACCTGCTACCTCCCACAAATACAGGTTGCCAGTGATTTCAGTCTCACCCTGGACTCCAGTATGGACAAATCGTCACACATTCCCAAATCCCACACAAAAGCTGTCCCCATAATGGTTCAATTGACCCAGGAACATGCTCTTACTGATGTTTGGTGACTCCTTCACCTGATGGTCAAAGACTTCACATTTTACTCCTGTGTCCATCGTTTGCTCAGTCGAATAGACTACTGGTTCTCCAACACCCATATAACCTGACCAGTACTGAATGCTAAAATATATCCAAATCATTATTTCAGACCACACTCCTGTCACCATCCATGTTCTATGGGGACCCCCATAGCCCAGTTCTGCCAACAGGATGCTAGATCCCTTACTATTAAATGACCCTGAATTCATTCCTTGGGTGAGGCATACACTGCAGAGTTTTTATTGCATAATGACAATCATACCTTGTCTGATGGTACTTTATAGGAAACTTTAAAGGCCTGCTTGAGAGACAGAATTATAAGCTTTTCTGCCTATAGATGTAAACCCAGGGTCTTGGAGTTGTCCAAACTCAAATCCCAGCTAAAAGTACTGAGTAGCGCATAAAAACTTAACCCTCTGGTGGATCCTTGTGAGTTACTCACTTTTCGAGCAAAACGTAATGCCTATTTTGCCTGAAAGGCTGAGCATGCTCTGTTATGTGTCTCAAACAAACATGCTTATTGCCATAGGAAGCAAAGGACAGAAAGGCACGTCCCTGGGTTGATGGACTCCCTGGGGCAGATTCAAACCACATAGAAGGAAATATCCCACATTATGTCTGCATTCTACTCTAAACTTTTTATTTCCACAGCACCTCCCAATATTCAACAAACTCCCCAATTTCTTGCCTCCCTCAACCTTCCACCTGCCCAGACACAAGGGTGAGATAGGCTCATTACCACAGAGGAAGTAAAGCAAAGCCATCCTCAGTTTGAATAACAACAAATCACCAGGTGGGTGTGGCTCCCCCCCAGACTTTTACCAGATGTTTCTCACTGAGTTGTCTCCTCTCCATCAAAGAGTGTACTCTTCCTCCTTGGCCAATAAAGACCCCTCCCACACACACAATGAGAGAGTGGCTGTAATCACTGTGATGCCCAAAAAAGGCAAGGACCCTCTTTACCCTGCCAGTTTCCGCTCCATCTGTTTGATGAATGCAGACGCAAAGGTGCTAGCTAAGATGTCAAAGATTAGGTTGGAAAGTGTGCTCCCCACTTATACACCCCTCTCAGGTAGGATTCATGAGTGGGAGACAGAGCTCACATCACCTGAGAACCTTTTTTGGTCTTAGCAACTTAGCCAAATCCCTCCCTACCCCTGATGCAGCCTTAATGATAGAATCTGAAAATACTTTTGACTCTGTAGAATGGGAGTATCTATTTGGAGTCCTATGTCACAGAGGGATAGGTCCCTTCTTCCTTAACTTTGAGGAAACCCTCTACACTGTGCCAAAAGTGAGTGTGCTAACAGTATGTTTTCTCCACCCTTCCCCCTTGCGTGAGGTACCTGTCAGGGTTGCCCCCTGTCCTTGTGATTATTTCTGCTAGCAGTTGAGCCCCTTACAGCTGCATTGAGAGAACACTCCAAAATCGGAGGCATACATGTAGGGTCCTCTGAATATAAGTTTCTCTCCTATGTGGATGATCTGTTGATCCTGCTTAGTAATGCCCCCATAGCCATAAACTCATTACATCAAATCTTGGATCATTTTACTAGTATCTTGGGGCTCAAAGTAAATCACATTAAATTCTGAAGGACACCCTGTTAATAATCATTGCACAACTGCTATGTCCTGGCAAACTAGCTGGAATTGGGCTAGCTCAAGTATTACATATTTGGGGATTCATATCACACTCTCTATGGCCGATACCTGCAAAGCCAATTTTTTACCTCTACTAAACACTCTTACTGCAGACATCAATAGGTGGCAGGTACTGCATTTCTTCCTGAGAGGAAAAATAGCACCTATCGAGATGCTGCTGGCACTGAGGGTACTTTACCTACTGGCCCACCTACCCTTTTACAATTCTGAAAATTATTTTCCCTCCTAAACAAACTCATAGGGTTGTTTTTGTGGGATGGGAAACCCCAACACCTCAGCAGATCTAAGCTGAGGAAACACTTTAGAGACAGTGGGTGGGGTCTGCCCAATTTTGCTCGCTATCACATAGTGTTTACTATAGCTCAAATGTTGCAGTGGTGCCTGGACCAAATCTCTGAGCCCTCCAGTAGTTGCAATAGAAGGCCACTTAGTCAATGCGAGGACACCATGATTCATACTATACTCCAAACCACCTCCTTGCATCTCACATTTCCCTATTATTTCACTTTCCCTCCATTACTTGTGAAAATTAGGCAGGGCTACCCACATCAAAAGTATGTCTATACAACTTGCACATTTCTGGTATGATTCTCTCTTCACAGTTGACCACAAACCTATGTGCTGGTCCACATGGAGAAAGGCAGGAGCTACAATGGTGCAAGACCTATGTATACCCAGTTACCCGACTCTCAGAATATTTCAATATCTGGCTCAAAATTTTTGGTTGCCTCTAAACGATTTCTGGCACTACCTCCAAATTTCCCCTGCAGTTACACCACACATCCATCATAAATTCACCCCAATATCAGGGTCATCCGACTCAATCATTGTCCTCTCAATTAAGCAAAAGAAAGGAAGGGCAAGGATGCATGTATAAATATTTGAGAGACACAGGTCCACCACTCACCACCCACAGTAAACTTACTTGGGGAAAAAGCACTGGGCTTTAGGATTTTTAAACTAGGCTGAAAGAGCTACTCGGCTTGCAGATATACCAAAGCTCACCTCATCCAGCTTAAAATACTGCATTACTGGCACTGGACTCCACTATACCTTTACCAACAAGGATTCCTCCCTTCTGATAAATACTGGAGATGTAACAAAGGCAGGTGCTCCCTCTCCAATATCCAATGGTCATGTCCTATGATTTGGCCATTCTGAAAAAGTGTTATTAAATTCTGTCAGCCACACATTTCTCATGTTTTTTTTCATAGAAGAATCTTTTGCCCTCTTATGGCTGATCTCTCTCTCGCATATTGGCCTAACTCACAAAATCCACTGAGGAATAATGGCTACCATCAAGACCAAAAGACTCATTCTCAGAAGGTGGGGGAGCCTTGACATACCCTCTTTTAATGAATGGTTGTCCACAATGAGTCAGCTGGGTACTTTTTTTTCAAACTTTATTTATTCTCCTGCACACTGCGGCATCACTTGGAGGTGCCTACTCAACTCTAACCCAGGCTGCTCCCCACCGTGACACACCACTCTGGTTCTCCCTTCCTGCAAGGGACTTCCCAGCACCCTGGATCATCCCCCTGGGCAGGGCCCACCACTCCTACCCTGGCGGCTTCTTTCTCAAATTAGAGGGTCCATCCCTCTCAGGAAGTCAGCCGTGGATCCTCGTTATGGCTTGTCAGGTGTTGGGGATGTGAGGGAGGTCCCTGAGGCCCTCATTGCCTCCTCAGCATGCTGGGTATTTTTCTTGATTGGTCCCCAGATGTGTTTTATGCAGTGCTGCCTGGCCTGTGACGTGGATGCTCCCACCCATGCCTGGAAGGCAGCCACCCGATATCTTCCCCCTGTGTGTTAGCCCTGAATGTTGCAGTGCCTCTGGTCTCCACTGGGGGCTGCTGCAGTGCCAGGCTGTTCCTAGATCCCTCCCCAAGAGAAGAGAGCAGTCCTCTGGACACTCGATCCTCTCTCTCCCTTGCCAACACCTGGTGGCCCGGGCTCGTTCCCAAACCTGGGTAGGCAGTGTGGCACGAGGTATGGTGTTCAGTGCCTCAACCCTCAGTGCCACCAGGCCAGCATCAGCTGGTTACATTAGAATGTCTTTTGTACCTAGCTATTGGTAAGATACAGCAGTATCAAGATATTTTGGCATCCTTCTTGTGACTCAGAGATGAAACCTGATAAATACATGCTGTATGCATTTGTACATGACAATGGGTGTGGATCCTTCTATTACTCTTTTGGTACATAGTTAGACACCAAAACTAAAAACAATGGGGGTGAATGAGTCTATTCCCAAGTCTCTGAATACTTACCAAAATATTATTACAACTAAATGTAAATTCCTAGCTTTGAATGCAAGATCTTTAAACCAACTCAAATTAGCAGAACTCAAAGCCAAATGTAAAACTTTAAATATAGGTGTGGTGGGAGTAACTGAAACTTGGTTGGACGCATCCTCAGTTTGGTCCAGAGAAATTCCAGGTTATAAGTTATATCATAAAAACAGATTAGATAAGCAAGGCAGTGGAGTTTGTATGTACGAATGAAATGATATTCCTTCTTTTGAAGTGTGTTCTCCTTTTCCTTTGGAAAGTATATGGGTTAAAATCTTATTGAAGGAGCAGTCCTATATAACTATTGGTAACATCTATCGACCTCCATCTGCAAATTCAGATTACACAACTGATATGTTTAAAGAAATTATACATTTTTCAGAATCTCAAGGTACTGTAATATTTGGTGACTTTAACCTCCCTCATTTTAACTGGAACTCATTCTCAGGACAGTCCTATGCTGAGAAAGGACTAATAGATGTGGTAGTTAGTACTGGATTACAACAGCTTGTTACTGAACCCACTCAAGGTCCTAATATTTTGGATCTATTATTTACTAACATAGAGCAACAAATTAGCAATTTACAAATTTGGGATCCACTTGGGACCAGTGATCATTCATCTATTCTTTTTGAAATTCAACAGTTTAATACTACACAAAGGAAGTTATACTATACAAAAAATTATAACAAAGCAATTTTTTTTCTAAAATCAATGAATACTTACAAAACATAAACTGGGAATCTAATCTTCTTAATTGTACAACACAACAAGCTTGGGACTTTTTTTAAAAATGTTGTAAATTATTTGGAAAATACCTTTATTCCATCTAAGAGGAAATTTAATAATAAAGGAAAAATTCTCCCTTGGTTCAACAAGACAATTAAACATCAGATTAAAATAAAAATGTAACTTTTTAGGAAACTTAAGAATAGTTCTGTTCCATTTAAAACTACTCAATTACATAAATACAGACTATCTGTGAAAAACTTAAAAAATTATATTAAATTGGCAAAAAATAAGCTAGAATTTAAACTAGCTCACACAAAAGACTGTCACAAATCTATTTTCTCCAATATAAATAGTAAAAAAAGGTGTATCAAGGACTATTGGTCCCATTATAACCAATGGCTCTTCTCTATCTGATATAGAAACCTCGAATCTCTTTAATAAGTACTTTTGTGCTGTCTTCTCTCAAAAATCACCTATTAGTACATTTAAAGTTCACCACATAGATTGTCATAGGTTCTATCCAACTGACATTATACAGGCTATCAAAAAACTAAAAAAAAATACTAGTCTGGGCCCAGACGGTATTCATCCATGGTTTCTGATCAAAACCTCTATAAATATTTCTATACCTTTGTCAATTATTTTCAATAAATCCTTACAAGAAAACATTGTACCAAATGATTGGCGTTCAGCAGTAGTTACTCCCATATTTAAAAAAGGCAACAGAGGTTCTGTGCAAAATTATCATCCAATTAGCCTGACCTCAGTGGCTGGTAAATTAATGGAATGAGTAATGAAGTCTCTAATAGATCAAGATTGTAAAAAATTAAGAATCTATGATTCAAATCAGCATGGGTTTACTCCCAAGTATTCCTGCACCACCAATCTGATATATTTTTACAATAATATAAGTACTCTACTATATGTGGGTATCCCTACTGATGTAATTCTTTTGGACTTTAGTAGAGCTTTCGATAAAGTCTCACATGAAAAACTCATTACTAAAATGCACAGTCTAGGTTTGTCACCTGATATTGTTAACTGGACTTTAAACTGGTTGACAAATTGTTCTCAGAGAGTCAGAATTAGTGATATCTTGTCTGATTCGGGTAGTGTGACAAGTGGTGTACCACAGGTGTTGGTCTTGGGACCAACATTGTTTAACCTCTTTATCAGTCATTTACAAACAGGGCCAAATAAGTTCATAGTTAAATTTGCAGACAATACTAAATGGGGGGGGGGGGCAAGGTTAATAATCAAGAAAATATTTCTGCATTAAAGAAGGATTTGTAAAAATTAACACTTTGGGCAAATGAAAATCATATGCAGTTTAATCAAGACAAATGTTTAGTAGTGCATTTCGGTGTAAATAATCCAAAAACGATATATCATATAAACAGACTACCACTTCACTCATCAAATTGTGAAAAAAGATTTAGGGATATGTGGTAATAATAAACTTACATCAAATGATCACTGTGTTAGAACTGCTTGCATGACCAACAGACTTTTGAGGCAAATAAAATGCACTTTTGTTAATCGCACTGAACAATGTCTTATTCCATTGTATAGGGCATACATTAGACCGTATCTAGACTATGGCTCCCCTTTCTGGAATTCAAACCCAAAAAAAGACATAGCAATTCTTGAACAGGTTCAAAGGAGAGAAACTAGAATGATTCCAAGATTAACAAACTCGGATTATCAGAACAGATTAAAAGCTACTGGTCTCTTCTCTCTTCAAACTAGAAGATTAAGAGGTGATATGCTTATGGTTTTTAATTTAATAAATTCACCGGATCTAATGGTAAAATGTGGTCAAACACTCTCCAAAAGGAGACATGTTCCGAGACTGTATAATAAACAGCTTGAAGTAAAAACTTATAAAACCAGCAAAAGGGAAAATGTTTTTCCAATAAGAGCATCCATTGTATGGAACACCTTGCCACAAGAATTGGTAGAGGCAACAAGTGCCACTGTCTTTAAAAACAAATCCGATGTTTGGTTGAGGGATAATAGATAAATAATGTCCCACATAGTGTGGGGAACAGTCTCGATGGGCTCTGGCCTTCTTCTGTACTTTCATACCAAGTAATACCAAGTAATACACCAGATATGCAATCTTGTATTCATTACGAAGATCAATAAGTTGTATAAAATACCCTGTTACAAGTATGTTATTTTATGTAAGAGATGAACTCAAAATTTATTTGCTTTGTGTTGTGTTGTTGTAATGATTGAAATACTTTCAATAAAAAATGTAACATTCAAAAAATGAGTGAATAAATACATAGGAAAAGTGACCCCATTTGGAGAATGAACAAATGGAACTGCAAACTGCTGCCTCAGACTCAGGTCAGCCATTGAGGCAACTTCAGTTTATTCTTTCTACAGTTGGAGCCATCACATTGTCTGGATATGTTCAGATATTTTGCAATATTTTGATTGGAAATCTCTCAAGAGGCCCTACAGCAGTACTGCTGGCAGGTATGAAATTTCCCTTCATATATCACACAAATTTCAGGAAATATTCAGGTATGTTGTGGCAGAACTGCATTCTGCCAGGCCTTGTCTACCCTATCATCATGTTCTTCCTACTATAAATCTGTTGCGCAACAGTACTTCTTTACCCAATCCTTTGCCTTTTTCTAGGCCTGACATAAGTTGGCCATCTACGTCAGTCTTTTTCTTTCTCTCTACACCTTTTTCCTACTACCTAATTTTTTCTATTCAATGTATCAGTCCCTAACCACCATTCCCATGAAGCACCAGGTTCAAGTCCAGCATGCCAACTGGCAAAAAAATTATTAAGGTGCTTATAGGGCACAAAATGCCTATGAATGAATAAAAGTTAATTTAGAACTGTTTAAAGTGTATTTGGAACAATATAAAGTGCATATGTGCATTTAAAATATTCTTAGGTTAGCCCCCAGTATAAAATAAAAAGGCTAAAATGGATAAAATAATGGCTTGAACCAAGAAGTCCCCTGAAACAACATGTTCAGGCGTGAAACAGCTTGTCCAGACATGTAGATAAGAAGATAGCAGCCCCTAGTGGTCTATATCTATAATGAATTGTTGCATAACCATGCTGACCAGTGGGAGGAGTTTACTTACATAATGGACCCTTATGTTTAAAATGGTAATAACACTGGTCAGAGAAATAGTTATTTGTATTAGTTTAGATTGTTGGAAAGCTCTCTATAATTCAGGCTTAGAAACAACTATTTATTTTTGTATAGGCCTAGTTATGAGCCTCTAGAGAGACAAACGGTTTAATTACCTTTTGTGGGTGGGCCTAAATCAAGTGGGAGGGCTTCACAAACCTCCCTAACCCATGCATAGGCAGATCAGCTCAGCAGCTAGTCTCACCTGATTGAAGTGAAGTCGAACAGAAGCATCTATATCTGAACAGGTATTGACAATTTTGTAGTAGGACAAACTGAAGTATTGAATTGTCATTTGAAACTTAAGGGGATTTTGCTTGATCATAGCATTGGGCTATTTTTCTTTTCTTTTGTGAATATTTTTATTTCTTTTAATGTGCTTTTTATACTGATTTTTGTATAAAAATAAAACCACACTGCGGTGTGTTGTACCGAATTACTGTGTCCAGAGTTATCCTTTTACACAAAGCTATTACGTATGTCAGCAGCTGCAACTGTACCTTTTGGTAGCATAATTTTCACCTTCCTTTTTCATGCTGTCCTACACTTGAGTCATCACTGATGAGGTAGCAGGCTCCATAGCCTGCAATGAGGGGCCACTGTGCTGTCAGGACCCAACAGTCTCTACCACACTGATGACACTTGGCAGCACTCCCCAGCCTTGGTCACTCTGATCCTGACTCCCTGAATCCTCTCCCAAACTGAGATAACAGGCTTGTAAGTACTGAGTTCCCAAATCCTTATTCATTTTGATTGGTCAGTAACAGAGATTGCAAATTTTCTGCTATTGTTTAAAACAATAATATGCAAGTATTGAGTCTTAGAAAATCTTAATGTGACAATACTGTAAGGCTTTTTTCTTCTACTAGATTAAAGCTAAGAAAAGGATATACTGTACCTTATTACCAAGAAGAGAAACAATGGGTTGGATTTTCAAACACTGTGGGAACCGAGTCTTACATCACAGCCCCAACTGCAGGACAAATCGCCACACATGCAGAGAATTAGATTTCCAACTGGCATAGTTGCAGGGGATGTTATGACTGGTCCCATCAGGCATAAATTTTCCCTACAGCTGTACCAAAAATATGGCAATAAGCTGCCATAAATTGTGAAGCCAGTAGCAAGAAGCCAGTGTCAGTGGCTCAGTAGGTAGCACACTCACCTCTGAGGCCGGGATATCAGAGGGCTGTGGGTTCAGTTCCCACATCTGGCACTTGGGTTAATATCCCAGTACTGACATTGTAGTGCAATATGAAAGGGGTGCTGCACTTCTGAGGTGCCGTCTTTCAGATAAAACATTACACCGAGTTCCCATCTGCCTGGATTGGTGATAGATCAGGTGGATGTTAAAGATCCCATGGCACTTATCGAAAAGAGTAGGGGAACTTTTTATTGAAAAAGAAATACAATACATCAATCCAAAATACGTAATAATAAAGCAATTTACAGAAAGAAGGGATCACATATCATTTTTAAACAAAACTTCACTTCACACCAGTTTTAAATAAAACATAAGCATGGGAAAAGAAACAACAGTGACCTCAACCAAGAAAAAAAAAAAAAAGATTTGAGATGATAACCAAAAAATATGTTTCCACAGAATTCTAAACTTTGGTACAGTAAAGAGTGTTTGTTCCAAATCCTTCTGTTTAATAACCGCATCCTCAATTTGTTTAATTAATATCTGAGCTGGCATAAGTAAATGTTGAATAGAGTATTGACATCTTGCTTGCCACAAATAGAGCTTATTGCAAGCAAACAATAAATTCAAAGTACTAGGATGATAATGTGACAAAAGCCCAGTATAATCCCCAGAACCAAACTTTCATAGGTAATATGGGTTGCTAAACCCCAGCAACACCTAGTGGCCAAGTCAATCCAAAACTGTTTAGTATATGCACACTGGAAAAAAAAAAGTTCTATTATTTCTTCCAGACCATTACACTCAAGTCTAACACATTGACACTCCAAAAGAGGCTTATGCTTAAGGGTCTCCTTAACCCCTAATCGTCCATGGTAACATAGCCACTGTATATCCTACATCGTATCAGGGATACGTTTATCAACAAGTGTATGTAATGCATTTCCTAATTTCATAGGTACACATTTAGGAAAATCTATTTGAGAAGCAGAATTTCTCCATATAATATCAAAATATAGGGGTTTTCACTGAAAATGTACTAAATGCTCCTCAGTAATCCCCCACTGCTTCAATTTTCTTAAAGCAGCTATAGCAAAGTCTGGGACCACCTGTAATTTAGGTATAATATACACCCATTTCTGTAAAAAAGGCTGGAACAACACATTTGTCCACACATCCCGTATGTGTTCATGCTCCATTGCTCCCGGCAATATGGTTTTAAAGAAAAAAGAAAATTAAAAAATCAAAGGATGTATCATCCCAAGCCCACCCTTTTTAACAGATAAATAAGTAAAATCTCTTTTAACCAGATTAAGCAGACTCCCTCACAACATCTTGAAAAATATACTAAATAATCTTGTCTCCAGGATACCTAGAATGGGGAAAACAGTGCACACATACAAAAAAATAGGGAGCAGGAATTTTTTAATAATCAGAACCCTCTTAGTTTTGGAAAAAGCCCATGCCTTCTAAATTTGAACCTTCTGCTCACACACCCTTATTTTCTCTTCCCAATTAATGTAGGCCAAAGGACCATTACCAAAATGACAACCAAGAATCCTAATGGTGTCAGTAGAGAGAATACTTTTCCCTACCCTGAACTCATGTATCCCACCACCCACATAAACCCCAGTACTCTTAGCATAGTTTAGTGCTGTACATGCAAGACTGGCATACCCATTCAAAACCCATAAAGCGGTCATGCCAGAAACTGGATCCTGAACTACAACCACCAAATCATCAGCATAAACTGCCAAATTTTGAGGTTCCAAAAATGGTGATGGAGATAAACCGTGTGTATCACCGTTGTGAAGAATTTCCCATACAATAGGATCCAATATAAACGTATATAATAGGGGGCTGAGTGGGCAACCCTGCCTCACTCCTCTCTGTAAGGATAGTGCCTCTCCTATAACCCCATTAACTGTAGGCAACAACAATGCCTTCTGATATAAAAGATTAATCCAAGACCTGAATTCGAAAGGTATTCCATATTTTTCAAGAACTTGCAAAAGAAAAGCATGAGACACCCTGTCAAAAGCTGTTGTCTGATCCAAAGCCAGCAAAAAAACTGACAATCTCCCTTGCCTACCGAATTCACAAACATTCCATAAGAAAGCCAGGTTTTGCTGTATTTTCCTCCCTGGAATAGAACAAGTCTGTACTGGGTTAATCAATTTAACAGCCACCTTTTGTAATCTATGGCATAAAATAGTGGAAAATGATTTGTATTCGGTGTTTAATAAACTTATAGACCTCCAATTACCTAGATCTGTTTTAACCCCTTTTTTAAATAAATAAATAAGCAAAGCAGTTGAGAAATCACAAGGCATCTGCCCTCTGTGCAAAATTTCATTAAAGACATTATACAAAATTTCACAGAAATTATCTATATGAGATTTATAAAGTTCATTAGTAAGGCCATCTACACCCGGTGAGACACCCAAAGCTAAACTAGGAATCTCATGTTTTATTTCCTCTCTAGAGATAGGTTTAATCAAATCTCTACTGTCTGCCACAGATGGTGCAGGCAATGCACATGTAATAATATCCTCCTACCATACGAGTGTAGTAAAAGGGGGTCCATGATGTTCCTGTAAAAATTCTCTAACAACTTCCAACATTTCAGTGTTAGGATTTTTGAAAACCCCCACTGTATTCATAAGATCCACCATTAATTTTGTATCTAACCTATGTTTACAAGCAGAAAAGGGGTCAGCCGAAGGTGTCCGTACAGTGCCATACTTCATTTCTGCCTGCAAGGACACTGCATGATCATATTGATAACGTCTCATATGACTTTTGATAATATCAAGCTGTTTCTTAACATGGACATCAGAAACATTAGGTAAAGAAGTTAATTTATAGTATTGGTTCCGAAAATCTAAATATTTTAAATACTCTGTATTACTTTTACCCTTCCCAAAGGAAATAAACAAATGCCTAATATCAAGTTTCATATCCAACCACCATTGTGCCCCGGAATCATAAAACACTTTTGTAGATTTTCTGGTGAAAAAAAGGGAATTCAATTTACTTTGTACTTCCAAATCTTGTAGCAAAGAAGAATTCAATTTCCACCTCAAGGCAAAAGCTGGAAACCGAGTTGGAAAATGGGACAGATCAATAGTACAAAAAATAACTAAATGATCTGAGAATTCACAAGGTCTTAAAGAAAATTTATGAGAAAAAAGAAATTTGGACAAAAAAACTAAATCTATTCTAGTGTGAAATGCACTACGCCTATAGGTTGCCCCAGCATCCTGGTAAAGTTCCCTATAAGCATCTTTCAGAGAAGCTAACAGCAACACCTTTTGTAAAGCATGTGAAACACAATACACCTTTTGTTGTACTTGATCCTTAAGATTAACATCTAAGCTACAGTTCATGTCACCCCCCAAAATTATTTGCTTCTGGGTAAATAAATAAGGTTGGACACTATGAAATAAATCAGTCCTTAACGATTTGACCTGAGGTGCATATGTATTGATAAGTCGGAGAAGGAACCCCTGATAAATACAATCCAACAAAAGTGCCCTCCCTGGATGTATAACAACTAATCGTGTAACATGAACAGAGGTATTGTTAAACAAAATACCTAACCCATCCGCTGCATCCTCCCCATAAGACCAAAAAGTAGGCCCCTTAGGCTTTAATTTAGTAGCATGTTGAAGATCAGCTAGGCAATTAAATCTTTATCCTGCCAAAAAATAATATCAACATTCAAAGTAAGGCAGTAATGTAGAAATGCCATCCTTTTTTTATCATTTTTTATACTGCATGTATTTAAGGAAACAAGTTTAATGCTAGCCATTAGTGTGGAAAGAAATGACCAACCTAATGATTTCTGAACATCTTTTTTACATTTTTTCCAATTTTTCTTCTTCTTAACTTCCCCTCCTCCCCGTCATCGTCATACTCCATATCAGAAACTAAACCAGATTGTAGGGATACATCAGACTCCGAACCACCCTCCTGGTCCTCAAATACTTGAAACAAATTAGCAAAAGGGATGTCTACAGGCTGACTGTTTCATCGACAGGAAGCCCGGGTTACCCGACTTGGGTGAGGGGTTTGGAATTCTGCTATAGAAGAAGGAGCGGGCATAAAATCCTGCCTACTAGAGGTTGTAGGGATGGAGGGGGTCTCTGAATTCACATCCACTGACCCTTGAGGAAGAACCTTGAGGACAGTATCAGTAGAATGTTCCCTAGAATCCTGTCCCGAGGCCTTAGTAGTCCCTGAAAAGTCTGGGTCAGTAGCAGAAGTAGACTGGGGGGGCAGGCAGTGGGGCCTGTGTCAGACTTAGAAGCCTGGGGATTTGGGCCTGCATGGGGCATGTCTCTACTCTGATGCCTGCTTTGTACAGAATTGATTAAATCTTCTTCATTTAGACCCCCATTTGTTTTGTCCTGCCCAAGGGCACTGGTGATAGGCATGGCCCTGTTCATCACAGAGGTTGCAATGGAAAATGTTTCTACAGGTCCCACTATCATGATCAAGTTCACCACATAAGGCACATTTTACCTTGTCACAGGCACTGCTAAGGTGTCTAGTGCTGCTACATTTATAGCAGGCCTTAGGTTGCCCAGGATAGAAACAGACACCCCTATCTTTACCCAAAAAAAAGCTATTGGGTATATGAACAATTTTGTTCCCTAGAATATGAAGTTTAACTTTAAACTTCCAACTTCCAGTTCAAATATCCTCCCCATCAATAATCACTTCGGGGGGCCCCAACACCGTGCATTTGTGTTCCAACCAAAAACATATCTCTCCCACATTTACCCCCTCATTTCTAAACATAATATTCACCACTTTATAGAGGGGTTTTGTAATGGGAATAGCCCAGAAGGGCAACTATAAAGGCTGTGTTTTACAATTCTCATAACGATGCCAGAATTTATCTAAACCAGCAAATGTTTTAAAGCTAATGTCGAAATTATCTTCACCTCTAATGTTTATTAAGACATAAATATCATTAGCTTGAAAATTCATTGAATCCTTCAGTAGCTGTCAGGCAACATAAAGTCTATCTGGATGTTCTTCAAGTCCCCCATGATATCGTAGGCAGACAGCATTATGCCTGGGTACTTGCTTGAGTCTGTTATTTCAAAATAAATCAGAATACCGAGACCCAGGATGTCGCTGCTTCTGAGGTGGAGATATGGGGGGAATGTCTCTGAGAGTCATTGGGCAAGTCAGTTTCAATGGGAGCCATAAAACTATCAGAAAGCCTCCTGCCCTGAGGAGCTGTATCAGAGGCTGAAATAGATTCCTGACCTGTCTGTGAGTCCATGGGGGCCCTCGATTCAGTTGGCGACAGAGTTGGAGAAAGAGTTTCCCAGTTCGAATCTGGGATCCATTTACCATCCCGTAGTATCCAGCCTGAATCTGTCAGCGTACTGTCTTTAGACCACTCATGGCCTGGATAGGAGTCTTTTCTTGAGGTTCCTTCCGCATTCCAGAGACAAGCGTGTCAGTGGGGTGAGTCATTTTATCAGAATCTGACAAGTTCACGCCACACACCGATGCCTTCAAAGGAGAAATTATAGGTATTGTAGAACTCTTAGTTGACACATCCTGAGCTGCAGCCTGAGAGTGAATTTTAGACATACCCTGTAGTAACGGGGATACTGGCGGTCGAACAAAAACTCCCTCGCTTGAGTCTCCCATCGCATTGCGTTCACCATGCAAAACACCAACAGACTCAAAAAGTGCACCCAACACACTCTCATTTTCCCCTGTATCTGCCATAACATGGGGAACAAACTCAGACTGCACATTAGCTTTGACCTGTTGCTCAATTGATGGCTCAGAGGCATCTGCCATGCAAAACACAGCAGCCGGACCCCCTACCTGTGAGTAGGGGAATTTCTCTGGTGTCCTGGCCAAATTTTCCTCATTCACTAAAAATACCACCAACAGCTTAATCTGATTCAAGGTCAGTTGGCATTCATCTGTATACCCTTCCCTCGGGTCATGCCTGAAAATAGGTAGGATTTGTCTAGTGCACTTACCCGGTCAACAAAAACTAAATGAATAAATAAATAAACTGGCTCCACATTTGAAAATTCTACAGCTGCAGGAAAAACTGTGACTCTATAAGTTGAGATCCACTTGTGCCTGATTTTTCGCTGTAGCTGTAAGTGTTAGGAGGGCTTTGAAAATCTAGCCCAATATCTTTTTCTAAAACTTTTTTCCAATGTTGTATAAATAAATTAATGAAACATCTGCAAACCATTCATCCTTCAAAGTTAAAAATAACTTGATAGAATTCCATGAAAATGGGTGGAATTTTTAAAAAATCTGCAGAATTCTATTGGAAGCAGTGTTTGAAAATTCCCCGCAGCTCTAATGCTGGCTTGAAAACTGGAATGAAAGTTTTTTTTATTTAAACTTTATTGAGTTAATTCACAATTTTACAGACAAAAAGACATGGCATAATGCTTCCTTAAGGAATGAAAATAGTCACAACTGTACATCAATATCACTATCTCCACAGTCAATGTATTTCATAATAAAGGTGGACAAAACTGAGAACCTGTCATTACTAAAAAAAAAAAATCAGTCCTTTTCTATTCATCTTTACACTTTATCTTTATTCATTACCAGATACTAATAGGTTTTATGGAACAAAGAAGTTATCTATTAGCAATAAATATTGTATTCTACCCAATAATTTTGTTAAAAATTGAGGTAGCCTGCCTTGTATTGAGGCAGTGATATGCTCCCCCAAATATATTTATAACCTCACACCTTTCCAGAATTAAAGGCTACTGCTGCTGCATCCATTGTCTAGGGATGGCCTTTTTGGCAGTCAAAATATACAAAAACATCCTGGATCAGAGAGCCATCTTAAAACCTGGTGGTAAAATGAACAGCAGAACCACTGAAGAGGACACAACATTGGGTGGTTTGGACAACTGACTAATCTGATCTCCATGTTCCTCTTAAAAGGTAGACAGTACCGAACAAGACTAAAGCACATGTGCATGGTTGGCACATGGGTGTCCACATTATCTTCAGCCGTAACCAAACTCAGAAGGCATATATTTAATTAGACTGGCTGGAGTATGTAAAAGCTTATTCTGGACTTCCAAGCAAACTCTCTCCATCTCCAAGAGATGATTTTGAAGGAGGGAAGAGTGTACTTTATCCAAGTAGGGTATGATACTGGTGCATTTAAATCACAGTTCAAAGCATCCAAGATGGGCTGCCAGTTATCTCCTAAAAGAAAAACTGGAATGAAAGTTCTGACTGGGAAGGGATTGGACTACACTGCATTGCTGATCTTTGGTAGTAAGGAACAAGGCTAGAGAGGGAGGAATCATGCAGCACCAAGCAATCAGTTTTGTTGCTTGGGTGCTTGGGGCCACTGGGCTATATGGATGAAAAGCAAGGATACGCAGGGCAACAAGTGTGTCATAAGTTTAAGTTTCAGTTGGTGGTGGATCAAAAATGTTGGTAGCATCCTGGTGACAATGTACTGTGAATGGCTCAGTATAATGTTACTAGTGATGTGCAGAGCTATATGTTAGTGAGCACAAATAGGAGAACATGTGGATCCATACAATTATATAGGGCTGACATTCTCATGGGGGAACTCCACTTCCTTGTAAAAGTGCATCACCGATATGCATGCCCAAGATAATAAGTAGCACTGTATGGTGAGTGAATGTTTGCCCTTTTTAACACCACAATGTTTTGGGGAGGGTTGTAGAGATGTTTTAGCTATTTTTAAAATTATGGTATCAGTTGCAAAGCAATGATAATTATAGTGGTAACTGTTCCAGCATTAGTTTGATTGTAAAACAGGTTTTCAAGTCTTAGAGGAATATGACAGCTTGTAAGACCAAGAGGGTGTGGAATGGAGATCACTAAAGTATTTGGACAGGAGTTTGAAAGTCCCATTGAGCATTGTGGTTCATTTCCAGTGCATGTTAGGCATGTAAATGGTGCCTTAACACAAATCTGGAATTGACTTAATGTATGCCCAGAATATGATTCGTGGTTCACAAGAAATGACACATTCATGAGTCAAATAAATAATGCACTTGCCCTTTCCTTGCCATAAACTATGGTGCATGTCACAAATCTCTCCAAAGCTTTAAAAACTGCATTCAAAGGTTTGAATGCAGGTGGCATGATGCAGGCTACATTGAAATTCAAACATTGCACCTGCATCTTGCCCTCTGATAATGTGACACTTTATGCCTGTAGTGGCTTGCTCCACTGACCCATTCCATTGGTAACTAAATAATGCATTAATTACATCAATGTTAGGTGGTGGAAAAACCCTGCTATTAAAAAAGAATCCCCTTTAATCAGATTGGTTCCACCAAGGGATGGCCGGGTGAACTGACTCTGGTGCAGTTCTGAAGCCCCCCCCCCAGGACTGGGCCAACTTGGCTCTGACCTGAAAAATCAAGTCTTTCATGGCTTGACCTGGATTATAGAGTTGGCTTGGTTCAGATATGCAGTCTGGTCCAGAATAACATTCTCACCACCAGTACTGCATGAAAAAGAGCATTGCAGGGTGCAGAAAACTGCAGGAAAAACAAGTTTCTTTTTTCCCCCCAATCTCTTCCAAAGACTCCCGAGTCCCTGGATAGTCACATGACCAACAAAGGGAAACCCTCATGAGCCTGCTGCACTGAAAGCAAACAACGAATGAGGGTCTCTATTCCATGACAGACACATGTGGTAGCCAATCCTCTGTGTCAGTTACCACAGGACCTCCCTAGGAAACTGAGTATTGAGTGCATTTGAGGCTTTGCATTCAACAAAGACAGTTGTGTTCTTGTGTGTGGAGGTTTTCCATAAAACAATTGATGAAAATTTTGTGGGAGAGGGAGAGAGGGAAAGTAGAGAGCAAATGACCAATGAATTCAACAGCAGAAAATAGCAGAGTGCTGCAAATGGAGAGCACTCATTAACAAAGGAATTTTGCATCAGAAAGAGAGAGGAGAATAGAGAGACTAAAAAATTCAGTAGCAGAGTACACAGCAGCAGAGTGCTGCAGACATCGCAGACTCCACAGTAAAATGATAAAACACCCATTTTTGTTTAGTTGGAGAGAGAGAGAGAGAGAGAGAGACTAGCCTAGCCTGTGTTGCCCAACTCTGTGCTACCCTGAATGGTCATGCTGGCCTCCTCCCACCAGTGGGGACTCAAAGGGTTGGAGGTCACCATAGGGGCACAGGGCTATATATCTAAGTTTTGTCATGGAGAGGGGGAGAGATCCCTGTCATGGTAGTAGTGCAACAGTGGGAGTGTGGGAGCAGGAGTGATTGCCTGCTGCCTACCTGAAGAGATTTATTTCTGGGTGGTCGGACATCTGCAATGTGGTGGTCTGACTTGGCATGACTATGGTATGTGTCTCTAGGGCAGCTCCATGGGTAAAGCTAGGGAGACTCACTATCCCTCTGGTAAGGCCTGTCTAATTTTCTGCCTGGAGCACCATAGAAGAGGGTGGCCTTGAACCTATAGCTACCCTAAGTCAATGTGAGGTCAGTAGGAAATATTGGAGCAGGATTGAGCCCATAGAGTATCAGAGGGTGCTCTGCTTGGA
The DNA here is from genome assembly GCA_016271365.2 of Neoceratodus forsteri. Classification (NCBI taxonomy): domain Eukaryota; kingdom Metazoa; phylum Chordata; order Ceratodontiformes; family Ceratodontidae; genus Neoceratodus; species Neoceratodus forsteri. Next base: position 159,115,139 of record CM028138.1, read on the forward strand.
ATGTTACAACTGATCTGGCTGTGGCAGCTCTGAATTGATGATTGGTACCAGCCTGTGGTTAGTTGTGAGGAGGAAAGAACAGCTCAAGCAGAATGGCCAACTCAGTCACATCCGTAGGTGAGGATGTCCACCCCATGAAGTAAACAGGGGGAGTCATCTGCCTGCACTGGGAACTGAGAGAGCTCAAGAAGGAAGGAATATGTTGGAAAACCTCAAATCTGTGATGGCTTCCTTTAGTCTGCCATCTGGAACATTCACAGAGGATCAGGACAAGTAGTGCTTGAAGGATGGAGAGAGAGATAGCTCTGATCTGAGCTGGCTATTTCCTTTGATATGTGGATTAAGAGAGTTGGAAGTGAGAGAAAAATGTTTGGAACAGATGCTGCTGCCTTGTACTTGGGGTCACTTGGCCCCTAGGATTTAAAAGCTGCTGCCTAGAAACCCAAAAGTGGTCACCCGTCCCAGGGGAAAAATATGTCTCGGTTGGGGTCAGCTTGACTATAATGTAACCACCTTTACTCCATTGTGGACCCCTGGATCAGGAGAACTGTGACCGTAAATAATGTTATGGACTGGTCAAGTTATCAATTAAAAAATGGGATCCCCGGTTTGACTTTATTTATGGTGTGGACCTTATGTTATTTGACCTGTGCTGCTGGTTAACCTAAAAGTTCCCTTGCAGCCCAGCACCAAAGATGGCACCCTGCTGAAAATGAAGAACCCATCAGCATAGCCAGATCCTTGCATGGACTTACTTAAATTGACCTGGTCAGTGTTTCTCCTGCTGTGAGTCCCCTTCACCAATTTTTATTATCAGGCATACCCCTACACATGGGGACTGGGGGCTTACATCTGTGATGAAAATAATCCTACAGTCAATAGTCATGGTGAAGATACTGAGAGACAGGGCAGAAAAACAACATGTTCGACTTCACTGGCAGAACTATTTAGACATGCTACAGCTTTGCCAGTGTAATCCTGTGGTCTTTGCCCTCCTGCACAAACTAAACAGCAGTCCATTACTGCAATGCTTGAACAACAAAATGCCTATAGTAGATCACATCAAGTCACGTTAAAAATTAATCAGTTAATAGCTGAATTTATTGCCAAGGACCTGCAACCATTTTCTATAGTGGAGAATGATGGTTTTAGAGCCCTTCTAAAATATTTTGCTCCATTTTACAACATACCAAATAGTATATATTTTATGACTGTGGCTGTTCCCAAAACGTACAAATGTATTCAAAGTAAAATAAAATTGGCTTTTCAAGACAGTGAAATTAGTTCTGTGCACCTGACCATAGACATGTGGGCAAGTTCTCAAACCACTGATTATATGTTCATCACAGCACATTGGGTGTCACGATCATCTCAAATACCACCACAAGCATCAGTAAACAGGAAGGTAGACAAAGAATGGCAGCTCTTTTAGTTCGCATGTTTGGTAAGCATCACACCACCGACAATATTTTGGAAGAGTTACGTGACAAAATTGCTGAGTGGTTAGAGCCCCCTGGGATTCCATACTGAATCTGTGGCATCAAATAATGGTGCCAATATTGTTAATGCATTGAAATGTGGTGGTTTTACTGATATTCCATTCTTTGCACACTCATTAAATCTGTTGGTATGAGCTTTACTTTCCAGTGACAACAGTATGGATAACACTATTTGGAGCTGCAAAGAAAATATGTGGCCATTTTAGTCACTGTGTGAAATTGCGTGATATTTTAGCTGATCTCCAGAAAACAATGGCTTGCCAATACAGCAACTAAAACAAGATGTTCCAACAACATGGAACTCAAAATTTAATATGTGCAAGAGTCTCCTCACACAAAAGAAAGCAGTGCGTTAATATACCATGGAGCACAACGTAGCAGATGGCGTTGTGGTGAATTCGTTCCATTGGGGCATCATGGAGAATCTTACATTGCTCTTGACTCCGTTTGAGGAAGAAACTCGACAGATTAGCAAAGAGAAAAAAAAACATTTTAATGCCATTTGGAATGCCCCCAAAACTTGCCACCCCCTCTCTTTCACTATACTGGATAGCTCCTTACTCAACATAGTCACCCATTACAAATACCTAGGGGTGTGGCTTGACTCCCAGCTTGACTATATGAAACACATTGAACATATCCATGCAAAACTTCACCCAAATCTTGGCTCGTAGTACAGAAATAAAGAAACCCTCACCCTATCAACATCGTGACAGCTCCTCAGAAAAATGGTTATCCCATTGTTTGACTGTGTTTACATAGTGTATGGCACCACCTCAACCTCCCATTTAGCAGGGCTGCACTCCCTCTACAATGCCTTTTGTTGCTTTGCCCTAAATGCCCCCCCACACACATCACTGCTCCCTCAACTTGTCCCTTTCCCTAATCCCTCTTCATCACTGATGCCTACTCCACTCCTTACTCTTCATCATAAAATACTGGTTTAGGTCCTTACCCTCCTATCTAACCTCACTTCTATCTCCCTCCTCTGAAACATCATACCCCCTTTGCGCTAGAGACACCCGCACTTTCTCCCTATCATGGCCCTCCACATGTTCTGGTGCAGTGACTACTCTAGCCCAGGAACACCCTTCCCTCCCATGTCAAACATTCCTCTTCAGCCCCTTTCCTAAAATGCACTTTGTCATGCATAATTAGCTGAGCAAATGCCTGCCCTTGTAAATGAAATCTTCTCTCTTGAAAATCAATTTCACAATGGTCAAGCTTCTTATTGCACTTTTACCCAAAATGACTAGAACTTCTCGTTGCTTTCTTCCCTACTCTACTGCTCCCTCTCATACCTTCACCCTCCTCTTTTTTCTGTGTCTCCTCCCCCAGGGTGTATGAATCCTTTCTGACTCTACCTGACTCCATGCCTCTCAAAAATGTTCCCCCCTTCTAGCATTCATCTCATTAAATCTAACATTGCTCCTCACTACAGCATCATACCTCCTTGTATTTCTGTATTTCCCAATTTTTGATTTAGAATACATGTATTTCTACCACACTGTGTACAGTCTATTGCTTTCTATTTGTACTCTGAAATAACCTCCAAAGTACACAATTTCTATAACTCTTGTTCAAAGTTAAAGTGTATCTCACATTTTGTAAACTTACTTACTACTGTACTGTTTACTTTTGTGCTTGTCAATCTCAGTTGTACTACAACTGTGTAAACGTTTTTGATTGTAAACTCACCACTCCCTTTCCCCAGGGTCGCACCTGGAAATGAGCCCCAGCTCAGTGTGCCTCTCACAGTGAACAAATTAAAATAAATAAATAAAACTCTAAACCAGGTTATTCACACTAAATTTATTGAACAAGAAACTCAGCAGGCTATGTAGAAGTTTTGAACAAAAAGGCGGCAAATCGGGTCTATCCCTCACAGACTGATTGATACAGCAGTTCCAAATTTGCAGAAGATGTCACAATATCATGATAGATCAAAATTTTCTTCTTGACCCTCAGTTTAAGTTGCATTAGCTGGCTCCTTCAGATCTTGGTGACTCGGATCTCGAATACAAAAACATGCTGATTTCAGCAATTGCATAGGAAAAGGATGGGACTATATTTGATAACACAAGTGAATCACAGAATGTGGATACAGCATCTGATGATGCAACATCTACTGGTGGTGACAGCAATAATTTCTATTTAGTGCTACCATGTACTCTTTCATCAATATTGGGTAGTCCTGTACCAAGTTCTGTTTCACAGCCATTGAAAAAGGCAAGTAATTCTGAAAAGAACACAAATGACTCACACACTTTTTGGTCAAAAACTCATGGAAACTGATAATTCAGATGTGTCTGTCATGGAGCTGCCATCTTGGTCTTTGTCTGATATTGTGGATGCTTATTTACGAGAACCGCTCATAATATTACACATGACCCTTTTGAGTACTGGTTGGAAAAGAAAAACATTAGGCTTGCACTATCTACCTTTGCTATTAAGCTTCTTAGTTCCTTACCACATGTGTTTACTGTCAGCATATATTTAGCACAGTTGGAAATGGTGTCTCAGATGGCCACACAAGGCTTATTCCTGAAAATGGGTATGCCCCCAGACAGGGACACCAACACAGTGACCTACATTGCTGTTGACAAAATTGACAGTTTGCTGTGTTGGTGTGCCTGAGACAGAGGTACGCTGTCTCTGAGTCTTGCACCCCCCCCCGAATCAACTCTGATTCTGAGTTGATAATCATTAGTACAGGAGGTGCGGGAGCAGAGCCCCCCACATGGGGGGTTTGGGGAGCCTTGTCTCCCAATTAAAAAAAAAAAAAAAAGACCTGGAGACAATCGGATTTATGTTGACCACAACTTGCGGTCAACATAAATCCCATTGCCGTGATGCTGGTAGACGAAAGTGTTGTAGAACCAGTATTGTATATCCCTGAAATGAACAGTGTCTTACCTTCTTTAAATGTCAGTCTCAACAAATTCTCAGTTCAGTGAAGAGTGGCAGAAACATAAAAGCAGATAACATAAAGGCAGATAATACAATAAAGATAAGACAATAAAGACAGAAACATAAAAGAGATAACGATAAACAGCTGCAAGGGGTGTGTCCTAATAAGGGTGCTTCCTTGGTGGTGTTTGAAGATGATGGGGATGATATCATTCAATTTAATGATTTATTTATTTATTTGAATTCAGAGAACAGAGGTCAGCAACCATAAAAGAAAGGTCAAGGGAAAAAAATTCCTTCTTGAGTGGTCATGGTGAATATGTATTGCTGTATGTGTTTTTCAATTTGGGAAGCCAGGTGGAGTGTATTGTGTGGATCCCCACCAGCTTGATGATGGTGGGGAGGGGCAGAGCTGGGGACTGGCACATGGGCTTCATGGCAGGAGTAGGTGGTTGTTGGGCCCAAACAGCTGTATAACAAAGAAACTGCAGTGCTGGGGTGGAAAGCAATGCTGAGGTAGGGGGGAAGGGGGCAAGGTCAACCAGATAAAGAAAAGTAAGTTAGAAAACACAAGTGACAAAAAATAATTGGCCAATGAGGCACGAGTGTGTGGGATGGCTTGAGGCCCACGATATAACACCAAGTAGGCAAGCAAAATAATTACAAATAAAAACAAACTCTTGTCAGAACTGATACAGCTGCATACAGCCCCTCATGGAGTTCTGGGAGTGAAGAGAGAGCTCTATGAAGATTGAGTTCATGGCTGAAAAGAACACCGTGCTCAAGATGGCCATTGTACTTTCGCACATGCACAGTGAAGCATAGTGGCCATCTTGGGTACTGCAGCAGTTGCCACACTGTACTCTGCATGCAGACTCCGGAAATCAAACAGGAAAAATAGTGCACCGGGGGAAGGGGGTGGCTCAACTGCTCTGTGTAGGGGAGCGGTGGATGAGACACCACACAGCACCAAGGATGTGAGCTGTATGGACAGCACATCACAGCACTGCAGGAGAAGAGGAGGATCATTTCCGATCATGGTCTCCTCTCTCTCTTACAGTGATCCCAAAATGTCTGCAGGGCTCTGCCCATGCAGCAGTAAAAATAAAAACTCTAGTCAAAAGAGCAGGAGGGATGGCTGGGGCCCTTTGACATCACACAGAGGCTGCCTGTCTCCCACCAAAAAGCATGCCAGTCTCAGTGAAGGTTTGCACTCTGCACTCTGCTGCTGTCTTCCTGCTGTTGAATTTGTTGGTCTCTCTCTCTCTCTCTCTCTCTGTCTCTCTCTCTCTCCCCCCAATATTTGACACGCTGCCTCCTTTCCCTGCAAAAGCCCTAAATGACCTGCATACAGTGGGCTGGATTCACAAATGTTTTAGGGACTAAGTCCCACAATGCAACTCCAGTTATAGACTGAAATCTACACAGCTGCAGAGAATGCTATTCACATCCACAACAGTTGTCAAAGGTGTTAGAGCTGGTCCCACCAGCCATAACATTTAACCACAGCTGCGGGGATTTCCACAGTAACACCACCCACAAACTGCTGTAAATCGTGGAGCCAGTTGTAAATCGGATTCACTTTTGAGAATACCATAGCTGCAGGAGAAATTTCATTTCCGCAAGTGGCAACTCACTTGTGCCAAGTTTTTCCCTCAGCTGCTGGATTTTCAAGAGTTTTGTGAATCTAGCTCACTGTTTCCTATGAATGTCATGTGGCAGCTGACACACAAAATTGGCAAGAACAACAGTTAATTTCTTTAACTGGTGTGGGGCTGCTTGCTGACCTTGAAAAATGACACAAAAATACAAACACAATTAAAAACAAGCATTTGTCAATGCTAGAAGTTGTCACACTGGCATTGGCAGTGGCAGAGCTAGAGATGCATAAGAGGAATGGCAGTGAAGTATTGAAGTGATGCCAACCCCACCCCCACCCTATAGAGAGCATCAGGCATTGGGGTGTGCCTTTGGGTCATCAGCTATAATGCTCATGCCATTGTGCCTCACCCTACCCTGTAGACACTGACAAGTGCCGTGGTGTGCTTTGGGGTCTTTGGGCATTATACTTACCCCATTCCATAAGAAAATATGCTGACATGGGTGCAGTATAGGAGTGTGGGGTGAAGTTTGTGGCCAAACAGTGCAAGACACACCACGATGCCTGTCAGTGGCTGCAGGGTGGGCGTGGGGGGGGGTGGAATAGCATGAGCATTACATCCAATGATCCCAAGTCACAGCCCTGATACCTGTCAGTCCGTACCAGGTGGGGAGCTACAATTGGAAACCCTAACACCGTAGCCATGTACTGGTAGTTTCACTCCACATTTTCAACATGGGCTGCTTGTCAGGCTGCCTCATGAAAAGTGGCACAATCACTTTGTTAGCTGAAAAGTGGTTTTGCACAGTGGCTGTGCCATTTAGCAACAGAGGGATGAAAACACAGTTTTGGGCATGATATATAGAATGACAACTGTATTGTTCATGAGAAGGTGTAAAAAATGGCAACGTTGAAAATCTGGAGTGGCAATATGAAATGTTGGTGAAGCAATGAACATGCATACAAAGTGCGCAACAGACGTCCTCAACCCAATTATTTGTGGGAGTGTTTTAGGCACATTTTCAACATAGGTATTTTGGGACCTCCCCTCATGAACAGTGTGCTGTGATTTTGTTAATGTGTCCCAAAAGGTGATTTCCCACAGTGAGCATGCCATTGTGTGCCACAGTTGCAGAAATGCGTTTTGGGCAGGCTGTGAAAAATGGCAGCTGTACTGTTGATAAGGAGGTGCGCACAAATGCCAGTGGTGAAAATCTGGCATGGAAATATTGCAAATTTACAAAGTTACAAGGCTGCGTAGGATCTGCGCAATGCATGTTTGCAGCACAGTCATTTTATGGACTTTCGGCACCAAATTTCCAACATAGGTATTTTAGGAACTCTGCTCATGAGCAGTGTCATCATCATTTCCTCAAACTGTCCTGAAAACTGGTTTCTCACAGGACCGTGCACTTCTGCGCCAGACATGCGAAAACACATTTCAGCCAGGATATGTAAAATGATAGCTGTACTGTTCATAAGGAGGTGTGGAAAAATGTCAATTTTGAACATCTGGAGTGAAAATATTACAAATGCATGAAGTCACGAGCATGCATGCAAACTGTGCAATGCACCCTCATAAAACACTAATTTTATGGACTTTCAGTCCCAAATTTTCAACATAGGCATTTTAGGATGTCTGCTAATGAACAGTGTCACTGTCATTTTCATAATGTGTCTCAAACATGGACTTTCCACAGTGACCGCGCTATTCTGCGCTGGAACTGCGAAAACTCATTTTGGTCAGGATGTGAAAAATGACAGCTGTACTGATCATAAGGAGGTGCAGAACAATGGTAATGTTGAAAATCTGGAGTGAAAATATTATAAATTCACGAACTTACGGATGTGTGTCCAAACTGCACAACGCATGCTCGTAACACAGTCATGTTATGGAGTATCGTCACCAAATTTTCAGCATAGGCATTTTAGGACTTCTGCTCATGAACAGTGCAACAGTCATTTTCTTAATGTGTCCTGAACAGTGATTTCCCACAGCGACCACACTATTCTGAACCGGAAGAGCAAAAACACATTTTAGACTTTGAAACATAGAAACATAGACTTTGACGGCAGATAAGGACCGCTAGGCCCATCTAGTCTGTCCATTTCCCTACTACAGGATAGGCCGCAGATCCTAGTTAACCAACAGCCTATTTCTTTCTACCTCCCACAAGAATTGCCTTATGTCTGTCCCATGCATTCTTGAATTCTCCCACAGTTTTAGACCCCACAACCTCCTCAGGAAGGCTGTTCCATGCATCCGCTACCCTCTCTGTGAAATAATACTTCCTCACATTGCTCCTGAACTGCCCTCCTTTGGCCAGGATGTCAAAAATGACAGCTGTACTGCTCATAAGGAGGTGCAGAACAATAGCAATGTTGAAAATCTGGAGTGAAAATATTATAAATTCACGAACTTACGAGCGTGCGTGCAAACTGCGCAATGCACGCTCATAACATGGTCATGTTATGGAGTATCGTCACCAAATTTTCAACATAGGCATTTTAGGACTTCTGCTCATGAACAGTGTAACTGTCATTTTCTTAATGTGTCCCAAACAGTGATTTCCCACAGCGACCACGCTATTCTGCACTGGAAGAGCAAAAACACATTTTGGCCAGGATGTGAAAAATGACAGCTGTACTGTTCATAAGAAGGTGTGGGAAAATGGCAATGTTGAAAATCTGGAGTGAAAATATTACAAATTTGCGAAGTTACGAGTGAGCGTGGAAATTGCACAATACACGCTTGTAACATGGTCATTTTATGGACTTTCGTCAAAATATTTTCAACATAGGCATTTTAGGACCTCTGCTCATGAACAGTGTCACTGTGGTTTTCTTAATGTGTCCCGAACACCGATTTCCCACAGCGACCATGCTATTCTGTACCAGAACTGCGAAAACACATTTCGGATAGGATGTGAAAAATAACAGCCGTACCATTCATAAGGAGGCATGGCAAAATGGCAATGTTGAAATCTGGAGTGAAAATATTGCAGATTTGCTTAGTTACAAGCGTGCATCGCAACTGCGCTATGCACGTCAGTAAAATAGCAATTTCTTAGATTTTTTCCACCACCAAAGTTGCAACATAGACTTTTTGAGAGCCCACCATGAACACTGGCACTGTCATTTTGTTAATCAGTCGAAAAGGTGATTCCACGCAGTGGCCGTGAAATCACCTGTCAGGACTGAATAATGCCATGATAGTGCCTGAATTCCTGAGGAGAAGCCCCAATAACCCCATGTTGAAAATTTGGTGGCAAAACTCCCAAAAATGCCTGAGATATGCAGCAAAGTTGAAAAAACCCTATTTATGCCATTATACAGCTTACCGGCATTTCTTCAGTTCATGGTCAGCTTTGAAGAGTGGAGATGTATTCCCAGTGCACCGAGATTGCCCTCTCGGCTCCGGAGGTAAGTATGGGGTGGGGTGTGGGGAGGCAGGGTGCACAGAGGGTGGGCGTGGGTTGGGGTGGGGCAACAGGACTCAACGAGGGACTGTTTCTGATTTACAGGTTCAAAACAAACAAAAAACATCGTGGGAGGGTTTTTGTTTTCACAGGCATTGGCATGCTGGGGTGGGATCCCAGCATGCCAATCAACTGTTTTTGGGGGTTGTAGCTGATGGGAGATTGGGCCCCCATCGCACATAGTGGGGAGGCATAAGAGCTGAGGGGATTGAACCTCTCTGGCAGAAAGCAGCTGTTTTTTTTGGGGGGTGGACATTATGCCAACAGGGAGTGGGCTCCTCCATCTACAAATTAAACTGGGCAGGGAAGGGACTGAAGCCGTCGGGGATTGGGACCCCAGTTGGCAGAAAGCAACTTTTTTTTGGGGGGGGGACATTATGCCAACGGGAAGTGGGCTCCCCCATCTGCAAAATAAACTGGGCAGGGAGGGGACTGAAGCCGATGGGGATTGGGCCCCCCATTGGCAAACAAAGACAGTTTTTGGGGGGTGCATGATACTGAGGGGGATTCAGCACCCCCTCAGCATTAGGGGCTGTGCAATATTGTTCGTGAATTTAGCAGCAGCTTGCCGCCTTATTCACAAACAATATTACCCTAGGCAACGTTCCGCCCTGCAATGACAGGTCACTCCCTCATTACAGTGGAATGGCTGACACTGCAATGATGAGGAGGCCCCTGATTGCTGCGGTGAAAACGTTACAAGTTGGTGGCACTTTTGGAAGCCAGCATCATCAGCACACTGTGCCTCCTTTGGTCCACCGGTGCCAAGCCCCAAAATGCTAGTGCCTCCATTGGCTGCCATAGTGCCGTGCCTCCACATCCCACTTCTCTCCTAAGCTGCCGCATAATGTTTCTTGTGCATGTGCGCAAGCAAATATAAAAATGTAATAGAAACCATAGCTTCTAAAGGGTGAAATATGGTACTCATTATTAGCTACATACCCAACCATCTACTGTTTTTCTTGGACTATTTTATTCTGTGAAGAGTAAGTACAATAGTTTTATTTCTTCACGATGAATGTTTGAACACAGGAACTATGTTATTTAACCTGCATTTTTTTTTGGCACCTTTAGCTTCTGCACTATGTAAAGAATGTCCGTTTTAGGAATAAAGCTGGTGAAGACGTGTCTTTTGATGTGAATGGAGACTCACCAGCTAGATATGATATACTAAACTGGCAGTTGCAAATGGATGGTACCATAAAGTATGTACAAGTGGGCCAATATGACTCACGAGCTCCAGGTGGTCAAGAAATCATCATCGATGACAATTCTATTTTATGGAATGGAGGAGCCACACAGGTTTGAAAATATGTACAGTGTTAAAATAAATGGGTCTCCCTTTTTCCCATAGGGAAACCGTGGCATAATTTGCTATTATAAAGGAGTGTTTATAATGGCAAACACGTGCACAATTTCCCTTGCTGTGCGCATGCTCAGGCAGCAGCGCGACCAGTCGAGACCGCTCACCGCTTCCATGTCGCCCGAAACAGAACCGCCACAAGAACTTGGTGGTAAGTCCTTTTCCTTTCTTTTCTCCCCCCATATACCCTGGAAACACATGAAGACCTGCAGAAAGGGAAAAAATTGTTTTAAAATATGAAAATCTCAGCACTGGACTAAAAGGACCAACCATAGGATACACTGTGAGTTGTTTATTTTATATAATTGCTGAGGTGAAAAAAGGAAACCCAGCAATTATATAAAATAAAAAATGGGTCGGGGTGTCAAACTCGATTTTACACACACCCTCATTGTAGGATACTTTTCACAAACCCAGAGGGAGATGTAGCATCCCACAACTCGGGAGTGTGTAAAATCTCATTACACACTCCAATCCATACTTTATTCTATATGTTATAGTTGACAGGAATCTTTTGGCTGAGACATTACACTGAGGACCTTTTTATGTTTTATTTTGATCAGTCAGGTTAATGGAGTACATACCACGGCACTTCTTAAAAAGGGTATAGGAGCGTCTCCAGTGGTATGGCCACATATTTCACTTTCACATATCCAGCAATAAGATTAACCTGGTTTAGTATCCATGAATCACACATGGGTATGGAGAATGCAATGCAGTTGTGTAGTCAAGTGATACAGAATGACTGCTACATTCTGCCACAGAGGAGACTGCATATAAGTGATCATTCATAGAAACATAGATGTTCCCAGCAGAAAAAGGCCCTGCAGCCTTTTGAGTCTGCACAGACTTCATATCTAATTTTGATTTTGTGAGGGCCTTAGTAGTCTCTCATCTCACAATGCTTTCTCTTTTGCCTTGTGTTTCACCAGACACATATACCTGTCCCATCCATTTTTTAATCCCTCCACTGATAGCGAACAGTCTACCTCACTTGCAGCCTATTCCACCCCACTACCAGCATATTTTTGAAGAAATATTTTCTGATTCCCGCTTCTAATCCCTCCACCAGTTTTCTTGAGTTCCCCCTGGTGCTGGTGATCCCACCCAGTGTAAACAGCTCTCCACTATTACCTCTTGTGACAGGGTCAGCCCCTGCCACTGAAGGTTTGGACCATCTACATTTTTTTTTGATTGCATCCACTATTATTCTCACTTATATGGCTATTCCTGTCTTTTCTGTCTGAGGCAGACCACCTCCATACCCCCCCCCTTGTCCCCTCCTTGTTTCTTTTCTCTGCATTCCTCTGGGTCCTTATAACCTAAGGTCTAGGATAGTAGACCCTGATTGTACTGGAATAGACAAGTTCGAACAGGTGTCTATCAGTATAGAAAGCTCTATGAAAGAAAAGCAGTATGAAGCATGTTATGGCAGACAAACTGTATGAATGAAAAGAAATAAGCAAGCAGTGTTTCCCTTTTTCTTTCTCTTTTCGCTTTGCTGTATTTTACATATTAAAGAACCTGTTTGTCTTATTGTACTCTCTCAAGGCTTAGGAATTTTCAAATGCCTTGCTTTTGTATGTACCAGACAGTAGAAGTTTATATTTCCCCTTCTCCTCTTCCTGGTATGCTTAAAACACAGAGGAGAGGGAGAGTCCTGTGAAAAAGAAATTGTCGGTCTTGTGGACCCAACTCTTAGACAATCCGATTAGCGGTGTTTAAAAATGCTGTTTGGGTGCTGAGTGACTGTTCGCATGATTGTGAAGCCCTCGTGGTCATGCACACTATTGTGTAGCACTAAAGATGATTTTCCCCTTGCAATACTGCTTGGAAATAAGTCCTACTAAAGAGTAGAGCTCCACACAGTAAAGCACTGTTAATTCCAGCTCTCCCCCGCTTTAGGAGAGACTATTACGGTTCTTCTAGAAGCAAGAGTAAAGAAAGTGAAAGTGTCAGCCGTCGGCTTGCAATTTCAGCTGACGGCTTGACATTGTAACAGTGGTGTTGCTACTTTCAGCTGTTTAGACTAATTCAGTCTGGTGCCCTCAAGGAAGGAAAGGAATATTAGCATGTCTCAGCCTGAGTTCTTTCTGGGGAAAGCTTTTTACAGTAGAAGAATGTTATATATTAAACTGGACCCCCTAAAATTAGCAAACTTACAATTCAGTCTACCTTTTAGCCTGTAGAGTCAGGGTGTCAGTGAACATTCCTGCTGCCTCTGTTAGTATGAGAAACACTCTCCTTTTGTTTAGTTTTCTTCTGGGTTTTCTTCTGCTGATTTTGCTGTTGTTATTTGATGTCTGCAGTATTTTCTCCAGAGGTTTGTACTCTATGAAAGCTGCCCTGAACTGAACAGCTCTATAGGGGGACAGCGGGCCCTAGAGGGCTGTATTTATACATATCTGTATAGATACTTAGTATGCAGAAAGGAGAGGAGTTCTGGAGCAGAACAATTAAGGTTTACTTTATGTTGTAAGTTTAGAGTAAAACATAATATTAAAGGGTGTGTCACAGAGATTATAGCCTAAGCAAATAGGCTTAGAAGTAACTCTTTTCTTTTTGTATAGGCTGGGTTATGAGCCTTAAAGGAACTTTTTAGTTTTTAATTAAACATGTACATGTAGGTCACCTGACAGTGATGTCACTCAAGGTAGATATAAAAAGGCTACCACCAGGGGAGTAAAACAGATAGAGATCCAGAAAGGAGGGAGTCAGTCTAGTTCTGACAGTGAGAGAGGAGGGTCAGACTCGACCTAACTTACTATCTGAGGGAAGGTGTGCTGGGCAGTATATTGGCCTTTCTAAGGCACTTACATTTGATTAACCTGATGGAAGGAGTTATGAACTAATACCTGACTTTTTATTTCTGTACAAAACATCATTTCAAAGGAGAAATAAAATGTTATGTACCAGAACAGTGCTTTTTATGCACTAGAACTACGAGTCTGCCTAGTAATTGTATCATTGTATCTGAACCCCATTCACACTTGGTGTCAGAAGAAGGATACCAGCTGAGCGTCTGAGTAATCCCGGCAGAGTTCAGCCTTGGGTGTCAGACTGGGCACACAGGATACAAGTGGCAAAGTGCATGGCACCAGATCAGAGGATGAGTGATGATGGTGGCCTGGGCGAGGTACCGCAAGACCAGATGATGGACCAGAGGAGCATGATATGCTGAATGCATGCCCGACGGATGGGTGCTGAGAGCCACTGGAAGGAGGCTGAGCAGAGGTACCTTGAGCTGTGGATCCAAATGGAAGAACCTAGGAATATCATGAGGGAAATACCTGAGAGGCTGGAATCAGAGGAGGCCCATGTGGAGTGTGTTGATTTGGGGATTCCTGTATTGCCCATGTTCCCTGGGATGTATTGGCTGGAGGACAATGAGGATATAGCACCAAAGAAGTCCCCAGGTAAGGCTGTTCCTTTGTACCTAGGGGTGAAGAGTGAGACTTCAAGCAAGACAGAAAAGGCTTTGAATGCTGAAGGGACTAATGTACAAATGAATAATTGTAACCCTGCAAGTCACTTTGAATGTCATGACCGTAGTCTTATATGGGGGAAGTTACAAGTAGGTGACCCGGATGTGGACCACTTGACTACAGCTATTACAGATTAGGAAGAGGGTAGAGAGACCAGTTGCCAGAAAGTAAAACCATTGCGGTGGGTGAAAAGAAGGCAGGGTACCCTATATTACGTGAAACCCCATCCCCAGACTAAGCGATTGTGTGCTAGGGTGATGGTGCCTCTTGCTTACAGGGAGGTGGTAATGGAAAAAGCTTGCTCAAGCTACTCCCCACCTTTGATACGTGAGGACATATTGGAGAAATTAACTTCTGCTTTTTACTGGTCAGGCATGTATCATCAGATAGGAAAATATGTGGAAAAAAGGGGTATTAAGCAGATGGTATCGGCCAGACACAAGGGAGAGGATGCCCACAGATGGGAGGGCCATAAAAGGTGGCAACCATGGAGAAAAGGACAAAACCCTTGTAAATTAGGCAGTACAAGGTGGTAGACTATGTAGGAAAACCTATGACCAGACCCCAGAGAGTTATAGTAAAAAAGGTATATTCAGTGTGAGACTGAATCGGGTAAACCCCAGTGACAGCGATAAAGTGAAGAGAAGATGTCTTACTATATTGATGTAGATTGCCTAAAATCACCTGTATGAGTGTGTTGGAAAATTGCAGGAGACTAAGTGTTTTCTTAATCGAGCGTGTTGTGGGATTGTTGAAACCATACCATAGGGATACAGAATAATAGCCCCAGGGTAAAGTTGGATTGTACAGGGTTTGAAAAGATATCGTGTGGTATAGTCTGCTTAATGGGACCCTGGGGTGGAGCTTATGGATGAGGGAGGGCCATAGCTCCAACCCCTTCTCAGAAGGTGCAAAAGGGAATTGTGTCCGTAATGTAAATTTTGTTTTTCTTCTCTCTCTCTCTCTCTCTCTGTTTCCTCTTCTGTGCTGCAGCAGTTCTTCTTTTCTAAAAATATCTTCCAAAGACTGGAAGGTTGGCCACCTTCAGACATTTTCCTTTTCTTATTCAGTGATCTGTTCTAACTCCAATCTATTTTTCCCTCTCTCTATTCAAATATAAAATGTCTTCTAGGGGTTTACTATCAAAAGGGGCAGATGCCTGATAGGACCAGAGTAAAAATATGTATGTTAGTGGTGAAAAGATGTTTTTTTCTGTCAACTATTACTGATACTTATTGTGTATTATATGAACCAGTTTACTTACAGGATACTAGGTAGAACTGAATAATAGCCCCAGGGTAATTGACAAGGCAGTATGTTTCAGTAGTAATGTTTATAATGTATGAACTGCTTAAAGGGACTCTGGGGTGGAGCTCTACAGTGAGGGTGGGCCAGAGCTCCACCATACCCTAAGTGGAGATGGGTATGGTTTATGGACAACCAGGAGGTGATTTACAAAGCCCCACCCCGAGGAAAGGAAACAGAACAGAGTACCTATGTAAAGGCAGAATGAATGGCATTAAATGCATATCCAATAGCATGTTCTTATTTGACACCGTTGTACAGGGCTACATGTGCAGTGTACAGGCAGGAACAGCTATTGGGGTAATTTTGTAAACCTGCACCAGCTGTTGTAGGTCCTGTACCTTGTAGTAAAATGAAAGCCAAGTGGAGTGGGGTCAAGCAGCTCTTGTCGCACTAATTGCTATTGTAAAAGTATGCCCCTATTTCAGGGAAAAGCGCAGGTCAAGCTGTTTATTCGAATTCAGGGAGGGAGTACATAGACAGAAAGTGCAAAGTCATGCTTTTATATGGAACCCTGCTGCCCAGTGTTGTTAGGGGGGAAAGAGAGAGAGATCAAATAGTTTAAATAATGTGTGCTTGCTCCTAGAGCTCTTTCTCTCTAACGCTGCTCTGTAAATTAAAAATAAGTTGGGTGAGTGGCTGGCAAGCCCCAAGGTTGTTGTCTTTGCCACCACTCTGACTCTGGTTTGTTCTGGTGCCCCTTCTTTTGCTGGGACCCTGTGGGGTCTAGAGGAAGGACTCTTGCATCAGAGCAGTTTGCGCCGTGTCTGGGGAACCGCTGCAGCATGTGGTTTGAATGAAATAATAGTGGAACATGGCCTGTGCTAAAGCAGTATCAGCAGTGTCAGCTCCATGGTAGCATCAAAGCATGCTTATGCTCTGAGGCACAGAGTTGCTTTGGTATGGATACTGAGGGGTCAAGGCAGGGGATGCAAGAGAGAAGAGAGCTGGTTTGTTGGGTCAAATCGGAGTGTGTTTGCACCTAGCTCTCTTTCTCTCTCTCTCTCTGTCTCTCTCTCTATCTCTCTCACCACACATAGCATTAACTACTTGAAAGCAGGTGTATTGATGTGCAGGGACAAGGAAGTCCTGAAAGTTTACTCTTTCACTTGTTGTAATTTTTACCTGTCTAAGTAACTCCTGTGTCGTACGTAACCTAATTAGGAGAGCCCTGAATATTAAATAAAGTCCCAGGCTATGTCTGGTTCTGGCACTCTGTTGTCAGTATAGTTTGTTTGTGGGGCCCTGGGACAGAGCTCCTGAGAGTGGGTGGGCAGGAGTTCTGCCCTCTCTAGGGATTCTGGAGTAGGGAATGTGTTAGCCAAATCTTCCCTCGTAAGGTGGGGGGGGGTAAATATGACAGGGTCAGTCCTTGTTCCTGAAGGTTTGGACCCATCTACTTTTTTTTATGATTAAAACCACTATTTTTCTCACTTATATGGCTATCCCTGTCTTTTTTGTCTGAAGGCGGACCACCTCCTCCCCCCCCCGACTTATCCCATCCTTGTTTCTTTTCTCTGCATTCCTCTGGGTCCTTATAACCTAAGGTCTAGGATAGCAGACCCTGATTGTACTGGAATAGACAAGTTTAAATACATGTCTATCAGTATAGAAAACTATATGAAAGAAAAGCAGTATGAAGTACGTTATGGCAGACAAACTGCATGAATGAAAAGAGATACGCAAGCAGCATTTCCCTTTTCCTTTCTCGTTTCACTTTGCTGTATTTTACATATTAAAGAACCTGTTTGTCATACTGTACTCTCTCAAGGCTTAGGAAGTTTCAAATGCCTTGCTTTTGTATGTACCAGACAGTAGAAGTTTATATTTCCCCTTCTCCTCTTCCTGGTATGCTTAGAACACAGAGGAGAGGAAGAGTTCTGTGAAGAAGAAAGAAATTGGTGGTCTCGTGGACCCACCACTTAGACAATCTGGTTAGTGGTGTTTAAAAATGCTGTTTGGGTGCTGAGCGACTGTTCACCCGATTACAAAGCCCTCATGGCCATGCGCACTATTGTGTAGCGCTTGCGCTGAGTTTCCCCTTGAAATGCTGCTTGGAAACAAGTCCTACTGAAGAGTAGAGCTCCACATAGTAAAGCACTGTTAATTCCAGCTCTCCCCCACTTCAGGATAGACTATTACAGTTCTTCTAGAAGCAAGAGTAAAGAAAGTGAAAGTGTCAGCCGTCGGCTTGCAATTTCAGCTGACGGCTTGACATTGTAACAGTGGTGTTGCTACTTTTGGCTGTTTAGACTAATTCAGTCTGGTGCACTCAAGGAAGGAAAGGAATATTAGCATGCCTCAGACTGAGTTCTTTCTGCGGAAAGCTTTTTACAGTAGAAGAATTTTAAAGATTTAACTGGACCCCCTAAAATAAGCCACCTTGCAATTCAGTCTACCTTTTAGCCTGTAGAGCCAGGGTGTCAGTGAATATTCCTGCTGCCTCTGTTAGCCAGAGAAACACTCTCCTTTTGTTTGGTTTTCTTCTGGGTCTTCTTCTGCTGATTTTGCTGTTGTTATTTGATGTCTGCAGTATTTTCTCCAGAGGTTTGTACCCTATGAAAGCTGCCCTGAACTGAGCAGCTCTATAATGGGACAGTGGGCCCTAGAGGGCTGTATTTATACATAACTGTATAGATACTTAGTATGCAAAAAGGAGAGGAGTTCTGGAGCAGAACAATTAAGGTTTACTTTATGTTATAAGTTTAGACTAAAACATAATATGAAAGGGTAGGTCATGGAGATTACAACATAAACAAATAGGCTTAGAAGTAACTCTCTTCTTTTTGTATAGGCTGGGTTACGAGCCTAAAAGGAACTTTTTAGTTTTTAATTAAACATGTACATGTAGGTCACCTGACAGTGATGTCACTCAAGGTGGATATAAAAAGGCTACCGCCAGGGGGCTAAAACAGATAGTGAGCCCAAAAGGAGGGAGTCAGTCTAGTGCTGACAGGGAGAGAGGAGGGTCAGCCTTGACCTAACGGACTGTCCGAGGGAAGGCATGCCATTGCTGAGCAGTATATTGGCCTTTCTAAGGCACTTGTATTTGATTAACCTGATAGAAGGAGTATGAAGTAATACCTGACTTTTTATTTCTGTACAAAATATCATTTCAAAGGACATATAAAATGATATGTGCCAGAGCAGTGCTTTTTAGGCACTAGAACTACGAGTCTGCCTAGTAACTGTATCCTGGTATCCGAGCCCTGTTCACACCTCTGTTAAGCCCTTGGAGGTCATTGGCATCTCTGTCATATCTCCCCTCGGTCTCTCTTGCCTTTGTCATACACCTGTTGAGATTCAGTAACCTCACCATATTCAGCTGGGCAGCCAAATATGCTATGCTATACTGCAGTAAACAATGAAATTTCAATAGCAATTAATCCCTTTTGTCATGCTGGCCCTGAATCATTCAGATTATCCTCCTCTGCACCACTTCCACCATGTCCATATCATTCTCCAAGTGTATGTTCCTGAACTGCACACAGTACTCCAGTTGAGGATGAGCTGTGTGTCTGTATGGTAGCAGACTATATTGGATATTCTAACTTCTAATCCTCCTTCCTATACATTTCAGTATTCCATGCCCCCTTCCTACTGCTCTGTTGCATTGGGATTTTTTTTTTCAAATTGTCTGATATTATTTCCCCAGATCCCTTACCTCTGGCATACTCTCCACAGGAACCCTCCCCTTCCATTCTGTCTCCACACCTTGAATTTCCTGCCCATAGAACAATTACCTTGTATAATATTGTTTTTCGTACTGCTTATTCTATCCTCACTGCCCACTGTTCCATAGATCATTTTAACATATGCAAAGTGGCAGTTCTTCCAGTAGACCTCCATTCCAGTATCACAAATAAAAATCATGGAAGGAATCAGTCCTAAAACTAGCCCCTATGGCATCATTCTGGTGATCTCCCTGATCTCTGATTATTTACCTTGTAGGACTACCCTCTGGTTTCTTTTACTTAAAGTAGGTAATATTTCTCCCACTATGTGATTTTACTCCCCAACCCAGTTAGACTAGCTTGTTAATGCAAGCAAACAAAGGAGCAGCCCACTGTTGCTGTGGTTAGTGCAAACGCCATGTGGAGTGGCCAACTCCAAACTTCACAATACAAAGAAAAGTGCCAGCACTCAAACTCACACAAAAATCAATTTAAGGCAGACATGTAGGCAATAACCCATCACAGGGTGTGTGGTTCCTGGTAAATAATGCATGTCCCGGGTGCATTTTGAGACATGAGGCTGCAGGATACGAGTCCTGCAATGCACCTGTGGCATGTATTATTTACCAGGAACCACACATCCAGTGGTGGTACATTGCACTTACAAAATGGGAGAGGTTACTGTTGAAACAAGTTCTAGCCAGATTCAGTACAGCTGTAGCCAAGCTTAGAGAGGAAAATGGTGGACTGTTGTGCCATGTCCAAGATGGCGGTGGGAGTTCACAGGACTTACTCATGCACACTGAACTCTGGGACATGGCTGCACAGCCTGCCATGTCAAAGATGACCACTGGGGTTCTGTGTGCATGCATGATGATGCACATTTGCGCACTGGGATCCAGCGGCCATCTTGGACATGGCAAACTGTGCTGCCATGCCCAGGAGTTCAGTGCACATGTGCGAGTCATCATGCTGTGCTGTGAACTCCCAGTGACATCTTGAACATGGCATGCAATTCTTCTCAATACCGCAGTTTGCAGAACAACCATGATGAGCTCAAAATCATATTGCATAAGAACAAAATACACATCGCTCTAATTACAGAAACATGGTGTAATGCAGATGACCAATGGGAAAAAGAAACTGAAAGGTACAAACCAGAAACAGGCAGAGAGGCTGTAGTTCGTTAGCTGGAATTGCGAACTACAAACTACCAGTTTCTAGCTAATTTAATATTTTTAAACACTGAGAGGCATATTCTGAAGCTTACAAAGCTACGCTGATACTTCTGGGCAAATAATTTTGTTACTTTTGCATAAAAGTGCAACGAGTGTCACAGGGGCTACTTCCGGGTATTTCAGATTAAAAACAGCTCCTCCGGCGAGCGGAGCAACTAATTGTAAACTCCTTCTATGAAACTTGATTGCTGTAGTGATTTGTGTAACATTTGATGTACCAACAGCTCTTTTAAGGGCATAATTTGAAAAGTCAAACATTCTTTTATTTTGTGGAGCCCTGGGACCATACCAGAAACAGGCAGAGAGGCTGTGGTTCGCTAGCTGGAATTACGAACTACAAACTACCAGTTTCTAGCTAATTTAATATTTTTAAACACTGAGAGGCATATTCTGAAGCTTACAAAGCTACATTGATACTTTTGGGCAAATAATTGTGTTACTTTTGCACAAAAGTGCAATGAGTGCCACGGGGGCAACTTCTGGGTATTTCAGATTAAAAACAGCTCCCCCGGTGAGCGGAGCGAGCCGAGTGAAGCGCGTTTTTGCATGCGAAGATGCACGCAGAGACATGCACGTCACATGTCTGCTGTGTCTGCTGGGGACACTGGGAACCACTGGGGGATTAGCCACTACATTAAAATAAAGAAATAGATTAAGATCAACATTCATAGAGGCATTTTGGAAAACCGGGTTAGTGAGTAACTATAACTTGGATATGGCTCAAACTAGACAAAAAAAAACTGAAGGGTAGGAAAACATGCTGGGAATGTCTTATGTTCACTGAGGAAATTACAAATCTTGACTTTACATGTGACAAATGCATAAAAAATTCTGCTTTAATAAAGGAGATACAAGATTTATAACTTAGACTACAAATGCATAAAGATATCTGACATTAGTAGCAGGAAATCTATGATCTTAAATAAACATGAGCACCAAGAACATTTAAATGGTTCAAGTGATAATATCGATACAACCCTTCATGATATGGATATAGTTCTACAGCCTAACCCCCCATTGAAATTAACCAACAGATTTGAGTGCCTTAAAAGTGTTACACCTGATACCCTGGATGTATTAAGTAATTGTGAGTTAATTGATGGCCTCCATACATTAACTAATAAACGTGAAGCACAAAATGAATGTGAACAAACACAAGACCCCCCCCAAAGACACTTGATAACAATGAGGCATTAAGCAAAAATATAGGCATTTCCACAATTGGCCTTGAAGTACACAAGAAACTAGGGGACTCTAACAAATTGAATGGTAGTAATTTAACCAGTACCACTATTTCTAAAAATTTAAAGGCACATAGGGTAATTAAACCTATGGAAAGGGACATTCTGATTATTGGAGACTCAATAATAAAAGGTATTGATACCCAAGTGTGCTTTAATTGTAAAGAGCATACTACAGTTAGCTCACTACCTGGAGCTAAATTACAGGATATTGTGTGTCTATTGGATGGGCTGTTTGAAAATACAGTTACCCACTTGGTCCTCCTACATATGGGAGCTAATGATGTGGGAAAAACAAATTGGAGTAATATGTAAAGGGATTATAAGTACATTGCTGAAACAGTTAGAAATTATGGAGGGGAAATCGTCATATCTTGTATATTCTATGCAGGGACATAATGCTTATAGAAACAAACAAATAATAACAATCAATAGCAAGCTTAGACAATTATGTGTTGAAGAAGGGATTGGCTTTATGGACAATGCAAGAACATTTAACAGAATATCTTTATTTAGAAATGATGGTATCCATCGAAATTATGCTGGTACAAGGGTTTTTGGTAAAAAAGTTTTGGAGGTAATTAAGTTCCATTTAGACTGGCTGGGGGGGCCCAGTCAACAATAGCTTAAAATAGATCCTCATCTTCCCCTCAAAATACCCTGGGATGGAATGCAATTCTTCTCAATGCCCGCAGTTTGCAGAACAAACATGATGAGCTCAAAATTATATTGCATAAGAACAAAATACACATCGTTCTAATTATAGAAACATGGTGGAATGCAAATAACCAATGGGAAAAGAAATTGAAGGGTACAAACTATTTTCCCATTGTAGAAAATATAGAAAGGATGGAAGGGTGGCAATATATATTCAGTAAGATATAGCTTGTGAAGAAATTACATGGGATACAGGTTCACTCGAACTCCTATGGGTTAAGTTGCTTCCCATTAATAGTCCCAAAATTATTCTGGGACTTTTATATAGGCCCCCTCTATGTCACAAGAAGACGATAAGGCTATATTGAGAATTCTTGGTGATCTTGAACCTACTAATAGGATATTAATAACTGTGGATTTCAACTTACCCAATATTGATTGGGGTAAAGGTACAGGCACATGTCCCATTGAGAGACAATATATTGATGTTATTGACCACGGGGGACAAGAGCAGTTGGTACTAGAAAATACTAGGGGAACTAATACTCTGGATTTAATATTCACTAACATGGGGGCCACTATTAATTCAGTAGAAACTGGTACTCCCTTTGGGAATAGTGACCACAGTTCAATTTTATTTAAAATAAGTGAAATACAATCTTCTAAACCCACTGGAACAACTACTAAGCTAACTTTTGGAAAGCTGAGTTTCATAAAATGAAAAACAAACTATGTTGTTGGGACTGGAGATTGGAATTTATTAATAAGCCTCTACAAACTATGTGGGACCCCCTTAAAACCAAGATTGAGAGCTTGACCTCTGAGTATATTCCCGTTACCTTAAAATATCATAGTGCTAAGACTAAAAAACCTGTTTGGCTTTCTGCCGCAATCAAAAAATTAATCAACAAAAAAAATAGATTATATAAGAAATTAAAAGTATCCAACTCAGCTAAAATATATACTGAACATAAAGACTGTCTCAAGAAAGTAAAAGTGAATATTAGGAAAGCAAAAGCTCAATGCGAGGTAAACCTTGCCGACAGGGTACAGGACAATAAAAAAGGTTTTTTTTCTTACATCAATAATTGGAGGAAGGTCCAAAGTAATATTGGGCCTTTAACTGCCGAGGCAGGACTTACTTCTACAAATCAACAAATGGCCAATATTCAGAATAAATATTTTTGTTCAGTATACAATACAAACGGAGCTGATTCATACAATATCAGTAATCCTTTTGTACCTGGTACTATAATATTTAACCCTGATACTATCTATAAACATCTAGTCAGCCTTAATGTTAATAAATCCCCTGGTCCAGATGGAATGCACCCTAGGGTTCTGAAGGAATTGGCAGATGGGTTGGTACAGCCAATAACTTATATATTTTAAGCATCTGTTAATATGGGTTTGGCCCCTAATGATTGGAAATTAGCTAACATTGTGCCTATCCTAAAAAAAGGGCCTAGAACTCTACCTGAAAACTTTAGACCCATAAGTTTGACTTCAACAATAGGAAAGATAAAGGAGGTACTAATTAAGGATATCCTGATAGAACATCTTGATGGACAGGATATGGTTGATCCCCTACAACACGGATTCACTAAAAATAGATCATGCCAGACTAATCTACTGGCATTTTATGAAAAAGTGAACAGAGAGATGGATGTGGGTAATTCTGTGGATGTGATTTTCCTTGATTTTGCAAAAGCATTCGACAAACTACCACATAAGGAATTATTGTCTGTACTAAAAGGCTTAAACCTGTCTAGTAATATTTGTAAATGGTCTCAAACTGGCTCCAGGATAAAAGACAGAGAGTGGTCATCAATGGGGAATACTCTGCTTGGGCTTCTATTACTAGTGGAGTCCTCCAGGGTTCAGTATTGGGACCTAGTCTATTCAATATTTACATCGCTTCATTAAAAATTAGTAATCATAATATCTGGATGTACAAATTTGCGGATGATTGTAGGCTGGGATTAGTAGCTAATGATGTTGAACAAAAATCTACCCTACAGCATGCCCTGGATTTAATATATGAATGGACTAACCTAAATAAACTAGTATTAAATAAAACCAAATGCAAGGTT
Organism: Neoceratodus forsteri; assembly: GCA_016271365.2. NCBI lineage: Eukaryota > Metazoa > Chordata > Ceratodontiformes > Ceratodontidae > Neoceratodus > Neoceratodus forsteri. Next base: position 159,139,683 of record CM028138.1, read on the forward strand.
ATGCACCTAGGTAAGAACAATAAGGAAGAAATATACCTACTGGATAATACCCCCTTGGGGGATGTAAAAGAGGAAAGAGATTTAGGGTTCACTGTTATGAATGACCTAAAATTTAGAACACATTGCAGGATTCAACTCAGGAAATCAACCCAAAACTTAAACTGTATACTCAAACATATAGCAAGCAGAGATAGGAAGGTGTTGATTCCACTCTATGGAGCATTGGTCAGACCTCACTTGGAGTATTGTGTTCAGGTTTGGTCACCTCAAAACAGGGAAGACAGTCTATCTATAGAGGGGGTCCAGAGAAAGTTAACAAAACAAATAATAGGTCTAAAGAATAAAAGCTACCATGATAGATTAGTCAGCCTGAATCTTAATTCCTTATATTATCGTAGATTATGGGGAGATCTGTGTTTCCTTCATAAATACATGAAGGATGAAGTTTTACTGGAGGAATTGGGTCTTAGACATAATTTTGGCAGAACTAGCATTAGAAAGCATAAGAAACAACTATATCAGCAAGTCTGGAATCTTAATCTTTGTAAACACTGGTACAGTTGTAGAGTAGTTGGAGTTTGGAACAATCTACCGATGAATCTTGTGGACAGTACTACCATGAATGTGTTTAAGACAGGGTTGGATCATCACTTTGGAAACAACAAATTTACATTTTAAAATGTGGCTGGCAAGCCTTAAAAACATATTTATTCCAAAGGCCTATGGGGAGTAGTTATTGCAATGACATGAAATTGGAACTGTATTTTATTGTTGTTTGTTATGTTACATGTATGTTTTATGTATTTAACTACTGTACAGTGCTTTGACTTTGAAAAGCGCTCAAAAAATAAATTTTTACTTACTTACTTACTTATAGGGTAGAATTCTATCTTCTGGCTTGAATATACCTATGATACACATGAGACAGTGTTGTGTCACACTGGTACTGATGGACAAGATAGTGCAGGTGAACATGCAGTGATTACCATTCACCTCCACTATTAAAAAGCCCATTCGGTATCCAGTGAGCTCTCTTTTCTCTTTAATTCTCACAAGACATCTGCAGGGCTGCACCCACTGCAGCCATAGCAACAGACAATAGACAGGTTATGTTTTTTTAAGCTTGTAATTTAATGAAAATAAATCCACCCTCTAAAGTAGTTCTATTTACTTCATTTATAATGGTTTGTTATAATGTGCAGAAGTAACTGTGACATACGATGAGTGTGATGCTTGGCCAGCTGGTTATGACTGTTCTTTAATATTTGTAATATAAAAATGTAGAGTTTGATTTGTATCCATAAGGCAGCTGTGCCATGGGTCAGGTTTTAGTGGAATAACGGAATATATTAACCTGAAACCAGGAGGTAATTAAAAAGACTAGAGAGCCTTAAGGGCCTATTAAATGATAATAATTTCTGGCGCTACAATTTGGCCAATGGGGATCTACTTCATATCTTGTGGTCTTGCGCTCCCATTAATAAACTCTGGCATAAATTCTGTTTACTTGCCTCCAGAGTAACAGGACAAAAACTACCTTTGACCACAAGCTATTCCTTCTAGGCATCATTATCCCCAATAGATCTCTCCTGTCACATGCAAATTTTAGATGGCTAAACATACTTTCTCTTCCGGTCAAACGTCTGATTCTTATGAAATGGAAATCAACTTTGGTGCCTTATCTTTCAGATGTTCTTCAAAGCATCTCTCAGTATGCCTCTCTAGACCGATTATCTCATGTTACTCATAAGCATCTCTTTGTATATGACAGATGTTGGCAGGATTACTTTAAGTACATGCACCTAGTTCTTCTAGACCTTAATTCTTAGGGATATTTAGCCCTCTTTTTTATTTTGCTCTCAGATTAGGTATTCTCAAAACTTTTGTGCACAGATTTCTCCTCTTTTTTCCCCTTCTTCCCTGTTTTCTCCCTCTCCTTCTCTTCTTCCTTGCTTTTTTCTCTTCTTTCTTTCCTTGCACACTGTTCTCTTATTTTCACCTCTCCATTACCGAAGATTGTTCACATTACCCCATTTATCACTTTTTGCAATTTACTGAATGCCTTGCCATAGCCTGCCCTAGCATGTATTTCGTACATGGTTGCTATTTCTGATCCTATAATACCCTATTGATTGAAACCCTTCTGCTCTCCACTTACATCCTTTCTAGGTTTGTGTTTTATTATCAATACATGTAAAGGCTTCTCCAATATGTTTATCCTAAATACTGTGTTGTGTTAAGTGATATTTTATACCTTACATGGAGGATAGTCTTCTATTGTATAAGATGTGTGCTTTCTTATGTACTTGAATTTCAATAAAAAGAATAATCTAGATAAATGACAAAACACAAAGATAATCAATCATAGTAAAATATCATAGATCTTGTAAATACAACACTACAATACAGTATTCTGCCTTAAAAATATGAACCCGTATCAGTCTCTTCATTAAGTCTAAATGGAACTATACAATCCATGTGAAAAATCCATTTTGATTCTTTTTGTAATAGATCTTTGAGTCCATTACTACCTCTTTTCTTTCTAGATGCAATAATTCTTCCAACCCCGTACAGTTCAAGGTTTATGGATCTTAACCATGACTGTTTAGACAGTGTGCACCCAATGCTCTTCCCTTTTGTTTATTAACAATGGACCTGAAGTATGATTCTCCTGGATGTGCACGTTCAAGTTTCTTATCATTCTCCCAATGCATACTACTGGACAAGAACAGAAAAGGGCATGGGCCACGAATTGTGGGTTGCAGTTAATTCATATTTTTTTTTTTCAGTTTGTCTTACATGCCAATTGGATGTACTGCATACATTTTTTACCTTGAAATTCATACTTACAAACAGTGCATTTCTTGCATTTATGAAAGCTAACAGGCTTATCTGTTAATCATGAAATCAAATATAAATTGCTTTTTTGTAGTGAGTTTCAGTTATCTTCTGATGCTTTCATAACTGAAGGCTATGAAAGTTAGGAAGAATTGCTACTACTTGGGAGGAGAGTGAAATGTTAACCATGTGATTTAAGGTATAAGATGAGAGTGTATAGGTATTACACTTATATAGATACCAATTGAATTATAGGGACTAATTCAAAATTCAGAAAAAGTGAACAAAATTATTATTTTATTTTTTAAAACCACAATGACATTTTAAATGTCATTATTAAAAAATGGTATCAATATACTTTAGCACTATGGAAAAAGTATAGTCTATCATGATGTAAATGTCTGTAATATATGGATTTTCAAAATAATACCCGTAAAAAGCATACAAAAAATCCCTTGTAATTCACCAGTGCAAACTCAATAATAGTATCGATGGAATCCCGTAATACTATTGTTGAGATCCTGTAATACTATCGGGGGAAGATCTCAATGATAGTATTATTGCAAACTGACTAGAGCGCAAGCACCACAGGACAGCTCGTGCTGATCGCAAGCCGGTTTTTACTGTAACTGCCACATACAGTAAAAGCCAACAAAACATTTGTGTTCCGCCTACAGTCTGATATTCGGATCGCACTGCAACTGCTTTTGTGATTTAGCCATCAGTATTCAAAAATTCCCTCAACCAGCATAAAAAAGACGGTACGTCATGTACTCCAACTGGGAGCCTGACTAAGTCTCCACAGCAACAGTCGCTCGCTCGAGAAAAAAAAGTTACTGCCGTTTCAGTTTGCAGTTTCTTTAACACTGCACAGTTTTGCTGTTTGAATTTTGGAAACGTTTTCGATGTTGCCGCAATCATTGGCTCCTTCTCACACGAAAATCAACTCAGCACCCCAACCAAAGATTCCTCATTCTATGACAAAGGTACACACTTACAATTTCCTTGCATCCATATATTACAAAAAATAATAAATACATTTTAGTGTTACAAGGCAGTTTTTCATCTCGAGGATCTAGGGGCACTAGAAATCTCTCGAGCTTTGCTCTCGAGGTTTACTGTGCCCCCAGATCCTCTTGATGAACTAATGCCTTGTAGTACACCAGAATGTATCTATTATTCTATTTATATAGCTAGATAAACTGCCTGTTTTTAAGATTTATTTATTTTTTTAGTTTTTGTTGACCGGGTAAGTGCACTAGACAAATCCTGCTTAATTTCAGGCACGACGATACAGATGAATGCCAACTGACCTTGAACCAGATTAAGCTGTTTGTGGTATTTTTAGTGAATGAGGGAAATTTGGCCAGAACACTGGGGAAATTCCCCTACTCTGCTGGTGCTCTGTGGCCAGCAGAGGGCTGAGGAATAATCCTCGACATGGCAGAAGCTCTGCAAACTCACGAGGAGATGGACGCTAGTGTGGACGCTCCCGCTAGTGAGCTTTCTATGTATGAAGGAGGAAAAATGGGAATAAGGCAAAATCAGGTAGAAACAGACCTGAAAAAGACAATGGAGACACCAGAGATAATCGGTTCGTTGCCGATTCGGGAGCATAATCCAGAGGCATTGAAATTTTCAACTTGTGCCATGATGGAGCTGCAACAAGGGGAACTTAACTTTCGGATGCACAAAACGGACGCATTTCAGCAAGGCACGTTTCCGGATTCAAAGGCGGAAGGTCCAATGGAGCAGAGGTCCTGCGTTATGCCACAGACGATCCCTACTACATCACAAATACTGAAACAAAGATTTGAGCTAGAAACACAGGACTTGACCGAAAATAAAGACTGGTCGGAAGAAACCTCACTTCGGAGCGCTGGTTGGACACAGAACTCCTTAGGGACATGGTCGCCTGACCCTACTTGGAAGCCAGTTTCGTTTTTTTCACCAAAGCATGCCAACGCTCTGAGCTCAGGTACTGATAATGTAGCTACTACTAATTCTGGTGATTTTAGTGCACATTTAATAACTAAAGATACGGAGGACACTTGTAGTCCCAATACATCTTTTGGGGGGGGGGAATATAAAAATTTGTCTGCAGGCAGTAATTCCTTTCAACCTTGCAAGGAACCTGAGAAAAACCCACGTATTCCTATGGCAGACCTGTTCAAAAACCAACTGGAACAGGCTCCCAGGAGGAACGCGGTTCATTTAAAGTATAAAGGAGGTCTACAAACTCATCCAGATAGATATTATATATCTAATACTTTACTTAAAGGATCCATGTCTTATTTACCATCAGATTTGTTTGCACTAATCCATGTTTCAGGGAGGATTCTTTGATATAAGTTTTAGAACTAATCAGAATTGGAGAGATTTGGGAAAAATATTCTACACTAAAATCCACCCCTTTATGGCTCCCATTTATAGCTATTCCTCTAACTAGACCACAGATACGGTATATTACTATTATGTTTAGGAATGAGGGAGTTAATGTCAGTGATATTTATCACTGGCTGCAGAAACGCTGTGACATTCTTGGGCCTCCTGAGGCCTTATTAGATCTTGAGGGCATTTGGACAGGGGGCTGGAAGTTTAAAGTTAAACTTTTTCAAATAAACTCTGACATAATCCACATCCCAAATAGTTTCTTTCTAGGAAAAGATAGGGGGGTATGTTTTTACAGTGGTCAGCCTAGAGCCTGTTATAAATGTGGATCTCGCACACATATTAGCAGCTCTTGTGATGTAATGAAGTGTTCTCTTTGCGGGGGGTATGGACATTCGATGGACCTATGTCAAAACATCTTTCAATGCAATTTATGCGACGTAAAAGGACATGCTTTTCATCAATGTCCATGGGCAAAGAGAAATAGAGCCGAAGGCTGGGATCATGACAATCTAGTCTTACAAGTGCAAGATAAAATACAAGCTTTTGAAAAAGATGCATCATTAGCGAATATTTCACATACTACACCCAATAGCTCCCAAACCTCTGAATTAGAGTGTGCATCTGGAGAGCCCATAATGCCCCCCCACTTTCGAGACTGTTAAAACTCGAAGAGTCACCAGATCTTCTTTAAAACCACCAATCTCATGCCCTGTTCCAGTTTCAAACATTTTTTTGCCTTTACAAGAAGATATAGGGGATTCAGACTTAGAGTCAGATACATCTCATAGGTCAGAGCAAATTACGGAAGATGAAGAAAGCAAAACAACAGAGCTGATGAAAGACAAAAAAGGAAAAAAAGGAAAAAAAAGAAAAGCAAGTAATGGTCTAAAAGGGGGAATTAGCTGAAAAAGTATTTACCTATGGCCTCCTTGCGTCTGCTATCTTTAAATGTTTGTAGTCTGAAAACATATAAAAGCAAATCTGTGTTTGCTTTTTTGCAACACTTTCTGTGGATATTATTTTCATCCAGGAAAGTTGTCTTTCTTCATTAACTGAAGTAAATAATATTAAAAAACGATGGCATTGGGGTCCTTCATTCTGGTCTTTTGGGCTGGAACCTGCAGATGGAATTGGCATCCTTTTCAAATCCACTAATTTTCATATTTCACAATTAATAGATGTATGCCCTGGTAGAGCTTTAATTTTGGACGGTTTTATAGGAGATTTTGTTTTTCGTCTTATTAATATCTATGCCCCACAAACAAAATCTGCTAGAATTACATTATTCGAAGATATTAAACCATTTCTTTTTTACTAAAAAGCATGTGATTTGGGGAGGAGATTTTAATTGCACTTCAGATGTTCCCTTAAGTGGGACTACCCCAAACAAAAAAAATATATTGTGATACCAATGCTTTAAAACAAATCCTTATAGATTCTAGCATGCAGGATGCCTTCCGTGCATTACATCCTAAAGGACCTGGTGCTACATATCATCGTTTTGTTTATGCCACAAGGATTGATATGTTTTTCTTTTCCAAACATTTACACCCTTATATTTGTAAATCTGAACCTTCAGAATTTTCCGACCATAATACACTTTTTTGTTCTTTTAGTTTACACTTTCTACCACCTAAAATCTTTTCTAAATACAATAGATGGAGACTAAATAAGTCTTTTTTTTGAAACTCCTTCCTTATGCTCTCAGATAGACCTAATCTTTGCATATAGGGAATCGTTTTTTTGTGCTTATTCAGATCCTGTAGATTGGTGGATGGAAACAAAGCAAGAATTAAAACAATTTTTTCTTTCTTTTGGTAAAACTAAAGCCAATTCTAAATATATACGATATTTACTTATTCGTAACCAATTATATAAATTGATGTCTTTTTTCTCTGAAAATGCACGTGATTTGCTTCCCAAATTAAGGTTTTAAAAGAATTGATGAAGAAATATCAATATGATAGAGCTAAATCTTTAGAATTAGAGTTTAAATATGGTATTAAAAACACACCAACCTCTGATCCCTTTGTGGCATGTAAACAAAGGGTAGAAAGCACTATTATGTCACATCTAGTTTCGCCTACAGGCCTTATGATCACTAAAGAAATGGATAAATTGACCATGGTCCAGGAATATATTGAAGCCTCCTTCCAAGATAAACATCCACATACTTTGTTTGATTTTTCTAATTTTATCGCTCCGTTACCACAATTATCTATTACTCAAAAAATTTCATTAATACAACCTATTTCCTCTCAAGAAGTAGAACAAGCCATAACACAACTAAGTAAGGGTATTTCACCAGGATGGGATGGTATCCCTAATGAATTTTATGTTTTTGTCACACATGATCCATTTTTACCACAAGTATTTAATTTTTATTATTTTCATCAAACGCTTATTCTGATTTTAGTACTTCATTACTTTTTTTTACACAAATCTGGGGACAAAGCTATACTGTCTAATTGGAGACCCTTGAGTTTGTTAAACAGTGATTATAAAATACTGACCAAAATTCTTAATAATAGATTGTTAACAATGGCTGAGAATCTTATTCACCCTGCTCAAACATGTGCCATTCCTCATCGGCGTATCCAGCACAATTTATACCTATTAAGAGAGATTTTTGAACTTAGTAACAAAGGACAAATATCAGGATATGTTGTTGCTTTAGACCAGGCCAAAGCTTTTGATAGGGTTAGACATGATTATTTATTCTCGGCACTTTTGAGATATGGTATCCCAAAACCGCTTATTAATTGATAGTTATTTATATAGGAATGCTTGTTGCATTCCTATGGTTAATGGATATTTTGGTACAGAGATACCGATATCAATTGGAGTACGAGAAGGGTGTCTTTTGAGCCCACTTCTATATGTTTTTGTTTTAGACCCTGTAATCAGGCAGATTATTTGGGACACAAATATTATTGGAATATCTCCCTCTTCTACCCTACCAAATGAGAAAATAACTGCTTATGCAGATGATATGACTTTATTACTAAAAGATGTTCCATCCCTAGTTAAAACATTACACATTTTTTCTTTTTTTGAGGAATTATCTGGAGCTCAGCTTAATATACATAAGAGTTTTATTTTTATATTACATTCTGAGCCCTCATACCCCCCTGAAATTGCAGGTATTCCAGTAGCTGATTCTCCTCATAAAATTTTAGGCATCTGGTTTGGAGCAGGGAATCTGGCTACTTATAATTGGGAAAAGCAATTATATATAGGAGAATTTAAAATTCATCGATGGAAAGGATGGAAATTTGGGGAAAAGAGTCGCAATCATAAAAAAATTCTTGCTGCCAGTTTTTTTATATTTAAGTTATGTATTTCCACCTCCCTTCATTTAGAAACAAGATTATTAAGTATTTTTTTCAAATGTTGTGGGCAATAGACTAAACCAGTAAGTAGAAATATAACTTATCTTCCCATTAATAAAGGAGGACTCAATATGATTAATCCCATTGTGTTTTATCACTCTTTGTTTTTATTTAATTCTTTTTCCTTTTATTTGGTCTGCTACCACTATGTCTTGGCAGATTTGGTCTAAATCTTTATGGTCCACATACTTGAATAAATGGACGCTATTACCCCCTAAACTATTATCATCAAATGCTTTGCCATCTTATGGTATAGTTACTTTTAAAAAATTACATCAGTGGAAGGTATCATTCCCACATTTGCTTACTCTGTCTAGAAAAACTTTTTATAGTTTTATTGTATTTGATGTACAAAAAAGTGTCCCTCAATTTCCAGAATGTATACCCTCAAAACAGATTTTTACTCTTAGGAAATTGACAGATTTTAGGATTCCCCCATATATATGGGACATTGTATGGCTTTCAATATAAGGCAGGTTAGGAGTCCGAGGAAATTTAAAATATAAACCTACCATGGAAAGATTTTGTTTAAGGCCAACCTGTATCAATTGCGAAGAAACTATGGTCCAATTTTTTGTTACATGTCCTTTTAGTAAAAACTTTTGGCAGGACGCTGCTATACATTGGAATCTTCCTTTTTTGACTAATGCTACTTATCAGACCATAGTTTTGGGTAATTATACTGGGATATGGTGGAAATATCATAGAAGCACCCTCAATGTTTTCTTTGCCTTCATTCAATATTATCTTTGGCAGGCACGTTGTCAATTTATCTTTCAGCAACAAATAATTTTATCTAGCACTATGTTTGTACAAATTGAAAATGGTTTAGCTTCTGTGAAAGTTAGAGATTTGGATAAATTTTCCATCTCTAAAGTTAATTTTTTCTGGCAAAACTTTATACCAGTATAAAAAAAAAAAGAGGGAAGAAAAAGGAAAATTTCATTTGTTCTAAATGTCACTTTATATTTTTTTTTTGTTTTTTTTTTGTGTTTTTAAGACAAAAAAGAGAAAAACTTAAAAAGTGTTTAATTTTATTGTTTGTTATCTTGCCTGTATTTCATTTTGTGTGATGTTATGTTCTTCTTCAATAAAACTACCCCTACTCTTTTTGATAAGTGCCATGGGTTCTTTAACATCCACCTGAACTACCACCAATCCAGGCAGATGGGACCTCGGTTTAACGTCTCATCCCAAAGACGGCACCTCAGAAGTGCAGCACCCCTCTCATGCTGCACTACAGTGTCAGTACTGGGATATTAACCCAAGTGCCAGATGTAGGAACTGAACCCACAGCCCTCTGATCTCCCAACCTCAGAGGCGAGTGTGCTACCTACTGAGCCACTGACACTGACATATTGATAGCATAGTATCTACTGTTACCTAGTAATGACATAATAACAAAACCATTTCTTAACAGATGTATTCCAAACTTTCATTTATTTAAAGAATTATGTTTCTAGCCCCAGGAGTTCCAAAGTTAGACCTTTCAAAAGATATAGGGCAAGATTTTCAACACAAAGTGGGACTAAGTCCAGCACGTCGGAAATCTACATAGCTGGCTCGGGCAGCTGTGGGGAATGTTATGCCTGATCCCACCAAGCATGTGTTTTCCCCACAGCTGTACCAACAAAAACAGCCACAAGGTGCCATAAATCATGAAGCAAGTCACAAGCCAGCTCTTCTTTTGAAAATATCATAGGTGTGGGAAAAACTGTGACTCCATTACTGGAGACCCACTTGTGCCAGTTTTTTACTGCAGTTGTTGGAATTAGTAGGGCTTTGAAAAGCTAGCCTATTTTGTTCATAATGTGATAAGTTGGGAACCATTAGAGCTAGATTATAGGATTAATTCCAAAATTCAGAAAAAGCGAAAGCAATTATTTTTTTATTTTTTAAAACCACAATGACATTTTCAATGTCATTATTAAACAAGTATTTGTTTATGCCGAATGTTGTCATGCTGGCATTGGCTTTGGTAGTGCAGTGCAGTGCAGAAATACATTTTCAGCAGGATGTGAAAAATGACAGCTGTACTGTTCATAAGGAGGTATAAAAAAATGGCAGAGTTGAAAATGTAGCATGTAAATATTACAAATTTGTGAAGTTACAAGGGTGCATGGGAAATGCACAATGCATGCTTGTAACACAGTCATTCTATGGACTTTCCGCACCAAATTTTCAACATAGGCATTTTAGCACCTCTGCTCATGTACAGTGTAACTGTCATTTCCTCACACTGCCCCAAAAAGTGATTTTGCACAGTGACCATGATATTCTGTGCCAGACGTGAGAAAACACATTTCGGGCAGGATATGTAAAATGACAGCTGTAAGCTGTACTGTTCATCAAGAGGTGTGGAAAAATGCCAATGGTGAAAATCCAGACTGAAAATATTACAAATGCACAACATTATGAGTGTGCATGCAAGCTGCACAACGCACGCTCATCACACAGTCATTTTAAGGAGTATCGTCACCAAATTTTCAACATAGGCATTTTAGGACCTCTACTCATGACAGTGTCACTGTCATTTTTGTAATCTGCCCTGAACACTGATTTCCCATAGCGACCACGTTATTGTGTGCCAGAAGTGCAGAAACACATTTCAGCCAGGATGTGAAAAACAAAAGCTGTACTGTTCACAAAAGGTGATGAAAAATGACAATATTGAAAATCTGGCATGAAAATATTGCAAACTTGTGAAGTTACCAGCGTGCATAGCAACTGCGCAACACACACTCGTAACACAGTCATTTATGGAGTATCGTCACCAAATTTTCAACATAGACATTTTAGGACCTCTGCTCATGAACAGTGTCAATGTCATTTTCATAATCTGCCTAGAACACTGATTTCCCACAGTGACCACACTATTGTGCGTCGGAAGTGTGGAAACACATTTCGGCCAGGATGTGAAAAATGACAGCTGTACTGTTCACAAGGAGGTGTACAAAAATGATAATATTGAAAATCTGGTATGAAAATATTGCGAATTTGCCAAGTTACAGGCATGTGTACCAACTGCACAACACACGCTTGTAAAACAGCCATTTGTTGGATTTTTTCCACCAGATTTGCAACATAGGCTTTTTGACAGCCCACATCATGAACACTGCCACTGTCCTTGCGTTACTCAGTCCCGAAAGGTGATTCCACTCAGTGACTGTGAAATCACCTTTCAGGACCAATTAATGTCATAACAGTGACATAATTCATGAGGAGGAGTCCCAAAAAACCCATGTTGAAAATTTGGTGTAAAAATTCCAAAAAATGCCTGAGATATGCATCAAAGTTGGAAAAAACCCTATTTATTACATCATACAGCTTACCGGCAATTCCTCAGTTCACAGTCGGCTTTGAAGAGTGCAGACATGTTCCCAGTTCACCGAAGATCATTGCGCAGGACTCCGGAGGTAAGTATGGGGTGAGGGGGGATGGGGAGGCAGGGTGCACAGTGGGTGGGTGTGGGTGGTAGATAAGGAGACTATGAGGGACCGTTTTCTGTTTACAGGTGTAAAAAAAAAACATTGCAGATGGTTTTCTTTTGTTACAGATGATTTTCTTTGGGGGGGATACAGTAGCCGACGGGGGATTGAGCACCCCTGTCAGCAAATAAAGTGGGGGATGGATGCCGACAGGATTGGGCTCTCCATGGCAAGTAATGAAAGTGGTAGGCATGAGCTGAGAGGAATTGGGCACCCTTTGGCAAGCAAAAAGGAGGGGGATACATTATGCTGACAGGGAGTGGGCTCCCCCATTGGCACATAGGTGATGGGCAGTGTAAGCAGACTGGGAGATTGGGCACCCCTGAAATTGGCAGTTTAGTGGCCACTGTGCCACCATGTTTATAGTGGCAAAGCACGTAGGAAGGGTCCACTGCTTGTGATGAGCTTTGCTCACATTGCAGTGGACCTTTCCTTAGATGTGCTTGCCGCATTAACTATGCATGGTGTGGCACCAGCATGCTGGCTGATTGGGGAATGTGGGACGCACCTACTGGTGCTTGCCCTGCATTTGCCCAACAATGACCATGCCTCCAAATCTCCACTGCCGCAAGATGTTGGCTGCGCAAGCACGCCAACATAAAAACTGTATCAATATACTTTATCACTATGGAAAAAGTATAGTCTGTCATGGTGTAAATATCTATATTGATATAGCTAGATAAACTGCCTGTTTTTAATATTGAACGCATAATATCTACTGTTACATAGTAATGACATAATAACAACAGCATCTGTTAGGTAACTGTATGATATAGTTCACGTCATTTACTTTCCTAACTACTTTGTACGGTCCTGCCCACTCAGCCTGCAGCTTGTCTTTCCAGACTGGAATAAGGACCATGACTTCCTGACCCACCGTGTAAGAGTGAGCTCTGGCTCTGCAGTCATACCACACTTTTTGTTTCTGTTGGGCAGCTGCCAGGTTGCTCTGGGCTGTCCCCATAAGCTCCTTAAGCCTTTCCCTTAACCTAAGGATGTAATCCACTATGGGAGTGCCCTGGGTGGCATGCTTGCCTTCCCAGTCCTCCCGGATCAAGTCTAGGGGCCCACGTACCCAGCGTCCATATAAGAGCTCGAAAGGAAAAAATCCTGTTGACTCATGGAACACCTCCCTGTATGCAAACAACAGGTGGGGAAGGTATTTCTCCCAGTACCTCACATGCTGTTCAGCAAACATTTGGAGCATTTACTTCAGGGTACCATTAAATCTTTCCACAAGCCCATTGACTTGCTGGTGATAAGGTGTCATGCATCGCTGCACCACCCCCACAGTTCTCCCACAAACATTTCATCAGGTCTGACATGAAGGAACTCCCTCGATCAGTGATAACCTCCTGCGGAAACCCAACATGGGAGAAAATCCCAAGTAAGGCGTCTGCCACTTTGTCTGTCCTCAATGAGGATAGGGCGACTGCCTCTGGATACCGGGTGACATAATCCACTACAGTCATGATGAACCTCTTCCTGGAGGAGCTAGGGGTATTTAAAGGACCCACAATATCCATTCTCACCCTCTGGAATGGACCCCTCCACTATGGGCAATGGAATTAGGGCATCTTGGATTTTCTTACCTGCCTTCCCTATTTCTTTGCACCAGTGACAAGACCTGCAATACTCCTTCACCTGCTGGGTGAAGTTGGGCTAATAGAAATTCTGGGCCAACCACTGTGTAGTGTGCATGATTCCTAGATGATCAGACAAGGGAATATCATGTGCTGTTTTGAGCAATTGCTCACAATACCCCTGGGGAATGACAAGCTGCCTGCCCATCACCCCCTTCCTCTGTCTTCACAGCCTGAGTATACATCAGTTCATGTTCCCAATAAACCGTATGTTTACCATCACCTCCCTGTGCTCCATCAGAGTCTGCCCAAGTCCTCAGCTTCTCTAGACTAGGGTCACTTTTCTGAGTGGCTGCAAACTCCTTACACATTCCCAAGGCATGGGACAGATCTCCTTCAGTCTCTAAACTAGGGTCCCTAGCACTCACATCAGGGCACTCAGGGTCACTGTCATCCCTAACCTTCTGACAATGGGTCACCCCTCCTTCTTTGGAGTAACCCTCCGTAGCTGTCTGGTTAACTGCTACTGGGGAAATTTCTACCCCCTTTTCATTAGTCTCCATATCAGGAGACACAGGCTGGGGAACCAGCCTCCCAGTGGTTTCCACAATGGCTTCTGTGGGGTCCAGGGAACTAAAATTTTCCCTTGGCACTTGGCTATGGGTAACTGCACACACCATCCCCTGTTTGAGATTGTTGCCAAGGATGACATCAACTGCTAACATTTTGGCTGAGCCACCTGTTGCTCAGTTCCCCCTGTTTCACCCCAGTCTAGGAGAACACCATCAAGTGGCAATGTTTTCTCCTCCCCAGCAAAGTCTTGTACAGTTATGAATTAATTGGGTATAAGGTGACCAGACTCTACCAGATCCCCTTTTACCAACATCAGGGATGCCCCTGTGTCTCTTAACCATTGTGCCTGTACCCCATTCACCATGACTGGGTGCATGTGTTCCCTCATGTTCACAGGCATGCTTCCAGGGACACATAAACAACCCACTTCTCCATGTCATATCCTTGCAAGGCAAGACTCCATCTTAATAGTCTACCATTAGTTTTTCCCATTTGTGTCAGCCAAACCAGGGGGTTTTGGTCAGTTTGTACCTCAAAATGCTGCCCATATAAGTGTGGCTCTAACTTCTTTAGGGCCCATACTATGGCAAGACACTCTTTTTCCACAGTAGAGTAAGCCTGCTCCCTGGGAAGTAACTTTTTTACTCAGGTACACTATGGGGTGATCTTTCCCTTGGTTGGATGTCTGACTCAGTACTGCCTCAATACCCATGTCTGAGGCATCAGTCTGGACTATATAAGGTCTGCAATAGTCAGGACTAGTCAACACAGGAGCACTGCACAGTGCCTCCATCAGTCTGGTAAAGGCTTTTTCATAGGCTGGTTTCCAGGTTACTTTTCAGTTCATTTACATATCAGGTCCTGTGTAGTACAGTGTGGTCTGCAAGCCCATTGGTCCATGCAGTGGACCAATAGGTGTACAGATCATACTGTATGCTGTCATTCAGTTGGTGGCCGGGTGGTATGCGGGTGGGGTGCTGCTGCCTGCCAGTGACAGGGGGGCGCTGAGTGGTAGAGGACCTCTGTGGGTGTGTGGGGAGAGGGGTACCACTGGACCACCAGGTAAATTATTTTTTCATCACCAACCCATGAACAGGCATACAGGGGGGGTTGCCGCTACACCACCAGGGATGTCAGTTCCATTCACATCTGCCTGCAATCGGGCATGGGGGGACCGCTAGACCACCAGGGAGTGCTGTTAGGTGTACAGATGCCTGTGATTGGGTATGGGGGGGCTGCTAGACCACCAGAGAGTGATGTTAATTGTACAGATGCCCTCAATTGGTAATGTGGGGCAGGGAGGCCATGAGCCTACCAGGGGGTCTGGCTGCCTGTGGCCAGTGTACCTGCTGGGCGGGTGGCCACCCAAGGCTGGTGGCTATTGTGTTGTGCCTTGCACTACAACTGCCTGCCTGTGGGTGGCCAGCATTTGAGCCCATGCTTTTCCGCTCAACTTTGAGCCCCAGAGTTGAATATCGGGATGTGTCGCATATGCATGGGCATGCCCCCTGCATCTGCACCGCATACATTACCAATGTGCCCTGGTGCATCAGGGGTTGCACTGCGCACCTCACCCCTTTGAATATCACACTGGGGCACATTGGGGGTTGCGTATGGTGCACCCTGGTGCACCAGGCACAACCCCTTTGCATATCCCATCCATTCTATTCTAGTTTTGCCTTCATTACTGATCACTTTACTGAATGATATTCTTGTTCTGTCACTTGGAACAGTTTTCAGAACTGAGCCACTTGATACTACATGCCAATGTTTCCAAATTATTCTAGCAATTCTTGAAACTAAATGGTTGTATTTGCTAACACAAATTATAAGCTATGCTTCCAAATCCCATTTTTTTTTTACTTTTTGTTGTTAATAGGTCTTGTCAAAATATTACAATATCTATGGCCCTAAAGAATGCTACTTCCAGATCTTGGGCATTATATCCTCTTTCTCTAAGCATCATCTTCAGTTTAATCTGTTTTTTTTTTTCCTATTCTTTTATCTCACTTCCTTCTTTTTGTTTTTATGTTTTCCTTTTGCCTCTATCTCCCATGACAACTTCATTTTATATTTTGAATGTTCTATTTAGCATTAATTCTATGAGGTAACACTGAATGTATAAAAAAAATGTTAAGATTTATATGTATTTAGGAAAAAGGAGCCCCATTTCAGAACTCTTGCAGTGCAGGTGAAACAGAGCATGGCCAGTCTGGGGGACATATTCAGATATGCAGCACACTCCTTCTGGTGTCTGCTGCCTGTCTAACTATGGAAACTGTAGAAGCACAGTGACTATCTGCTGTGCCAACACTGCCCCCTGCAGCAGAATGACTAACAGGAGCAAAAGGAGATGGCACATTCCAAACGAGATAACATCTTTAAACCTTTAAGCCATTTCAGCTGCCAGCATTCAAATCAGCACAATGGCATGCAGGGTGCTATTTGCATAATATAATGTGCTAATTAACATCCCCACATAATTCTGCTATGCATGACTGCATGGAACCTTTGTGTGGAGCCATAGCTGCCGGCCAACCCACCTTTCAATAGCAGGTTCTAGTTGTCACATCTATCAAAACCCTGTTACCCCGGTAGACTAGTGACCTCCTATGATTGAGTATATGTCTATCGTGCTTCTTTCACCCATAAACTGCATCGCAATCCTGTAACACAGGCAAAGCAGGTTTTGACTGGGGATGTGGTGGGATTCGTACCAAACCCCTTTTTGTTTTAAAGTTGGCCCTTTAAAACCTCACTGCTTTGAAGTTTGACTTGCTGACTGTCTCTCAGTGGGAGGGGGAGTGTTGACAAGCAACTCCTGAGCTCAATGGGGGAAGGGATGAACAAGCAAAAAGAGGTTTGTGTTTTAGTTATCTGGACATAGAAAGAGACTGAATGGTCAGAAGTTTTGGTTAAGCTGAATACAAGTTATTTGTTTCATTTTCTGTTGCTGCAGAAATAAAGCAGATTTCATTTGATTTAAACTGGTGTCCAGGCCGGAATGTTTTTTGTTTGAGAGTGTTGCCCAAGAAGTTGCCTATTTCTCTACCCTGTCACATGTGGTTGGCTTTAGCGATGGGATAAAACTCACCTTACTCAGGCAAAGTACTGAAATGGCTGCAGAACAGGAAGCACAACAAGCTTAGTTGCTGGCACAAAAGCAAGAAGAACAACAGGCCCAGATCCAAAGGACCGGATGACCCAGCAAGCATAACAACTGGCACAAATGATAGAACTGACCTCTGCTTAACATGTTTTTGATTTCTCACTTTAAGTAATGTTTAGTCTGATGTAGGGATTTCTTAGAGTTGATTTAAGTTTTGAGAGATGTTTTAAGGTTGTGTGATGCTATTTGCCCTGAGCCCTGTGCCCCTTCTCTTAGCGCTGTAAGTCTGTGGGCTGCACCCTTGACCTCTGTGTCCCATTGAGGCTGCTGCAGTGCCCCCCCCAAACTTGCTTCAGAATCTCCCTGTCTTTTTTTTTCCCTGACTTTTCCATTAGCAGATTATATCTTTTAGCCACTAGAGGGCCCAGTAATAAGCACACTTATCCAATCCAGCATAATATAATACAATACAATTCCTGTCTCATTTCACTTATTGTGTGGTCAGTCTATCAGTATTTATCAGTCTTTTCCCCCTTCCTCTTCTACTGATTGATACTGATTGATTGGCCACACCTGGCCAAGTTCCAACCCAATCCTTTTGTGTGCTTCTAATCCCCCTTAGAGCTACTAGTCTGCACATCAAGCTTGCTGTCTCTGGTAGGCACGACACTTCTTAATTCTGTCTTCTCCTATCCACTTAACCGACTGTGTCCATAACTCTCCTAGTCCTCGTATTTGAGTTGCCATGGCACGCTCCTTATACTTAAGTCTTTTCTTATTCCTAACCACCTTATCCATAGCAGCTCACCACAACAAAGAACAAGGATCAGGTCCACCTCTGGAAATTTCCAATCTTGTAACAGGAACCTCATTCCACTGCACCTCCCCTTATTTAATATGTCCACCTCCATTTATCCTCTGCCCATATCCTTCATCCTTACACTTTCTGCTCCCTTCATATGTGTTGATCAGAGCACTCTCCTTAGCTTCCCTTCACTGCTGCCCTAGCATTACGTCGCACCCATCATGACATTACAGAAGGTCGCAAAGGGAAAAAGTAAAAGTGCTCCTATCTAGAAACAACTGGATCAAGAAACTGCTTCTCTTGCTCCTTCTCTGTTCAGGTAACATGGAGCTAAACCCTGAATCCCAATTACCACTTACATCTCCTGCGGAATTTGCATCTGCACCAGGACTTAAGTTAATGTTAGTCAACAAATTAAGCCTCACAAAAAAGTTTGATCAGCTCCAAGTATGGGCTGCCCATAATGAGCTGAACCTCATTATTATAACCGAATCTTGGCTCAAAAAGTCAAACAGTGATCAACAAGTCTCCTTTCCTGGCTACAATCTGCATAGGGCAGATAGGGAAGTCAGAAGGGGTGGTGTGGCCATCTACACTAAATCTCAGTTTACAGTCAGTGATATTCACTGCAAATATAAACCTAAGGAGTACGAAATCGTATCTCTCAAATTACGCCTTCCATCCACTGAATGTCTCACTATCATTGGCGGCTATCTCCTCCCCATCTGGTGGCACTGACATCCTCACCATACTTAAATCCTTAATCACCTCTGCCAACACTGAAACTTGAATACTTGAGATTTTAATATGGACTGGCTTAACCACAGGTTGCACAGCCTGAAATCCTTCTGTGACAAAGTCAGCTTAGCCCAGTTAGTCGGTGAACCCACTAGAACCAATACATCCAATCCCCACAACAGTTCTCTCCTTGATGTTATACTTTCTATGCATCCCCACAAAATTCTTCACTCTGCAGTCTTCCACAACGGCATGAGTGATCATGGGATGGTTGTTTGTACAAGATTTCAAATTATAGCCCGACAGCAACCAACACTCATAACTAAGCAGTCCTTTCGCAAGTTTAATGCATCGGACTACTTGTCCAACTTGAGCTAAATTAGATGGCAAGATCTGTACCTTGCCAAAACGATCAACGAGGTGGTTACTGTCCTTAACAACAACCTCACTGCACTGGCCAACAAGCATGCCCCTTTGATCAAAGTCAGGGTGTGTAAAACATCCAACCCATGGTTTACATCAGATCTCAAGGCTACACTCCTACGCCGTGATAAACTCTGGGCTAAGGCTAGAAAATCCAAAAGCCTAGCTGACTGGCAAGCATTCAGAGCAACTAGAAACACCTGCGTTAAACAAATGTGCACATGCAAAGCCAACTATTATGTCTCTACCCTTGAACAATTAAAAGGGAATTCCCAAAAAATCTGGAAGACACTCAAGTCCATCGAAGGTTGGCCTGTAGCCCCCTCCATCCCTTTGAAGATCCTCAGCAATGGTAGGGCTGTGGAAAACTGCTGCCTAATCCTCAAAGAAATCAAAAATCACTTTGTAACTGCTGGCCTAGCTTTTGACTCTTGGCCTTATGCAGTCTGTGGTAGCAACCAAGACTGTAATAACATTGACTCGCAAACTTTGACCCACCCACTCCAGTTGTGCCTGCTTAGTTATAAAGAAGTCGAAGATTTACTTCTTAACATAGACGTTTGAAAAAGTGCAGGGGACGATTGTCTAGAACCTTTTTTTCCTAAACTAGGCTATCTCGACCTCACCACCCCTATCCTCCACATATTCAATTTTTCTATTTCCACAGCCACTGTTCCCTCCTGCTGGAAATCTGCCCACATCTTCCCATTATTCCAGTCAGGGGACCCATGCGACCTAAACAACAATAGGCCCATTTCAATCTTACCTGTCCTGTCCAAAGTCCTTGAAAAGCTAGTTTACTCCAAAATGAAACTCCATATTTAATCATCTTCAACCCTCAACCCTGCACAATCTGGCTTCCGGCCCAACCATAGTACAGTTACTGCTCAAGCCAAAGTTACCAATGAATAGATCACAGCCATGGACTCCAAGAAAGTTACTGGTGCAGTAGTTTTAGATCTCAGCAAAGCATTCGACACTGTTGTCTACAATCTGTTAGTCTCAAGCCTAATAAAAGTAGGTGCCACCCCCCTTGCTGTCCAGTGGTTTACCAGCTATCTATCTGGAAGGACCCAGAAAGTAAAAGCTGGTGGCCCCTTTTCTGCATCCCTCCCAGTTGTCAGCGGAGTCCCACAAGGCTCCATATTAGGTCCCATCCTCTTCTCCCTGTACATCAATAACCTTAACACACATATATCCCAGTCCCATCTGCACTTCTTTGCTGATGATACTGTACTGTATACATAAGGCTCTACACTGGCTGAAGTGAGGGATGTACTCCAAGCTGACTTTGCACAACTAGAAATCAACCTAATCAATGCCAGACTACTCCTCAATGCCAAGAAAACTAAGGCCATGATCTTTGCCCCAAACACCACCTCCACTTCCCTTGCAAACATGAACTCAGAATTCATCACTACCTCCCTAGGTGAACCCCTTGAAATCTCCTCCAAATTCAAATATCTTGGTATGTGGCTAGACAACAAGCTTTCTTTTCAAGACCACCTTGATGATCTGGCAAAGAGGCAAAAAATTAGGCTAGGTTTCTTCTTCTGTAGCAAGTCCCTCTTTCCATTGGATACCAGAACTAGACTGGTCCAGGCCACTTTCTTGCCACTACTCGACTATGGAGATCTAATCTATTCCTCCACAGTCACCTCAGGACTCAACAAAGTAGACGTCCTCTACCACCTCGCCATACGGTTCATGACAAACCTACCCTATCGTACCCACCAGTGCAATTTGTACCTTGCCGCTGGCAGGACATCACTCTCAACTAGATGCATGCTTCATGCTGGTATCTGGACTCTTAAGCTACTCCTGAACAAGATCCCGACATATCTCACAACCCTTTTCCATATTTCCTATATTGCCTACTCTCTTAGGAAAAATGACCTCCTCCTCCTCGATGTACCAATAACTTGCACCTCACTCAGCAAGTGGGCCATATTGAGCGTACTCCCAGCTATCTGGAACCAGCTCCAAGGCATACTGAAGCTTACCGGTACTGTCCCTGTCAGCCTATTTAAAAGGTTGGCTGCAGCAAAAATAAAAGATATGTGCAGCTGCTTCTAAATCCCAGCTAACTGCTCTAACCCTAGCCCACTGCTTCCTCTTACTTACCTAGAAATTAGCTGCCTTGATACTCCAAAACAAACACTTTGTACATATTTTTCTGTACTTGTATTTTTCTATGTCATTGTCATTTTTATGCAACATGTTAATGCTTGCCCATAATTCTGTACTTGAATTTGTACTGTTTTTTCGATTATGCAATCTGTAACTACCTGTCTGTGTCAAAGGACCTTGTGAATGAGCTTGCTCAATGGAGTTTTCCTAGAATAAACTTGAACCTGAACAAAGAGAGACCAACTACTGGCACAACAGCAGATGCAAAGAGATCAGCAAAAACAGAAGTTTATGAAGTAGGTGCTGTAAGTGCAGAATGAGACTGTTGCTGTAGGACCTCATCCCATGCTGATAAAAAGGGTTCCTGAGGACAACCCCAAGGCCTACCTTATGACTTTCTAGAGGGTTGCTGGCCACAAGAAAGTTGGGCTACTTGCATTGCACTGTACCTGACTGGAGATGCTGAGGCTGCATGCTGAAGTCTAACTGACACAGCTGCCAGGGACTATGATCTGGAAAAAGTGGCTATCTTGGACTGAGATGGAATAACTGAAGAAAGTTACCAATGGAATGTTTGCACCTTGGGTTTCAAGGTTGGAACACTATCTAGAGTGCTGGCACAAAAATTGTAAGACTTGGCTACTCATTGGTTAAAACCAGAGGTACACACTAAACAGGAGATTATGGATTTGATTGTACTGAAGTAGTACCAGAACATTTTACCATACTGAGTTTGTGATTGGGTAAACCAACATGAACAGACCACTCTGGTTACAGCAGGGAAAGTCATGGGACATTACCTGGAACCTGAAAGACAAGAGGTCACAAAGAAGAGGAAGTCATGACAAACCTTGGGTAGCAACCCAAGGAGAAGATTCCCAAAGAAGAGGGGAGAAAGGACATTGGGGAATGGAAACAAATATGCTGGTATGTGTAAGTAGACAAGCGGTAAAATATTTTTTACCCCATCACTTTAAAAAGGTACAACCCAGGACCTGGTGTAATTAGCTCAGTCCCAAGACCCTGCTTTCCATTGACCCAAATGAGTGGGGCGCATATCATGACAGTAACAGTGCATGTTTTCACAGTAGTAAAGTGGGGCATAGTAATAGGTTTTGTGACTGCTTGGGCTGTCAGCTTGCAGAATGCGTAGCTTGCACTCGCACATGAGTACAAAACCTGTATACAACACCAGTGAAAGTGAGGAACAAAACAGCTACAGCTCTGGGGGGATTCAGGGTGTGGACAGAGTTTGGTAAAAAAATCTCTAGTAGGATCCAACCTGGGTCAGTGGGGTGATGCCATAAACACTGCCTGTGTGCATGAGGATACCTGTAAATAACCTACAGCCCAGTATGGTTGAAATTAGGCAACTGGGTAGGAATAATAAAAGTGGGAATTTCCAAAACCTTAACCTGGTCAGTATTCATGGACCAAGACTGGTAAGGTTTCATACCCAGCTGCAGAGCAATACTGAAAGTTTGTGCCCACAGGAAGCAACACAGACAGAGGGACTAGAACATCTGTTTCCCTTTACTGATTGAACTATTTGGCTCAGAAAAGAAGCCTAAGAATTCTTGAGGTCAGAAACAGAGGGAGAGAAAGGAAGGGGCCCCTCTATCTGATATTGTAGTGGCTGGGGGCCTCAGGGACCCAGGTTCAAGAAAAGTCACAGGTGACTGAGATGAGGATGTGGCATCCACACCTACAAGAAGTCATGAGATTTTTCTGAAGGTCAGACCAAACATTTTTCAAAACCCAGCCAACATAATTTCTGAAGAAAGGGCTGATAAGTTGCTCAGGAATACCTGCCAGAACGTAGCTGTGGTAATGGTAATCTTGTAGATGGAAAAAAAACCTCAATGGGCATGCACAAGCTGCAGACAAGTATGGAGCTATAAGATGAGAGCTCTGAGGCACCCCACCAACAAGTCTGTTCAAAACTCACTTCACTTGAACTGATATACATGACCTGCATCTTATTCATCAACAGAAGCTCAATACTAATGAAATACCAAGTTTGTCATGGAAAATGGCAGTCATTCGTACGTTATTAGTGAAAAACCACAGCGGTCACTTTTAAAGCGTGAAAGGCGGGAATGGCATCAGGAGCACACAGGATCCAAACCCCTTTCACAGAGGGGGCTGAAATCATATGCTTAGTACAACAAATTCTCAGAGAAATTATAAGCTTTAAATCCTCAATGGCAGTTACAGAGGAGAAGGTGCAGTCCCTGAAAAAAGTGACTGGTAATGCCAAGACTTACCTCTCGTACATCAACAAGAAGGACAGCCACCATGATGCAAGGATCCAAGAGCTGGAAAGGCTGGTCTAGCTCTTATGGCACCAGGCAGAAGATAATGAAAACTGCAGCAAGGAGAACAACCTGTGGTTTATAGGTTTCCCAGAAGGGGGCCAAACAAAAAAAAGATCTTGCTGGCTTTCTTCAATAAGAACTGCCCAAATAGCTGAATTACACTTGGCACCCATTCCTTGCAATTAAGGACACACTGCTTCTTGGTACCCCCCCTCCCCCAAGCCAGAGCAATTATCCAATCATTGCTGGCACAATTTCTGAGGTATATGGAAAAAGGGAGAATTCTAGTACTGCCCAGGGAAGGAGAGAAGCTAAGCTGGCAAGGACAACCCATATACATTTTTAATGACTACTCAGCCAAGCTGGCAGCCAGAAGGAATGACTACTCAGCCAACCTGGTAGACAGAAGGAAAGAGTTCACATTGGCTTTCCAGGACCTTAACATACTTGTTGCCTGCAGTACTCAGCCAAAATGCAAATCAGTCAGAATGGGGTCCTGAGCACCTTTGAATCCCTCCAAAGAAGCTGAAGAATAGATTAATCATAACTGACTGCAGAAATCCCTCCTACAGCAGACTGGAGCACAGCACAGCACTGACAGCTGGCGGCCACTTGGGGAGGCACCAGCTGTTGTGGAGGAACCCAGGACCATCACAGATACAGATAGTTCCAACATGGAGTGGCAACTACCAAAGCTAAACAGTCCAGTAAGAGACAAAGGGACAAAGTTAAAGGAGACCCTGAAAAGTCCAAACATGACTCTAAGGCCAGGGACTGCAGCAAGGACTCTCAAGTGTGAGTTTCCAGCTAAGATCAGCTGGGGAACCCACCCTGAACAGACTTGGACAGGAAAAAATGCCCCACAGAGTCACGCTAGCCTGGCCACTCTGGCCCTGGAATCCTCTGCCTAACAGACAATAACTTCCCCCACTTGGGCACAAGCAGCAAAACCTGAAGAAACCAAGAGGACAGACACTGCAGCAGGGATTATACTTTTTTGCCTGAGTGGGCCAGGCTTCCACCTGTAACAAACAGGCAGGGGGCAAAGCCTTAACCTCCGCATTTAGAATGGATTTAATAGACAATACAGCATGTATAGTGGTCATCTCAAAACCTGATTTTCATTTGAAGTAGTCTACTTTATTAGTTCACTATGTACAGGTTTTCCTTTATGGTCCATCAGGACATGGCATTAACCAGCACTGATGACATAGACCAGCGATCCCTAGTGCACATGCCAGTTGATCCATAAGACGGGGGGGAGAGGGCTCGGTTAGTGTACACTGTCCCTGCTCCCTTCCTTGCAGTCATGTTATGGAGATGATGATGATGCACTCTTCCACCCATACTTGTTTGTATGGTGAGTTAGCAAGCCATGTCCAGCTATCGTACCACCTCACAATAGATGCTAGCAGATGGAGGGTCAAGGCTCACCTGACCCCACAAACTCACCACCTCCTGCCAGCAGCAAACCCAAGTCAGTTGGGAGCTGAGTCTGCCTAATTAACAGGGGCTCACTGTCAGTCGGGAGATGTGAAGATCTGTGATTTGATAGGGCTGCATGCCAATCTGGCAGCATAGCATCGTGCACCCTCCTGGCTGTTGGAAAATGAGTCTCATGCCTAACTGGCCTCAGTGTACCTCAAAATACTACTACATTTACAGAGCCTGTATAGCTCACTAGGTACTGGACTTCCACTGCCCCCCACTTCTCTTTTGCCTGTATCTTTCATATCAAGCCTGGTTATTAGAGACGGTCCCACCTTTCTCCCCCTGTCCCTCCCACTCACTTTGGCTGTAATTTGTTTAGTCAGTAAGTGATGGAGTTCAGTTGATATCATACAGTAACATATAATGATTCTGCTTATATTGAAGGAATGGCACAGCCTAACTCTGACACTTCAACTAACAGTCGACTGTAGCTGACTAGGTCGCATATCATGGCAACCCCCCCTCTACCCCACTGTGGCTTGGCAAGATGCAATGACAGTTGTGGCACAGTGTACGTGCTCAGGCAGGAGTGCGTGATCAGGAGCAAACACTGACATATAGCCATGCGGTGAGAGCTGCATGCAGTGTGCTTTTCCCCATACAACAGAATGGGGCTCACTCTCCAACATTGCCTCATGAGTTAGAGGACTTTCATCCTTGCTGTTTCTCCCATGTTGGCCCAACCATGGCAGCCTGCAAATAACCCTTCCACTGGCAGTCAGGACTTCTTGCCCAAACACAGCATATTTGTATAATCCTGGGGGAGGGGGGGCATCCTGCACATATGGTTCTCTCCAGCTAAGTAGGGATTCAGAGTGAGCTTTTATTTGCAGGCACTTGTGTGGGAGTCAAGCAATTTTCTGTGTGAAAGTTAACTCTCACATGACTGCAAGGGGAGGCAGGATATGTGAGCTACCATATTTGGGAGTGGCTGACAAAGTAGAAGCACACTGACTAGACTTTCACCGCAGCCACTGGCATACCTCACTGTGACTGCAGCACTTCTTAGATGGCTACTATCCTCCCCCCACCACACACATCCTGGTCTTGTGCCATCTACCCTTCCTGCCACCAAAGGCACTAAGCTTAGGTGAAGGGCACAAACTCAGGGGTGCCGAATCTATCTCGTTTTATACTTCTATCTTTTTCCTACATATACTAGTGACTTAGGATGGTGGTTTCAGGGTGGTATTAACCTCACACTGCACACATCCTCAGCTCAAAATAATTTAGCTTGTTTTACCATTATGTTACTGTTGTCTTTGTTGTATTTACAAATAATTATTTGTTTACCAGTTTCACATGTTTATAGTAAAAAGAGATTCTAGCCATAACTGTCCTTGGAAAACAGGAGTTGCTGGAAGGTTTGATACCTCTTATTGAACCAACAAGAGTCTTGTACAATGATGGAATTCTACACAAGCTTTCGAGGCCTCACAGGTCCCTTCTTCAAGTGAATGGCAAAACTGAGCAACATGAGCAGTATGTATTATTGCTGTGGAGCAATGTGTAAATACAGTAGGAGAGAATTACAGGACTGATAGAATGGTAGGCAGTGTGAAGCTCAGAAGTGAAGAAAGGAACACAGAGCAATTAAGCCCTTAGATAAGAGTCTGTAAAAGTTGAAAAGTGATGAACAACAGGATGTGTGAGAAGAACTAAGGGGGTTGACAATAACAGGAACAGGAGGAACAGGTCATGTGAAGCTGAAAGGATGCTAAGAATGTGACAAGACAGGAACACAGATAAGAAAGAGTTGCGATACAAGATGTTAGCAGGAAAGGTAGGAGGTAGGAAATGTTAAGAAATGAAAGGAAGCTATGAAGGAATGAAATATCACAGAACAACAAAGGTCCAGATAAACAAAGTGTAAGGTTAGTACACACACAGTTATGGCAAGCAGTTAGGGACATAATTCAGAATCTCTGGCTGTATAGTAAAACACA
This sequence comes from Neoceratodus forsteri, assembly GCA_016271365.2. Classification (NCBI taxonomy): domain Eukaryota; kingdom Metazoa; phylum Chordata; order Ceratodontiformes; family Ceratodontidae; genus Neoceratodus; species Neoceratodus forsteri. The sequence continues at coordinate 159,166,911 of CM028138.1, forward strand.
CACTATATGGTGAAATGCATACATCATATAGTGAAATATATACATTATATAGTGAGATACATACACAATGTAGTGAACCACATACAGTATCTACTGAAATATATACATTGTATAGTGAAATGCATATACTGTATACTGAAATACATATATTATATAGTGAAACACATACACTATATAGTGAAATGCTTATATTGCATAGTGAAATACATGCACTATCTACTGAAATCCACATACGGAGTACTGAAAATCCACATACACTATATACTGAAACAAATGTACTATGTACTGAAACATATACACTACCTATTGAGATACATACACTACAGACTGAAACATCCACATAAACTATCTACTGAAACAAATACTCTATAGATTGTAACACATACACTATATATTGAGAAAAAAACTGCATACACTATATACTGAAACACACTATATATTGAAATGCATACACTACACACTGAAAAAAGCATATACACTATATACTGAAACAAATACATTATATATTGAAACATCTACACTTTATATTGAAATACATACACTATCTATTGAAATAAATACACTATGCACTGAAAAATCTGCATACACTATATATTGAAAAAATACACTGTATATTGAAATGCATACACTATCTATTGAAATGCATATACTACACACTGAAAAAGGCACATACACTATATACTGAAACAAATACACTATATATTGAAACATATTCACTTTATATTGAAATACATACACTATCTGTTGAAATAAATAAACTATGCACTGAAAAATCTGCATACACTATATACTGAAACAAATACACTACATGGTGAAACACATACACTATGTATTGAAACACATACACTGTAGACTGAAAAATTCACATACTCTATATACTGAAACAAATAAACTATATACTGAAATGGACTATGTTCTGAAACTACCCATTCCCCCTGCCCCTCCCCCCATGAATGCCCTAGATCTGAACTCATTGCCTGTTGCATTCAGTTAGCTGCTAGCTTGATGAGAGGATGTCTGAAACTGCAGAGCTGAGGTAAACAAAACAGGGCTATCTCTTATTCTACTTCTTTATGGGGGTTTTCCTTTTGTTTTGCTTGCACACCTTTAGTCAAATTTCAGACCATTGTGATGTGACAAGAAACTTTTAAAACTAATTTAAATGCTGTAGTTTATTCTTTTAAATAAGTGCTGCCTTCATTTACTGTCAGACAACACATTTGTATAGGAAGCTAATACAGGATATTCCTAATATACCTGTATACATAGAGAGCTGCATGCATTTTTCCAAGTTAAAGTGTTGATTTGTTTTATGTGTAATTAATTACTGTGTAAGTCCAGCAACTTATCTGAGTTGAATGCTTGGGAAGCACTTCAGGAGCTGTGGAAGTGTAAGCCAAAATCATTGCTAGTTTGTACTCTATGGACTATGTTTTAAGTTTTTATTTTAAAATATATATTCTTGCTGCAATCCCTCAGTATTCAATTTTCATCAGGAGTTTAGCTGACATATGCATATAATTTGTATTATTTTACTAAATAACTTACTGTGACTCCTCACTGGAGGCATGCACAGTCTGTTTTGGGGTTTGAGCTTCTCAAACTGTGTTTTATTTCTTTTTTTTGTCCCATAGAGATTTTTATCTCCTTAGTCACCCTGCTACCCCTTTTCCCACTGACATCTCCAGCCCAATCACTTACCATCCACAGGACATATTTGCTCTGAGATCCCCCCCACTCACATCCCCCGTGTTGGGGCCAGGAGGGGGAAGGCCATTGACAAGGAGACACATATATGAGCAGAGCCTCTTTAGCAGTGCAAAATCTGCAGCACGTTGGATCATTTTCCAGCCCTCCTCAGCTAGGTAGATGTTGATGAGCGGGGTGGTCAGACTTCCCCCTCACTGAGAGGAGAGCATTCCCCGAGATGCTCAATCATATTTCCCCCCCAGCTTACCCCTGTGCAACTGAGGTCCACCCCCAAAACTGGGCCACTGGCATGGGAGGCAGTGCAATCACCACCAAGCTGGCCAGCCCACCAGAATGTGTTTTTATTAGTAAATAAAGACGGCATATAGGTAAAAGAAGAAAACAAACTGTATTTTAACTAGTCTGTTATAAACATTTTAAGTCACATCACAATGTTTTGAAATCGGATAAAGGTTTTGCAAGCAAAGTACGATAAAACAATACATAAAGAGATAGATAAGATAAACCTTTTATGATTACCTTCTGCATCTAAGGAGGCATTGGCCAGGATTTTCAGTCAGTTAGGGCCCCATTTTTAGAAGGTTAGCATGCAGAGCTAAACATTACACTGTGGGAACAGCATGGTTGGATCGGTGTCGTATTCAGCATCACTTGATGCTACCCTGATCATGTGCATGTGCATATATACTACTACGGCCATGTAAATGAGAAATCTACTCCTGCATACAGAGCACAGTGCTGTATAAAAGGTTTCCTTAGTGACCATAAGTACCTCCCTCTACATTTTATACTCAGCCTCTAGGCTTCTAGTACCTAGATGCTTGATGTTGCACTTTTTGGCTTTGAACCCAAACTGCCATGTCTCATAGCACTCTTTAAGTTTTCTAATGTCCCCACTCATTCTCTCCATCTGCACCTACCAACGCTATTACAGATTGTGGTGTCATCTACAAAAAGGCATATCTCCCCTTCCAGTTTTTCTGTTATGCCATTTATAAAGACACTAAAGAGGATGTGTCCCATTACTGAACCCTCCGGCACCCTACTGGTCACTCTCTCCTCACTGGAGGGAGTGCCATTTACCACCACCCTCTGTGGCTGTGCGCTTTCTCAGGTGCATCACTTAGGAGTGCACAACACTAATCTGAAAATGGGGGCCCACATACCACTGTAACAGAACTAGCACTGCATTCTGATAAGCATGGCTGATACTATTTTAAAAAGCATTCTTCTGTGCAGTGCTAACCTGTTATTGTGGCACTATTTTTTTTTTCTGCACAGGATTACTAATTGCAACCAGGTGCTCATACAACTGGGGGTTACTCTAATGCATATAAGGTGTACAGGTATACTAAATGCTTTCTTGAAGTGTTAACACACTGCGTGGTTAGTGCTAGTTAATGATTTCGGGAAATCGTGTTTTAACTGCACACACGCAGCCTGCCAGCAACCCCCCACACACATACACACGCAGTCAGTTCTGGACACAATAAAAAAAACAAGCATTTGTCAATGCTGAATGTTGATTGCACTGGTCCGTTGAGCTCTCTCACTGTCCCTCTGTCACTCGCTCATTCTGTTTCTCCCAGTGCTGCAGGCTGCTGTTTTGTACTGAGCTCCTTCCTGCATTGGCACCCTTTTCTGTCCACAAAGAAATCTGTAGATGGCCTGACAGAGCTCCGTTGAAGTGGGTCACTCCCCCCTCTGACTCCCTCATTCTGTTTCTCCTTGCGCTGCAGGCTGGCCTTTTGTACTGGGCTCCTGCCTCTGTTGGTGGCTTTTTCTGCCAACAAAGAAATCTGCTGCAGTCCCAACACAGGTCCGTTGAGGTTGCTCACTCCCCCTCTGTCACTCACTCGTTCTGTGTCTGCCAGCGCTGCAGGCTGGCCTCTTGTAATGAGCTATTGCCTGCATTGCCACCTTTTTCTGCACACAAAGGAATCCACAGCAGTCACGATAGAGCTCTGTTGAGCTCACTCACTCCACTTCCCTCACCCTTTCACTGGTTCTGTGTCTCTTGCGGGTGCATGCTGTCCTTTTTTACAGGGTTCCTGCCTGTGTTGGCTTATTCTGCCCACAAATAAATCTGCAGCAGTCCTGATGCAGGTCCGTTGAGCTTGCTCACTCCCCCTCTCTCAGTCACCCAATCCATTTCTGCCTGTGCTGCAGGCTAGCCTTTTGTACTGGGCTCCTGCCTACATTGCTGCTTTTTTCTGCCCACAAAGAAATCCGCAGCTGTCCAGACAGAGCTCCATTGAGGTCACTCACTCCCCTTGTCTCACTAGCTCATTCTTTTTCTCCTGCCACTGCAGGCTGCCATTTTGTACTAGGCTCCTGCCTCTGTTGGCACCTTTTTCTGGTCATAAAACAATCTGCAGCAGTCCTGACAGAGTTCCATTGAGCTAGCTCCCTCTCTCTCTCTCACTCTCATTCCATTTCTGCCAGCTCTGCAGGATGCCCTTTTGTACTGGGCTCCTGCTGGCATTGCCACCTTCTTCTGCCCACAAAGAAATCTGAAGCAGTTACGATAGAGCTATGTTTAGCTCGCTCAGTCCCCCCTCTCACTTGCTCGTTCTGTTTCTCACGCTAATGCAGGCTGCCTTTTTGTAGTGGGCCCCTGCGTGAATTGCTGCCTTTTCCTGCCCACAAAGAAATCTGCAGCAGTCCCAACAGAACTCCGTTGAGCTCACTTACTCCCCATCCTTCACTCGCTCATTCTGTGTCTCTCGCTGCTGCAGGCTGTCCTCTTGTACTGGGCTTCTGCCTGTGTTGGCACCTTTTTTTGCCCACAAAGAAATTTGCAGCTGTCCTGACAGAGCTCTGTTGAGGTTGCTCACTCTGCCTGTCTCATTCGCTCATTCTGTTTCTCCTGGCTTTGAAGGCTGCCATTTTGTAGTTGGCTTCTGCCTCTCTTGGCGCCTTCTTCTGCCCACAAAGAAATCTGCAGCAGTCACAATACAGCTCCATTGAGCTGGCTCACTCACTCCCCCTCTCTCACTCATTCATTCTGTTTCTTCCGCCACTGAAGGCTGCCCTTTTGTACTGGGCCCCTGCATGCATTGCTGCCTTTATCTGCCCACAAAGAAATCCTGGCAGTCATGAGCAAAGCTCGTGAGCTCCTCACTCCCCCTCCCTCACTCGCTTGTTCTGTGTCTCCCAGTGCTGCAGGCTGCACTTTGTACTGGGTTCCTGCCTGCATTGGCAGCTTTTTCTGCCCACAAAGAGATCTGCAGCAGTTCTGACACAGCTCCGTTGAGGTCGCTCACTCCCTCTCTGTCACTCGCTCGTTCCTTTTCTGCAGGCACTGCAGACTGGCCTTTTGTACTGGGCTCCTGTGTGCATTGCTGCCTTTTTCTGCCCACAAAGAAATCTGCAGCAGTCCCAACACAGCTCCATTCAGCTTGCTGTCATTCCCCCTCTCTCACTCGCTCATTCCGTTTCTGGCAGTGCTGTAGGCTGCCCTTTTGTACTGGGCTCCTGCCTGTGTTGCCGGCTTTTCATGCCCACAAAGAAATGTGCAGCAGTCATGATAGAGCTCCATTGAGCTCGCCCACTCCCCCTCTCTCACTCACTCATTCTGGTTTTCCCGCCACTGCAGGCTGCCCTTTTGTACTGGGCCCCAGCATGCATTGCTGTCTTTTTCTGCCCACAAACAAATCTGCAGCAGTCCCAAAAGGGCTCCATTGTGCTCACTCACTCCCCCTCCCTCACTCACTCATTCTGTGTCTCCTGCCACTGCAGGCTGCCCTTTTGTACTCGGCTCCTGCCTGCATTGGCGGCTTGTTCTGGCCAGAAAGAAATCTGAAGCAGTCCCGACACAGCTCCATTGAGCTTGCTCACTCCCCCCTCTCACTCACTCATTCCGTTTCTCCCGGTGCTGCAGGCTGCGCTTGTGTACGGGCCTCCTGCCTGCGTTAGCACCTTTGTCTGTCCACAAAGAAATCCGCAGTTGCCCCGACAGAGCTACATTGAGGTCGCTCAGTCTCCCTCTGTCACACGCTCATTCTGTTTGTCCTGGCACTGCAAGCGGCCCTTTTGTACGGTGCTCCTGCCTGCATTGGCGTCTTTTTCTGCCCATAAAGAAATCCGCAGCAGTCTTGCTAGAAATCTGTTGAGTTCACTCAGTCCCCCGTCTCACTCACTCACTCGTACTGTTTCTCCCACCGCTGCAGGCTGGCCTTTTCTACTGGGCCCCTGCCTGCTTTGACACCTTTTTCTGCCCACAAAGAAATCTGCAGCAGTCCTGACAGCGCTCCAGTGAGTTCACTCACTCACCCTCCCTAACTCGCTCTCTCATTCTGTCTCTCCCAGTGCTGCAGGCTGCCCTTTTGTACTGGGCTCTTGCGCTGGGGCCTTTTTCTGCCCACAAACAAATCCGCAGCAGTCCTGACAGAGCTCAGTTTAGCTCGGTCACCCCTCCACTTGTTCGATCTTAATCTGTCCCAAACACTGATTTCCCACAGCGACCGTGCTATTCTCCGGCAGGAGTGCAAAAACATATTTAGACTGGATTTGAAAAATGACAGCTGTACTCTTCATAAGGAGGAGTGAAAAAAGTGCCACTGTTGAAAATGTGGTGTGAAAATATTACAAATGTGCAAAGTTACAAGGGTGCGTGAAACAGTTCAATGCATGCTTGTAACTCAGTCATGTTATGGAGTTTCGTCACCAAATTTTCAACATAGGGCTTTTAGGACCTCTGCTCATGAACAGTGCCACTGTCATTTTCTTAATCTGTCCCTAACACTGATTTACAACAGTGACCGCCTTATTGTGTGTGTCAACAGAAACCACATTTCAGTCAGGATGTGAAAATGACAGCTGTACTGCTCATAAGGAGGTGTGAAAATGCCGCTGTTGAAAATCCGCATGACAATATTACAAATTCATGGTCAGGGTGTGTGGAAAGTGTGCATCGCACACTTGTAATACAGTCATTTGCTGGGCTATCATCACCAGATTTTCAACATAGGCATTTTAGGACCTCTGCTCATGAAAAGTATTACTGTCATTTTCTTAATCTGTCCTGGACAGTGATTTTCCACAGCGACTGCTCTATTCTGCGCCGGAAGTGCGAAAACACATTTCGGCCAAGATGGGAAAAATGGTGGATGCACCGTTCATGAGTAGGTGGAAAATGGCAATGTTGAAAATCTGGAGTGAAAATATAAGGTTCATATGGTTACGATCGCAGTGCAAACCGCGCAAACACGCCGTGAATACAGTAATTTTATGAGCATCATTAGCAGATTTTTAACACAGCCATTTCAGGACCTCTACTCATGAACAGTGTCACTGTCATTTTCTTAATCTGTCCTGAACACTGATTTCCTACAGCGACCGCGCTATTCTGTGCCAGAAGTGCGACAACACATTTCCGCCAGGATGTGAACAATGACAGCTGTACGGTTCACAAGGAGGTGTGAAAAAATGCCAATGTTGAAAATCTGGCATGAAAATATTGCAAATTCACAAAGTTACGAGCGTGGGTAGCAACTGCACAGCGCACGCTCGTAAAACAGTCATTTTTGATTTCTCCATCAAATTCTGGCAACATAGGCTTTTGGAGATCAACTCATTAACACTGGCACTGTCGCCATTATCGTCCCCAAAAGGTGATTCCGCGCAGTGACCGCGAAATCACCTTTGGGGCCGATTGACGCAATGACAGTTCAAGAATTCATGAAGAGGGTCTCAAAAACCCTATGTTGAAAATTTGGTGAAAAAAGTCCCAAAAATGCCTGAGATATGTACTAAAGTTGAAAAAACACTATTTATTATGTTATACAGCTTACCGGCATTTCCTCAGTTCACGGTCGTCTTTGAAGAGTGCAGACGTGTTCCTGGTCCACCGAAGATCATCGCGCCAAGCTCCGGAGGTAAGTATGGGGTGATGGGGGTGTGGGGAGGCAGGGTGCGCAGTGGGTTGGTGCGGGTTGCAGGTGGGGGCCAGGGACACTACGAGAAACCGCTTTTTTTGCAGGTAAAAAAATACTTCACGGGACCATTTTTCCCTTTACAGGGGCATGTGGCACGCTGGGATGGACACCCAGTATGCCACCAATGCTTTTTGGGAGTAGCCGACGGGGATTGGGCACCCCGCCGGCAGGAATAAAAGCGGGGTAAACAGAATGCCGACGGGGAGTGGCTTCCCCGTCGGCACCAGAAACAATGGGGCACCAAGGCCGACAGGGTTTGGGGACCCCGTTGGCATATAAATATGGTGGGGGGGTTTATTGTTTGAGAACAAGGCAGTAACCTGCCGCCCTGTTCACAAACAAAATCAGGGTTTTTACATCCCACCCTGCAATGATGGGTCACTCGCTCATTGCAGCAGATGGCTGGCGCTGTAATGACGAGGTGGCCCCTGATTGCAGCGGCGAAATTGTCAGTAATTAGTGCAAATATTCCAAACTACCATCACCAGCAGCCGGCAATATGTTGTTTGTACTGTGCGTAATCAATATAAAAATGGTACATCCTGTCTGCCCCATTTCCCATATTAAACCTCAGAACCTACTGTCCATGCAGGGTAATAGCCTTCACTATCCACTCCCTTGTTTCCCTTCCTACTACTATCAGCATGAGTAACCATTATACCCTTCACTTTGTCAGAGCCATGCTTGAAACCATTTATGGTTTTGGTGCCTGCCATCTCAGTTGGCAAACTATTCCACATTTCCACCACCATTTCTGGAAAATAAAACTTTCCAATATCCCTCTTGAACCTCCCTCCCATCAGTCTCTACTTGTGCCCCCATAATCTTTAACTGTTACTCATGCTAAGTAGTTCTCCATTCACCTAGTTTATTCCATACAGGAACTTGAAGGTCTCTATCATATCATTCCTCTCTTGTCTGGTCTCCAGTGAAGACATGTTCAGTGCCTTGAGCAGATTCTCATATGATCTGTCCTGTCCGCTCTGAATCATCCTGATCAGCCTTTGTCCTTATCTTTCCTGAGGTGAGGTCTTCAGAAGTTCAGAACTCTGAACAGTATACCCAGTGCAGCCTCACCAACGATCAATAAAGAGGCAGCAAACCTCTTTTCTTCTACTATCAGAACCCCTTCTGGCACATCCTAGTATCCTATTTGCCTTACTAGATGCCTCACTGTTCTAGCTTGATTGTTTAAGGGAGTCACTAATGATGAATACTAGGTCCCTTTTCTCAGCTGTAGTGCTCAGCTCTACCCCTCCTATCCAGTACTCTGTCCTGGGGTTCTTGTTCCCTAAGTGAATCATCTTGCACTTTTTGGCATCGAATTTCAACTGCCAAACATTAGGCCACCTCTCTAATCTTTACATGTCAGTCTGCAGTTTCCTACTTCCCCATCACTATCTACCCTCCCATGAGTTTGGTGTCATCTTCAAAGAGACACAGCCCCAGATTCATTCTCAAACGTTGTTAATGAGCATATTGAAGAGAACAAGAGTCAGGATGGATCCCTGTGGAATTCCACTCTTGACTTCCCTCTTTTCTGATTTGACACCATAATCACAACCCTCTGATGTCTCTCATTCAACTAAAGCCCCCTCACCCCCAACCAAACACTGGCTTATTTTCCTTCAAATCCCTGACCTCATTCTCTCTATACTTGACTCCAAGTCACTCTGATTGGTCCCCTTTCTCATTGGTCTGCTCCACTGATTCCATGCTAACATATTTCAAAATATGATTACTCTAAATATATATGTATTTTTTTTAGTTGTTTAACCAGAAGTAGCACACTAAGCTGAAAGCTTTTTTACAGGAGCGACCTGGGAGCACAGGGAAGTTAAGTGACTTGCTCACAGTGACACAGTATGCAAGTGGAAGCTGTGGGATTCAAACCCAGGTCTGGTGTGCTGGATATCACCAGATTTGCAGCTCAGAGCCTTAAACCACTGCGCTATACTGCCTCCCCTTTATGGGACTGCCATGCCTCCCCAGAGCAGGACATGAGACAAGGTACACCACCTCCCTAGATCATGGCCAGGGCCCCTGACGTCATAAGTGCACATCAGAGCAAAGTTCTGCGGCAGGAGTTTCTATTTGCCGCAGAACTTGTGGCACTCAACACCAATTTCGCGGCAATTTCATGCATACTTACCCTTAATTTTTTCCTTTTTGTTTTTTTTTGCCATATCTGGACACAATGCACGCCTGTAACACAGTCATTTGCGGGTGTTTGTCACCAAATTTTCAACATAGCCAGTTTAAGACCTCTGCTCATGAACAGTATCACTGTGATTTTATTAATCTGTCCGGAACATTGATTTCAGACAATCGACTGTGCCATTCTGCACCACAAGGGTGGAAACACATTTTGGGTGAGATGAAAAATGACAGCTGTACTACTCATAAGACATGTGGTGAAATGGCAATGTTGAAACTCTGGAGTGAAAATATTGAAATTTCTTGAACTCACAAGCCTGCGTAGGAACTGTGCAATGCATGCTCATTAAACAGCCATTTTTTGGAATTTTTTCACCAAATTTTCAACATAGCCATTTCAAGACCTCTGCTCATGAACAGTGTCACTGTGATTTTCTTAATTTGCCCCGTACATTGATTTCACACACCGACTGCGCCATTCTGTGCTACAAGGGTGGAAACACATTTTGGGTGAGATGTGAAAAATGACAGCTGTACTACTCATAAGACAGTTTGGTGAAATGGCAATGTTGAAACTCTGGAATGAAAATATTGAAATTTCATGAACTTACGAGCCTGCGTAGGAACTGCGCATCGCACGCTCTTTAAACAGTCATTTTTTGGAATTTTGGCACCAAATTTTTAACATGGGGGTTTTGGGCCCCCTTCTCATGAATGATGTCGCTGTCATGGCAGTATTCAGTCGAAGGGTGATTTCACAGTCACTGCGCAGTCACTGCGCAAAATCACCCTTCGAGCCCACATAACGCCTTGACAGTGACATCATTCATGAGAAGGGGTCCCAAAAACCCCATGTTGAAAATTTGGTGCAAAAATTCCCAAAAATGCCTGAGATATGCAATAAAGTTGAACCCCTCCTATCTAGCCCATTATACAGCTTACCGTCATTTCCTCAGTTCGCGGTCACCTTTGAAGAGTGCAGACCTGTTCCCGGTCCACCGAAGATCGTCGCGCCGGAGTCCAGAGGTAAGTATGGGGTTGGGGGTGTGGGGATGCTGGGTGCGCAGTGGGTGGGTGTGTGATGTGGGAGGAGGGCTCGGGAGACACGCTGTGGGACAGTTTTTGTTTTACAGGGAAAAAAAAAGACGTTACGGGACCGCTTGCCACGCTGGGATGGGCTCCCAGCATGGCACAACGACTTTGGGGGGGCGTTCAGCCGATGGGGGATTGGGCACCCCATCAGCAAAAAAATATTGAGACGTTGCCACGCTGTGGTGGGCTCCCAGCGTGGCACAAGGACTGGGGGCATTCAGTCGATGGGGATTGGGCACCCTCAGTAAAATCATTGATTGCCATGCTGGGTGGGCTCCCAGCGTGGCATGTAAGCATTGGGAGGGGGGACAGTGAAGCTGAAGGGGGATTGGGCACCCCCGTCGGCAAATGAAGCGGATGTTTGTTCCGCGGGCGGCCATGAATTCCGCTGGTGATGGCAAATTCCACGGATATTTCCGCGGTTTGCCGCATCCGCGGAATCACGGAAAACTCGGGGCCCTGATCATGGCTGACCTCATAGCTTACTTGCAAGTGCATGATTTGGCCTGGTCAAAAAATAAACGTAACCCATCCCCATGGCTTCCAGAGGTATCATCATCTCCGCAGCACCCGTACCATGGCAATAAGCTTGCCAAAGGTGAGAATTTTACATCTGACTTCAGTGCCAACATTGGTTACCTGTCTAAATTTTGAAAGGCTGCCACAATCTCTTCTCCCCTCCCACTCCTTTGCCTGTACTCAGTCAGTGACACCCCTGTCTCTAAGCTCTCCTTCATCACCATAGAGATGTAAATCCTTTTCATCGCCTGTACCTCCTCTCTCCTCTCCTCTCTTCCCTCTCCCCTTCCTCACCTCCCGATCACCCCTGCCAGCCTGCATGATTGTCATCTCCTTCCTTCCCAGTATTGTTTTTTTTCTCTCCAGTAACTCCATCCTTTATCCCTGACACACTTCCCACCCTTAATCCTTCCAAGGGTAGGAGCCCAGATGACCGGGATAGCAAGCTCCTCCATCTGACTGCTTCTGAAATCTCCTCCCCATTGGATGACCTCCCTAACCTCTCTTTCTGGTGTTCCTCCATCCCTGCTGACTGAAAGGCTGCCACTGTTACTCCTCCTCCTCCAAAAGATGGTGACCCGTCAGGTACGAACAGCTACCGACTCATTTCTTTCCTCCCTCCAAAATACAGGAACAAATTATCTTGTTACAACTCTCTCCCTTTCTGGACTCCTCTTCCTTTTTCACCCAATACAAGTCTGACTTCCACAAAAATCACTCCACCACCTGCTCAGGCTCACCAAATCCATCCATAATGGTATGGATCACAGCCTATTCACTTCTGCTATCTTCATCAATCTAGCCAAAGCATTCAACCCTGTCTACCACCCAATTATTAGCCAAACTCCAGGCTGCAGGCCTCTCTGACTTAGCCATCAGCTGTTCCACTCCTACCACAGGGGTAGGTCCCAAGCAGTCAAAAGTGGTGACCCCCTCTCTCCTCCCTGCCTGTATCCACTTGGTCTCCACAAGGATCTGTGTTAAGCACACTACTTTTCTCCATTTTCCTTAATGATCTCCTCCTCCATGTGCTTGTCTGCATCCATTCACATGTACATGGATGACACAGTCCTCTTCACAGCAGGCCCACAGACTCCAGCTGGACTTTGATCAAGTTCAGCCCTGACCACACACAAATCAGCTTTTCCTCAATGCCAAGAAGGCTGTCTCCATGTCCTTTGACACAAGGCATCAGACTCTCTAGGCTCCCTCCCCTTCCTACTTTCCATACCCTGGATGGCTCCCCTGTGGAGGATGTCACCACCTTTAGTTATCTTGGTATCTGGCTAGACCAGCATATAAACGTTTCTGAACAAGTGGATGCTATAGTCAAAAAGCTGCACCACAATTTCGTGCACTTTACAGGAACTGTGACTGTATCCCACCTCCAGCATACCACGCTATTATCCAGAGAATGATCCTCCAAATCTCTGACTATGGTGATGTGGTCTACAGCGTAGCCCCCTTCACTACCCTTGCCAGACTGGACACACTCTTCAACTATTTCTGCCATTACACTCTCGATCAGGAGGCAGTATAGTGCAGTGGTCTAAGGCTCTGAGCTGCAAATCTGGTGACATCCAGCAGACTAGACCTGGGTTTGAATCCCACAGCTTCTATTTGCATACTGTGTGACCCTGAGCAAATCACTTAACCTCCTTGTGCTCCCAGGTTGCTCCTGTAAAAAAGCTTTCAGCTCAGTGTGCTATACCTGGTTAAATAACTAAAAAAATAATAAATTATCCTTCTTGGACTCACCATTGTTCTATATATAAATCTCTCTCCTTTTCTTTTCTTGTGGACAGACAATATGCCCAATGTGCCAGCTTTGTGGGAAAATCCGGTTTGTTTCCCTACCCTCCTATCTCTCCGATGGCCCCATTATAGCCATACCATCAGAAGTTGAAATATTGAAACCCTAGCAGTCCCTTCAGTTTCCACAACCATCAGCAAAGTCACGTTCAGCCACCTCTGCCCTAAAATCTGGAACTCTCTTGCCTCAGCCATTCACCAATCTGCCTCCCATGGATTCTTTCAAACCACTTCAGTGGTCTCACCTCTCCCTCCTGCACTTGCACTAGTTTTCCCTCTTGCTCTCCTATTACTTGTTTCCAGTTTAGGTACAGCTAAAATTTGGCACCTATGCTTCCACTCTAGGCATTATGCACAAATGTTTATAGCTAATGTTGAAGTAAAAGCCTCTCCAGCCCCTTTGCATATCAGTTGTGCAGATGGAGCTCCCCTCCTAACTGTGAACTCCATCAAATACCTTGGGGTGACACTTGAACCCTAGTTGGTCCTAGGGAGTCATATCCTAAATGTCTGTAGAACTGTGAACTGTAAATTGGGTCTGGCCTATAGGGCCAAAAATAACCTGACACCTGCTGCTCGTCTGGCACTTGCTAGAGGTGTACTACTTCCCTCCCTTAGCTATGGTCTCCACCAATTTGCCTGTACCTCCAAGCTCTTCTTACTTGGTGGCACGCAGTACAATAACATCAATAAAGCTTTGCACTGCCGCCCCGTCCTCACCCACCATTGTGAGCTTTATGATAAACTAGGTTGGCTTTCCCGACCAATCCACCTGAACTTTGGGATGGGATGCCTGGTGGGCAAGTGATCGAGAACCGGCAGCCCCAGGGCTGCGCAACTCTCTCACCTCCTGACCCCTCCTCTTACCCACCTCAGGTCCCAGGGTCCTGGGATGCTAAAAGTACCCCTCACCCGAACCCTTATAGGGGACAGGGACTTTGTTACATGTGCTCCTAGGCTCTGGAACTCCTTTCCTGAACATGTTCGTTCCGCCTCCTCCCATCACTTCTTCCGGAAGTCTCTGTGGGGGCATCTGAAGCTGGCCTCAACGTACGAATGTCCCAAGCCTCCCTAGCCTAATTGTACTTGGAGCCCAACTGTTCTGAGGATCTGCCAATGATCTTTTGGTCATTTCTCATGATCCAATTGCTCTCCTAGGCGTCTGACTGCACTATGTATGCTCTAGACTATATATTGATGATTATATGTACTTTATCAATTTCTGTCATAGCAGTTCACTCCATGCCTTACCGTTTTGTGACTCAATGCTTTTTGTTACTCTATGTACTTGCTTTACTTGCTGTTATGTTCTGATGTATCTGTATTACCTGTTGTACTCTCCCGGGAAGTTCCTGAAAATAGGCATATAACTTGTCTAGTGTACCTACCCGGTTAACAACAGCTAAATAAATAAATAAATAAAACTGCTCTGTATTTGATCGCCAGCATAGGTTTGTGGCTCCTGACTGTGCTGTATATGCATTGTCGATTGTTTGCTTGTCACTCAAGTTCTCACATCTTGCATGTATTATTCCCAATGTAATTTGTGGTTGTGTACCACTCTGCTCCATGTATGTTATGTATTTTGAACTATTGTGCTACCTAAGACCCACTTGTACAAGTTCCCCTTCCCCAGGATGCATCTAGAAATGAGCTACCAGCTTAGTATTCCTGGGTGGGGAGCACTAGACACCGAGGATCATTTTACTATAATAATTGGAGCCATTTAAACTGCGATCAGGGGTGTAGAACCTTTATATGCCAAGGATCATTTTGGTATACTACTTGGGAGCATCATAATGGTGACCATCCAC
Organism: Neoceratodus forsteri; assembly: GCA_016271365.2. NCBI lineage: Eukaryota > Metazoa > Chordata > Ceratodontiformes > Ceratodontidae > Neoceratodus > Neoceratodus forsteri. The sequence continues at coordinate 159,181,954 of CM028138.1, forward strand.
AAGGATGCCTATCCACAAGAGGGGATCAAGGGAGGTGGCAGGGAACTACAGGCCTGTCAGCCTGACATCGGTGGTGGGCAAGGTGATGGAGGGCATTGTCAAGGAGAGGCTGGGGGGGACCTGGATAAGTCAGGGTGCCTGGATGATAGACAGCATGGATTCATCCTGGGGAAATCGTGTCAGACAAACCTTGTGGAGTTCTATGACTGGGTGATGAGTGCCTTGGACCTGGGTAGACCAGTGGACGTCCTCTTTCTAGACTTCAAAGGCATTTGACTCTGTTCCTCACTTGGGCCTGTTGGATAAGCTGGGAGAAATGGGGGTGGGGAACCAGATGATCAGATGGATAGGCAACTGGCTCCAGGACAGGACCCAGAGGGTCGTAGTTGGTGGGATAGTCTCATCCCCAAGGAGGGTCATTAGTGGGGTCCCACAGGGATCAGTCCTTGGGCCCCTTCTGTTCAATGTCTACGTCTCTGACATAAGGACAGAAATCAGGAGTGAGATGAGTCTCTTTGCGGATGACTCGAAACTGGGGGAGGAGGGGAGGGTGGCCCTACAGGGGGACCTGGAGGCTCTGGAAAGATGGTCTAGAATGTGGAAGCTGAGGTTCAATGCAGGGAAATGCAAGGTACTCCACCTGGGGGCCAGCAACCCGGGCCAAGTGCACACCCTGCGGGGGAATGCTACAAGTCTCGATGGCTGAGAGGGACCTGGGGGTGGTGGTGGATGTCAAGATGAACAACTCTGAGACTTGTGGAGGGCAGCAGCAGCCAAGGCCAACAGGATGCTGGGATGCATCGCTGGGGGATCACCTCAGAAGGAGGAAGTGATACTCCCTCTGTATAACTCTTGGTGAGGCCGCACCTTGAATACTGCATGCAGTTTTGGAGGCCACACTTAAAGAGGGACATTAACCTCCTGGAGAGGGTCCAGAGGAGGGCAACCAAAATGATTTGGGGCTTGGGGACGGACCTATGAGGAGAGGCTCAAGAGCTAAATATGTACACATTGGAAGAGAGAAGGGACCGGGGACATGATAGAGGTCTTCAGGTACATGAAGAGGATAAATAGGGAGGAACAGTCATGGTGCTTTGAAGGAAGGAGGAGGGGCACTAGAGGGCATGGGTTGAAGCTGGAGGGGAAGACTGGGAGAAAGGAGGAGGTGCTACTTCACTGAGAGGGTGGTGGAGCCATGGAATGCACTGCCTAGGGGCTGGTGGAGGCAGAGACAGTGGAGGGGTTCAAGAGGGGGTGGGACAGGTACAGGGGAAGGGTTCTGGAAGCAAAATCCAATGCAGCAAGAATATCCGGAACTGGGAAGGGAGAAGCCAGAGAAGGCGAGGGGGGCAGCAAGCTCAGCACCCAGGGTGGGGGCTGACCAAATGAGCAGACATGAAAGACCATTAGGCCTATTCTGCTGGCATTTTAGTATGTTAGTATGACCACAGGTAGGGTCATAATATGCACCACTGTGTGCTCAAATTAATTTATTTATTTAAAAGTTTCACCAGGGAAGGTACACTGAACAACAAGTTGCTCGTCTCCTGATACGACCTGGGGGAGAGAGTGGTGGGAGTTACATAGTAACAATGAGTACACACAAAATACACATATCATACAAAACATAGGTTACACTGAATTACACATTAGCATGAAAAGCAAATAATTACAAGGGTGAAGTGAAAGCCAGTCCATGATGAGCTTGTGGTGAGAGAGAGAGAGAGAGCATAATGTAATAGCAAGTGTGAACCAATGGCCTCACTATGCAGACTAAGAATAGCACAGGGTGGCAAGTGAAGTGAGTCAGTAGGGCATCAAACAGGATGTGGGACAAGAAAGGGGAGCTAGAGGCAGGTGCAGTTACAGAGAAATTATGAAGAGCTTGATTTAATGAGCCAGGTGAGGAAGAGGATCAGATATGTGGAAGAGCATTCCACATTTGGGGAGACGATAGGAGTGGGAGGCCACCATCCACTAGCGGTGGATCTCCAGGGAACAGACAGAGTTCCTTTGGTCGTGGGCTCTTAGAGTTGAAGAGGGAGTGGGTGGGGAGTTAGGGAATTTAGGGAGGAATGTGCCAAGTCAGTACTTAGAGATGATTTGGCACAATGATGCAGTCGCCTGATTGTTAGGGATGGGAAGGCTAAAGCTCGGCATCAAGGGCAGCGGTGGGTAAGGTGAGGTGCATCCAGCAGACAAACCGACAGAATGAGTTGAAAAAGTATCCAGGTTGGCTAAGGAGGTGGCAGGAGCAGAGCAATAAACAACATCGCAATAGTCGGAACCGGGAGGATCATTTTTGGATCAGTTCACTCTTGCCTGTGGCGGAGGCAGGAGCAGTTTCTATAAGGCACCGAGTTTGGAATGACTTTTTATTATGGCATCTACATGGGCCGAGAAGGTGAGATGTTTATCCAGCCAAATGCCCAGATACCTGAAAGACACGTTAGCAATTACAGTTGCTCTATCGAGGCTGGTGAGTGAGGGCAGAGGGAGCCTTGACTTCTGGCGTGTGCCAAAGTCATGGACCTGATTTTCATGGCATTTAGGAAGAGTTGGTGGGATTGAAACCAGCTCTAGGCATTAATGAAATGACGTTGGAGCCTGGAGCTGAGCATCCAAGGGTGAGGGCCCACAGGAGAATAGAACCACATCATCCAGCATACATATGTAGAGATGAGGTACAGATGGATGGAAGATCATTCAGAAAGATGGAGAAGAGGGTTGGGCCTAGTATGGACCCCTTGGGGACTCAGAGTATATGGGTAGAGGAGGGAGATGTAGTAGGATATTTTTACAGACCGTGCGCAGTCATATAGGTATGCTGAACCATTTAATGGCATGTTCCAGACAGCCCAGCTGATGAGAGAGTGGAGCAGGAGGAGGAAACCGTGTCAAAGCTAGGCAAGATCAATAAAAATGGCAGTGGTTATGTGACACCAATCCATGCCTGTCAGGATTGCATCAGTGATTCAAAGCGAGCTAGTATTAAGTGATGTTTACAGAACCCAGATTAGCACTGGGTGAAGAAATTTCTGTCTGAGAGGTATGAGGATGGTTAGTCAAGGACTAGATGTTCTTGTAGTTTGGCTAACATCAGGAGGAGAGATATAGAGTAGTAGTTCTCAGGGGAGGAGGAGGTCATACACTTATGGAAGGAGGACAATAGCATGTTTCCACTCCGAGAATTTAGTCGCAAGTGAAATGAGAATTGAGAAAGAGCAGTGAGGTGGGGCAGCAATGGTAGAGGCAGACAAGTTTAGTAACTTTGGGTCCAGTCCATCGGAGGAGCTACCTTTGCTTTCGGTTTAGGGCTTCCAGGCATGTCAGCATGTCAGTTCTCAGAATTTTAGAGAAGAAAAGCTATGAGGTGGGGCTGGAGGACTTCTAATGGGTGCGAGAATAACTGGTTAATAGTTGGAGAGAGCCCTAGCAGAATAGAAACACATGAGGTAAAGTACAAGTTGAAAGCAGCAACAATGCTAGGTGGTCGGCAATGACAGTATTGTTTATTTGGAGATGGCGGGAGGAAGGGACCTGTGGGGAGAAAAAGTGGGTGGATTACTTTCCAGAATTTGGATGGTTATTTTATTAGAGTTAAAGTAGATAAAGTAATCAGCCTTGGCCAAATAGGTAGCTTTTGTGCATTTGTTTCTGAGGACACAGTAGCCTCTATAGTCTTTAAGGAAGCCAGCTTTTATGGAGCTTCCAGGCTGTATCACGTGCCCCTTAGACAAGCAATGAGTTCTGGGGAGATCCAGGGGAGGTGGTTTCCACAGACACGTACTCGACGTAGTGGTGCATATTGATTCCAGACTTCAAGGAATCATTCTATGAAATAGTTAGCTGCGACATCTCAGTTACTAGCAACAAATATAGGTGCCCAATTAGTGTTAGTCAAATCATAAAGAAGTGGGTCAATGTTCAGGGATTTGTATGATTGGATTTGTAGAGTTTATAGGGGACTTTGAATTTTGCGCACCAGGAAAGTCATGCAATGGTCACTGAAGGCATCTGCTAGAGTACCAGAATTAATGACCCTATATAGGTGTGGTTGTAAGGCCTCAGCTGATGAGGGAATGGTTTCCTGTCTGTGATTTAGCCTAGTTGGATCTTGGATAATTTGGGTTAGGATGAGCGCATGTATAGCATTTAGCACTTTGCTGGGTACTGAAGTCAATTTGTGTGAACTCTCCCATAATATATAATTCACCAGCAGAAGAGTGGCTAACTAAGGTGGTTATGAGTTCAGTAATATTGGGTTGTGGCCAGGACAGCAGTAGACACCTGCTACAAAAAGATAGGTTTGGAAAGGAGAGATTTGCAACAGCAGAGCCTTGTAGCTTTTGGTAGAGCACTAGAAAAAGACGGGAGTGAAATGGATGGAAGAGGAGGCATAGATAGCTACCTACCTCCTCTCCTGAAGTCGATCCCTGTCTCGATATTGTGAAGCCAAGGAGAGTAAGAGATGAGTTGCTGATTTTTTATTTAGCCAGGATGTGAAATTATTATATATCAGGCTTTTGCGTAGCCACCAGTGGCTGTAGCAAGTCCACTTTAGGGAGGAGCAGTGATTCAAAACAGCGGTAGTATTAGGTGATGTTTATGGAATTGGCACTGGGTGAAGAAATTTCTGTCTGAAGGTATGAGATAGTTAGTCAGGACTAGATATTCTTGTAGTTTAGCTAACATCAGGAGGAGAGATATAAAGTGGTAGTTCTCAGGGAGGAGGAGGAGTCGCCACCTTATGGAAAGGAGGACAATAGCATGTTTCCACTCACGGGAATTTAGCAAGTGAAATGAGAGATTGAAGAGCAGTGGTGGGCAGCAATAATGAGAGCAGACAATTTAGTAACTTTGGGTCCAGTCATCAGGAGCCACCTTTGCTCAGGTTTAGAACTAAGCTGCCAGCATGTCAGTTCTCAGAATTTAGAAGGAAAAGCTATGAGGTGAGAATGGAGGACACCTAATGGGTGCGGAGAATAACTGGTTATAGTTGGGAGGCCTAGCAGAATAGAAGCACACGAGTAAAGTGCAAGTTGAAAGCAGCAATGCTAGGTGGTCGTAATGACAATATTGTTTATTTGGAGATGGCGGGAGGAAGAGGCCTGTGAGAAAAGTGAGTGGTTACTTTCCAGAATTTGGGGTTATTTTATTAGGTTAGGTAAGACAAAGTAATAGCCAGCCAAATAAATGGTTTTATGCATTTGTTTCTGAGGACGTAGGCCTCATGGTCTTTAAGGAGCTTTGTGCTTTATGGGCTTCGGGCTGTCACATTGCTTGTAAGACAAACCCAATGAAGTTCTGGGAGATCCAGGGAGGTGTGGACACCACAGACGCGTACTGGCGCATAATATTGATTCCAGACTTCAAGGTCATTCTATGAAATAGAGAACGCGACATCTCAGTTACTAACACAAATATAGGTGCCCAGTAGTGTTAGTCAAATCATAAAGTGGGTCATGTTCAGGATTTGTGATTGGATTTGTAGAGTTTATAGGGGACTTTGAATTTTGCGCACCAGGAAAGTCATGCAATGGTCACTGAAGGCATCTGCTAAGTACCAAATTAATGACCCTATGAGTGTGAGTTGAAGAGCCCAGTTGATGAGGAATGGTTTCCTGTCTTGTGATTTAGCTAGTTGGATCTTGGATAATTTGAGGTTAGGATGACGCGTAGCATTTAACACTGCTGGGTATGAAGTCAATTTGTGAACTCTCCATAATATATAATTCACCAACAGAAGAGTGGCTAACTAAAGTAGTTATGAGTTCAGTAACAATATTGGCTGTAAGGACGGAGTAGACACCTGCTACAAAAAATAGGTTTGAAAGGGTAAGTTTGCAACAGCAGAGCCTTAAGCTTTGGTAGAGCACTGAAAAAGACGGAGTGAAATGGATGGAAGAGGAGGCATGATAGCTACCCTACCTCCTCTCCCAAGTCGATCCTGTCTCGATATTGTGAAACCAGGGAGAGTAAGAGATGAGTTGCTGATTTTTTATTTAATAGGTTGGAAATTATTATTATATCAGGCTTTTGCGTAGCCACCAGTGGCTGTAGCAAGTCCACTTTAGGGAGGAGACTATGTATATTGATATGTAGTATTTGAAAACCTTTGGAAGAGCTGAGAGATGTGGCTGGTGCTGGCTGCAGGAGAAGGTTGAGCTGGGCCAGGGTTGGGTTTATGTCACCAGCTGATAAAAGTAGGAGGGCAATAATAATATAATGCAGCTTTGTGCTGTTGATCCAGGAGTGGTTGCAGCAGTCGGAGCTGGGCTTTGGGTATTAGCAAAGGGTGGCCAGGGGCTAAGCAGCCATATAAAAGGTAAGTACATAGGCAGCTGGATGAGAGGTGCAGGTGAGGTGGGTGGTGAGACCAGGATATGGTAATTGGAGAGGAGTTACCCTGATTGTGTAGATAGGGGAGGATATCATCTAATTTCATGAGGAGGATACGGGATTAGGTGGCGGGGGAGAATAAGTGCTGTGAAGTGTAGGGGCAGCATGGTTAAATCAGAGTATTGGTCACGGAGGACGAGGCTGAGTCAGAAGAAAAGCTGTACTGGCTCAGTAGGTCAGTGGAGCAGCAGGGTTCTAGGAGAGCCAATGAGAGCAGGGACAGTAGGAGGAAGAAGAGCAAACATGTATTTAAAGGAGGCCTGGGAGGGGTGGGGAGGGAGGAAAAATCACAGCAGAAGAATATGAGCAGGCTGAACTGGAAACCTGAATGCAAAAGGAACACTTAATCGGTGAGCCCATGCTATCAGTTGACCAATCAGATGCCTGTAGCAAAAGGAGCTGCAGCCAATCATGCTTTCACAGTGCGGCCTTGGCTGTGATGAATTCCTGAGGAGTTGATCGGGGCGAGTTCCAGGAGGGCGGCAGGAGCTGTAGGGTCTCATTCTGCCGCCCTACAGCAGTGGCGGCTAAGGAGGCACTGCCTTTTGGATTTGGAATCACCACCAAGCGCCACAAATCTGGGGGAGTTGATCCGGGGTGAGTTCAGGAGGGGCAGCAGGAGCTGGTAAGGTCCCATTGGCAGCAGCGGCCAAGGAGGCACTGCCTTTGTGATTTGGAAGGCGCCACTTGCAGGCGCCTAGATCTGAGGAGTTGATCCCGTGGGCGAGTTCCAGCAGGGTGGCAGGAGATGTAGGGTCCAGTCAGCAGCGGCAGCTGAGGAAGCACCGCTTTTCGGATTTGGAAGCGACGCTTGGGGTGCATGGCAGATCAAATGAGGGCAGGATTTTTGGAAGCAGTAAACAGTATTGCAATTTCAGTTGTTAAGCACTTTCAAAACCATTTACATAGCACTGTGCTCTGTATGCAGGAGGGGATCCCTCATTTGCAAGGTTTTAGTAGTACATATGCACATGCACATGATCAGATTAGTATTTGGGGCTGCTAAAATATATGGTACCTGTTCAACCATGCTGTTCTCCCACATGGCACAGTGCTTAGATGTTTAGCATTCCGCTAACCTTCTGAAAATGGGGCCCTAATTGACTAAAAATCCCCTGCCGATGCCTCTTAAGATGCAGAAAGTAAATAAAAATGGACTGTCTTATTCTTCATCTTTATGTATTATTTTATATTATTTTCTTTCTATTGTGATGTTGTTTATTGCTCTGCTCCTGCCACCTCCTTAGCCAACCTGGATACTCTTTTCAACTCATTCTGTCGGTTTGCTCTGGATGCACCTCACCTTACCCACCACTGCCACTTGTACTGAGCTTTAGTCTTCCCATCCCTAACAAATAGGCGACTGCATCATTGCGCAAATCTCATCTCTAAGTACTGGCTTGGCACACTCCCTCCCTAAATTCCCTAATCTCCCCTGCACCTACTCCCTCTCAACTTCTAAGAGCTCATGACCATAGAACTCTGTCTGGTCCTTGGAGATCCACTGCTAGTGGACAGGCCTCCCACTCCTATCATCTCCCCAAAATGTGGAATGCTCTTCCTACACATATCCAATCCTCTTCCTCGCCTGGCTCATTAAATCAAGCTCTTCATAATTTCCTCTCTGTAAATTGCACCTGCCCCTAGCTCCCCCCCTTTCTTGTCCTACATCCTGTTTGATGCCCTGCTGACTCACTTCACTTGCCACCCTGTGCTATTCTTAGTCTGCATAGTGCAGGCCATTGGTTCATACTTGCTATTACATTATGGTCTCTCTCTCTGGCTCACCACAAGCTCACTGCAACTGGTTTTCACTTCTCTACCCTTGTAATTATTTGCTTTACATGCTAATGTGTAATTCAGTTGTAACCTATGTTTTTGTATGATATTGTGTATTTTTGTGTGTACTCATTGTTACTATGTAACTCCCACCACTCTCTCCCCCAGGTCGTACCGGGAGACGAGCAACTTGTTGTTCAGTGTACCTTCCCTGGAGAAACTTTTCAATAAATAAATTAATTTGAGCACACAGTGGTGCATATTGTGACCCTACCTGTGGTCACCATTATGATGCTCCCAAGTAGTATACCAAAATGATCCTTGGCATGTAAAGGTTCTACACCCCTGATCGCAGTTTAAATGGCTCCAATTATTATAGTAAAATGATCCTTGGTGTCTAGTGCTCCCCACCCAGGAATACTAGGCTGGTAGCTCATTTTTAGATGCATCCTGGGGAAGGGGAACTTGTACAAGTGGGTCTTAGGTAGCACAATAGTTCAAAATACATAACATACATGGAGCAGAGTGGTACACAACCACAAATTACATTGGGAATAATACATGCAAGATGTGAGAACTTGAGTGACAAGCAAACAATCGACAATGCATATACAGCACAGTCAGGAGCCACAAACCTATGCTGGCGATCAAATACAGAGCAGTTTTATTTATTTATTTAGCTTTTGTTAACCAGGTAGGTACACTAGACAAATTATATGCCTATTTTCAGGAACTTCCCGGGAGAGTACAAATGGTAATACAGATACATCAAAACATAACAGCAAGTCAAGCAAGTACATAGAGTAACAAAATGCATTGAGTCACAAAACGGTAAGGCATGGAGTGAACTGCTATGACAGAAATTGATGAAGTACATATAATCAGCAATATATAGTCTAGAGCATACATAGTGCAGTCAGATGCCTAGGAGAGCAATTGGATCATGAGAAATGACCAAAAGATCATTGGCAGGTCCTCAGAACAGTTGGGCTCCAAGTACAATTAGGCTAGGGAGGCTTGGGACATTCGCATGCTGAGGCCAGCTTCAGATGCCCCCACAGGGACTTCCGGAAGAACTGATGGGAGGAGGTGGAATGAACATGCTCAGGAAAGGAGTTCCAGAGCCTAGGAGCACATGTAACAAAGCCCCTGTCCCCCATAAGGGTTCAGGTGAGGGGTACTTTTCGCATCCCAGGACCCTGGGACCTGAGTGGGTAAGAGGAGGGGTCAGGAGGTGAGAGAAGCTGTGCCAGCCCCGGGGTGGGTGCCAGTTCTGATCACTTTGTCCACGAGGCATCCCAGCCCAAAGTTCAGGTGATTGGTCGGGGAAAGCCAACCTAGTTTATCATAAAGCTCACAATGGTGGGTGAGACGGGGGGCGGCCAGTGCAAAGCGACAGATGTTATTGTACGTTGTGTACCACCGAGTAAGAAGAGCTTTGGAGGTACAGGCCAATTGGTGGAGACCATAGCTAAGGGAGGGAAGTAGTACACCTCTAGCAAGTGCCAGACAGAGCAGCAGGTGTCAGGTTATTTTAGCCCTATAGGCCAGACCCAATTACAGTTCACAGTTCTACAGATATTTAGGATATGACTCCCTAGGTCCAACTGGGGTCAAGTGTCACCCAAGGTATTTGATGGAGTTCACAGTTGGGAGGGGGCTCCATCTACTACTGATATACAAAGGGCTGGAGAGGCTTTTACTTCAACATTAGCTATAAACATTTGTGCATAATGCCTAGAGTGGAAGCATAGGTGCCAATTATAAGCTGTACCTAAACTGGAAACAAGTAATAGGAGAGCAAGAAGGAAAACTAGAGCAAGTGCAGGAGGGAGAGGTGAGAGCACTGAAGTGGTTTGAAAGAATCCATGGGAGGGAGATTGGTGAATGGCTGGAGCAAGAGAGTTCCAGATTTTAGGGCAGCAGTGGCTGAATGTGACTTTGCCGATGGTTGTGGAAACTGAAGAGACTGCTAGGGTTAGAATATTTCAGCTTCTGATGGTATGGCTATAACGGGGCCATCGGAGAGATAGGAGGGTAGGGAAACAAACGGGGAGTCTGGAGCCTTGTGCCAAAGGACATGGAGACAGCCTTCTTGGCATTGAGGAAAAGCTGATTTGTGTGTGGTCAGGGCTGAACTTGATCAAAGTCCAGCTGCAGTCTGTGGGCCTGCTGTGAAGAGGACCATGTCATCCATGTACATGTGACTGGATGCAGACAAGCACATGGAGGAGGAGATCATTAAGGAAAATGGAGAAAAGTAGTGTGCTTAACACAGATCCTTGTGGGAACGAAGTGGTTACAGGCAGGGAGGAGAGTGGGGGTCACCACTTTTGACTGCTTGGGACCTACCCCTGTGGTAGAAGTGGAACAGCTGATGGCTAAGTCAGAGAGGCCTGCAGCCTGGAGTTTGGCTAATAATTGGGTGGTAGACAGGGTTGAATGCTTTGGCTAGATCGATGAAGATAGCAGAAGTGAATAGGCTGTGATCCATACCATTATGGATGGATTTGGTGAGCCTGAGCAGGTGGTGGAGTGATTTTTGTGGAAGTCAGACTTGTATTGGGTGAAAAAGGAAGAGGAGTCCAGAAAGGAAGAGAGTTGTAACAAGATAATTTGTTCCTGTATTTTGGAGGGAGAAGAGAAGTGAGTCGGTAGCTGTTCGTACCTGCCGGGTCACCATCTTTTGGAGGAGGAGGAGTAACAGTGGCAGCCTTTCAGTCAGCAGGGATGGAGGAACACCAGAAAGAGAGGTTAGGGATGTCATCCAATGGGGAGGAGACTGCAGAAGCAGTCAGATGGTGGAGCTTGCTATTCCGGCCATCTGGGCTCCTACCCTTGGAAGGATTAAGGGTGGGAAGTGTGCCGGGGATAAAGTATGGAGTTACTGGAGAGAAAAAAAACAATAGTGGGAAGGAAGGAAGGAGATGACAATCATGCAGGCTGGCAGGGGTGAGAGGGAGGTGAGGAAGGGGAGAGGGAAGAGAGGAGAGAGGAGGTACAGGCGATGAAAAGGAATTACATCTCTATGGTGATGAAGGAGAGGTTAGAGACAGGGGTGTCACTGACTCTGAGGACAGAGCAAAGGAGTGGGAGGAGAAGAGATTGGCAGCCTCAAGAATTTAGACAGGTAACCAATGTTGGCACTGAAGTTAGATGTAAAATTCTCACCTTTGGCAAGCTTATTGCCATGGTACAGGTGCTGTGGAGATGATGATACCTCTGGAAGCCATGGGGGATGGGTTACATTTGTTTTTTGACCAGGCCAAATCATGCACTTGCAAGTACGCTATGATGTCAGCCATGATCTAGGGGAGGTGGTGTACCTTGTCTCATGTCCTGCTCTGGGGGGGCATGGCAGTCCCATAAAGGGGAGGCAGTATAGCGCAGTGGTTTAAGTCTCTGAGCTGTAAATCTGGTGATATCCAGCAGACCAGACCTGGGTTTGAATCCCACAGCTTCCACTTACATACTGTGTCAGTGTGAGCAAGTCACTTAACTTCCCTGTGCTCCCAGGTCGCTCCTGTAAAAAAGCTTTCAGCTTAGTGTGCTACTCCTGGTTAAACAACTAAAAAAAATATATATATATTTAGAGTAATTTTATATATTTAGAGTAATTTTGTTTTGAAATATGTTAGCATGGAATCAGTGGAGCAGACCAATGAGATAGGGGACCAAGCAGAGTGACTTAGGTCACGGCGCAAGGGGGTGAGGTCCAGGGATTTGAAGGAAAATATAAGCAGTGTTTCGGTGGGGGTGAGGGGGCTTTAGTTGAATGAGAGACATCAGAGGGTTGTGATTATGGTGTCAAATCAGAAAAGAGGGAAGTCAAGAGTGGAATGCCACAGGGATCCATCCTGACTCTTGTTCTCTTCAATGTGCTCATTAACAACGTTTGAGAATGAATCTGGGGTTGTGTCTCTTTGAAGATGACACCAAACTCATGGGAGGGTAGATAGTGATGGGGAAGTAGGAAACTGCAGACTGACATGTAAAGATTAGGGAGGTGGCCTAAGGTTTGGCAGTTGAAATTCAATGCCAAAAACTGCAAGGTGATTCACTTAGGGGATAAGAACCCCAGGGCAGAGTACTGGATAGGAGGGGTAGAGCTGAGCACTACAGCTGAGAAAAGGGACCCAGTATTCATCATTAGTGACTCCCTTAAACAATCAAGCTAGTACAGTGAGGCATCTAGTAAGGCAAATAGGATACTAGGATGTGTCAGAAGGGGTTCTGATAGTAGAAGAAAATAGGTTTACTGCCTCTTTATTGATCATTGGTGAGGCTGCACTGGGTGTACTGTTCAGAGTTCTGAACTTCTGAAGACCTCACCTCAGGAAAGATAAGGACAAAGGGTGATCAGAATGATTCAGAGCTGACAGGACAGATCGTATGAGAATCTGCTCAAGGCACTGAACATGTCTTCTCTGGAGACCAGACAAGAGAGGAATGATATGATAGAGACCTTCAAGTTCCTGTAAGGAATAAACAAGGTGAATGGAGAACTACTTAGCATGAGTAACAGTTCAAGGTTATGTGGGCACAAGTAGAGACTGATGGGAGGGAGGTTCAAGAGGGATATTGGAAAGTTTTATTTTCCAGAAATGGTGGTGGAAATGTGGAATAGTTTGCCAACTGAGATGGCAGGCACCAAAACCATAAATGGTTTCAAGCATGGCTCTGATAAAGTGAAGGGTATAATGGTTACTCATGCTGATAGTAGTAGGGAGGGAAACAAGGGAGTGGATAGTGAAGGCTATTACCCTGCATGGACAGTACGTTCTGAGGTTTAATATGGGAAATGGGGCAGACAGGATGTATCATTTTTATATTGATTGTGCACAGTGCAAATAACATATTGCAGGCTGCTGGTGATGGTAGTTTGGAATATTTGCACCAATTACTGACAATTTCGCCGCTGCAATCAGGGCCGCCTCGTCATTGCAGCGCCAGCCATCTGCTGCAATGAGCGAGTGACCCATCATTGCAGGGTAGGATGTAAAAACCCTGATATTGTTTGTGAACTGGGCGGCAGGTTGCCCACCCTGTTCTGGGCTCTTTCTTCCTGTGTTTATGTGTAGCAGGATCCCCAAACCCTGTCGGCCTCGGTGCCCCATTGTTTCTGGTGCTGGCCAGAGCCCACTCAGTTGGCATTCTGTAACACCCGTTTTATTCCTGCGACGGGTGCCCAACCCCGTCGGCTGCTTCTACTTCCCAAAGAAAGCCATAGGTGTACGCTGGGTGCCATCCCAGTGCTGTACTTAAAGGAAGCAGTTCCGTGAGGTTTTTTTTTTACCAAAAAGGAAAGCGGTTTCTCGTAGTGTCCCTGGCCCCCACCTGCAACCCGCGCAACCCACGCACCCTTCCCACACCCCCGTCACCCCATACCCACCTCTGGGCTTGGCGTGACGATCTTCGGTGGACCACGAACACGACTGCACTCTTCAAAGACGACCGTGAACTGAGAAAATGCCGGTAAGCTGTATAACGTAATAAATAGTGTTTTTTCAACTTTAGTACATATCTCAGGCATTTTTGGGACTTTTTTCAACAAATTTTTAACATAGGGTTTTTGGGACCCTCTTCATGAATTCTTGAACTGTCATTGCGTCAATCGGCCCTGAAAGGTGATTTCGAGGTCACTGCGCGGAATCACCTTTTGGGGACGATTAATGAAACGACAGGGCCAGTCTTCATGAGGTTGATCTCAAAAAGCCTATGTTGCAAATTTGGTGGGAGAAATCAAAAAAATGACTGTTTTACGAGCTTGCACTGCGCAGCTGCTACCCACACTCGTAACTTCGTGAATTTGCAATATTTTCATGCCAGATTTTCAACATTGGCATTTTTTCACACCTCCTTGTGAACAGTACAGCTGTCATTGTTCACATCCTGGCAGAAATGTGTTGTCGCATTTCTGGTGCAGAATAGCACGGTCGCTTTGGGAAGTCAGTGTTCAGGACAGATTAAGAAAATGACAGTGACACTGTTCATGAGTAGAGGTCCTGAAATGGCTGTGTTAAAAATCTGCTAACGATACTCCTTAAAATGACTGTGTTACGAGGGTGTGTTGTGCAGTTTGCACGCAGGATCGTAACTTCATGAATTTATATTTTCACTCCAGATTTTCAACATTGCATTTTCACACACCTGCTTGCAAGACAGTGCATCTGTCATTTTCCCATCCTAGCCGAAATGTGTTTTCGCACTTCGGTAGAATAGAGCAGTCACTGTGAAATCACTGTCCGGGACAGATTAAGAAAATGACAGTGATACTGTTCATGAGCAGAGGTCCTAAAATGCCTATGTTGAAAATTTGGTGATGATAGCCCAGCAAATGACTGTATTACAAGTGTGCTTTAGCACACTACCACACACCCTTAACTTCGGGGTTTGTAATATTGTCATGCCAGATTTTCAACAGTGGCATTTTTTCACACCTCCTTATGAGCAGTACAGCTGTCATTTTTCTCATCCTGACTGAGATGTGGTTTCACAGTTGACACACACAATAAAGCGGTCACTGTGGTAAATCAGTGTTAGGGACAGATTAAGAAAATGACAGTGGCACTGTTCATGAGCAGAGGTCCTAAAAGCCCTATGTTGAAAATTTGGTGATGAAACTCCATAACATGACAGTGTTACAAGCATGCATTGAACTGTTTCACGCACCCTTGTAACTTTGCACATTTGTAATATTTTCACACCACATTTTCAACAGTGGCACTTTTTTCACACCTCCTTATGAAGAGTACAGCTGTCATTTTTCACATCCGATCTAAATATTTTTTTGCACTCATGCCGGAGAATAGCACGGTCGCTGTGGGAAATCAGTGTTTGGGACAGATTAAGATCGAACAAGTGGGGGGGGTGACCGAGCTAAACTGAGCTCTGTCGGGACTGCTGCGGATTTGTTTGTGGGCAGAAAAAGGCCCCAGCACAAGAGCCCAGTACAAAAGGGCAGCCTGCAGCACTGGGAGAGAAAGAACGAGAGAGCAAGTGAGGGAGGGTGAGTGAGTGAACTCACCGGAGCGCTGTCAGGACTGCTGCGGATTTCTTTGTGGGCAGAAAAAGGTGTCAAAGCAGGCAGGGGCCCAGTAGAAAAGGCCAGCCTGCAGTGGTGGGAGAAACAGTACGAGTGAGTGAGACGGGGGACTGAGTGAACTCAACAGATCTCTAGCAGGCCTGCTGCGGTTTCTTTGTGGGCAGAAAAAAGGCACCAATGCAGGCAGGAGCACCATACAAAAGGGCCGCTTGCAGTGCCAGGACAAACAGAATGATCGTGTGACAGAGGGAGACTGAGCGACCTCAATGTAGCTCTGTCGGGACAGCTGTGGATTTCCTTGTGGACAGACAAAGATGCCAACGCAGGCAGGAGCCCCGTACACAAGCGCAGCCTTCAGCACCAAGAGAAACAGAATGAGTGAGTGACACAGCGGTAGTGAGCGAGCTCAACAGAGCTGTATTGTGACTGTTTGCGGATTTCTTTGTGGGCAGAAAATGCGGCAACGGAGGCAGGAGCCCAGTACAAAAGGCCAGCCTGCAGCACTGGGAGAAACAGAATGAATGAGTGAGAAGGGGGAGTGAGCAAGGTCAATGGAGCTGTGTCGGGACTGCTTCAGATTTCTTTCTGGGCAGAACAAGCCGCCAATGCAGGCAGGAGCCCAGTACAAAAGGGCAGCCTGCAGTGGCAGGAGACACAGAATGAGCGAGTGAGAGAGGGGGAGTGAGCGAGCTCAATGGAGCTCTATCATGACTGCTGCACATTTCTTTGTGGGCATGAAAAGCAGGCAACACGGGCAGGAGCTCAGTACAAAAGGGCAGTCTGCAGCGGAAACGGAATGAGCGAGTGAGAGAGGGGGAATGAGAGCAAGCTGAATGGAGCTGTGTCGGGACTGCTGCAGATTTCTTTGTGGGCAGAAAAAGGCAGCAATGCACACAGGAGCCCAGTACAAAAGGCCAGTCTGCAGCATCTGCAGAAAAGGAACGAGCGAGTGACAGAGGGGGAGTGAGCGACCTCAACGGAGCTGTGTCAGGACTGCTGCAGATCTCTTTGTGGGCAGAAAAAGCTGCCAATGCAGGCAGGAACCCAGTACAAAAGTGCAGCCTGCAGCACTGGGAGACACAGAACGGAGCGAGTGAGGGGAGTGAGTGAGCTCACGAAGCTTTGTTGGGACTGCTGCGGATTTCTTTGTGGGCAGATAAAGGCAGCAATGCCGCAGGGACCCAGTACAAAAGGGCAGCCTTCAGTGGCGGAAGAAACAGAATGAATGAGTGAGAGAGGGGGAGTGAGTGAGCCAGCTTAATGAAGCTGTATTGTGACTGCTGCAGATTTCTTTGTGGACAGAAGAAGGTGATAACGCAGGCAGAAACCCAGTACAAAAGGGCCGCCTGCAGCACCAGCAGAAACGGAATGATCGAGTAAGAGATTGGGAGTGAGCGAGCTCAACGGAGCTCTGTTGGGACTGCTGCAGATTTCTTTGTGGGCAGAAAAAGGTGCCAAGAGAGGAAGAAGCCAACTACAAAATGGCAGCCTTCAACGCCAGGAGAAACAGAATGAGCAAATGAGACAGGCAGAGTGAGCGACCTCAATAGAGCTCTGTCAGGACAGCTGCAAATTTCTTTGTGGGCAAAAAAAGGTGCCAACACAGGCAGAAGCCCAGTACAAAAGGACAGCCTGCAGCAGCGAGAGACACAGAATAAGTGAGTGAAGGATGGTGAGTAAGTGAGCTCAATGGAGCTCTTTTGGGACTGCTGCAGATTTCTTTGTGGGCAGGAAAAGGCAGCAATGCACGCAGGGGCCCACTACAAAAAGGCAGCCTGCATTAGCCTGAGAAACAGAACGAGCGAGTGAGATGGGGGACTGAGCGAGCTAAACATAGCTCTATCGTAACTGCTGCAGATTTCTTTGTTGGCAGATGAAGGTGGCAATGCCGGCAGGAGCCCAGTACAAAAGGGCATCCTGCAGCGCTGGCAGAAACGGAATGAGAGAGTGAGAGAGGGAGAGGGAGCTAGCTCAACAGAGCTCTGTCAGGACTGCTGCAGATTGTTTTGTGATCAGAAAAAGGTGCCAACAGAGGCATGAGCCTAGTACAAAAGGGCAGCCTGCAGCGCCAGGAGAAATAGAATGAGCCAGTGAGACAAGGGGAGTGAGTGACCTCAATGGAGCTCTGTCGGGACAGCTGCAGATTTCTTTGTGGGCAGAAAAAAGCAGCAATGTAGGCAGGAGCCCAGTACAAAAGGCCAGCCTGCAGCACAGGCAGAAATGGAATGGGTGACTGAGAGAGGGGGAGTGAGCAAGCTCAACGGACCTGCGTCAGGACTGTTGCATTTATTTGAGGGCAGAATAAGCCAACGCAGGCAGGAACCCTGTACAAAAGGACAGCCTGCACCCACAGGAGACGCAGAACCAGTGAAAGAGTGAGGGAAGTGGAGTGAGTGAGCTCAACAGAGCTCTATCGTGACTGCTGTGGATTCCTTTGTGGGCAGAAAAAGGTGGCAACGCAGGCAGGAGCCCAATACAAGATGCCAGCCTGCGGCGCCAGCAGACATGGAACGAGTGAGTGACAGAGGGGGAGTAAGCAACCTCAACGGACCTGTGTTGGGACTACAGTAGATTTCTTTGTTGGCAGAAAAAGCCACCAACAGAGACAGGAGTCCAGTACAAAAGGCCAGCCTGCAGTGCAAGGAGAAACAGAATGAGGGAGTCAGAGGGGGGAGTGACACACCTCAACGGAGCTCTGTCAGGCCATCTACGGATTTCTTTGTGGACAGAAAAAGGTGCCAACGCAGGAAGGAGCTCAGTACAAAACAGCAGCCTGCAGCACTGGGAGAAACAGAATGAGCGAGTGACAGAGGGCCAGTGAGAAAGCTCAATGGACCAATGCAGTCAACATTCAGCATTGACAAATGCTTGTTTTTTTATTGTGTCCAGAACTGACTGTGTGTGTATGTGTGTGGGGGGTTGCTGGCAGGCTGCGTGTGTGCAGTTAAAACACGATTCCTAGAATCATTAACTAGCACTAACCACGCAGTGTGTTAACACTTCAAGAAAGCATATAGTATACCTGTACACCTTATATGCATTAGAGTAACCCCCAGTTGCATGAGCACCTGGTTGCAATAAGTAATCCTGTCCAAAAAAAAAAAAAAGTGCCACATTAACAGGTTAGCACTGCACAGAAGAATGCTTTTTAAAATAGTATCAGCCATGCTTATCACAACGCAGTGCTAGTTCTGTTACAGTGGTATGTGGGCCCCCATTTTCAGATTAGTGTTGTGCACTCCTAAGTGATGCACCTGAGATAGCGCACAGCCACTGAAGGTGGTGGTAAATGGCACTCCCTCCAGTGAGGAGAGAGTGACCAGTAGGGTGCCGGAGGGCTCAGTAATGGGACACATCCTCTTCAGTGTCTTTATAAGTGGCATAACAGAAAAACTGGAAGGGGAGATATGCCTTTTTGTAGATGACACCACAATCTGTAATAGCGTTGATAGGTGCAGATGGAGAGAATGAGTGGGGACATTAGAAAACTTAGAGAGTGCTATGGGACATGGCAGTTCGGGTTCAAAGCCAAAAAGTGCAACATCAAGCATCTAGGTACTAGAAGCCTAGAGGCTGAGTATAAAATGTAGAGGGAGGTACTTATGGTCACTAAGGAAACCTTTTATACAGCACTGTGCTCTGTATGCAGGAGAGGATTTCTCATTTACATGGCCGTAGTAGTATATATGCACATGCACATGATCAGGGTAGCATCAAGTGATGCTGAATACAACACCGATCCAACCATGCTGTTCCCACAGTGTAATGTTTAGCTCTGCATGCTAACCTTCTAAAAATGGGGCCCTAACTGACTGAAAATCCTGGCCAATGCCTCCTTAGATACAGAAGGTAATCATAAAAGGTTTTTCTTATCTATCTCTTTATGTATTGTTTTATTGTATTTTGCTTGCAAAACCTTTATCCGATTTCAAAACATTGTGATGTGACTTAAAATGTTTATAATAGACTAGTTAAAATACAGTTTTTCTTCTTTTACCTATATGCTGTCTTTATTTACTTATAAAAACACATTCTGGTGGGCTGGCCTAGCAGCTTGGTGGTGATTGCACTGCCTCCCATGCCACTGGCCCAGTTTTGGGGGTGGACCTCAGTTGCACAGGGGTTAGCTGGGGGGAAACATGATTGAGCATCTCGGGGAATGCTCTCCTCTCAATGAGGGGAAGTCTGACCACCCCACTCATCAACATCCACCTAGCTAAGGAGCGCTGGCAGGGCAGTGGAGTTGCATAAGGGGGGGGCTCAAGCAGGCACAAAGCAAGCATGTGTCTTTATATGCAATTGCATCATTCCATGTTTGGCTGCCCAGGGGATGAAAACAAAGGTAGAAACCCCTAATGGCAAAATGATCCAACAACCTGCCACAGATTTTGCACTGCTAAAGAGGCTCTGCTCATACATGTGTCTCCTTGTCAATGGCCTTCCCCCTTCTGGCCCCAACACGGGGGATGTGAGTGGGGGGAATCTCAGAGCAAATATGTCCTGTGGATGGTAAGTGATTGGGCTGGAGATGTCAGTGGGGAAAGGGGTAGCAGGGTGACTAAGGAGATAAAAATCTCTATGGGAAAAAAAAAAGAAATAAAACACAGATTGAGAAGCTCAAACCCCAAAACAGACTGTGCATGCCTCCAGTGAGGATTCACAGTAAAGTTATTTAGTAAAACAATGTAAATTATATGCATATGTCAGCTAAACTTCTGATGAAAATTGAATACTGAGGGATTGCAGCAAGAATATATATTTTAAAATAAAAACTTAAAACATAGTCCATAGAGTACAAACTAGCAATGATTTTGGCTTACACTTCCACAGCTCCTGAAGTGCTTCCCAAGCATTCAACTCAGATAAGTTGCTGGACTTACACAGTAATTAATTACACATAAAACAAATCAACACTTTAACTTGGAAAAATGCATGCAGCTCTCTATGTATACAGGTATATTAGGAATATCCTGTATTAGCTTCCTATACAAATGTGTTGTCTGACAGTAAATGAAGGCAGCACTTATTTAAAAGAATAAACTACAGCATTTAAATTAGTTTTAAAAGTTTCTTGTCACATCACAATGGTCTGAAATTTGACTAAAGGTGTGCAAGCAAAACAAAAGGAAAACCCCCATAAAGAAGTAGAATAAGAGATAGCCCTGTTTTGTTTACCTCAGCTCTGCAGTTTCAGACATCCTCTCATCAAGCTAGCAGCTAACTGAATGCAACAGGCAATGAGTTCAGATCTTTTTATTTTTTTTTATTTATTGAAATAATCAGTTTTACAACCTTTGAGTCAGAGACTCGTTTACAAAGGTACCTTGTCACAAGGGGGGGAAGACAACAATTAAGTGCGGTTTTAGACAGAGGTTACATACAGGTGAGATACATGCATACGTTGAGTTACACAAGGGCATTCATGGGGGAGGGGCAGGGGGAATGGGTAGTTTCAGAACATAGTCCATTTCAGTATATAGTTTATTTGTTTCAGTATATAGAGTATGTGAATTTTTCAGTCTACAATGTATGTGTTTCAATACATAGTGTATGTGTTTCACCATGTAGTGTATTTGTTTCAGTATATAGTGTATGCAGATTTTTCAGTGCATAGTGTATTTATTTCAACAGATAGTGTATGTATTTCAATATAAAGTGAAGATGTTTCAATATATAGTATATTTGTTTCAGTATATAGTGTATGTGCTTTTTTCAGTGTGTAGTGTATGCATTTCAATAGATAGTGTATGTATTTCAATATACAGTGTATTTGTTTCAATATATAGTGTATGCAGATTTTTCAGTGCATAGTGTATTTATTTCAACAGATAGTGTATGTATTTCAATATGAAGTGAATATGTTTCAATATATAGTGTATTTGTTTCAGTATATAGTGTATGTGCCTTTTTCAGTGTGTAGTATATGCATTTCAATAGATAGTGTATGTATTTCAATATACAGTGTATTTGTTTCAATATATAGTGTATGCAGATTTTTCAGTGCATAGTGTATTTATTTCAACAGATAGTGTATGTATTTCAATATGAAGTGAATATGTTTCAATATATAGTGTATTTGTTTCAGTATATAGTGTATGTGCCTTTTTCAGTGTGTAGTATATGCATTTCAATAGATAGTGTATGTATTTCAATATACAGTGTATTTGTTTCAATATATAGTGTATGCAGATTTTTCAGTGCATAGTGTATTTATTTCAATAGATAGTGTATGTATTTCAATATAAAGTGTAGATGTTTCAATATATAGTGTATTTGTTCCAGTATATAGTGTATATGCTTTTTTCAGTGTGTAGTGTATGCATTTCAATATATAGTGTATTTGTTTCAGTATTTAGTATATGCAGTTTTTTCTCAATATATAGTGTATGTGTTACAATCTATAGAGTATTTGTTTCAGTAGATAGTTTATGTGGATGTTTCAGTCTGCAGTGTATGTATCTCAATAGGTAGTGTATATGTTTCAGTACATAGTACATTTGTTTCAGTATATAGTGTATGTGGATTTTCAGTACTCAGTATGTGGATTTCAGTAGGTAGTGTATGTATTTCACTATATAATATATGTATTTCAGTATACAGTATATGTATTTCACTATACGATGTATATATTTCAGTAGATACTGTATGTGGTTCACTACATTGTGTATGTATCTCACTATATAATGTATATATTTCACTATATGATGTATGTATTTCACCATATAGTGTGTGTTTTACTATACAGCCAGAGATTCTGAATTATGTCCCTAACGGCTTGCCATACACAGTGAAGAGTGAGGTGGGGAGGGGTGGGCAGGACTGAAGTTGAAAAGAATATATAAGAGAAGCAGGAAAGAACAGGTAATCAGAAACAGAAGCAGGAACACGGAAGAAGAGAAAAAAACCTTGGGTAACAAGTAACACAAGAATTATAGTTTACCATAGTGTATCATAAATCGAATGTCCCGATTCAGTCCACAAATATTAGATTTAAATTGTTTAATATATTTAAGTTTCCATGCCCTTCTGTCCTGTGTGTTTTTGAAGTTGACTCTTAATATCAGGACAGATAAGTCAGAGAATGATCTGTTTCTGCAACCCTTGCTGAGTGAAGGTGAAATACTTAAGGACATCTTCACTGAACCACCTGTAATTGCCTATAAACAGCCCCCCAACCTGTCAAACCTAATAATTCATAACAAACTCACAGCACATCAAAGTAACCAGGAAATAAGAGGGACAACACCATGCAACATGACAAAATGTAAGACCTGCACCCACATATGCCCATCAAGACAAGCCAGAACAACACAATAAAAATCAACAGATCCTACACATGTCAATTCAG
Source organism: Neoceratodus forsteri (assembly GCA_016271365.2). Taxonomy (NCBI): domain Eukaryota; kingdom Metazoa; phylum Chordata; order Ceratodontiformes; family Ceratodontidae; genus Neoceratodus; species Neoceratodus forsteri. The sequence goes on from CM028138.1 coordinate 159,204,528, forward strand.
CAATTTGGTTTATCTAATTCAGTACAAGAAGTGCACCGATGGATGCTACAGTATATCGGGGGAAGCTATGAAACCACTGCAGCCAGGATGAACCACCACAATACACAATAGTAAACAAGATCAGCAGCACACCAGTAGGACACCATTTTTCACAAACAGATCATTCTTTCTCTGACTTACCTGTCCTGATATTAAGAAACAACTTCAAAAAATACACAGGACAGAAGGACATGGGAACTCAAATACATTAAACAATGTAGATCTAATATTTGTGGACTGAATCGGGACATTGGATTTCTGACACACTATAGTAAACTGTAGTTCTTTGGTTAGTTGTTACTCAATGTTTTTTTTTCTCCTCTTCTGTATTTCTGCTTCTGCATCTAATTACCTGTTTTTTTCCTGTCTCTCTTACATATTCTTTTCAGCTTCAGTCCTGCTCACCCCTCTCCACCTCACTCTTCACTGTGTATACTAACCATACACTTTGTTTATCCAGGCCTTTGTTGTTTCATGTTATTTCATTTCTTCATAGCTTCCTTTCATTTCTTAATATTTCCTACCTCCTACCCTTCCTGCTAACATCTTGTGTTTTTTTTTTATTTATTGAAATATTTCACCAGGAAGGCACACTGAACAACAAGTTGCTTGTCTCACAGTGCAACCTGGGGGAGAAGAGGGGTACAGTATTATGTCAGAGTAGGTATACAATGAACATTTAACATAACTGAGGAAAAACACATTACATATGCACTTGCTGAGATAGTCTGGTGTTCATTAGATTCCGGGGCATTTCCGGTCACCCTGAAGGAGGTGGTAGTGGTTCCCCTTCTTAAGAAACCATCTTTCAACTCAGACTGTCTTGCCAACTACAGACCCATCTCTAACCTCCCCTTTGTGAGTAAGGTTATCAAGAAGGTGGCCATGCTGCAGCTGGAGGATCATTTGACCATCTACGACATCTACGATCCTCTCCAGTCCAGATTCTGGAAATGGTATAGTACCGAGACAGCCCTTGTTCGGGTTCTCAATGACCTGTTAACAGCAAGAGATCAGAGGAGCCATTCTACCTTGGTTCTATTTGATCTCTCAGTGGCATTTAACACTGTGGACCATATGGTGCTGGTCGGGCACCTGCGGTCAATCTGTGGACTGTCTGGTACAGTCCTCAGATGGTTTCATTCTTTCCTCACTGGCAGGTTTCAGAGAGTTGTATGTGGGGTTTATTCCTCTGACAAGGTCTCCCTGCCATGTGGGGTTCTGCAGGGCTCTGTACTGTCCCCCATGTTGTCCGCAGTGTATATGCTGCCATTGGGAGACATTGTAAGGCAGTATGGGCTGAGTTTTCACTGCTACGCAGATGACACTCAGCTCTACCTGACCTTTGTGCCCGATCGGGGGGGAGCTGTCTCGCATTTTAACGACTGCCTTTCTGAGATTGAGGATTGGATGAGTGCCAGTTGGCTGAGGTTGAATCCAGACAAGACTGAGGTTTTGGTGGTGGACCCATGCTGTCAAGTAGAGGAGTAATCGGTGGGGTGAACCTCAGGGCATTGGCTCGGTGGTCGTCAGCTGACGACCTCTGAACGGGTGCGGGGTCTGGGTGTGATTCTAGATGATGGACTAACACATAAATATCAGGTGTCATCTGTTGTCAAGACTGCCTTTTACCATCTAAGAAATGTAGCCCTGACCAAGTACCTTGTTCTGCCCAATGACCTACCAGTTCTGATTTATGCCTTTGTAACCTCATGCCTTGATTACTGTAATGCCCTGTACCTAGGGCTACCAGAGGTTGATATCCGCTGCTTGAAGCTGGTGCAGAATGCTGCAGCTAGGCTGTTGACTGTGTTACCTCATAGCTGTTATGTCATGCCAGTGCTGCGCGATCTGCACTGGCTGCCTGTTCAGTGGCGGATCACCTTTAAGGTCGATTTACTGACCTATAAGGCCCTACACAGATAGGGTCTGATTTATCTGCAATACCTTCTTCATCCCTATTGCCCCTCCTGGCCACTTAGCTCCACTGACGAGGGGTTGCTAGAGATTCCCAAGGTTCATTTAAAGTCATCTGAGGCACATGCATTTGAATTTGCGGCCCCATCCCTGTGGAATTCTCTACCTCACCAGATTCAACAGTGCCTGATGGTGGAGAGCTTTAAATCTGCCTTAAAAACTCATTTATTTATTTTGGCATTCCCTGATTTTATCTGATCTGCTGCAGCTGTTTTTATTAAGGTAGTCATTTTATGGACTTTATGATTATGTACTAGCACTATGGTTCTGGAATAGCGCTATTTTATAAATAAATGATGATTGATTGATTAAAATGATACATGCAATTATAATTGCCAGGAGGTTTTCAGATTAGGATTTAACATGACTAAAAATGTATACATACAGTAGAATGCTTAGCCCCAGCAAGGCAAGATGTGCAAGCATTTAGTTTGGTGTGGACTAATACCTATTTAAGTGCTGGGGGATAAGGAGGCAGGGGGGAATGGATAGGGAGGACAGGGATGAACAAAGAGTTTTCCCCTCCAAGGTGTCGGGAATCCTGCAGGGGTAGAACACCTTGGGGATCAGAGGATAAAAAGGGGTGAGGGAGAGATGAAGAGAGGCATGGGAAAAGATTGAGGGTATAGATTTGGTATTGAGAAATTTAGGATAGGTGGGGGTGGTAGTGGTGGAGGAGGGGAGCTTGCCTAAAGACTGACCTCTCCAGGATGTTGAGAATCTTGCCAGAGGGTAGAAATTAGGGGAGGGCAAGAATAGAGTTGAAAGAATAGGGGGGAGTAGGAGGAGGGGAAGGTGTTTGCCTGGTACTAGACACCTCCAGGGCGCAGAGAACCCTGCCGGGGGCATGGCCAGGCACAGGCAAGTTGGTAGTGGGGGTAGATGGGGAGAGGGGTAGGAACAAGGGGTGGGAGTAAGGTAGAAAAGTAGAATTGTTGGGTAGCAGGCTCAAAGGGGGGAGTGAGGATTTAGCAGGAGAATGATGGGCATGTAGTGGAGCAGTTTCATAGGGGAACTAGTTAGGGAGGGTTATAGCAGCAGCAGGTAGCAGAGAGAAAGTTATGTAAGGCAGAGGCTAGGGAGTGGAGGGAGGAGTAGTGTCATATTTATGTGGGAGAGGAGCTCCAGATTTTGGGGAAGGGATGGGAGAAGCCTGATTTGATGATAAGGGTGGTTCAATGGGGGACCAGCAGACTGCGATTGTCAGAGGATCTGATGGAGTGGGAGGGAGGTGGGGGGGAAAGAGAGGGAGCATGAGAGGCAGGAAGAAAGTTCACCTAACCAAAGTTTAGATGTCACTTTGGCACAGTGAGCGAGACATCAGTTATTAATCGGGGGGGAGGAAAAGGCTTGGTAAAGGTCACAATGATGGGTGCGAGATGGGGCGTCAAGAGCAAAGTGACAGAAGGAGTTGAAAAGAGATTCTAATTTGGTAAGGGAAGATTGGGAGCGGCATCATAGACTACATCACAGTAGTCAAAAATGGGGAGGATCATCTTCTGGACAAGTTCACGCCAGGCCATAGGAAGAATGCAACTATGGTTCTTATATAAGGTGCCAAGCTTGGAGCGCAGTGTTTTTAGAATGGTGTTGATGTGGCCATAGAAGCTGAGGTGTTGGTCCAGCCAGACCCCAAGGTATCCTCAAGAATTGTCCTATCAAGGGTGTGGAAAGAGGGTAAGGAGTGGAGCCTAGAGAGTCGCTGCCTAGTGTCAAAGGTCATGGAGACTGTCTTTTTGGCATTTAGGAATAATTGATGTGAGGCAAACCAGAACTGAACCTGGTGGAAGTTATGCTGAAGGGTGGTTGCTACATTGATGGGGTTTTGCCAGAGGTGAACAAGACAGTGTCATTGGCATTTATATGAATAGAAGAGGAGGGGGAGCAGACTGAAGGAAGGTCATTAAAGAAGATAGAGAAAGGAATCGGTCTGCGCACAGACCCCTGTGGGACTCCTATGGAGATTGGGGGGGGGGATCCTGAATCTTGACTGATTGTGTTCTGCCTGTGAGGTAACCTCTATACCAGGTGAGAGAAGGATTAGACAATCCAGTAGTCTTAAGGGAGTCAAGAAGAAGGGCATGGGAGACTATGTTGAAAACCTTGGCAAGGTTGAAAAAGATAGCAGAGGTGATGAGGCCATTGTCCATCCTGGTGAGAATGGAGTCAGTGAGCATAAGGAGGGAGGTAGTATTGGAGTGGTTCTTCCGGAAACCAGATTGGAATGGGGCAAAGTAGGAGTCAGTAAAAAATGAGGTCAGTTGAGAGAGGACCAGGTCTTCCTGGAGCATGGCAAGAGTGGGAGGGAGGGAGACTGGGTGATAGCCACCAGGGGTGTAAGGATCATCATCCTTTGGGAGAGGGAAGACCACCACATGTTTTTAGGGTATAGGGATGGAGGAGGACTTAAAGGAGAGATTTAAAATTAGAGAGAGATGCAAGGCAATAGTGGGCGCTGAGAGGTAGAGGAGTTTAGGGTCAAGGTAATCTGGAGAGGAGCCTTTGGAAGGATTGAGAGAGAGGAGAGCCATTAGTGTCACCTCTGGAAAGATGGGAGAGAAGGAGAAGGGGAGTTGGGTACAGGAGGGTTAAGTGGCAGGAGAGGGAGTGTGAATGGAGGTGTGAATGGAGAAGAGGTTAGAGGGGAGAGACTTAAGAAGGGTTGAGGCACAGGAGGTGTAGTAGGAGTTAAAGCCCTGAGCCACTATGCAAGGTTCAGACACTAGTGTGTTGTTTATATTAAGCACAGGGGGTGAGGGAAGCGAGGTGGGGGGGAATAGTGAGTGGACAACTTTCCAGAATTTGGAGGGGGAATTAATGTTATTTAGGAAAGAGGATTTAAAATATTCAGACTTGACTAACCTGGCAGCTTTTGTACAAGCGTTTCTTAGCATGCTATAGTTAGTATAGCCTGATGGGAGCTGAGAGGCCTTGTGCTTCCTCCAAATTTTATCACACTCCCTGAGGCAGGTCATTAACTCAGGGGTGATCCAGAAGTGATGGTTTCCTCAGACTCTAGTGTGTTTGAATGGGGCATGGGAGTTCCAGGTAGCTACGAATCTGCCTTTGAAGTAAGTGAGGGCTTGGTCAATGGAAGTGGTAGAGGCAACTGGGGACCAGTCAGAATTGGATATTTCATTGAGGAGAGGGTTCAGATCAAGGGAACTGAAAGACTGGAGCTGCAGGATTTTGTGAGGAGGTTTTGGTCTATGGATCTTCCTGGCCACAAATTTAGGGTGGTGATCACTGAGGGCATCTGTGAGGATGCCTGACTTGATGACTCAGAGAGGGTGGGAGGTAAGAGCCCAGTCTAACAGGGAGTGTTTTAGGGTTTTATGATTTAGACAGGTGGGTTCTTGGATGAGTTGGGAGAGATTGATAGCCAAGATATTATTTTGCATCTTAGAAGAGGTTGATGACAGCCAGATTAGATTTACATCTCCTAAGATATATAGCTCACCTTTATGTGAGAAGGAGGTTATAGAGGTGATGAAGTCTGTAGTATCAGACGGCTTGATACCTGGGTGACAGTAGATACCAGCAATAATGATAGGGGAAGAGAAAGAAAAGGCAATATTTACTACTAGGGCTTCGTAGGTAGAGGGTAAGGAGGAAGAGAGAATGTTAGTATATTGGAGTGATGACAGGATATATATGGCCACTCAGCCTCCCCGACCAGTCCTATCCTGTCTGATTAAGGAATAACCTGGGATAGCAATGGAGGGATCAGAAAGTTTAGCGCTTAGCCAAGTTTTAGTTAAGATTAGAATATCTGGTGTGAGGGAGATTATCATCGGCTGCAAAAGGTCAATTTTTGAGATGAGACTACAGATATTTAAGTGAAGGATCTTTAGTCCTTTTGAGAGGGCAGAGGTGGTGCTGGAAGGTTGTACGTTAATAGGAGGATAGCTGCTGGGGGGGGAGGTAGTGGGACCAGGATTTGGATGAACATTTCCTGAGACAAATAATAGGAGTGTGAGTATAAGGAATTGGAGTTTGGGACATTTGTGATGGGCTGAGTATTTAGGAAGTATATGGGGTGGGAGGGGACTGAGTGAATGGATAACCAGGAGTTGAAGGAAAGCGAGGTTCCTAGAAGCTGTGAGTAAGGTGGCAAGGGGTATATGGGGGGAGTGAGTCCAGTGTATGACAGGGGCGGGTGTTGCAACAAGAATGAAGGTAGGGGCTAGAAGATCATAGGGGGAGGGGGAGACAGGGTTTTCACATTGAGGAGCTTGTGCAACAGGGGTAGAGATGATGAAGAGAATTAGAAGGAAGGGAAGTGGGGAAAGAAGGGTGGGCATGTTGTATGTGAACAATGGCGCTTGCCGGTCAGGGTAGATAAGATAGCGGGGGGACAGAGCAGTGAAGCTGGTGGAAGTAACAGTGATAAGGTGGCTGCTGCCAGTGGGATCCGTACTAATTGCCGACTGTTGATCGCCTGACTGTCAAATTCCTGACACTGCATTCCCGACAGCGACAAGCGCCCGACATTTTATAGCCCGGATATTAATTTCCCGACTTTAAATTGCCTGTCAGTATACAGGAAGGAGATGGACGTTTGCCGCTTTACTTTTAATCAGACAGGTTGTTCTCCTCTCCTATGCCTCTCAGCTGTTGAGTTTCACTGCTGCTTCTAACTCACAGGACTGGTCTTTTTCCACCTATGGTGAAACTGACAATTCACAGCCTGATGAAGCCCCCTCATGGCCAGCCCCCAGGATAAATCCTGGAGTTTACAAGAAAGCTGCCTCCTGGAGCTGGAATGCACCATCTCAACAGCTCATCCCTGTCTCCACTGGTACAGAGTAGTGGATCAAGTCAGAATTGCTAACTTGGGTTGCCCATACTGGAATGCACAGTGAGGTAAACATGACCTTCTGAATAATCTTATTGTCATCTCTGAACTATTAAAGTGCTGCAGCCTAGAGGATGGATGAGAACTGGACACTCATGAAAATGGGTGAGTTGTCACTTGGAAATTTGCAGACAATCAGACAGACAAAGCTCGAGTACCGCAAATGTCGGGTTTTCAACATCAGGTTTGTGTACTCGTTGGGAAATTATTTTTTGGGAAAGGGGAGTCGGAAAATTAACTGTCAGGAATTGGTACCTAACCCCAGTGGGAACTGATAGAAACAGCAAATTATGCGATCTTGGGAACAGCAGGTAGCTATAGGTAGTTCTCTACAGTAACAGTAGAGGGAGCAAAAATGAAGAAGTAATTAGATTGATTGATTGCAACTTTAAGCAAAATGAAACAGGAATTGGATTGGCCTAGTGCAACTTATAACTGAGCCAATGAAGAGGAGGAGGAGCGAGGGAGGAGTGGCCATGCACATTTAATAGAGGCTGTGGTAGGGGAGGGCAGGCAGGACAACATAGAAAGGCAAGTAAAATATTTAAAATATTTAAAAGATCCGCCCTTGATGCCGACCATCTCAGATTAATGGAACATTATCAAGTCTATCATTCTGCAATCTCCCATAAGAAGGCAGAGTTCCCGTCCAGGGAGATTGCGGCTGCTCAGAACTGACCAGCTCAGCTCTTTCAAACTGTAGACAGACTGTGCAACCCAGCCTGCCTGCAGGTTCGAAGACCCTTTTCACAAGTAGAGTGTGAAGAGCTTGCTCTTTTCTTTGTGGCTAAGGTGGCTGACGTCAGGGCAGCACTCTAACCTGCACCCTCCATGGGAGAAGCTATGGATCGGCACCCGGTCACTGTCCCTAGGCTCTCCTGGAGTTCCTTTGACCAGCCGGAGTTCACTGATGTCATGCAGATTGTCCAGGGTATGCGCCCTATATGCTATAGTTTGGATCTGGGCCCAACCTCCCTGATAAAGGGTTGTTGTGATACTATTGGCCCGGTCCTAGCATGGATAGTCTGGTGCTCCTTGGAGATGGGTGAGTTTCCTAGCTCCCTGAAGGAGGCGTTGGTAATGCCCCTCCTGAAGAAAGCTTCTTTGGACCCAGACTTCCATGCCAACTACAGACCAATCTCTAACCTTTCCTTTGTGGGGAAGGTGATTGAGAAAGTAGTGGCCATACAACTGGAGAACCATTTGACCATCCATGACATATATGAACCACTCCAGTCTGGTTTTCAAAAGAGGCATAGCACCGAGACTGCACTGGTTTGGGTGCTCAATGATCTCTTGATGGCAAGAGATCAGAAGAGCTGTTCCATCTTGGTCCTTCTCGATCTTTCTTCAGCGTTTGACACTGTGGAAGATGGGGTACTTCTCGAATGCCTGAGGTTCATCTGCGGCCTGTCTAGTACAGTCCTCGGGTGGTTTAGATCTTTCCTCACTGGCAGAACTCAGAGGATGGTGTCGGGGATTAATTCCTCCAGCCCAGTCTCTCTGTCATGGCACTTCCCGAAGGACATCAGAAGTGGATGTTAGGTGCCTTCATTACAGCTAAGAGAGTGGTACTGAGACACTAGAAAGAGCAGACCCACCTTCAGACATAGCAGGACGTCTCAGTGACCTAGACAACACAGCCAGCTATTAAAATGTGCAACATGCCATCCAAAGGACACGCCCAACTCATATATACTGTACATCTGGGGAGCCTACATGCACTCACAGCACTGCTTCATCCCTGCAGCCTATTTATTCCCTAGCCACAATCCCACACCCCAGGTCCAGCACACATGACATTCAATAGACGCCCTCCCACAAATAAGTTCTCGCCCAGACAATTTGGTCTGTAACTATGCCACCCATCTGCATCTGCTGTGCCTACTGGCAACAGCAAACATGCAAATAAGCCCTGCAGGATGAAATACAGTGTCACAGGTTTACTGCATGACAAAAGGGATTAACTCCCATTGAAACTGCATTGTTTACTGCAGTAACTCTACTGCAGAATTCTGCAGCACTGCACTTCATCCTGGGGGACTTATCTGTATATACGCTAATTTGTACTATTAATAGTTGAATTCAGATGTTACAATATAACAGTTCCAATTTGATAATATAGTTTCAAGAGTTGATAATTAATCATTCTGCCCAGCTGCTGACATATCTAGTTCTATTCTCCCCACTACATCATCACCATTGTGACCTCAATGACTGGCATCACAGCTACTCAGGAAAAGACACTCATTAGCTGTCACATCAGTCACCAGTAATGTCACAGTCAGTGAGGTCACAATGCTGATGATGTAGTAGGGGGAGTAGAACTAGACATGCCAGCTGTCAGGCACAGTGTTATTCCACACATTCAGCAAAATACTGTCACAGAAAACTTTATAGTGAGCAAATGTAAAAAGAAAAATACTTAAGAAAAAAAAAGTTACAACTGACCACTACTTAAAAATTTGTAATATGTTCCTGCCTGCTGTTTTTGTTTTTTTCTAGCTCTTTAAGGCAGTCACTAATGATACTCCCAGATACCTTTCCTCTGATGATGTGCCTAGCTGAATCCTTCCAACCTAATACTCCCTTTTGGAGTTTTTGTTCCCTAAGTGCACCGCACTTCTTGGCATTGAATTTCAGTCGCCCTACTTTGGACCAGTTTTCCAGCCTTTGCAGGTCTTTCTGCAATTCCCTTATCTCCTCCATGTTGTCAACACTAGCACAGACTCTTGTTTCATCTTTCAATAGACACAGCCTGCCCTGGATTCCCTCTCCCATGTTCCTGATGAACACATTGAAGAGGACTGGACCTGGGACAGATCCTTGTGGTATTAGGCTTGTGACCTGTCTTGCAACTGATCTGATTCTTCACCACAACCCTCTACTGCCTCGTCTCCAACCAACTCCCTACCCACCTTACTGGTTGTGTTCATGAGAGAGGGTTACCAAAGTGTGACATAAGGGCCATTTTTTTCAAACTCACAGTACACTAATCCTGAAAAGCATTTCAGGATACTGCAACTCAAAGGTAAAAAGGTAACCATGAAGTGAAACAATTCCCTAGCAGAGACTTGAGAAAAAGCAACGCAGCATGGCACATGCAACACTGGACACCAAACAAGTGTGAAATTAAAAAAAAAAGTTCACTGATCATCTAATCAGTAAAATGCAGTAAATTTTACATATTTACAATATTTACATATACAGTATGGCAATTTTGAAATGGTCCAAAGTGCAGTTCCCCCAAATCAGTTTTAATTCCAATTTTTTTAAATGTATCATATTTCACAATTATTATGTTTGCTTGCACGCATGTGCAAGAAACATAGTACCATCATCCAAGTTTTCCAGAGGTGTGTCAGCCTCTTCCAATTCAGTCAGTGTGTTTGAAGGTGCGGTCGCAGTTCGCCAATCACTGCTCCAGCTGTCTATGACAGCTGAAAATGCAGTGGCATACAGTTGAAAGGGAGAGCCCCGCTTCAGTGAGCAGAGCTCCCCTCAACACGCGCGCACGCATATTGCGTGCTGACGCGCTCCCCACCACTCACATACTGTTTAGCCGATGGGGTGCCCAATGCCCGTCGGCTCCATGCCCCCAAAATAGCTTTCCTGGTGCCACGCTGGGGCCCACCCAAGCGTGGCACCGTCGTATAATGCCAGCGGAGTGCCCAATCCCGTCGGCTCCAACCCCTTCAAGCGGCCTTACAGCTGCCATGCTGGGAGCCCACCCCAGTGTGGCACAAGTCCATATGGCCAACGGGATGCCCAATCCCCGTCGGCTCCAGTCGCCCAAACAGCCTTTCCAGCTGCCATGCTGGGAGCCCAGCCAGCGTGGCAAACGTCCCATTGTCTTAGTAATAAAAAAAATCCTGTAAATTAAAAATGGTCCTTCGCAGATCTCCCTGCCCCACCCACACCCACCCACTGTGCACCCTGCCTCCCCACACCCCCACCCCATACTTGCCTCCGAGTCCGGTGCGACGATCTTCAGTAGACCGGGAACACGTCTGCACTCTTCAAAGCCGACCGCAAACTGAGGAAATGCCGGTAAGCTGTATAATGTAATAGATAAGGTTTTTTCAACTTTGCTGCATATCTTGGGCATTTTTTGGAATTTTGCACCAAATTTTCAACATGGGGTTTTTGGGACCCCTTCTCATGAATGCTGTCACTGTCATGGCGTTACTCAGGCCCGAAGGGTGATTTCGCAGCCACTGCGTGAAATCAACTTTCTGGAATGATTAACAAAATGACACTGCCAGTGTTCATAAGGTGGGCTCTCAAAAAGCCTATTTTGAAAATTTGGTGGAAAAATTCCTAAAAATGACTGTTTTGCGAGCGTGCATTGTGCAGTTCCTACACTCGTAAGTTCATGAATTTTCAATATTTCCACTCCAGATTTTCAACATTGCCATTTTACCACACCTTCTTATGAGCAGTATAGCTGTTATTTTTATCTCACCCAAAATGTGTTTCCGCCCATGTAGCGCATAATGGCGCAGTCGGTGTGCAAAATTAATGTACAGGACACATTAAGAAAATCACAGTGACCCTGTTCATGAGCAGAGGTCTTAAAATGGCTATGTTGAAAATTTGGTGAAAAAATTCCTAAAAAATGACTGTTTTACGAGCGTGCGTTGCGCAGTTCCTACGCACTCTCATAAGTTTGCGAAATTTCAATATTTGCACTCCAGATTTTCAACATTGCCATTTTACCACACCTCCTTATGAGCAGTATAGCTGTCATTTTTCACATCTCACCCAAAACATGTTTCTGCCCAGGTAGTGCACAATGGCGCAGTTGGTGTGAGAAATCAATGTACGGGACACATTAAGAAAATCACAGTGACACTGTTTATGAGCAGAAGTCTTAAAATGGCTATTTGAAAATTTGGTGAAAAAATTCCTAAAAATGATTGTTTTACAAGCGTGCGTTGCAGAGTTCCTACGCACGCTCGTAAGTTCATGAATTTTCAATATTTTCACTCCAGATTTTCAACATTGCCATTTTACCACACCTCTTTATGAGCAGTATAGCTGTCATTTTTCACATCTCACCCACAATGTGTTTCTGCCCATGTAGAGCACAATGGCGCAGTCGGTGTGCGAAATCAATGTATGGGACACATTAAGAAAATCACAGTGGCACTGGTCATGAGCAGAGGTGTTAAAATGGCTATGTTGAAAATCTGGTGAAAAAATTCCCAAAAATGACTGTTTCAGGAGTGCACGTTGCGCAGTTCCTACGCACGCTGGCAAGTTTGCGAATTTGTAATATTTGCTCACCAGATTTTCAACAGTGCCATTTTACTGCACTTCCTTATGAGCAGTACAGCTACCATTTTCACACCTTGCCCAAAATATGTTTCCGCACATGTAGCGCACAATGGTACAGTCGGTGTGCGAAAACAATGTTTGGGACAGATTAAGAAAATCACAGTGACACTGGTCATGAGCAGAGGTCTTAAAATGGCTATGTTGAAAATTTGGTGACAAAACTCTATAAATGACTGTGTTACGAGTGAGCATTGTGCAGTTTCCACGCCTCGTAAGTTCATGAATTTGTAATATTTTCAGTCAGATTTTCACCAGTGGCATTTTTCCACACCTCCTTATGAAGAGTACAGCTGTCATTTTCCACAACATGGCCGAAATGTGTTTTCACACTTTCAGCACAGAAATGCGTGGTCGCTGTGGGACATCATTGTTTTGGACAGATAAAGAAAATCACACAGACACTGTTCATGATCGGAGGTCCCAAAATGCCTGTGTTAACTATCTGCTGTAAAAAAATCCCCAAACTAGTTACATTACGGGTGTGCGTTGCACAGTTTCTACACATGCTCATGACTTCACCATTTTCTTTAAGATTTTCACAGCAGATTTTCAACATTGCCATTTTTTACACCTCCCCATGAACAGTACCGCTGTCATTTTTCACATCCTGTTCGGAATGTGTTTTTGCACCTGTGGTGCCAAATGCCGAAGTCGCTGTGCAAAAGCAGTTTTCGGCTAACAAACTGATATTGCCACTGTTCATGAGGTGGGGTCACAAAAACCATGTTGAAAATTTGAGTGAAAATATCAACGAATGCCTGAGGCGTTAGGGTTTCTGACCATAACGCCCACCCTGTAGAGAATGACAGGCATCAGGGGTGTGACTTGGGATTCTTGCCTGTCATGCTCATACCATTCCACCCCAACCCACACCCTGCAGCCAGTGAGAGGCATCAAGGTGTGCCTCGGATTCTTCGGGCCCAAACTTCACCCCATTCTTCTGTACCGCACCCATCTCACCGTATTTCCTGATGGATTGGGGTGCGCATAAAGGCCAAAGACCCCAAGGCACACCGTGACACTTGTCAGTGTCTGCAGGGTAGGGTGTGGTGAAATGGCGTGGTCGTTATGCCTGATGATCCAAAGGCACACCCCAATGCCTGTCACTCTCTGCAGGGTGGTGGTAGGGTTGGCTTCAGTTCAGTACTTCGCTGCCATTACTATTATGCAGCTCTGTAACTTCTACACTACCAACGCCAATGCCAGCAAGCAAACATTCAGCATTGACAAATGCTTGTTTTTTTGTAATTCATCTGTTGATATTTGGAATCCTCTTTGTCCTGTCAATGTTACTAGCCCAGAAAAATTGCGACTTCCTTTAATTTCATCATTGTGCTGGTAACATGGCCATGAGAATTTGCCATCCCTTCACTCTGCTACCAATACTTAAAATTAAATACTTGTTTCATTTTGTAAACTGATGTGACTTGTCCAATGTAAAATGCCTTTGAATAATTAACAGCATAAAACTGCCTTGTCTGTATGTGGTCATGTTTTTTTCTTTCAGTGTGGGGGTTGAGCTGGCACAAGAAATATAGGACTGGTTGCAGTGTTGGCTCTTGAATCTGTCAGAGCCGCACCAGACTCAATAATATTTAGGCCAGCAGCAGAAGACAAGGCAAGGAAATTTCTATTTATATAGCACCCATTCGCAAAAACTCTGGGTGCCTAAAAGCAAGAAGGTACAGATAATAAAATGCAAATTAAAAAGGCTAAGATTCAGAATCACACACAAAAGAAAGCTATATATAAATAATCACAGTTTTAAAAATATAATATCAGCAAAGCTCATGCAGTCGCAAGAAGGGAGATTATTCCTGAAAAGCCAGGTGGAAAAGGTGAGCCTTTAGCCTCTGCTTAAACACCTCAGTCAAGGGCCTCCCAGACTGCAGGTGGAAGTGAGTTCCACAGGGTTAGCCCAGCCGCACTAAAAGGGCGCTCACCAGATGTTTTGAGCCGAACCCTGGGAACATCCAGGAGGCCTCTCAATGAAGAGCGGAGGGAGCAAACAGAAGTTGTAGGTGTCAGGAGCAGAATCAGGTAGCCAGGATCCAGTCCATACAGGGCCTTAAAGGTGAGCAAGCCCACCTTGAAAAGGACCCTCCTCTTGACCGGCAGCCAGTGTAGTGCACACAGAACCAGGGTCACATGACTGGACCTAGGCAGGCTTGTCAGTAACCAGACTGCTGTTCTGCACTATCTGCAGTCTGTGGAAGGTCCCTCCAGTGACCGTGAAGTATTGAGTGTTACAGTTGTCAAGCCTAGAGGTAACGAAGGCATATACTAGAGTTGGCAGCGATCTGTCATTGGGAACTCAGGCCAGGTAACCATGCCCTCTATAATGGTGACCAGGGAACTGCAGGTAGATGGTTATGCCCACCTAGTACTTGGGTGGCTGTTCTACTTATTAGTGTAACCATCGCATACCATGGGTCTCTAAACCCACAAAAGTTTCAACACCCAGGCATATTCACATGCTACCTAAATCTTATACACAAATTTCTAAAATGTTTCCTTCCCACTGCCACTTACCCGACCTGGCCTCCATACTACCATAAACTGCTGTACCCACATCAAGTACCAACTGCCTATCTCTCATGGGTTTGCCTTTTCAATTAAAGCTATTCTGTATGCTTACTATCACCCCTCGCCTCATTGTTTGGCCTTGGAGAAGAGTTTGAGAAACTACCCACGCTTCAGGGGCAAAATTCAGCCATTCTGACTACTTCTTAGTGCTATAAAAAAGATGCTCCTGCTGCTACTCATCTGTGCTGATAACGTCGAATTAAAACCCGGGCCCCCCTCTCCATTCCTTTCCCAGTTGACCTACCTTTACTTAAAGGGTTATCATTTTTGCATTTGAATGCCTGCAACCTTCTGAAAAAACTTGATGCTATCAAAACGTGGACCCTCCACTGCTCTCCTGACGTTCTTGTAATGTCCAAAACTTGGCTAAGACCAACCACCCTGGACTATGAGGATAACATTCCTTTGTACAACTTGTTTTGTACTGATAGGAAATCCCAGGGAGGGAGAGTAGCCATCTATGTCCGGGACAACATTACCGCATCTATGGTGGACACGACTACAGTCCCTAAGGAGTTCGAGTGCCTCACGCTAAGAATTCAACCAGCCAAATCAACCTCTATCTGCACTAGTGGGTGCTATAGGTCCCCTCAGCTAGCCTTTCTCTGCCCCAACATCTAAGTGACATACTAGCTACCACCTCACCAGAAGTATCCATAATTGGTTGACCTCAACCTTGACTGTCTCTCTCTCCAGTCTCCTTACCATTGAAAGAATTCTGTGATGCCCATGGACTTACCCAGATAATTAATGAAGCTACTCACCCAAACACCAAAAACCCAGAGCGTAGCTCCCTTCTTGACCTAATCCTTGTAAGCAAGCCTCACCTCTTCCTCCACTCAGGTTCATTCTTTAACGACATCAGCGACCACTGTGCCATTGCATGCGTAAAGTTGACGCAACTCCAAAACTTCTCTTCCTCTAAATACATCCATAAGAAACGTAAACGGAACTTCTGCCCAGATGCTTTTCTTTATGACCTCCAGTATGCTAAATGGCAGAAATTTTAGCTCGCATATTCTGTGGAAGAGCCACACAAGGTACTCCATTAAATACTCACTGAAACCCTAGACCTCCATGCCCCAGTTACCAAAAGCAGATCCAAAAGAAAATCCTGTCCCTGGTTCATGGATAACCTAAAGACTGCCTAATGGCATAGAAATGCTCTTTGGAAAAGAGCCAGAAGGTCTAAATTGACCACAGACTGGTCTGCTTTCTGAACCACAAGGAATTTCTGCACAAAAACTGTTAGAGCTGTGAAGTCTAGTTATTTCCATTCTGAACTTAACGCATCCACTAACTCTGCTACTGAGTTTTGGAAAACTTTAAGGGAGGTAGAAGGCCATAACAGCACTGGGACACTTCCCCACAAAATTTCAACTGGTGGTACCCACACTACAGATAAAAATGAGATCCTTGACCTCCTTAAAGAGCCCTTGACATCGTTGTGACAAATTTGAGAAAATGAAATGTTTAGCACAAGTCAGCTTATATTTTAGTATTGTTTCTGTATTTCTCATTCTTCTTTATTACTAAGGACATTTGCATGTAAACAGGATCGCTGCCCTATCTGTTCTGGCTGCTTGCCTACATCTGACATCACAGTTCTGTTTATGACATCCCAATCTGTTGCTGTGGGGATAATTATGATGCCATAAATGGGGGATTATTTATTTTATGTATTAATTTATTTAAAAGTTGGTAACCAGGAACAGCACCATGAATACATGCTCATTTCCAGGCGCAACCCAGATTATGATGTCATATGTAGGATAGCAGAAAGAGCAGATAAAGTCTAAGGGACAGTAAGCCTCTTTGGTACAGCTGTTCTCAGTAATAAAGAAAAAGGTAAATATTTATAGAAAATACATGAAATATAAATTGAACTGTCTAAATCTCACATTTTTTCCAAGTTTTTCTAACAGTGTCAGGGGCTCTTTAACAATCACGTTGCCACAGCAGGGATGGCTTTTAGTACCTCCCCAGCAAATGCCATCAGGGCACAGTTCCTTAGTCAGTCATCTGATTGCCACAATTCAAAATCTATTGACCCTTACCACTCTTTCTCCTTCTGTCTGGTCACCGTCAAACAGGTTGAGGATCTCCTTCTTCAACTTGATACTAAGATAAGTGCGGGCACAGATATAATTGAGCCTTTCTTCCTAAAGTTGGCCTACTAAATTTTGGCTTCCCCTATTACCCACCTTTTCAATTTGTCTCTCAGTCAGGGCTCCCTACCCAAGGTCTGGAAGATGGCCCATGACACCCCTTTATTCAAATCAGGGGCCCCTGTGACCTAAATAATTACCGCCCAATCTCCTCGCTCCTGGACTTGTCAAAACTATTGGAGAAGGTAATAAATGAACAGCTCATATCTCATCTGGAAAGTTTTAATCTACTAAACCCGATTCAAAATGGTTTCCGTCCCATGCATAGTACCTCCACTACCCTTGCTAAGGTTATAAATGACTGGCACTCCGCAGTTAATAACAAATAATACATATTCGCCTTGTTTCTGAACCTTAGCAAGGCTTTCGATATGGTGGACCACGATTTGCTCCTGGTGACCCTGAAGAAAGTTGGGGTGGACCACTTGGCCCTGAGTTGGTTTGCAAACTATCTTGTGGACAGAGAGCAACAGGTCAAGGCTGAAGGAGACCTATCACCCTAAAAAATACTCCTTAGAGGTGACCTCCAAGGATCCATACTTGGTCCACTTCTCTTTGCCATTTATATTAATCATATCGACACTGGCCTAAAGTCATCTAGTATCCATCTCTTCGCTGATGATACAGTGCTATACATTGACAGACCAGCTCCGGATCAAGCCATTTTGGACCTCCAGAACGATTCTGACATCCTCCAGAAAAATTTACTCAACTTGAAACTCCTGCTCAATGTCAGAAAAACTAAGGCCATGATTTTCTCTCCACTGGCCCCTCATCTAAAAAAAAAAAAAAAACAACAAAAAAAAAACAGATAAGGTTCCTCACATAAGCACCCTTTTGGGAGAAGCCCTGGTGTTCGTGGAACAATTCAAATACCTGAGGGTCTGGACTGACTACTAATTGTCCTTCATTGATCACATTGAAGAACTCACTAAGAAACTCCATCAAAGCGTTGGTATTTTCTTCAGAATCAAGCACTCACTAACCCAGGAGGCAAGAAAACTCTTAGTCTATGCTACCTTCTTGTCTCTCCTAGACTATGCAGACTTTCTATATGGACATAGTACTAGCACAGCTCTCTCCAAGCTTGATACTCTATACCACAGAGCCCTTAGGATCATTTTGGATGCTTCTTTTGACATGCACCACTTCATCCTCTATTCTTCCATAGGCTGGAGCTCTCTTAGCTTCAGGAGGCAAAAGAATGCTATTCTATGGACATATAAGGCAAGCACTTATAAATTACCTCAGTACCTCACGAGGTGCTTAACTCCCTGCATTCCCAGTGCCTATTCTCTTAGAAGTCTTACCATTTTATCTCTGGCTATCCCTAAAGTTAAAATGCTCTTTGGTAGAGCCTCAATAAGCTTCACTCTTCCTACGCTCTGGAATAAGATCCAGAAGACCTTAAGGCTCGCTTCCCCTGTCACCTTCTCCCTCTTCAGATCCTTGTTCCTGAGGACCTTTTCCAAGGCCTGTCATTGCTTCAAGTCAAGGTTTTAACATCATGATTTGTTACTGCTTTAAATTCTGGACTTAAACCTCAACCGCTGCCTGAGGTGCCATTTGAGTCCTCCCTTCTGTCATTGTCCAAATCAAGGTCCCAACTTAACAATCTGTCTTTGCTTCAAATATTGGACTTAAACCCCAACAATTGCTTGTGGTATCTGTCATATTTCTCCCTTAGAACAGTCCTTCCTCCCTAGGCCATCATATCCAACCCTCTCGTATCTCATCTGACCTTCCCTCGCCACTCCCTATATCCCCTTCCCCTTCCCACCCCACTTTACAGGCCATGCCTACAGTACTTATCAAAGAATTCTTACATCTCAATCTCCTTCGCACTTTAACACTAGAGGAACTGCCACTCCTGCTCACTATGACTCCTCCAATGATGTTTACTGTATAAACTTTAGCCTTACATCCATATATCTGTATCTATGCAACTGTATTTGAAATGCCACTACCTCCTGTTGAACCTATTACTATGTTCTGGTGGAAGTATCTTGTTACATATAATGGTTATATGTTATTATGTTGTTATTGTTACTATTTAAAATTGTTATGTACTTTCAATCAACCTGTTATGTCTTAACCCTGTTGGCAATTGTTTTGCCCCAGGTCCATCTTGTAAATGAGCTTGTCTCAATGGTGTTCCACCTGGCAAAATAAAGATTTTGGTTGATTGATTTTTCTAAGGCAGCCTGACTGGTAGCTTCTGGATTTGGTGGATTGTGGGAAAGTGTTCATTATCCCACATGGATGAACAGCCTGTTTAGCTAGTGCCAGACAGCTTCATCAGGAGGTGAAGCATTTCTGTGGGGGGAAAGTGTAACCCCTGTGCCGAATTGGGGGTTACTAAGATGCCCAGCTGGCATCACCATTCTGTGTGTGTGTGTGCTGCCAGGCCTACCGGGGGTGAGGCCGGGGCAGCAAGAGGGGGATTCAAGCACAAACTGGCATGAGGGTAGCCATTGAGAAAGAGTTGTCGTGAGTCACTGAGGTGAGATGAGCAGTTGGAGCATGCTCCTAGGCCATAGGAGAGGGCAGCCAGTTGGGGCAGGGTAGGCCAGGGGCCAGGGTGGGGAGATTGCCCTGGCCCCAACGCAGCAGTATGAACCCCCACATCTCATCAGTGGGGAGGGCAGACAGTAGCCACAGCCAAGGGGAGAGAGAGAGAGAGAGATAACTGTTTGGAGCCCAAGTGGCTCTGTGAGGAGGAAAGCCCGAGATGGGTGGCTGCCATGGAGGGACCGGGTCACCTAGGTGGCAGTGAAGTTTCCAGGATGGTCTGTGGTGGCAATGCAGATCTCTTGCCCATCCCATTTACACCAAAAAGAGAAAAAAGCTGCTGTGGGAGAAAGAGGAGAGCTGTGCCCAGAGAAAGGTGGCTGCCACCTGGTGCGAACCCTGCCCATGGGTCAGCCTCAGGAGGTTGGAATGTGCCCAGAATGTAACACCAGTGCCCCGAGGAGGAGAAAAGAAAAAGTCTGATGTAGGATTTGCCCCGCTCCGACTGGTGGGGATAGAATGTAAAGAGACTGCCATATCTGAGTTTCTAATGCTGTTCTGAGGGAGAGGAGCCCATTTGGTTCACAAAGAGAGAACTGTGAGGGAGAAGATCCAGGTTCTGGACCCAGGTCCTCCAATGCAGCTGTGCCATGGCCGCTTGCCATAGTGTCATGTGAGTAAATGAGCATGAACTGTATCATGACACTCCCCTCCATGGAGCCATTTTTTGAGGCTTTGACTTTTAAAATAAAAGGTGCCTGATTGTATTCAATTCCTTGACTAGGCCAAATTATTGCTGACGCTGTAAAGACTGTTGCTGTTGTGTTCCTAACCAAGTTATTTTCTAGACAATCAAGCCAAAGCCTGTGCACTCACAGTGATGAGGAGGAAGAGATAACATCAGCCAGTATCTCAGTGGAGTCCATGCCATCATGGAAAGAATCCCAGCATCTCAATGGAGTCCACACTGTCATGGAAAGAATCTCAATTTTCAGCATATCAAAAAGGTACTGTGGGTTTACTGCCCTGCTGCAAATGTTTCACTGCCTAGTAAGACTGTTGGTGCCTCCCCCTTTCTCCGCAAACTCTTAACATCCAAAACCCCTAGATAGGGATGGGAGGAGGGCAGACATGGATAAGTGTCACCTCTGAGATTGGGAGTGAAGGACCTGCCTGCCTGTTCATAGACTGAGTGAAATATACCAAAAAAACCTGAGCAGGAGCGAGAGACAAAACTGAGTATTTTACCCAAAAAGTTATATCTGTGGAGAAGAAGGAAAGTAGGGTTGCACATACTTTATTAGTTCAATATTCACAGGCTTTCCTTTATAGTCCATCAAGACATGGCATTAAGCAGTAGTGACCACATGAACCAGCGATCCCTAGTGTGCATGCCAGTTGATCCATAAGACAGGGAAGGGGAGCTATGTTGGTGTACACTTACCTCGCTCCCTTCCTTGCAGTCATGTTATGGAGATGATGATGATGCACTCTTCTCCCAATACTTGTTTGTATGGTGAGCTAGCATGCCATATCCAGCTATTGTACCACACTACAATAGATGTTCGTAGATGGTGGATCAAGGCTCACCTGGCCCCCACAAACTCACCACCTTCTGCCAGCAGCATACCCAAGTCAGTTGGGAGCTGAGTCTGCCTAATTAGCAGTGGCTCACTGTGATTTGTGAGGCATGAAGATCTGTGATTTGATAGGGCTGCATGCCAATCTCTCAACATAGCATCTTGCACCCTCTTGAATGTCGGGAAATGAGTTTCATGCCTAACTGGCCTCAGTGTACCTCAAAATTCTACTACATTTACAGAGCCTGTATAGCTCACTAGATACTGGACTTCCACTGCCCCCCCACTTTTCTTTTGCCTGTATCTTTTAAATCAAGCCTGGTTGTTAGAGATGGTCCCACCTTCCTCCCCCTGTCCCTCCCATGCACTTTGGCTGTCATTTGTTCAGTCAGTAAGTGATGGAGTTCAGTTGCTATCATACAGTAACATATAATGATTCTGCTGATCCTGAAGGAATGGCACAGCCTAACTCTGACACATCAATTGACAGTCGACTGTAACAGACTAGGTCACATATCATGGCAACCCCCCCCTCGCTATCCCACTGTGGCTTGGCAAGATGCAATGACAGTTGTGGCACAGTGTACATGCTCAGGCAGGAGTGCATGATCAGGAACAAACACTGCTGTATAGCCATGCGGTGAGAGCTGTATGCAGTGTGGTTTTCCCCATACAACAGAATGGGGCTCAATCTCCAACATGTTGTCATGAGTGAGAGGACATTCATCCCTGCTGTTGGTCCCATGTTGGCCCAACCATGGCAGCCTGCAGTGAATCCTTCCACTGGCAGTCAAGACTTCTTGCCTAAATACAGCATATTTGTGTAATCCTGGGGGGGAGGGGAGGTGCAGCCTGCACATTCGGTTCTCATATGGAGCTTTTATATGCAGGCCCTTATGTGGGGGTCAACTTTTTGCTTTCTGTTTTCTGTTTCTGTGGGAAAGTTAACCCTTACATGACTGCAAAAGGAGGCATGAGACTTGAGCAGCCATATTTGGGAGTGGCTGACAAAGTACAAGCACATGGACTAGACTCCCACCACTACCACTGGCACCCCCTCACTATTACTGCAGCACTCCTTAGACAGCTTCTCCCCCCGCCCCATACACACATCCTGGGCTTGCACCATCTAACCCCCTCACCCAAGGCACTAAGCTTAAGTGAAGGGCACAAACTTAGTGGTGCACACTCTATCTAGTTTTATACATCCATTTTTTCCCCACATGTGCTAGTGACTTAGGGTGGCAGTTTTGGGGTGGTATTAACTTCATACTGCTCACATCCTCAGCTCAAAAGACATTAGCTTGTTTTACTGTTATGTTACTGTTGTCTTTGTTGTATTTACAAATAGTTATTTGTTTACCAGCTTCACATGTCTATAGTCAGATTTCTACTTGTCTTATATGCCAGAGACCAAGATGGACCCTGGTGCAAGTCGTTTGGCATGCAGCTGGTGAAAGGGTTGGTGATCAGGTCTCTTTATGTAGACTGACACCTCAGGTGAAGGCTATCAGGGATGCTGGTTCCAGCTTCACACAGTAAGCTATATACTAGGAGGCTTAACTTATATTGGCACACCTCTGTTCTTGGTGTTTCCTCCACACTCCAGGTAGAAAATAGCCAATACTCCAGTTAAATGGATATCCTGGAATGTAAAGGGCATTCATTCCCCAGTAACATTCATTCCCCAGTAAAGAGTCATAGCATTTTGGATTTTCCTAGTAGGGTGGGGTGGGCATGGCTTTCTTCCAAGAGACTCATTTGTCCAAAACTGAATCTAATAAGCTAAAAACTCTCTGGGTGTCTCAGGTTTTTAGTAGCTCATATAACACCAAAAACAGAGGTGTGGTCATATTGTTACACAAACACATCTTCTTTACCCCAGCCAGAGTCACTTCTGACCCAAAAGTTAGATTTGTGATAGTGCAGGGGAATCTTGAGGGGCAGGAAGTCACACTATGTAATGTATATAACCTGAGCCTCCCAGTTGCCAATTTCTTCCACTCCATTGCACTCACCTGAGAGGAGCACAAGAATGGACATATAGTTGTGGGTGGAGGAATGAACGCAGTCCTCGATGAGTTTTTGGATAGAAGCAAACCCCCTACTGGTCCTAACACCCAGGCATCTGTGGTACTGCATGACCTCACCAAGGAGTTTGGACTGGTGGAAATCTGGAGGCTATTCCACCCCACAGGGAGTGACAACACATTCTTCCCCAACCCACCACTAAAATTTAACCTTCTCTAGGACAGATCTTTGGCTGACCCCAGCCCAGTGGACCACTCACATTTCAGATGTCTGTATAGGTGTGACTATAGCCTCAGATCATGCCCCAGTCTCCTTCTCATGTGCACCTCCAAACAGACCCTGGACAGATGGTGTCTCAACACATCCATCCTTAGGAACAAAGCCTTCTGCAGCAGGTTGAATGAGATCAGGATTTTCTTTGAGGTAAATAGAGCAGAAGACACCTCTGCCACCATCTGCTGGGATGCCATTAAGGCCTTTATGTGGGGAAGATGCATCAGCTGCACCTCACACCTAAAAAATTCAAGATCAAGGAATAGAGGCCTTGCAGGAAGACCTGAAAGATAAAAAAAGTACTCATTGTCATCAGGAGGTAGGAAAGGTCTCCTGGAGTAGATAACAGGACGAAGATGAAAACTCAGTATCCTGCTCCATCAGGAGGCAGAATATGCCCTGTTCTGCCAATGATAAACCTTCTGGGAATTCATAGAGAAACCTACCAGGTTACTGACCTATCAACTGAAGAAGCACCAACACAGTTCTTGGATCCTTTCCATTATATAGAGGGGATGGCAACCTCACCAGGGATGAGGCGGCTATAAATGAGGATGTTCTCAACTTCTTCTGGTCTCTCTACTTTAGTGAGACTCAGGGTCAAAATTGGGAATGAGAGGTATTCCTCTCCACTCTATAGCTTTCTTATCTAGATGATGCCAGAAGAGTGACCCTTGAAAGACCAGTCTTACAAGACGAGCTGAGGAAGGCTTTGAGCAGCATACTGGCAGGGAAAGGCCCAGGGAAGAATGGTCTACCAGTGGAATTTCTGGTGACCTTCAAAGATACACTATTGGAGCCACTGTCTGATGCCTTGGCAGAAGCCTACAAGACATAAAAACTCATGTAATGTGGATCTCTCTCATCTCCAAATCCGGTAAAGATATGCACTGTATAGCAGCTATGGGCCATTCTCTTTGATCACAGTAGATCACACAGCTTTCATTAAAGCTTTGGGTATGAGACCGAGAGAGGTCATCCACTCTTTAGTAAATAAAGATCAAGTAGGCTTCATCTCAGGGTGTAGGAGCATGCATAACCTCATCTAGAGGGTATGAAATCCTCACACTCAAACCAAACTCGTCTCCTTGGATGCTGAAAAGATATTTGACGGGGTAGAATAGGAATGCCTTTTACTCATCCTCAAGATGTTTAGCATTGGACAAAACTTTATGGGGTAGGTTACAACACTGTACTGCGCAGTTTCAGTAGAAGTCATCACCAACAGGCTGTCATCCTGCATCTTTTCCATGGAGAGGGAGACCAGGAAGCACTGCCCCGTCTCCTCCTTGCTGTTTGTTCTGGGGCTAGATCTGCTTCTACAGGTAATCAGGCCACCTTCAGCACTACACAGAATGGTAGTCAGAGAGCTGCATAAAAACATTGACTTATGAGGACGATGTAATACTTACACTCACAAAACCCCATTAATCATTTCCAACCTTGCTGAACCGGATCGTGAAATATAGTCATCTTTAAGGCTACAAGTTAAATGTATTCAAGTCCCAGTTTCTTGCCTTCTCTCCCAAGACAGCAGACCTTCCTAACTACCCTTGGAGCCTGCTACCAGCTGGACAACACATGGGGTTGCTCAATCACAGGTGCACAATCAGCAGACACTGCACCTAGCCTCCCAACGTCCCCAGCCATCTGCCGCTGCCACCTTTCTGGACCCTGTGCACTGGCCAGCACCTGTGAGGCTGTACCACCACCACCCCTGCCCCCCAGTGCCATGCCACAATTGCACACAGCAGTACCAGGGGTGGTGGCAGGTGGCTGTCCCACCATCAACAATCCACTGCCTGCGCTGCCAGGGATGGTGGATGGTATGGGTGTCTCCTCCATGACAAGTCCCCTGCTGTCCAGGACAATGCTCACATCATCATCGGTGTCAGACCCTGCCCCAATCTGTCTCTCCACACACAGCATGCTGTGGCTGGTGTCCCACTGGAACACAGCCAGGGCCTCATCCGCCACCATGCCCAGATCATCCAGCTGCATGACGGTGGTATGCTGCAGCTGTTCAGGCCCCCAGATGCCAGTGGAGGTCGATGGCTTGTCCTCCAGGGTTGGGCATACCCCCATGGCAGACGCAGGCACCCCTGCCACTGCATGCTGGTGTTCTGGTGCTGAAAGGGAACACAGATGTGTTACTGCCACTGATGCAATGGACCCCCCACCCCTGATGCCACTGTATCTACCATGCAGTGATGGGCTTCCTCAAGTCTGGAAGAAACCACCCAGCACACCCTTGACAGCACAGTGCCGCATGGTGGCCACCACCAGCTCCTCCTGCAGCATGAGCTGTGGCATGTTGGCCTGACCCCACCTGTGGCCAACCTGGCGGCCTGTATGGCCACCTCCTTCTCCTTGATCTGACGCTTGTCAGCGCCCACCTTCTTCTTGCACTCCTGTGCAGATTGCTGGTGGCTGTCCTGTTGGTTCACAGCCTCTGCCACCTCCTGCAAAGCTGTGGCCCTGGCCTGGGTTGTGCCAGTGGTGCCACTCAGCAAAGGCACCCTGCCAGGTATGCCTCTAACAGGGCATCTGCCTCTGCCTTTGTAAAGTTGGGCCTGTGCTTGCAGGCAGGCCCACGCTCCTCACCCTCCTCGTGTTCAGACATGCTGCTACCTGTGGGCAGGGACATGTGGTTAGTGGCTGCAGTGGCCCTCACAAGTCATATATCCCACTATGCTGTCCGCCCCCTCGACAGTTGCAACTTACCTCAGATGGTTGCAGTACCGGTCCATGGCCTGTGCTGTCGTGCAGTGCCTTTATAGCACATCTCATGCAAATGAGCTGATGCACAACAGTAATGAGATGCTAATGCCCCCAGTGCACCGTGGATAGGCTGAGCTAATATGCATATGCCGGCTGAATATCACGTTGTAGTGCCTTGTGCAATGGACTTGCTCCAGCACAAGTCATGGCCCAATGCTGTGATGTACGCACTGCGCCTGTCAACACACATGCACCATGGCATGCACTACTGCCTATTGTGCAGTGTGTGCTAGGATCACTATTGGCAGGCAATGTGCCCTATGCACCAAGGGCCCTATGGCACTCAGGCACTATAGGGCCTATGGTGCTTGGGCACCATTGGGCCTATGACGCTGGGGTGCTATTGGGCCTATGGTGCTCCGATGCTATAAGGCCTAAGGTGCTCAGGCACTGTAGGGCCTATGGTGCTTGGGTGCTATAGGGCCTATGGCACTCAGGTGCTATAGTACCTATGATGCTCAGGTGCTATGGGGCTTTTGGGGTGTGGTGCCCTCAGGGCCCTATTGCGCAGCATGCATCATGGCCCCAATAGCACATTGCGCATGCTGACCCCTGACTCCCATCCTGCCCTATGCATCCCAGGAACCTTTGTCCCATATGCCAGTGTGGCCATATCCATGCTGCACATCCCCAGAAAAGCGCAATTGCCACAGGTAGCACATTCCAAACACATTTTGCTCATGCGCTACAGGGCACCATTTTGGACTGCTTCATTGCAGAGGAAGTATGCTGTGGCATGCAGTGCCCTGTTCCCAAAACAGGAGCCAGTTTGAGCTTGTGAACCTGGTGGTCCAGGTGGAGCCCTATGCTGCCAGCCTGTTTGGCCAGCAGCCCGTCGACAGGCCCAGGACTGAGGTGTGGCAAGATGTTGCAGATGGGCTTGTCCAGGCAATTGGTGTGCAGTGCACAAAGGAGCAGTGTCACCACCAGTATGGGGACCTGTTAAGGAGGGACCCAGAGAGGCTCAGGTCACTGCAGGTCCATATCTGGACGGGGCCATGCCACATCCAGGTAAGTGTGCTCCACCTGCATCTGTGCACATCCAGTGTTCCATGGGGCAGGCAGGGCTGCATGCCATCCCAGTGGGGCACTGTCACCGCATGCCCTGTGGCTTAGCATTGCCAGTCACTGGGTGCACTGCACCACTGCTCTGTGGCCTTGCCAGGCTGGGGTGAACTTTGTGCTTCGGGGAGGTGAGGGCAGTGGTCTCATGGTGTAGCTGTGTTCTGATGTGTGCCTGTTTGTGTTCCCATCCTAGGCCCTGAAGACTGGAGGAGAGCCAGGGCAGCGGGGGTGCCTGACGGGCCATGGCAGGCCACTGTGGGCCCTTCTGCAGGTGCTGAAGGACTGAGGGGAGGAGCAGCAGGACCAGTGCATGCAGCACCTTGGTGGGCAGGTAGGCACTGTGCACTCAAACATTGTTGTGCAGGGTGGTCAGCGGGGTTGGGGTATGGTCTTGTCCCCCTGTGCACTGAGCTGTGGCAGCTGTGTTCAGCCCGCAGTGTGCGTGGCACCATGGGGAGGCCATTGCACATGTGTGGCAGCTGTTGGTGGGCTGTGGGTGTTTCCGGCTTCCGCCAGTGCCTCTGCGGTTCCGCTGCTGCACTATGCCACCTGCCTGCCATTGCAGAGGCAGATGGCCCTTGGGTGGCAGTGTCCAGCGCTTTGCACAGCCATGGCATGCCAACTTGGCAGCAGTTGTAGGCTCACCCACTGCTGGTGGCCAAGGTACCACCCCAGGGGTGTGTGTTTCCACTGTCCACTGTGCACAGTGGGAGGGCTAGGGTGCCCTGGACACACACTGATCTCCTGTTCCTTCCTTTGCCATAGGTGTCCAATGGGGTGGTCACCTGCCACTCTTCGGCCACCTCCTGTGGCACATCATATCCATCACCACTGCCACCTGGAGATAGTGAGGTGGATGAGACGGCTTCTGCTGTGGGGGCAGCACAGAGGACACTGCCAGACGGTGAGACGTAGCCACCCATAGGGCCAAAGTTACCTTTCCTGCCACTGATCACCCTTCCCCTGTCCCATTGTATAGCCCTGTCCCCTATCCCCATCCCTCCCTCACCTACCCTATCCCTGCTTTGTATATAGTTTCCCTGCCTTGTTCCCCATTTTGTATTGTACATAGTTCTTTTATACAGTTTGCTTTGCTTACCCATCTGTGTCTGTGTCTGCTTTGCGGCTGGTGAGTGGAGCCATGCTGCAGTGGTGTGGTGGGTGGCTGTGTGGTGCACCTGTGTTCTGTGGGCCGTGCATGGTGGTGTTTGCCAATTGGTCAGCGGCTGTGTCTTGGGGTGGCCATGGGCTGGAAGTTTGGGCTGTGGGGTGTGTGTGTTGGGTGCTGTGTGCCAGGGTGTGGCTGGATGCGGAAAGGGTGAATGGCGCTGTGCCATCCAGTGAGGGTGGCTGGTTGTGGTCCATCCTTGGTCGTTGGTGCCACCTGTTTCATATGTCCACTGCTCTGGTTCTAGTGGACAGGGGCTGGCTACATGCCCGCACTCTGTGGGCGGTGTTCTTTTGTGGGCCAGCTGTGCTTCCTAGCCTGGCTCCACCACCTCCCCAGTGGCCACCCCTCTTCCTCGGTGCCTTGCTCCCTGCTGTGCCTGTGTCTGGTCCTTTTGTGCCTTGGTGCATCTTCCTCAGCACCTTGCGCATCCATGGTTGTGCTATTGCACATGTTGGGTTGCTTCCTGGTGCGCCTCTGACTGCGCTCTGGTGCATCCTTACGATATTCAGTCATGTTGCACTGGTGCATGTCACCATGTGCAACCTTTGAATATCGCACTCATTGAGCCATAGTGCAGCGGATTTGCGCTGCACCGCCTTGAGTTGGTGTTCCAGCGATTTCTGATTATCCACTGGTTTACACCAGTAGTTATCAGTGACCACTTGCATTTTGCCCACATGCCACATGCATGCAATTTGTTCCAATTTAACATAAAAAGCATGCTTTCCACACATGCTTGCTGCACACATGCCACACGCATGCCACATGCATACAGTCAGTTCCAATTTAACATTTAAGTCATGCTTGCAGAATGCATATCACTTGGGTAATCTTATGTGCACAGCATGAAAACATTTCATTAAGTTAAAAATTCACAATGACATTGTTTTCTTTTTGTTATACAATGTTGGTGTCTTTTGAACAATAATAACATTCTAATTTTAAGGTGTTCTGTCCACCACACTCACTGTCTTTGTGTCAGTGTATAAAAAAAACTGAAAGTTTAATGTGTCAATGTGCATAAAGAAACAGAAAGTTTAAGAGTTCAGTTCCTTTCTTTTTTCCATTTTTTGAATGTAAAAGATTGTCTTGAACAAGTATGTCCACACATCATATAAGTGCAGTTACATTTTTATGACTGCATTGAGTGTAGCCCTGCATATGTTTTGCTATTTTAGTAGAAAAAGGGAACTCTCCAGATTTCTAATGGACTAGATAAAATTAGAGGTTCTGTTTTATCACTACACTTATTAATTGAACCAGTCTGCTAAGGAGTGCTTCAAAGCACTATTTTGTGTGCTAAGCTTCAATCTGGTAGAATTTTCTTTCAAGAAAGGGTCACATCTCATAAACATGTCAAATCACTCAGCCTTTCCCAGACATAAACTGTAATTGAAAGTGAGGAAGGAGATTTCAGATTTCAGATGCTATGTTGAAAGGCCTCAAACAGGCCAGACAGAAACTGAATCATAAATGCGAAATCAGACCAGAGAGCTACTTTCAAATGAACTGCAGTTTTATTTTTCATCAGCCAATATTCTTTATTCCAAACCTTGCAACATTTCAAGATCATAAAGACTTCTTCACTAGGAAGTTGGCTAAAATTCACATAATAATCATACAGTTAGTATGCAATGTTTCACTGCTAACACACCTCACAAAATAACTCATATAATAATTTTTGTATTATTCTTTTGGTAACTGGGTAAGGCCCATTAGGCACAAGTGCCTGTTTTCAAGGGCAACCTGGGAATACTGGGGTGGTTAAGTGACTTGCTCATAGTCATGCAGTATGCAAGTGGAGGTTGTGGGAATCAAACCCAGGTCTGCTGGAGGTACCAAGTTCATTCATGGCTCATTAACCTCTAGGCTATACTGCCAGCCTTGATTTAATATGAAGTGGAATAGTCTCCACATTATCTTAATAATTCCATAATATATGCACTTTCCTTATCTGCTTTCATTAAACATTTTTTCAAAAAATCTGTGTGCATAACAATATATTAAATTATGCTGATAAATATCAATATGGACACTGCAAAATCACTAAAACATGTTACTTAAACTTGTTAGTGGACACACAATTGTCTACAAAATGAGTTAATTTTTAAATGCTATATCAAAACCTTCACCAGACACAAATACAAATAATTACCTGACCGAAGTTTGTGAGGAAGTCACTGTATTACTATGCTATATGCTATCACAAAAGAAAAACATGTAGTTCACCAAACCACTCTTTAATCATGAAAAAAAACATTTTCAATACAGTTAACTTAATTCACTTCACTTCTTCTGAAATTCTGAGACCATTTTATTATTATTATAATTTGTTCTTATTTATTACAGTCCCAGAATTTGACATACCTTTGAGTCAGAGACTCATTTACAAAGGTTCCATGCCCAAAAGGAATCATAACAATTAGCTAAATACAACAATGTAACAAAAACATGACAAAGATATAACAAAAAACAAATCAGAGCCGTCATTATATCAGACTTGGTCAAAGCTGGCAAATAAGAATCAAAAATAGATACCAGGGCAAAAGCCAAGACAAAATACAGTAATGTATTAGTATGTGATACTAGGTGGTCAAGAATAAGTTTGTCAAAGTCAATAGGTTAACATGGGTCAGCCAAGACAAATAAAAAGGAGCAGTGAAAAGGAGAAAGAGGGAGGAGGGGAAATAGGTGGAAATCAGGGTTCAGGAGCTACAGAGTCAGGTGAAGTTGAGAGAAAACACATCAAGAGAAAGGTACCTATGGAGAGTGCAGGGGGAGGAAGGGAGGGGTGGGGAAAATGGCAGTTGTTTAGCCAGGAAATGAGGGGATATGTGAGGGTGAAGTAGCTTAAATTGGACAGTCGCAGCAGTTGAGAGAAAGAAGGTACTGTCTGAGGTTACGCTTAAACTGCCCTAACGTGGAGGCAGTTTGTACATTAAGAGGGAGATCAGTTGGCCAGGTGGGAGCTCTGTAGAGAAAGGCCTGCTGCACTTGATTAGTCCGACAGAATGGGCCCTGAGAGGTAGGTCTAATTGCGCTTCTCATCCCTTAAGGATTGGTTACTGGGGTAAGGAGGTCTTGCGTTGTTGGAGGTGTTAGACCCAGACAGATCTTCTAACCTAGAAGGCAGGTCTGCTACATGGCCCTGCCACTAAGATTCAGCCAGTAGGTGTGGGTATATAGATCACAGGTGTGGGTGTACCTGTGAGCCCCAGAAGCTAACCAGCAGGTTTTATTGTGGGCAAACTTAATACATTTAAGTGAAGTGTTTGTAGCTGCTCCATAAATGACTAACCCGTAGTCTACAAGAGAAAGGACAGAGCTGTTGACAGCAAGGCCGAGTGCATCAGGGGTAAGGCTCTGACGGTGTCTGTAGAGGAGTTCTATTTGAGTATTAGCAGCTTTAGAAATTATGTTTATACGGTCATTAAAGGATAAGGTGTTGTCAAGTGTAATACCTAGGTACCTGAAGTTGTGTACTTGCTCCAGAGGATCATGCCAGTTGTTAAGGATGGTGAGTTGAGCTGACTTATGCTTGTTATGATATAATCTTGGTCTTAAAGCTGTGCTGCATCTCTCTAGTAAGGAGGGAGGGGTCTGGCTGACTTATGAATAAGATGGCATCATCCACGTAGAGGAGGAGTTGACTGGGGCAGGCCTTGGGGGGAGAGAGAACTGAGGAAGAGACTAAAAAGAAAGGGACCAAGAATGGAGCCTTGGATTACACTGGAGAGCACAGGATGGGAAGTGGAGAGGGTACCCCTAATTTTCACCTGTTGCATTCTGCCAGCAAGGTAGTTCTGAAACCAGGAGGTAACTGCATGTGAAAGACCAAGGACAAGGAGAGACTCAATAAGTAGGGAATGGTTAACCGTGTTGAATGCTTTAGTTAGGTCAGTGTAGATGGACCCAACTTGGTGGCCATGGTCAAGTACTTTGTGAATAAATGTAGTATATTCAAGAAGTGTGGTAGTGGGGCTATGATTTGTTTCTAAACCCATGTTGCTGCAGACATCGAGTGTTGTATTTGGACAGGTAATCAGAACTGATCGGCAACAATACGTTCAAGCACTTTGGAGAGGGGGGAAGTATAGCGATGGGACGGTAGTTAGAGTGCAAGGTCTTGTCTCTGTTCTTGTAGAAAGGGGTAACTATGGCTGCCTTCCACAAGAGAGGGAAGTGACCTAGGCAGAGAGACAGAGTGAAATTATTAGTGAGGGGTAGCAGTACAGCATATAGGGCAAGGTGGAGAAGTTTTAGATCAAGGGAATCACTGCTGAAGCTCGATCTGTTAAGGACCTGAAGGCAGTACTTTTGTATCTCTTTGGCCAAGACTGTCCTAAAGTAGAAGGGGGGGTGAGAGTGATCATACCTCTAGGGGAGTTGTTAGGGGTTTCATGTGTAAAGTGAGCATTAGAGAAGAAGTCAGAGGGAAGGACTCCACTCAGGTCTGAGAAGGCATTATTAAAGATGTCAGCAATTTGTTGTGGATCCTGGGTGGAAGCCCCATTGATGTTGATAAGTGAAGATGGAGTTTTGTTCGGCTTGCTAGTCAGTTCCTTGATGTTCTCTTACCCTTACCACCCCTTCTGGTAGGCTATTCTAGGTTTCTGCCATCCTCTCCATGAAATAATACATTCTCACTTTTCCTCTGAGACTCCCCACTTCTAACTTCATTTTGTGCTCCCTTGACTTGGAGCATCTCTTACTTGGGAAGATGTTTCCTTCCCATACTTTGTTTATACCTGTGATGCATTTGTATGTCTCAGTCATGTGTCCTCCCCCCTTTCCTCTAGGGAATATATATTTATCTTTTCTCATAGGTCTTTTCTGGCAGGACCTGCACCACTTTAGTTGCCTCCACTACACCACCTCCACACTTACATAGGTTCCATAGGTGTTACCAGAGCAAAGAATACTATTGTCCATATAGCTCACAATTTCTTCACTGCCTATACCCCTTTATGTTATTAGAAATGCAGTATTCATCTGACTTTTTCTAAAACTAGTTAAAATTTTTACTACCCACTACTTCCATTGGAAGGCTGTTCCAAAAGGACACCACTCTTTGATTATACCAATAGGTTACTTTTCTTCTACAACACATCTACCCTGACAGCTGTAAGGAGTGAGCTTTTGTGCAGTAACTTTGATTTTTCATATCCAGTGCAGGATTTCCCATAAGTCATTTTCAGTTAATGCCCTAAACAGAAGACACATGTCACCACTCATTCTTAGGTAATATAGAGAAAACGTCCCTGCTATCTATGTTCTTCCACAGATGGAACCTCCAGAACTGGATGTAGTATTCCAGGTGCAGTCTCTCATGAGTTTCTTGTGCAGGGGCAAGATGACCTCCCTCTTTATCCTTCTGATACCCCTCCCTATGTATCCAAGCATCTGGCTAGCCTTTCCAGCCACCTTATCACACTGCCTAGTGTTTCTTAGGTCCTCTGAGATGATAATTCCTGAGTCCCTTTCCTGCTTTGTGACTGTCAGTACTTCCCAACCAGTATACCATTGCTATAGCAACACTGGTACACTGAACCCCCCAAAACAGCGAACCTCCCACCGTGTCTATATTGGCAGTGATGGGGGGGTTGCTTCGAGACACTTTAGGGTGATGGGGGGTAAGTATCTAACTCCACTGTCTGTGCGACGTGGAGTTAGATATCTATAGTAGGGAGGGTGCGGGGGGCACAGTCCCCCCCACATTGTGCGTTGAGGTGTTGCTGGTCAGTTTGGAGTCATGGTCGGGGGTATCGACAGGTTCCTGGCGCTGTAGCAGATGTCGCCGATGGGGTTGTCACATTGGTGTCATGGATCCCTTCCCACCTAGTTCATACTTTGCTCCTGGGTTCCTGTACCCTATGTGCAAGATCCTGCACTTTTTTGCATTGAATCCCAGCTGCCATTCATCAGACCATTTCTCTAGTTTTTTAAGGTCTTCCCTTGTTCTTTCAACACCCTCAAATGTGTCCAACCTATTGCATACCTTTCTATTGTCTGCAAAGAACTATTCCTTCCCCTCCAGTCCCTCTGCAATGTCCCTAAGAAAGACATCGAAGAGGACCAGACCCAAAACCGACCCCTGCAACAACTTGCTCGTCACCTTGCCCTCTCCAGAGTTCTCCTTGTTTACCACAACCCTCTGAATCCTGCCATTCAGCCAGTTTTCCACCCATAGAACTATTTTAGGATCCACCCCTAGGCCGTACAGTTTGTTAATCAGCCTTCTATGTGGGACAGTGTCAGAGGTGTTTCTGATGTCCAGCTAGGCCACATCCACTGCACCTCCCTGGTCCACTACTTTAGTTACCCAGTTATGCCATAGATTAGTACAGTGAACTAGTGAAAAATACAGTGCTTATCCTAAACACAATAAAAGCAAGGGTTAGCTATACAAGAAAATAAATGCCATATAAGGCAGCGTATGAGTGTTAGTGTGTGTGTGTGTGTGTGTGTGTGTGTGTGTGTGGTAATGCTCAGTTTGGGTAGACAGTGCACTGCTATGTTATGCTGCAATATATATGCATATATATGTATATGTATTAGTCAGTGTGTGTGGATCTCACCAATTATAAAGTGCAATTAGGTGGTTCAGTGGTTAGTGCAAAAATTGCTAGTCTATATTCCCCCTCTATCTTGATCAGTTTCAGCCTTATGCATGTCATTGTTACATAGAAATATAGAAACATAGATTTTGACGGCAGATAAGGACCACTTGGCCCACCCAGTCTGCCCATTTCCCTACCTACTGGATAAGCTGTAGATACTAGTTAACCAACAGCCTACTTCCTGCAACCCCCACTACAATTGCCTTGTGTCTGTCCCATGTATGTTTGAATTCCCCCACAGTTTTAGCCCCAACAGCCTCCCCAGGAAGGTAGTTCCACGCATCCACCACTCTCTCCGTGAAAACAAATTTCCTCACATTACCCCTGAGCCATCCCCCCTCTATCTTTAAATTGTACCCCCTTGTTCTTACACATCTTTTCCTTTTTTTTGCTACTTAATTTTTATTAATGTGCATAAATACATCAGCTTGACATAACAACAGTTGATCTGTCACCATGTACAACGGAGAATACAAATCATATTAATGGTCTTCTGTGAGAATGTCCATATTAGAGTAGTCCAATAACTTTTTACAGTCCATCTTCTTTTATTCTTATATATTTTAAATTATCTTCGTTGTTGCTTATTTAATTCCAGTCATTACCCTAACTCCCCAGCCTGAATCATTATACTTTTCAGAGTACCAGACTGGAATTACCTTTAATGTATCATGGCCAAGGACCATGTGAATGACCAACATTATTTCAGAACATAAAAATTATATATTATAACTAATTAAATAACTAAATAAATAGCTGGCTAACTAATTGATGGTGTGTGTGCATCAAAACCATCCATTTCATGTTAATATTACATTCTTTTTATTGCTGTCTACCCCCTCTACACTTGCCCTCTCTACCTTTCCCTCACCGGCTCAGGTCTGAGATGTGGGACCTTTCTCATGCCAGTCCCTCCATACCCTCCTAAAACTTTCCACTTTAAATCTCAGATCTGCTGTAATTTTTTCCATCCGTTCGATCTCATTAACCTTATCCTTCCAGGTCTGAAGGACAGGCGGGTCCATTGAGCACCAGCGAATTGTGATGCTTTTTAAAGCAGCTAATCTGAAGGAGTGGTGTGGTATAGTTTCCTCTGTGACCTAGAGAGTTTAAACTGTTCCTTGTTTTGAAGTCCTAAACATAAGGCTTCAAAAGTTCCCAGTAGGGAGACCCCCAGAATTCCTTGGATCTGTGTGTGTACCTGCCTCCAAAAATTGCCCAGCACTGGGCATCCCCAAAATATATGATAATGGGACCCTGCCTCCTCACATCCTCTCCAACATTTATTTGTGTAGTCTGGGTTAAAATGTTGAGTATTTATGGGAGTCCTAAAAAAGCGCATCAGAAACTTCCAATGGAACTCACCCCATGCAGGTGAGGCGGTAATACGCCAGCCCTGAGTGAGAGCTTTCAGCCACTCTGAACTTTCTATGTGTAGATTTGCTTCCTTTCCCATTTAGTCCTTGCCCCCTGAATTAATTCCAAATGTTGATCTATCAGCAACCCGTAAATTTGGGAGATAGGCTTCATTTTAGCTTTTAATGTAATCCAGCTATAAATAAGCTGCTCTAAATCTGTCAGAGGTCTTAACAGCTGTTGTACATGGGAGGACTGCTGAATAAAGTGCCTTACTTGCAAAAAACGAAAGTGGTCTTCTTTCCTAAGTCCGTATTTTAACCTCAAATGCTGGAATGAGGTACACATACCCCCTTCCAGGAAGTGAGTAAACCTTGTAAGGCCCTGGAGGTCCCAAAACCCATATCCCACATCAAGGCCGGCGGGCCAAACGTCTCATGATGGCGAATAAGAGACAGCGGGCCCAACCCTCCAGGGATGCTCAGCCACCTGCGCAATATCCGCAACACCTGCAGGGTATGTTTAGTCCAAGGTTCTTCACTCTGTTCATCACATCCTGAGAGACAAAGGCCGTGGGAAGAGTCCAAAGCACTGTCCCCTGGGCTTGTTCTAATTCCATAGTATACCATCTACTATCCACCCTCTGCTTTGCCCAGGCAAAGAGCCAGGGGGCCTGTGCCGATAAGTAATAATTTTTAATGTCTGGCAGACCCAACCCTCCCTGTTCCCTCCAAATGCATAGGAGCATCCTTCTTAACCGGGGCCTGTCACCGTTCCATATAACATTTGTTATGAGGTGGTCAATTTCTTTGAAAAACTGCTGGGGGGGGGTGATTGGTAAGTTCTGAAACAGGAACAGCAGACGTGGTAACACATTCATTTTGATAGAGTGTACCCTACCAAGAAGGGTTAATGGAAGTAGTCTCCATCTGCCTAAGTCCTGCCTGATGGAGTCTCGAATTCTATGGTAACTGGCAGGAAAGAGTTGAGAAATATCTGCCGAGACTCTTATTCCTAAATATCTTACAGTGTTATTTGGGGCCCATGTGAACTGGAAATGGGATTGTATCTCAGGTGTGAGATGCCCACTCAACTGTATCATCTCTGATTTCGAGGGGTTAACTTTATACCCCGCTATTATGCTAAATTGGTTCAGGATTTCCATAAGGTGAGGGAAGGAGCTTACTGGGTCACCTAAGTAAATTAGTGCGTCATCCGCATATAATGAAAGTTTGTGGCCTTCGGATCCCACTCTAATTCCTACCACCTGGGGGTGTTGTCTAATTTGTTCAGCTAAGGGTTCTAGGGAAAGGGCAAATAGTAATGGGGAAAGTGGGCACCCTTGGAGTGTTCCCCGAGACAGGGAAAACCTAGCAGAAGCACAGCCATTTACATTTACCACCGACTCTGGATGGGAATAAAGAGCTACGACTGTCTTAATAATGTTATCCCCTAAATTAAATTTTTTAAGGACAGCTTGGAGGAAAACCCAATCCACCCTGTCGAAAGCCTTTTCGGCATCAACACTCACCGCCAGTTTAAGTGTGGAGGTTGTTCTTTGGGCAGAAATTATGTTTAAGAGGCGTCTTACATTATCCTGTAAAAATCTACCGGAAATAAATCCTGTTTGGTCAGGATGTACCAGATCATAAATAACTAATTGCAATCTCTGGGCCAATATACCAGTAACTATTTTTAAATTTGTATTTAGTAGAGAAATAGATCTGTACAATCTGCATTCCTCTGGTGCCTTGCCGGGTTTTAGCAACACTGATATCTTGGCATAATTCCACGATGGAGGGATCAGAAGAGATCCCCACAGCATTGCATTAAACGCCTCTAGCAAAGGAGGTAGGATATCCCCGCGAGAGGTCTTAAAGAACTCAGCGGGGTATCCATCAATCCCGGAGCCGTGGTGTTACTAAGTGTCGAGATCTGATTTCTTAGCTCTTGCATTGTAATGGTGGCTCCCAGCCTCTCACTTTGAGCCGGGTTCAGGGCCGGAATGTGGATCCCCCAAATATTGGGCAATTTTGGTCTCGTGATCTGGGTTCCATTCCGCCGTGTATAGTTTTTGATAATAATCAGCGAAGCACTTTGCTATGTCCAATTGGGACATCACTAGGTGACCGTCTGTTGCCCTTTTAAGTCTTAACACAGCCCTAGAAGCTGCCTCTTTCTGTAGCTGGGCCGCTAGCAGCTTCCCAGCCCTGTTACCTTTCTCGTAGTAAAGCTGCCTGGCAAATCGGCAGTTAGCTTCTATTCGCTGTTTTTTTAGCCGGGACAGCTTTTCCCTGGCTGCATCCAGCTCTTTCTTTAATCCCTCTTGATTATGTTGTTTGTGTTGTGCTTCTAGTTCAAAAATTATTTTGTCTAGCTTCCTCTGGGCTTCTTTTCTGTCCTTGTTAACCCTAGATGCATACGAAATGATTTTACCTCTAAGGTAGGCTTTTAACGTATCCCAGTATATCGTGGGAGAGGTCCCCTCCTGCTTATTTAATACTTGGAATTGTTTGATCTCTGCTCTGACCATGGATTTAAATTCTTTTTTGTTATTTAAGCTCAGGTTGAATTTCCAAGCAGAAGATCGGTTTGGTGTTCCCAATAACAATTTCAACAGAGCCGGGGCATGGTCAGACAGAGTGAAATTACCTATCCTAGCTGAGTTCAGTGCCCAAACCCAGTTCGTGGGAACCAACAGAAGATCAATCCTACTATAGCTGGAATGCCTGGGTGAATATAGAGAGTAGTCTCTCACAGTAGGATGTAGAAATCTCCAGGCATCTGTCATGCCGTACTTGTACATGAGTCTATTTAAAGTAGTTGAAGCTTTAGATCGCCTACCCGGCTGTGTCCCAGACTTGTCTGTTCGAGGGCAGAGAATTGTATTAAAGTCTCCTCCCACTATCCTCAGGCCGGAGTTCAAACTTGGGAAATCTGACAGCATTTTTGTGAGGAACGTTGATCTAGGGTTTTCCTCATTAGGGGCATATATGTTCAGAATACTACACCTATGAGCTCCCAGATCTGCCTCCACATATACATATCTGCCCTTGGGATCAGACCTCACCTCTATCTCCTTGAAAGGGAGATTCCGTTTAATGAGTATTGTTCCTCCCCTTTTATGTGGTTGGGTTTGATAGGAGGAGGAGAACACTTGCCCTACCCAGGATCTTTTTAACTTGGAATGCTCCAACTGTGTAAGATGGGTCTCCTGAAGCAGGGCAATGTCCTTCCTTAGATCCCTCAATTCTTTCAGTACCCTGGCTCTTTTAATTGGGTTTCCCAATCCCTTTACATTATAAGTTACTATCTGGATTTCAGCCATACTCTTTCGACTGTGGAATTGGTTTGGTCTGACCCCAGAGTGCTTTCTTCACTATAGATTTATCTGACACACACTCCATCTTTTCAAAAACAATAAACAAAACAATCTCAAACTTCATAACCATTATTTCAACTATATACAAATAAGCAGATATCATTCTGTTCTGTTGTGCAATTTTATATTGTAATCTGCTATGTGCTTCATGGTGGTACTTTAGATGGAAAATCATGGATTTGGAACCCTAATTGGGTCTCACCTGTATTGAATGGTACAACGGGAGACCTACACATCTCTTTTTCTGAAAGATGCTACCCTCCTGGACTTTGTTGATTCCCTTGAGGTACTTGAACATTTCTATCATGTCCCCCCGTCCCTCTTGTCATCAAGGGCATACATATTAAGCTCTGTCAGTCTCTCTTCATATGATTTCTGATGCAGACCCTGCACCATTTTAGTTGCCCTCCTCTGGACTGCTTCCATCCTGTCTATGTCCTTGCGTAGATGAGGTCTCCAAAACTGCACACAGTACTCCAGATGGGGTCTCACCAACTGTCTGTACAGAGGGATAACCACTTCCCTTTTCTACTTATGATGCCCTTCCTATGCATCCCAGTATCCCCTGGCTCTTCTTACTGACTTCTCACATTGCTTACCAACCTTTAGATCATCTGATATGACTACCCCCAAGTCCGTTCCATTTTTGTTGTTGTTAGTACCTCCTGCTACTGTGTACTCTTCTCCTGGGTTTTTGTTTCCCAGGTGCATTACTTTACACTTCTTTGCACTGAATCTAAGTTGCCATATGTCTGACCATTCCTCCAACCTTGCCAAGTTCCTTCTCATCCTTTCTACCCCCCCTTGTGTATCAACTCTGTTACAGATCTTTGTGTCATCTGCAAAGAGGCATACCTTTCCCTCTAGACCTTCTGCAATGTCACCTATAAAGATACAATATTAAAGAGAACTGGACCCAGTACTGAGCCCTGAGGTACTCCACTAGTGACCCCCCTTTCTTCGGAATGTGTTCCACTCACTATTACCTTCTGTGTCCTGTTGTGCAGCCAGTTTGCAACCCAGACTACCACCCTGGGACCCACTCCCAGGCTGGCTAACTTGATTATTAATCTTTTGTGTGGGACTGTGTCAAATGCCTTGCTAAAGTCTAGGTAGGCCATATCCACAGCCCCTCCCTGGTCTATTACTTTGGTCACCCAGTCAAAGAAATCTATTAGATTCATCTGACATGACCTTCCTGCTGTAAATCCATGCTGCTTTGAGTCCTGTGCCCCGCTGGCCTCTAGGTACTCAACAATTCTATCTTTCAGAAGTGATTCCATCATTTTCCCTACCACTGAGGCCAAAATTACAGGTCTGTAGTTTCTCTATTTTCTGGTTTAGGTAACTCCTCCTCATCTTCTTTTGTGAATACTGAGCAAAAGTATTCATTCAGTATCTCTGCCTTTTCACTGTCTACCTCTGCCCACCTTCCCTCTCCCTTATTAATCTTCACTATTCCTCCCTTAACCTTTCTATGCTCCCTAATGTACCTATAAAATGTTTTATCCCCCTTCTTAACTGAATTGGCTATTTTTTCCTCGGTTTGGGCTTTTGCTATTCTGACTGCCTTCCCCACTTCTTTCTGCTTTAATTGATACAGTTCCCTGTTGTGCTCCTTCTGTGATGCCTTATACTTTTTGAATGCAGCCTTTTTCTCCTTAACCTTCCCTGCCACCTCATTGTTCATTGTTGATTTAATTGAGGTGTCTAGTGGCAAACCCCAATCCTTCAATGTCCCTCAGAGCCTGAAAAGAAGACAATGGTCCCTCAATGTCATATTTTTGGTTTCTATGCGAGAATTTGAATCTAAAATGGTATGGACAAAAACAACTAGTGCACATCACCAAAAACCACAATGGTGATGAGCACTACAGTAAAGGAGAAAGCAGCAACGTCTTCTTACTTTCTGTATGTGGGGTGATATGTACTTATTTTTTATGCAAGGGATTATGCCCCCTGTTCCCCCACACCTTCCATAACAAATATAATCTCCACTGGGGGATGACAATGGGATACAGGGGAAAATGTGGGAGGGGCTACTCAAAGGGAGAGACACAAGTCATAACGGGGAGAATGTTGGGCTGGGCAACCTGTGGGTTGTGGGGGACAAAGTCAGGAGATTGGAGGACTGGGAGTGCAATCACAAAAAAAAGAAGAAAGAGCAAAAAAGAAATGATACCTACCCCCCAGCCTGTCCCAAACCTGAGTTCACCAGTTACAGAGGCTGTTACTACAGTCACTACACCAGATGGCCAGCTCATAACTGGTCAGACTCAAAAAGCATTATATTCTGCCAAGATAACTACTACCTATGGAAACGAAAACACTGAAGTTGCAATGTGCTATTAAGTGCACATAGCCCATTTTCCACTTGTTACTTTCATGTCACCCAAATTGACTTGCTTAAATTGATTTGCTATATTCATGGGAAACATTTTTTGTAATCTGTAAAAATGAGTGTAGACAGAGTACTGCTATGTTACACTGGAATATATAGGCATGCTGTATATGTGTATATGTATTAGTCAGTGTGTGTGTGTATATCACAACAATTAGAAAGTACAGTTAGGTGGCTAGTGGTTAGTGCAAAAATTGCTGCTTTTCACATTTCTCACAGCCCACAATGCCATTATTTTGTAGAAGTACTGGTTCTTGCTAGAGCATATTGGATTGGTTACAGATTAGTTAAATATGCATGATTATAGTTTTCTCTTCTTGGTGTTGATGTGCAACTAAATGTTTAAGAGGGTGAAAAAAAGGAGTGAAAACAACTTGCAGAAATGCCTAAGAAAATGTTTGCACATGTGTGACCAGTGTTATGTATATAAAATAAAGTTAATTTTGCCATTTTAATCATTTAGTGCCACCAAACAAAATACACCATCTTTGGGACAGTCACAAGATCTAATGTACTTGAAAGTTTCTTCCTTGTAATTAATGACATTTTCTAGTTATTTCTGAGAAAAAAAAGACTTATTTTTTCATATGTTTTGCCATTGTCCAAATGTCACCACAATTTTGGGTCATTAGATGGTGCCCCAAAGAGTGTTCATGCCAAATTTGCTAGTCCCTATGTCTAAAGACAGTCAAGACATAAACCACCTTTAATAGGAGTTTGAAATAAAAGTGTCTTCTCTACCTAATGACAGTGGCACTGCCATCATGCTATAATAAATAGATACCTAAGCCTGTTTATATGTATACAATGTTTATGGGGACAGCCCAATGTCATAAAAAGTGTTTTTTTTTTTTTTGCATATGTGTGATAAAGTTTAGAACCCAGACTTTACCACTCATACATTGGCTAGGCACTACCTGTCAATCATCCAATCTCAAAAAAATGCCATCTTAGTATATAAAGAGGACATGCATAGGGGACCATTTGTCATACATTATTTATCTACACTTGAGCAGTTTGACCCCAAGCATATCACTTGTGGCATAACCGCTCAAGAAGTCACCTGAGCTCAAACTGTCCTTGTGTAGATAACTAATACATCACAATATAGACACACACATAAAAATACAGAAAAAAATGTGAAGGCAAACACTGATAGAGACAAAGAGATGTAGGGCACACAGTCAGAGACAGAAAGACACTGTGTGGGATTTTCAAATGCCCTAGATCGCCACAAGCCCCAGTATGCCAAAGATACGGCACACAGGGTTTGCGGTGATCTAACAGAATTTGCTATCCCATGTGGCAGCTGGCACAAGTTAGACCAATTTTTTCTGGTCTAAACTGCAGCAATCTTGGAGCCGTTATTACAGAGCTTGTGCCAGATATGTGGTGCAAGCTGACGTAATATGTGGAAACAGTCACAACTCCACCCAAGTTTGTAAAAACAGGTGCAGTTTTGGCAAAGGCATTGGCACACCACCAGAATTTTAGTGCCCTGGTGCAGGGCTGGACGCAAGCCCTGTGCCAGGCTTAGAAAATCCAGCCCACTGTGGTTTATTTCTTTTAAGTTTTAGATAGGGAAAATGGGTCCAGTATACATTAATGCAACAAATTGGTTCCTTATTTTGTTCCTTATCCATCAATTTATTATACATTTTGTCTGAATCACTAAGTATGGTTTAGCACCAATGAAAAATTATTTCAAGCTCAACATGGATAGTAGCCAAGTGCTGATAAATGTAAGTAATTGGGTCACAGAGATATGATTATGCTGTGCTGTGATTAAATTAATGGTTTGACATCTGGTCTTGTCCTATGTATTGGCAATGGCAGTTATGCTATATCATACTGTTAAATCCTACAATCAGACAAAGGACTTGTGGCTTTCTGTTGTTTAGCCACATGAATTGTTGTGAGGCCTTTTGGTATCTTACATTTCTGCTTAAAGCATAGACAGACTAATTTCTTTAATAATGATTTGCAGATATTACCTATGATGCCTTGTATTATGTGTAATATGTACAAGTTATTTCCATAAATAATGCAACTTTTATTTTAGACTATAAAACCAGAAATTAACCTCAAAGTTTTGCTAACATGTTCTAACTAGGTCACGGTAGCAGGTCTGTTGGTGTACCAGTAGCGCCACCAGTCACAATGCTGGAAACCTGGGTTCAGGAATGAGTCTGGGTTGTCAGGGGCTGGCTGAGAGGAGGAGGTTTGAGCATCTCACAGGACACTCTCCTCCAGGGGGGTTGCCACATTGCGCCATCCCCTCCACTGGTGAATGCACTGGCGTGGCTCAGGACTAGCAATATGTGGGGAGGCTAGGACACCATTAGGTACTTGACTGACACTTGTGTCAACATGTCAGCAGCCTGGAATTCTGTCCTTGTCCTAGCTGTTGCTAGCCTTGCTTGTAGAGCAGAAAGCAGCTAACTAAAAGAAGCTACATTTTCTTATTAATTTAAAACTTATATCTTAGCAGGAGTCAGTATCTGTTAAGATTAAGTAGACAGATAACTTTATTAGAAGTAGAAGGGGTCTTATTTAGGGTTAAAAAAAAGAAAGAAAGTCAGTGTGTGTTCTGTGCAGGGAAGGGTACTGTATCAGCTGACTTTGCTAAACCAGTAGGAGGAAAGAGAGCTTACCTGGGGGTGTGGTTTAGACACTATAAAAGCAGGTGAGTCAAATTACAACTTCCTGTTGCTAGCCTTTTTTCTTACTAGTTGCCCTCCATCCCACCCACCCAAAGCCAGTTCTACTTTTATAGCCACTGGATTTGATTGTTAACAGTAACTTCCTGTTTGGCAGTAGGAAGGAAAGGATCAT
Source organism: Neoceratodus forsteri (assembly GCA_016271365.2). Lineage (NCBI taxonomy): Eukaryota > Metazoa > Chordata > Ceratodontiformes > Ceratodontidae > Neoceratodus > Neoceratodus forsteri. The sequence continues at coordinate 159,249,502 of CM028138.1, forward strand.
AGAGAAACACTGGTTTTGTCAACCCTAAAGGAAAAAAGTAGCTCACCCTCCCTTCCCCTCCCTAGCTGCTGGTGGTCTGATATTGAGCAAGGAAGAAGGAGGCTACTGAAGACGATAGGAAGTTGCTGTCCCAAAACAGGAAGGGTGAGAGTTGTAAGGAGAGGAGAGAATAAGCATCCAGAGAAACAGTAGAGAGGACACAAAATAAGACATGATAGGAGTGGTGCAGTGCAATGGCTGTGCGGCGGCAGTGTTCCGGGAGACATTCTGGAGGCTGCGATGCTGCCCTATTTGCAGGCACCTCTCTGGTCTGAGAGAGGAGGTTGCCCGTCTCCAGGCTGACCTGGCTAGTATTCATGAAACCTCCTCCCCCACCCAGGGACCACCAGGGCCAATGCCACTACCTCAGAGGTTGCCAAGAAAGAGGAGAGGTTGGACCAGGGTGGGCTCAAGTAGGGAGAGGGTGGTGAAACAGAGTTGCATTGCTCCAGCTGTACCTCTCCACAATTCATTCACTCTTCTGGTGGATAGTGGTTCCTCTATGGAGGTACCTGCAGTGGAGACCAAGGAGGATGCTGGGAACCTTCACAAAAGAGACCCACAGGAGGGAGGCATGGGACCCCACAGGGGAAGAAAACAACTCCTGGTGGGGGACTCAATTATAAGGGGGTTAGAAATGGGGGAGGAAGGGGAGAGGGAGGTGAGATGCCTTCCTGGTGCCATGGCTTGGAGGGACAGGAAGCGAATCCTCAGGATCATGGGAGGAGCTGCACAAGGGAGGGAGCTGGATGTCATTGTCCACCTAGGGACAAATGACCTGGCTAGAATAGGGTTAGAGCAGTGCAAGAGGAGTTTGTAGAGTTGGGAAGGGCCTTAGACAAGTAGCGCGCTCGGTAACCTTCTCGGAGGTGCTGCCTGTCTATGGCAAGGGAGATGCTAGGGTACTCTCACCAGGGAATTCAATGAGTGGTTGAAAACTGGTGTGGAGCTCAGGGTTTTGGCTTCATTGGGGACTGGGGAGCTACCTGGAGGATACAGACCTATACTGGTGCGATGGTCTGCATCTGTCCAGGGGGAGCCAGGATCCTAGGTGAGAGGTTTAAATGCTTCATTGGCAAGCTTAAACTAACAAGGGAGGCCCTGAAAAGGAGCAGCGAAATCCGAGCCTCCCACCACAAAACATGGTGATTAGTGAGGTAAACACCAAGGTACAGAAGTTATTAGGGAGCAGAACAGATTTAAATGTAAAGAAGGCAAAGGCAGTAAGGACAAAAATGGGGCTAAAAGGGATAAGGCTATCAAAAAGTGGAGGGTGATGAGTGCCAATGCCCATAGTCTGTGTAACAAGCTCCCTGAACTAGTGGCCTTGATGGAAGAGGGTTGCCTGGATATTGTGGCAGTCACAGAAACATGGTACACAGAGAACCATGACTGGGATGTCATCATACCAGTATACACAATCTACAGGATGGACAGGGAGGGTAAAAGAGGAGGAGGAGGAGTAGCTCTCTATGTAAAGGAAGGGACCAAAGCAACAGAACTAAAGAGTAAACAGGGAGCAGATGAGGCACTTTGGGTCACCCTGGAGACAGGAAATGGCACCACAATCCGCATGGGGGTTGTATACAGACCCCCATCTCAGGGGGAGGGAAGAGACAAGGAAATGATAGAAGGCTTTCTTAGAATGGCAGAAAAAGGGGAGATATCGTTGATGGGGGGACCTGAATATGCCAGATGTTAACTGGAGCACCTTTCCTGCAGGCACATCCAAGAGCAGGGTCATTCTTGATGCCCTACAGGGGGCATGCCTCAGACAGCTAGTATTGGAACCCACTCGGAAGGGAGCAATCTTAGACCTGGTACTCTCAAATGGGGATGGAGAAAGAATCTCAAATTTAGAAGTGGGTAGCCATCTGGGAACAAGCGACCACCAAACAGTGTGGTTCACAATAAACACATACAATCAAGTCATACAATCAAGCCATACAAAAGCAAGAGTATTGGACTTTAGGAGGGCTGACTTTGGGAAAATGAGAGAGTGCCTCAGAAAAGCACTAGCAAACAGGCAAGAAGGACGGGTGGAGGAACAATGGGGAGTGATCAAAACAGCCATCACAGAGGCAACAAGCCTTTGTGTAAAGCAAATCAATAAAACACAACGAAGGAAAAAAACACTATGGTTCTCAAAAGAGGTGGCAGGGAAGATTAAGAAGAAAAGGACAGCATTCAGGAAATATAAGGAAACGCAGAAGGAGCAGCACAGAGAACTTTATCAGTTAAAGCAGAAAGAGACTGGGAAGGCAGTCGGAATAGCAAAGGCCCAAACCGAGGAAAGGATAGCCAATTCTGTTAAGAAGGGGGATAAGACCTTTTATACAGAGTGAAGAAAGACCAAAGGAGGGATACTGAAGCTTAATAAAGGGGAGGGGAGGGAATGTGGGTAGAGGGTGACAGTGAAAAAGCAGGGATACTGAACGAATATTTCTGCTCAGTATTCACAAAGGAAGATGAGGGGGAGTTACCTAAACCAAACAAGAGAAACACTCTGAAGATGGGGGGCGATACCAGTCCATTTACAGAAGAAAGGGTTCTGAAAGAACTAATAAAATTGAAGGTGGACAAAGCAATGGGGCCTGATGGGATTCACCCAAGAATTCTAAAAGAACTAAGGGTAGAACTAGTGACACCGCTGACTACTCTCTTTAACAAATATGGGAGGATGGGGTGGTATCCGAGGACTGGAGGAGGGCAGATGCGATTCCTGTTCACAAAAGTGGAAGCAGGACAGAGGCAGGAAACTACAGACCAGTTAGTTTGACCTCAGTGGTAGGGAAAATGATGGAATCACTTCTGAAGGAAAGAACTGTTGAGTACCTAGAGGCCAGTGAGGCACAGGACCCAAGGCAGCATGGATTCATGATGGGAAGGTCGTGTCAAATGAATCTAATAGATTTCTTTGACTGGGTGACCAAAGTAGTAGACCAGGGAGGGGCTGTGGACTTGACCTACCTAGATTTTAGCAAGGCATTTGATACAGTCCCACACAAAAGATTAATTCACAAGATAGCCAGCCTTGGAGTGGGTCCCAAGGTGGTAGCCTGGATAAAAAATTGGCTAGACAACAGGACACAAAGGGTAGTAGTAAATGGAGTACACAGTGAAGAAAGGAGGGTTACTAGCGGGGTACCGCAGGGTTCAGTACTAGGACTGGCCCTTTTTAATGTCTTTATAAGTGACATTGCAGAGGAACTGGAAGGAAAAGTATGTCTCTTTGCAGATGACACAAAGATCTGCAACAGGGTTGATACACAAGATGGAGTGGAAAGGATGAGAAGGGACTTGGCAAGGTTGGAGGAATGGTCAAATGTATGGCTGCTCAGATTCAATGCAAAGAAGTGCAAGGTAATGCACATGGGAAACAAAAACCCAGGGAAGCGTACACAATGGGGGTGAGATACTGCCAACAGTAAAAATAGAAAGGGACCTGGGGGTAATTATATCAGATGACCTAAAGGTGGGCAAGCAATGTGAGAAGGCAGTAAGGAAGGCTGGGGATACTGGGATGCATAGGAAGAGGCATCAACAGTAGAAAACAGGAAGTTGTTATCCCTCTGTACAGACAGTTGGTGAGACCCGTCTGAGTACTGTGTGCAGTTCTGGAGACCCCATCTCCGCAAAGACAGAGTGGAGGCTGTCCAGAGGAGGGCAACCAAAATGGTTCAGGGTCTGCACCAGAAGACATATGAAGAAAGACTAAAGGAGCTTAATATGTATACCCTTGAGGAAAGAAGGGAGAGAGGGGACATGATAGAAACTTTCAAGTACCTCAAGGGAATTAACAAAGTCCAAGAGGGTAGCATCTTCCAGAAAAAGAGATGTGCAAGAACAAGGGGGCACAATTTGAAGATAGAAGGGGGACAGCTCAGAGGTAATGTGAGGAAGTATTTTTTCACTGAGAGGGTTGTGGATGCATGGAACAGCCTCCCTGAGGAGGTTGCACAGTCAAGAACAGTGGGGGACTTCAAGAATGCATGGGACAGGCATAAGGCAGTCCTAGTGGGGGGTAGGAGGAAGTAAGCTATTGGTTAACTAGGATCTGCAGCTCATCTGTTAGGTAGGAAAATGGGCAGACTAGATGGGTCAAGTGGTCCTTATCTGCCATCAAATTCTATGTTTCTATGTTTCTATGTTGTGACAGCATCCTCAGGGGTAGGGCGCTGTAGGGGGGGCAAGAAGGTTAACCCCCCCACTCCTGTGCAGCATGATCCCCCATGGGGGGGGGACGCAGATAGATGGTACAACTACCAATCCACCAAGCCTTGCTGGCAGTGATGTGATAAAATAAAATAAAAAAATAACTAGGTTATGGCATTATTACAATAACTCTGCCAATCTAACAAACAGTTATAACAAGAAGCACTAATTCGTAATAAGATAGGCTAGCTATCTTTCGGTTATTGTGCCATAAATAGGATACCACTTAGTATTAGGTCACAGTCTTCAATCAAAGCCTTTAGGGCTAAACTGAAAATGCATCCTCAATGCCAAAATATATGTGTTTGTTAATCTTATTGATGAGTTTATAGATTATATTTCTATGTTTATGACTGTGACCAGTTTTTACGTTCGCTAGCGTGCATGCACAAGGAACGTTTTGGGAGAGTAGCACACTTTGGAGGTGTGCTTCTCCAACCAATGTCTGCTCCTTGAGCAGGCATGGCGTCCTGCACCAATGGGTGTGGGAGCTCTGTATGACAGAGGTGGTCTTCTGCTTCAAAACACACCGCTGCCATACCAAGCACCGTAGTGCGACGACCCTCGTGTCATCGCTCCCCAGCGGCGTGTCACGCCCGCCCCCAAAGCTTTGGTGCCATGCTGGGAGCCCACCCCAGCATGGCAAACATCCACTTTGTTTGGTCGGCAGGGGTGCCCAATCCCCTTCGGCTCCTCAGCCTCCTGTAGTTTGCCGGCAGGGGTGCCCAATCCCGTTGGCTCCTCAGCCCCCAGCCATCTTCTGCCACGCTGGAGCCCACCCCAGCGTGGCAAACATCCCACGTCATCGTTTTTTGTTTACCTGTAAAGAAAAAACTGTCCGCGACACGTCTCCCAGTCCCCCTCCACAACCGCACCCACCACTCGCACCCAGCCTCCCCACACACCCCACCCCATACTTACCTCCGGACTCCGGCACGACGATCTTCGGTGGATCAGGAACACGTCTGCACTCTTTGAAGGTGACCGCGAACTGAGGAAATGCCGGTAAGCTGTATAATGGGCTAGATGGGGAGGGTTCAACTTTTGCATATCTCAGGCATTTTTTGGAAATTTTGCAACATTTTCAACATGGGGTTTTTGGGACCCCTTCTCATGAATGATGTCACTGTCATGGCGTTATTCGGTCCGAAGGGTGATTTCACAGTCACTGCGCGCAGTCACTGCATGAAATCACCCTTCGGGCCTGAATAGCACCATGACAGTGACATCATTCATGAGAAGGGGTTTCAAAAACCCCATGTTGAAAATTTGGTGCAAAAATTCCTAAAAATGACTGTTTTACGAGCATGCTTTGCGCAGTTCCTACGCACGCTTGTACGTTTGTGAATTTTCAATATTTTCATTCCAGATTTTCAACATTGCCATTTTACCACACCTCCTCATGAGCAGTACAGCTGTCATTTTTCACATCCTGCCCAAAGCGTGTTTCGCCCATGTAGTGCACAATGCGCAGTCGGTGTGCGAACTCAATGTATGGGACACATTAAGAAAATCACAGTGACACTGTTCATTAGCAGAGGTTTTAAAATGCCAATGTTGACAATTTGGTGACAAATTCCTAACAATGACTGTTTTTCGACCGTGCATTGCACAGTTCCCACGCACGCTCCTAGCTTTGTGAATTTTCAATATGTCCACTCCAGATTTTCAACATTGCCATTTTACCACACTTCCTTATGAGCAGTACTGCTGTCATTTTTCACATCCTGCCCAAAACTTGTTTCTGCCTATGTAACGCAGAATGGGGGTAACAAAAAGGTCTTGCCGACAATTTATTGTGCAAATACCAGCAATTGCACAGGGCATTAGGGTACAGCACCATACATGCCAAACACCACTGCAAATACCTGCAAGCGAACGTTCAGCATTGACAAATGCTTGTTATTATTAAGTTGGTCTGTTTTATAATGTTTGGTTTTGCACTTCAGAATCAGGCTATGCTGAAAAAGGAAAAGAAACGTTGCTTACAGCATATATACAGTACCTGAATACCAAAATAAGTCATCATCCAAGACTTTCAACATTCACAACAGTATCTATTCAGCATAAGAGCCACTATTTCTGTATGAAGCAAGCATTTGTCAGTACCAAATGTTTGCTCGCTGGTATTGGCATTGGTACTGCAGGAGTTGGAGAGATGCATAATAGGAATGGCAGGGAAGTATTAAACTAACCCCAACCCCCACCCTCCCAGAGACTGATAGGCATTTGGGTGTGTGCCTTTGGGTCGTCAGCTATAATGCTCATACCATTCCACCTCACTCCACCCTGCAGACACTGACAGGTGTTGCAATGTGCTTTGAGGTATTCAGCCCTTACGCCTACCCTGTTCCACAAGGAAATACGCTGAGATGGGTGAAGTAGAGGAGAATGGGATAAACACTGGGGCCGAAGACCCCAAGGCACACCTCGATGCCTGTCACTGGCTGCAGGGGAGTGGCGATGGAATGGTGTAAGCATTATGGCTGATGACCCCAAGTCACATCCCCGATGCCTGTCAGTCTCTACAAGGTGGGGAATTATGGTTGGAAACCTTAATGCCCTGGGCATTTGCAGGTATTTTCGCTCCAAGTTTTCAACATGGGGTTTTTCAGACCCCACCTCATGAACAGTGGTACTATCATTTCATTGCTCAATCCTGAAAGGTGGTTTCATGCAGTGAGTGTGCCATTAGACTACACAGGTGTGAAAACACATTTTGGGCAGGATGTGAAAAATGACAGCTGTACTGGTCATGAGGGGGTGTGAAAAAATGGCAGTGTTGAAAATCTAGAGTGAAAATATGAAAATGGGTGAAGTTATGAGTGTGCATAGAAACTGCACAATGCACGCCTGTAATGCAATCATTTTTTTGAATTTTGTTCACCAAATTTTCAACATGGGCATTTTGGGACATCCCCTCATGAGCAGTGCCACTGTGATTTTGTTAATCTGTCCCAAAAGTTGATTACCCACAGTGACCGCACCATTCTGCACCACAGGTGCGAAAACACATTTTGGGTAAGGTGTGAAAAATGACAGCTGTACTGTTCGTAAGGAGGTGTAGAAAAATTGCAATTTTGAAAATCTGAAGTGAAAATTTTAAAAATTAGTGAAGTTACAAGCATGCATAGAAACTGTGTAACACACGCTCGTAACGCATTCATTTTTTGCAATTTTTTCACCAAATTTGCAACATGCTTTTTTTTGGGATCCACCTCATGAACAGTGGCACTGTGTTTCATTAATTGGTCCCAAACAGTGATTATGCACAGCAACCACAAAATCACCTTTCGGGACTGAGTAACCAAATGACAGTAACAGTGTTCATGAGGTGGGGTCCCAAGAACCCCATGTTGAATATTTGGGGACAAAATTCCTAAAAATAGCTGAGATATCAACTTAAGTTGAACCCCCCCCATTGACTCCCATTATACAGCTTACTGTCATTTCTTCAGTTTGCCCGTTGGCTTTGAAGAGTGCAGATGTGTCCTGGCCCATAGAATATTACTGCTCCTGACCTCCAGAGATAAGTATGGGGTAGGGGAGTGTGGGGAGGTGGGTCTGCAGAGGGAGGGTGGGGTGGGGAGGGGAATGGTGCAATGGCAAGGGACCATTTTCTTTTTTTACAGGGTGAAAAAAGACTTCAGGGATGGTTTTCTTTATTTTACAGGTTACCAAAAATATTTAGGCACACTGGGGTGGGATCCCAGTATGCCACAATAGTGCATGTGTGTGTATGTTGGGGGGACATGCTGACATAGGGATTGGGCACTCCATCGTTGGCACTTGAAATGTTCAGGTAGGTGAGGGGGTCATCTGACACCAGGAGTGGGCACCCCAGTGTCAGAAACCTAAATAAAAAAATGTTTTGGCACATTGGTGTGGGCTCCCAGTATGTCACATTAATGGGGGGAGAGAGGATACATGCTGACACAGGGATTGGGCACTCTGATGTCAGCTTTCTGGGAAGTGTGTGGTGGGCAGCAGGATCCACCAATGTGGAAAGCCATGCCATGGCTCATTTATTTATTTATTGAAATGGTTCTCCAGGAAAAGCACACCAAACAAACAAGGTGCTCAGCGGCAGGAGCTGACAAGAACTGTAACTCCAGCCATGCACATTACCGTGCACTGTAATGTGCATGGCCAGAGTTTTGTCAGCCGCTGCTAACAAAGAGAAGAAGCTTGCCAGTTCATTGGTGCCTGAGGGACAAGCCCCATAAAGCATCAACTCATAACCATCCCTTATTAGAGTGGCACTTTTCTTTCAAGTGAAGACTGCTTCCCTCAAACTGCTGTCATAGACAGCTCACTGATTCATTGGTGCCTGAGGTATGAGCCCCATAAAGCATCAGCTGCATTGGGCAGAAACTCACACACCTCTAAAATGTTGTACTGTGTCAAGATGTTTCTTGCACACGCGCGGCAGCAAACATAAAAAAGAAATAATGGGCTATCCTTGAAATTTGTCATCATTACAACTATTGTACTTTATGTATGTCTAACACAGGTTCTATCTGCCATGAAAAATAATCTATTATCCACTAAGTTTACCATTACTAATGTTATTTAATATTCATCTACTAGGTCCCTCTTTCTGTCTGCAGTGAAAACTGTCCTCCTGGATACAGGAAAGCACCTAGAAGAGGTCAGCCAGTATGCTGCTATGACTGTAGTCCTTGTTCTAAGGGTGAGATCACCAACCATTCTGGTGGGTATTCTTAACAAATGTATGGCTAATGCTAATATTATTAAGCTATCCCACTGTTTATTTGCCCTGAGTGCCACTGATGCAATATCTGCTATTGCCTCACATTTAACAAATGAGTTAATATTTTACTCTTGTTATCTAGACTCAAATAACTGTCTCCGCTGTGAAGATGATAAATGGTCAAATGATAAACTGAACATGTGCATCCCTAAAGCTGTGGAGTTTTTGTCCTATGAAGATCCACTGGGACAAATCTTATCTGCATTATCCACTGTATTTTGTTGCATTACTATCGCCATCCTGATTGTCTTCATTAAGTTCCGAGACACTCCAATAGTTAAGGCCAATAACCGTGAACTCAGTTACCTTCTACTCCTGGCACTAATACTATGCTTCATGTGTTCTTTGATATTCATTGGTTGTCCAAAGAAAATCAATTGCATGATACGTCAGGCTGCTTTTGGGATTATATTTTCCCTTTGTGTCTCTTGTATTTTGGCAAAAACCATCATTGTGATTATTGCATTTAGTGTGACAAATCCTGACAGCACGTTACGGAGGTGGGTAGGATCCAAATTGCCCAACTGCATAGTACTTATCAGTGTGCTTCTTCAAATTGTCATATGTATCATATGGCTGTATAATTATCCACCATTTGCACAACTCAACATGATGTCAGAAGAGGGGAAAATAATAATAGAATGTAATGAAGGATCAACACTAACTTTTTGGCTCATGCTAGGTTACATAGGCTTTTTGGCCAGTGTCTGCTTTATGGTTGCCTTCATGGCAAGAAAGTTACCCAGTAGCTTCAATGAAGCCAGATTTATAACTTTCAGCATGCTTGTATTTCTAAGTGTTTGGCTGTCATTCATTCCAGCCTACCTCAGCACAAGAGGTAAATATGTAGTGGCTGTGGAGATATTTGCCATCCTTTCCTCCAGTGCTGGGGTGCTTAGCTCAATATTTTTTCCAAAATGTTATATTATACTGTTGAGAGCAGAACTGAATACTCGGGATAAATTAATAGGGAAGAACAAGAGTAACATAAAATAAAGGAAAAAGTATATGTTCAAAATAAACGCCAATAGTTCTGATGCTGGCACATGATATTATTTTCTTAGAACACACTGCAGGATGACTGAGATATGATGGAAGACATTATACTCATTGAAAGCCCACTCCTTAACTTTTAATTTAAACAATGTAGCAGTTATTTGCCACGTGAGTATGACATTGGCTAGCATCTATGTTATCAATTTCTCTCCTTTGCAAAATAAATGTCACTCTGTTTTAAACCTGCTTATAAAGTTGGCTTCTATCAGTTGTCTGAGTAAATCTCAAATATTATAGCACAATTTTAAAATAACTGCTTGAAATGAAGCATTCTGCTTTGCTAGAATGTATCCAGAATGGTTATGTTAAAAATATTATAGCCTTATGCACAATAAAACCATTTGAATTTAAACAATAAAAAATTAACAAAATAATTATTATTTAAATATTTAATTGGTATAATAAAATAAAGGTACTTCAGAGAGTGGGATAGTTAAGAAATAATGCATGATGGTGTACCTTTGCTTGGGGTAATGGTATACTTCAGGTGGGTTAAAGCACTAGATCAAAGACTGAATGCTTGTACCACTCAAGAAGTGCCATTATCCTAGTGCAAAGCATGCCCTGAGATGTCTCATTGTGATTATGATATCCCTTTAGTAAGTAAGATATTTTAAAACAAAAACTTTTTTGTTTTAACTATTCTGAAAGTTACAAAAATGTAACATTGATTTGTTGACCATGAAAAAAGTCACAGTAGTTTTGCCTTCTGGCCTGTAGGTAGTAGCAATGATGCATATAAGCAGTTGTTTTTGCTTATAAAAGTACTGGCTGGAGTGACAGTAGAGGGCGGCTTCAACAGCAGTGTAGTTGCAGTCAGCAGTTACGAGACTTACTGTGAAAGGCTATGTGGAGTTTGGTAGAAAGATAATTAAAAGGCACCTCTGGGCCTTGTAGAAGATATCATGACTGGTAGCTAGTTAGCCTCATTAGAGATCCTAGTTTGGCAGCAGTTTAATGAGTCACAGAGAGCAGCAGTTTTTTCCAAGTGTCTCTATAGGGTTTGTCTGAAATGTCAAGATCAGTGAGGGATCTGAGGCTGGTGGCAGTTTGAGGAGCATCAGGTGCTGCAGTTATTTTTTAAAGGTCTTTCTGGCCCTTGTCTGAAGTGTCAAGATCAGTCAGGGAGGCAGTATAGCGCAGTGGGTTAAGGCTCTGGGCTGCAGATCTGGAGACCTGGTTTGAATCCCACAGCTGCCTAGTTGAATACTGTCTGATCCTAAGCAAGTCGCTTAACATCCTTGTGCTCCCAGGTTACATCTGGAAACAAGCTTCAGTTTAATGTGCTACTCCTGGTTAAACAATGTTCCCTATCTGGCTTCGGTGGTATATCTGGGCATTGTGTAAAAGTGCCATGGTTGACAGTAAGTTGGAGAGTCCCTCTGGGGACTATACAGCAGGTGGAGCAATGATTTATTTACAGTTGTGGGGAAAGACATACATGCCAGTTGTGGTCTGTAATCAGGAGCCTGGAATCAGCAGTACACAGTGAGTGAAATGATGTCAGGGAAGACATCGCTAGTATGTTAATTGTCGGTAAAATGTATGTTAGGGTAATGATTTTGTTGGGAAACAAGTCAGTACAGGTCATGGGACTTTTTCCAGTGCAGGAAAATCAGCACTATATTCTATGCTCATCAGCTTATCAGAAATCTACATTTTTGTACCCATCTCTTATAAGCAATAAGGATGTAATCAGAAATAATGAAGCCATTCTCTTTGCATAGCTGTAAACTCAAACTATCCCTAAAATATTTAAATTTCTATAAGATTCTTATGTGAACTCTAATAAAACTGGTAAGTATCAATGGCAACTCAAAAGGCACTAACAAAGTAATTCAGTTTGTTGTGAGTAGCCTTTATTTAACTGAAAGTTGAAACTTTTTACTAGTTATTAATTAGTTTGTTCCATCAAATCAGTACAGTTCTGATCAAAAGCTATACAAGAAGATACAATCATCTGGAATTACAGAAAAATGTGGAACTTTTTTCTTAAAGCTTTCAGCATCATCAGTTTAAAAATTGTACAGAATAAAATTATGCGTCATCTATACTATACCCCTAGTCATCTACTAAAAATGGTTTTGAGGTCAAATTATAATTGCAGCATATTAACTCAGAAAAAAAGTAATGCACTGTGTATATTTTGGAACTGAAGACTAATCCAAGATTTTTTAATGAAATTTAATGACTTCTTTGAAATTTTGATTTGATTAAAGATAAATTCAGCCTGTTGCTGAAAAAGCCCTTGAGTCTCTTGGGGGTACATGTTTAAGATTCTGGAGCACTATAGAATTCCACAAGATTTTATCAGGTGTGTAAGACTACTTTACTCCCAATCCTCTGAACAAATCCAAGTTTTTTTCTTTGTCTAATGGCTCGAGGCAGGGTTGTCCCCTCTCCCCATTTTTAACCTATATTTAGAACCCTCTTGTAATTAAGTTCAATTTAAACAATAATGTACAGGGCATCCCCTCTGGAGATAAGAAATACATGCTGTCCCTTTATGTGAAAGACATCTTATTACTTGTCCAACACTTGGTTGACTCCATCACGGCTGATCTCAGGGAAATGGAGGCATTTGGAAAGATCTCCCACTGTAAGCTCAATGTCTGCATAACTGTAGTTTTCCCTTTAAACCACAAGGTCAGAGGATAAGATTTAACTCATTTGGGTCTTGCCCGATCTTCTACCTCTGTGCTGTACTTGGGTAGACACATTTCTACCTCCTGGCACCACATGGTAAAGGGGAATGTAATGTCCCTGTTAACGAGAATGCAGCAAGACTTCCATAGATGGTCCACTTTCCCTCTAACTCTCTGGGGAAGGATAAACATTATTAAGCTGATAGTTCTCCCTAGACTCCTCTATCCCCTAAGTATGCTCGCTATTAAACTCCCTCCACAGTGGTTCCATTCATTGCATCAAACTATCTCAGCTTTCTTTTGACAAGGAAAACTGTCTTGGGGAAGGGGGGGATATACCATGCTGGCTACCTCTAAATTGATGTGTGGCCTTGGTCTCCCAGATTTTTTTGTACTACATGCTGCCCAGGTGGCTAAATATTTTAAGAGGGGCACACCTTCAGGTGCAGAAACTGCTGATGCCAGTCCTAGTACACAAACCATCAACATGCTGGAAAATACTGCAGCTGTAGAAACGGATAATGCCAGTGCACACATGACAACCGCACTGGAAAACATACTTTCAGAAAGGGCCCCTGTCAGCACACAGCCAATCACCATGCTTGTAAACAATGTTCACTCTGCTGCAGACTCCATCGGTGGTCATGAACAGAAAAAAGCCAGCAAAAAACTGGATATAAACATAGAGCACTTCAATGTGGTGTACTATTCCAACAGTTTTTACATAGGACAAGTAAAATCATTTAATGAAAAGACACTTGAAGGCTGGGTCCATGGTGATGAGCAAAGGGGTTTATGTGGCATGCTGGCAACCCGGGTTCACACCCCGAGCCTGGGTACCAGAAGTGGAGACCGGTAGGGAGGGGATTCACAAGCATCCATTGGATGCTTCACTCTCAGGGGTGTGGGTCAAGCTTGGGCTCCTGGAAGTGGATTGGGGATGAGCTTCTGGGGTGTGAAGCCTTGACGCACCCTCCCATATGTCCCCAACTCAGGATGTCATCCTTACATAGGCTACTGTGTGAGGCAAACCAAGAAAACATGAAAATGGGCCCCATGCTGATCAGATGATGATCACCTGACCCACACCACCACGAAGCCCCAGACAGTCCAGACTGACCCGGCGGCATCCTTCAGGGATACATAATTGCACCTCCTGGCACTTCCTCCTTGAAGGAGAGAGACCCTCTCAGCATAGGGAAATGTTGGGTTACCCCAGTAAGGTCACAAGACCAGGTCAGGAAATGGTGGTTTACAGTCAAGGTGGTGGTGTGGTGGGCATTGGCTCTCTGAAGGAGTGGCTGGCAGGGGTGCCAGGGGAAGGAGCATAAATAGATAAGACAAAAAAAAAAAAAGAAAAGACAATTGAATCTAGCTTTCTGCATCAACATGGGGATGATCTCTTCACATGGTCCCGACATGATGATCATTATAATCTAAGAAGGAGGTAACTTTTCTATGGACCAATAAACATGTGTGGCAAGCCACCTTTTAAACTTCCACCTGAAGAATCACAGACAATCGATGAAAAATATGAGAAACACAAACAAAGGTGGAATTAAGTATTGCAGGATACTTTGGGATTGAAAATGGGCTGTCTGGACTACATTTTGTGGACATTAAAGGTTATAACTTCTGAGGGCAAAAACAGAAAGAGTTATGTGCAGTAAAATAAAGAAAGGGGATACTTTATGGGATAAAGTTCAATTATATTTATTGTTCAAAGTTTTTTCCATACCTGTACATGTCTACTACTTTTTTTAAGGTTTGCCATACCATTTCATCAAAATTCATTATTAGTAGTAAACTTTTTAAACTTACAGCAGCTGACTGGTGTCCTTTGAGCATGCATCACGACCATTTGGTGTCTACCAGTACATATGCCATGGTGAACATTCTTGTTCTTAATTGTCTTTAAGGCAGTTATCTTACTTCATGTCCACTTTTTTAACAGTTTGATCATGGTATCTCAAAATACATTTAAATTTTATTAATTTGATTATTATTACTAAACTTTTTTTAACTTACGGGAGGTGTTTGGTGTCCTTTGTACACGCAACAGAACCATTTGGTGCCCACCAGTACCTATGCCACAGCTAGCATTCATTTTCTCTGATGTCTTTAAGGCAGTTATCTTACCACATGCATACTTTTTTTCCAGTTTGATCATGGTATCTAAAAATAAATTTTAAATTGAATTTATTGTGGAATTAAAAATGTGGCCTTCATGTCATACTTTGGTAAAACATTTTCATGAACACACCCAGTACACTAATACAAATTGATAGAAAACACACAATGAATTAAAAGGCAAATGCACCCCACCGGGTGCAAAATCACTCCTTCCCATGCCCAGCTGTTTCCTCGCCTCCCCCTATGCCACCTCCCATGCCCCTTCTGCCCCTGGCCCCTCTTGTCCAGCATATTCAACATCTCCCCAACCATTCCAGCCCCTCTAGTGTTGCACAAGGTGGAGGGGGGCAGATCCCTGTGGTAATTCCTGCTGGTGCACCATATGTTGGTGCTCGTCTGTGGCTACAACAACTCCTGGGTTTTTGGCACAGATAAAATTGGGTGCCGGGTCCCTACACAGCCAGAGTTCCCAGCAGCCTTGAGTGATGCAATTTGCATAACTCTAAGGGTTCTTTGAAAATTGAGCCCAATGTCTACATTGTATTGTGTAGTGAAAGTACGTACAGTGCTCCATGTGGCAGAAGCACAGATGCTAGCTGCAGAAACATCCTCACAATATGCAACAGAAGTGGATACACCAAGAAGCATAGAACTTGCCAGCAGAAAAGGACCTGTATTTTCATCTAGACTGCTCTATTCTTCCTTGCCTTTTACAAAACCCTGGTCCTATTTGATCACCAATGTTCCTCCCACCTCCCTTTCATCTATTATGCCCATGTGCCTGTCCCACTCATGCTTGAAGCACCCCGCTCTCTTTGCCTCCACCACTGCTTCTGGCAGGCTGTTCCTGTGTTCCAGGAATCTACCACCCTTTCTCTGAAGAAGTATTTCCTCAAATCCTCTTAAACTCCCCCCCCCAACTTTACTGCATGCCTCCAGGTTCTGATGCTCAGCCTCCACTGAAACAGACTACCCACCTCACCTTGCTCACCCTCGTGAGGTACATAGAGATCTTGAACATTTCCCATCTTGCTCTCCTCATCCAGGGAGTAGATGTTGAGCTCCTGTAGCCTCTACTCATATAGTTTCTTGTACAACCTCCAAACCATTTTGGTAGCCCTCCTCTGGACCGCTCCCCCCCCCCGTCAGTGTCCTTGCTGAGGTGTGGCCTCAAGAACTGACACAGTACTTTTGGGTAGGTTCCCACCAGTGAGCAATACAGTGGCAACACCACCTCCCTTCTCCTGCTAAAATGCCACCTCTCTATGCACCCCAGCAACCCACTAGCCTTGCCTTCTGCCTTGTCACACTGCCCCGCCACCTTGAGATCATCAGATATGATTACCCGAAGTTCCCTTTCTTGCTTAGTGACTGTCAATATCTCACCCCATCTTGTAAACAGTTCTCAGGTTCTCCCTCCCCAGGTGCATGATTGCACTTTTTGGCATTGAAACCCAGCTTCCACACTCTAGACCACTCCTCTAGTTTCCCAAGATCCCTTTGCATTCCCCCCACTTCCTGAGTGTCCACCCTGGTGCATATTTTTGTGTCATCTGCAAAGAGATCTACCTCACCTCCAGTTCCTCCACAATGTCATTTTTGAAGAATTGAAGAGGACTATTCCCAGTACTGATCCCTGTGGCACCCCACTGGTCACTCTCCCATTCCCTGAGTGTCTGCTGTTTACCACCAACCTCTGGTTTCTATCCTTCAATCAGTCTGATACTCCGCTTCCCACCTTCTCCTCAACTCCCAGGCTGCTAAGTTTCTTTATTAGTCTTCTGTGCAGAAGTGTCAAAAACTTTACTGAACTCCAGATATGTCACATCCACTGCCCTCCCCAATCCATCTTCCTAGTCACACAGTCAAATAAATCCTTGAGATTTGTTTGACATGACTTCCCCCCTGTGAACCTGTGCTGCTGGTGATCCTTCAGCCTATTTGCCTACAGGTACCCCATCAGCCTCTGCTTCAGCAGGGTTTCCATTAATTTCCCCACTGCTGATGTGAGACTGACAGGCCATTAAATGTTAGCCTCCTCCCTGCTGCCACCCATGTGCAGAATGGTCTCATCAGCTCTCCTCCAGTCTCCAATGAGATGCTGATTAGCCCTGCCAGAGGGACAGCTAGTGCCTTATTCCGCTCATTAGACCCCCTGGGTGAATTCCTTTGAAGCCATCTCTTTCATCATTTCACTCATGTACCTGAAGAAAGTAGGATCCCCTTTTTTTACCTCCTTGATCATCCTCTCCTTTGTTTGTGCCTTAGCTCCTGTCACTCTCCTCCCTGCCTCCCTATGTTTTTCCAGAGATACCTCACTGTTCAACTCCATCTGGGTCTTCTTGTACATCCTCAAAATATTGTTTTCTCCCTTACTGCCTTAGCCACCTCCTTTGAAAGACATAGTGACCTTTTCCTCCTACTATCCTTGCTCACTTCCTTCAAACAACATGCCGCTGCCTTAGCTATTCCCTCCTTGATATTTTTCCATTGGGTCTCCACTCTCCTGGCCATCCCCCATTCAAGGTATTTACTGAAGTAGTCTCACTTTTCTTTAAAATCTGCACTCCTGAAGTTCAGGACCTTCATTTTAATATCCCATACCGAAAAATACTGGTGAATTTCCAGTTGTTTTATTCTCAAAATCCCTTAATTTCACAGTTTTGTACCATTCAGCCATTCATTTTCCATTTTTTGTCTTTACCCTTCATTTTCTGCTCCTGATATTCCTTCAGATACTCTTCAAATCACCCATCTTTTTCAGCAGTTTATTCTGAACAATTCAGTTTCCATTTCTTATTATTCTGAACCATTCATTTGCCATTTTTTATCTTTCATTGTCAACACTGCACCCAGAATCCATTCAAATAATCTTCAAATGAGCCATCTTGTAACAGTTTAATTATATTAACCACTACATATTTTTATTGTGGCAGCTTCCATTATCTTTTGAGGTATGGAAGAGTTGGAGCATTTCCTCTCCACATCTTGTGCTCAGAGTACAAACCTGGTCACCTGCATAGTGTTTGATTTTGTGTACAATCTTCAAACCATACACACGGAGTGCAATGGCAAGCTACTCCAGAATGTCTGCATTATCGGCTAAAATGCAGCCAGATTTGAATCTCACCTGCTGTGCTGTTTCCCTAAGTGTGCCAAACACCAGCATCATAGTTAATATTGTTTAATAAGACTGGGTTATTGTCTCCAAATATGTTTTAGAAATTGTAAATCTATTTACTGTATATTAACATTCATGGGCATGATTCACAAAAGGGATGCACTGGCACATCCCTGACATGCACCAAAAGGTGATTCACAAAGGGGTCCAATGCACCAGAGCAACCCCAATACACCAGCACATCGAATATGCATCGCAAAATGCCAGTAATGATATGCGGTGCATCTGGAGGGGCGTTGAAGGGGGCGTGCCCATGCATACCTGGCATAGCCCCATTCACAACCCCAGACAGAGGTGCATCCCCAGGGCAATTCCGGGGATGGGCCTTCAAAAGATAAGTCTACTTCCACCAGACTTATGTGGGTGGCCACCTAGAGGCAGGCTACCATACTGCAGACAGCAGCACAGCAGCCTGCACACCCTGCCAGTCCATGCACCACCCCCAGGCAGATCACAGCACTGTACCACCTGTCACCCGGTCTGGCTCCAGGTGGTACAGTGGTCACCCCTGCCCGTAGCTGCACTGGCCCCATCGGGAATACTGCATGCAGTTCTGGAGACCCAATCTCTGCAAAGACATAGACAGAATAGAGGCAGTCCAGAGGAGGGCAACTAAAATGGTGCAGGGTCTGCACCAGAAGACATGTGAAGAGAGACTTAGGGAGCTTAATATGTATAGACTCGAGGAAAGGAGGGAGAGGGGACATGACAGAAACTTTCAAGTACCTCAAGGGAATTTACCAAGTCCAAGAGGGTAGCATCTTTCAGAAAAAGAGGTGTGCAAGAACAAGGGGGCACAATTTGAAGATAGTGGGGGACATCTCAGAGGTAATATGAGGAGGCATTTTTTCATGGAGAGGGTTGTGGATACATGGAATGGCCTTCCTGAGGAGGTTGTGGAGTCAAAAACAGTGGTGGAATTCAGGAATGATTGGGACAGTCATAATGCAATTCTAGGGGGTTGGGGTAGGGAGAAGTAGGCTGTTGGTTGACTTGGATCTGCAGCTTTACCATTAGGTAGGGAAATGGGCAGACTGGGTGGGCCAAGCGGTCCTTATCTGCCATCAAATTCTATGTTGCTATATGTAAACAACCAAGGGAAACATCCACAATGCCTCAAACACCATTTCAAGACAAGTAATCCAACAGATCCAGGGCTGCCTGATGCTCTGTAAGTAGTAGTCTTTAGAAATCTACTGCTAGACTTAGCTGCAGTGAGAGCTAAAAATGTAGCAATCATAATTTGCCTGCCATATATTTCAGAACAGTATAGCCATGGCAGCTACAGTGATTGGCACGGACAGCCATGGGCTCACAGGATGCAACTGAACCATGATCCGTCTCGGGTGAAGAGAAAGCTGCCACTGGTTAAAGAACAGCTGTCAATCTTTCCTCAGGGCAAGCAGCTTGTCCTGGTTGTCCTGGAGCTGTCTACAGAGGTGCTGAATCAATAAGCATTTATCAACGCCGAATGTTTGCTTGCTGGGATTGGCATTCGTAGTGTAGGAGTTAGAGAGCTGCATAATAGGAATGGCAGTGAAGTATTGAACTGAAGCCAACCCCACCACCACCACCCTGCAGAGACTAACAGGCATTGGGGTGTGCCTTTGGATCGTCAGGCATAACGGCCATGCCATTTCACCACTCCCTATCCTGCAGACACTGACAAGTGTCACGGTGTGCCTTGGGGTCTTTGGCCCTCATGCTCACCCCATTCCATCAGGAAATATGGTGAGATGGGTGCTGTATAGGGGAATGGGGTGAACTTTGGGGCCAAAGGGTCCAAGGCACACCTAGATGCCTCTCACTGGCTGCAGGGTGTGGAATGGTATGAGCATTACAGGTGAGAATCCCAAATCACATCCTGATGCCTGTCAATCTGTACAGGGTGGGGCATTATAGTTGGAAACCCTAACACCTCAGGCGTTCATTGGCATTTTCACTCCAAATTTTCATCATGGGTTTTTTGTGACCCCCACCTTATGAACAGTGGCAATATCAGTTTGTTAGCCAACAGCTGATTTTGCACAGTGACAATGCCATTTGGCACCACAGGTGCAAAAACACATTTTGAACAGGATGTGAAAAATGACAGCTGTACTGTTCATGGGGAGGTGTAAAAAATAGCAATGTTGAAAATCTGCAGTGAAAATATTAAAAAAACTGGTAAAGTCATGAGCGTGCATAGAAACTGCCAACGCACACCCATAATGCAATTAGTTTGGAGATTTTTTGCAGCAGATTGTCAACACAGGCATTTTGGAACCTCCGCTCATGAACAGTATCACTGTGATTTTCTTAATCTGTCCCAGACAGTAATTTTCCACAGCGACAACACATTTCTGCGCTGGAAGTACGAAAACACATTTCAGCCATGGCGTGAAAAATGACAGCTGTACTGTTCCTAAGGAAGTGTGGAAAAATGCTAGTGGTGAAAATCTGGACTGAAAATATTAGAAATGCATGAACTTACGAAGGTGCGTGGAAACTGCGCAATGGTTGCTCGTAACACAGTCATTTTATGGATTTTTTCACCAAATTTTTAACATAGCCATTTTAACACCTCTGCTCATGAACAGTGTCACTGTGATTGTCTTAATATGTCCCAAACATTTATTTTGCACACTGACTGTGCCATTGTGCACTACAAGCGCGGAAACACATTTTGGGCGAGATGTGAAAAATGACAGCTGTACTGCTCATAAGGAGGTGTGGTAAAATGGCAATGTTGAAAATCTGGAGAGAAAATATTGAAAATTCACAAACTTACACGCGTGCGTACGAGCATAGCAATGCATGCTCATAAAACACTAATTTTTGGAAATTTTTTCACCAGATTTTCAACATACTGTAGGGTTTTTGGGGGCCTACCTCATGAACTGTGACAATGTTGTTTCATAAATCAGTCCCAAAAGGTGGTTCCACGCAGTGACCATGAAATCACCTTTCAGGGCTGATTAACAAAATGACAGTGAC
This sequence comes from Neoceratodus forsteri, assembly GCA_016271365.2. Taxonomy (NCBI): domain Eukaryota; kingdom Metazoa; phylum Chordata; order Ceratodontiformes; family Ceratodontidae; genus Neoceratodus; species Neoceratodus forsteri. Next base: position 159,270,521 of record CM028138.1, read on the forward strand.
AGAATTCATGAGGTGGAGTCCCAGAAACCCCATGTTGAAAATTTGGGGAAAAAATTCCTGAAAGTGTCTGAGATATGCATCAAATTTGAAAAAACCCTGTTTTTTCCATTATACAGCTTACCGGCATTTCCTCAGTTCACGGTTGGCTTTGAAGAGTACAGATGTGTTCCTGGTCAACCGAAGATCATAACACCGGACTCGTGAGGGGGGTGTGGGGAAGCAGTGTGCGCAGATGGTGGCCGCGGGAGGGGATCAAGACAGCGTGGGACCGTTTTTTTCTTTCTAGGTATTTTTGTCTTTTAGGAAGACGATGCGGGACTTGTGCCATGCTGGGGTGGCTTCCAGCATGGCAGCTGAAAGGCTGGTTGGGAAGGGGCAGTGGAGCCAATGGAGCACGCAATATGCGTGTGTGTTGGGGGGGCACATGAGCAATATTCTAAGCAGCACTATCTTATCGCTGCTCACTGAAGCGGAGCTCTCCCTTTCAACTGTACGGCACTGCATTTTCAACTGCTGTCATAGACAGCTGCAGCATTCATTGTTAAACTGTGGCCGTGCCTGCAAACACACTGACTGAATTGGAAGACAGGGTGCCACATCTACAAATACTCGGATGATGACACCATGTTTCTTGCACGTGTGTGCAAGCAAACATAATAAAGCCTTTAGCAACATTTCCTAGTTTCCCATAGCTTATTTAAAGTTTCTATGCAGTTAAAGCTGTTGTTTGCCCAGCCAAATTCTACTCTTTATGCCCTTGTACTTTTAACTAGATTGAAAACAGTGGAATGAGGCAAAAAAAATGCAATCTGCACTTCTAATGTTACCCTTTTACAGAAATGCCTGCATAACACAGGGTCTGCCAGTACCCTTTCTGAGAACCATCTCAGGATTAGAGAATCAGATCACTATAGTACCCAATTAAATGCCTGCACACAATCACCTCAAACCCCCTTCAAGCAAATGGGAAACTATAATAACACTGCCAAATGCATACTGTATTCACTTTTTTTTTCTAACAAGCAGAACTTTTTGCATGAAGCCCTGAGTAACTCTTAAATGACTCCACCCCCCCCCATCCTCTGGTGTTTCCAGGATGGAAAACAAAAGCTGCTTCCGTAGTTTGTCCCTCCTTTTACAAGTCTATGTGGTGAACATTAGATGTCCATAACAGAAAGCTACTCATACTTCAAGGCAGACTGATAAAAAAGGGCACTCAAGCACAGCCCTGCTCTAACTGAATCTAAAACCACAGGAGCGATTCATATGTTCAGAAACTGTGACAGCAAATTGAGTGTCTTCTTTCTCTGTCTACTGTAGCTAACATCGAACCACAGCAAGTTTTACATACCTTAGCATCAACCAATGAACTCAGCATTCTCCAGTTGCATGGCAGTATCCACTCACGTTCTTGTTCAGCTGAATCTTTTCAAACGTCTCTGCTGGCTGTTCTGCTATGGGGATATAAATTATGCACAAAGAAAAGCTGCTGTATTTCATGGATTCGGATCTGGGCTTTTGTAGGTGAGTTTTAAATTATCCGAGTCTGTGGGTGATTGATTGGGGGGCTGACTCAATAACTTACTGATTGTGGAAAACACAGGAAAAATATGTTGATTTACACATCACACCCACAGGCAGCAGTGGCACTAAAAGCATATAAACATTTAGCCCAATGGTTTGGTTTTTTTTGTCTCTTTTCCAGTGAAAACATTAGTACTGCATTCATTGTAAACTGTATTTATCTTTAGTTCTGCTTATTTTGCAATGAATGTGTTCTTGGGTGCGGGTGCAAGTACATGAATGATATGTTCTGAGAAGAAAATGCTTTTAAATGCTTTTTTTTAAATGGTTATACCGTTTATTCTGCAACAAATGTGCGTTCTCTTGTGGGGGAATGCATGCGCTTTTATTATATTTCTTAGTCTCTGAAATTCCTGTGGAATACTGTCTTTTCAGCAACTGAAAACATCAATTGCAAGCAATTGTGGAACACTGTGTACTGTAGAGTCTATGTGATCCTTGGTTATTTGGGACCTTGCATACTGTAATTAAGCTGGAGGTAGCCTTTAGCTACTGGAAGGAAGAGGGCCGAAGGAGTCTGTATGTGCCTGAGGAAGGGGCCTAGTTAGCCAGTAGCTGCCGGGGTTGGGGGTCGAGGAGTCGATAGTTGCTGGGGGTAGGGAGGCCATGGGAGCTAGTAGCTCGGGGGGGGCTTATCCCCAATCTGATGCATGCATCTGTACAAATGATTGGGTCAGGGTCTGCAGGGCATAGTCACATTATGGCCATGTTCCGCACTCTTGTGTGCTGAGTGGGGTACTGGAAAGTAGGCACCACACATCACCTTTTTCAATGAGCTGCAAACATGAGTTTAAATCTCACAGCCCTGGAGATGGGCAAGCCAGAGCAGGATCATGCTTGGCTATGCACGCCTCGACCTTTATAGCCAACTGGGAGCCAAGGCCAAGCCAGTTATGGTCAAAGTAAGCATTTTTGTCAGCCTGCGTAGTCAGTAAAGTGTCTGAATTATTCAACTCCTATTCAGAAAACAGCCTGCAGTAGCCAGGGTTCAGCTCGTGTTTTGGCTCATAGAGTCAAGGCAGACCCTTGGCTTAGCTCTGGCTTGGCTCTAGGTAAAAAAAATCCTGGCTTGCCTATGATCACACAGCCCTCATTTACATACTGGCCCCAATATTCAGACTTGCGCCTGGCAATGACGCACATGGTGACGCAGCACAACTGAGTTGCGCTGGTGCAACACAGGGACATATTAAAAGGAGATGAGCCATGGTGCATCACCTTTGAATATATCAGATAAATAGCTGAAATGGGAACTGCGCCAGAGTTCTGCTGTGTACAACTTCCTGATATTCAGCCACAGTATACAGATGGGGCCATAATGTATGCAAGGCACAAATGGGACCATTTGCATGTGATTATGGCCCCATTTGTATGAGCAAAATGCACATGGCACCTTGCACAGCATGTGCTGTGAGAGGGGGTCTAGGGGCATCCCTCTGCCCGGTAGTGGCGAGAACCTAAAATATATTAAACATATTTCCTGGTAGTCTAGTAGCACCCCCTCCCTCCCTGTAGCCGTGATCGCGTAAATTAAATTAATTACTTATCGCTGGCAGTCTAGCAGTCCCCCCACCACTCCTGTAACCCTGATCATCCAATGTCCAGTAACTACCCCTCCCTGGTGGTTCAGTGGCACCCCAACACCCACACAGGATCCCCTGCACAACCAACCCCCCCCTTTAGCAATAGGCAGCAGCATACCTACCCACATACCTCTGCGGCTGACTGCTGACTGACAGCTACTGTATGGGCTGCAATCCCATTGGTCCACAGTGTGGACAAATTGGCTTGCAGTGCATACTGTACTAGTCATTCACACAAATGAGAATGGGGCATTCATTTACGTTTTGGTGAATGATTAGTACAGTATTCACTGCAAGCCTATTGTCCGCATTGTGGATCAATGGGATTGCAGCCCATATAGTAGCTGTCAGTCAGTGGGCAGCTGCAGCAGATGTGGGTGTGTATGCTGCTGCCCGCTGATGAGGGGGAGGGCTGGTGGCCTGGGTCCTGTGGCGGGGTGCCACTGGACCACCAGGAGGCAGCTGCATGGACATTTGAGAATCAAGCTACAGGAGTGGTGGGGCAGATAGGACTACCAGGAATAGGTGATTCATTTCATTTATATGATTGATGCTATGGGGAGGGAGGGGGGCCACTAGACTACCAAGGGTATGATTATATTTTATTTTAGGTGATCACTGCTACAGGAAGGGAGGGAGGGGGGTCTACTAGACCACCAGGGATGGTATGGGTGCTTCTGCATGGTGTACTGGGTGGGTGGGTGACCACCCATGGCTGGCGGCTGCTGTGTTGCACCTTGCAGTGCAGCAGCTCACCTGTGGGTGGCCACCATTTGTGCTTTTTTTTTTTTTTCAGGCTCAGCATTGCCCGTCAGTATGAAGCGCATCTCAGGGATGTGCCAGCATATGCGCTGTACATCCCGGGCTGAATATCAGGATGTGCCACATATGCATAGGAACACCCCTTGTAGGTGCACCGTATGCATTATCTTTGCGCCCCGGCACATCAGGACTTGCACAGCACAAGCCTATTTTGAATATTGTCCCAGGGTGCATTTTGCACCAGGCACAATTCCTTTGAATATTTGGGTCACTGTGTAACCCTGAGTAAGTCGCTTAATTCCCCTGTGCTCCCCAGGTTGCACCTGGAAACAATCTTTGGCTTAGTGTGCTTTTCTTGGTAAAGCAATTTCCCCCTTCCCTATTTCATTAAAGCTGGGCCATTAAACCAGTAGAGGTTCCACTAACCCACCTGTGCTACTGTTCTAAAGTACTGGCCAGTGGCCACCTGCCCATTCAGAGCACTAAGGGTTTTAGCTGAGCCCCACCCCAAATTACACTTTCTCTATTCTTTCCTGTCTTTATTATTTTATTTATATTCATACTGAGTTGTGGATGGAAGAAGGCAGTTCTTGCCTGGGAAACAGAAACCCAGGGGAAGATTACACAATGTGGGGGGGAGGTAGTAACAACAACAAAAATGGAAAGGGACCTGGGGGTAATCATATCAGATGACCTTAAGGTTAGTGAGCAATGTGAGAAGGCAGTAGGGAGGGCTGGGGGTATACTGGGATCTATAGTGAGAGGCATCACCAGCAGAAAACAGGAAGTTATCCCTCTGTGCAGACAGTTGGTGAGACCCTATCTGGAATACTGCGTCCAGTTCTGGAGACCTCATCTCCTCAAGGACATAGACAGGACAGAGGCAGTCCAGAGGAGGGCAACTAAAATGGTGCTGGGTCTGCAAGAGAAGCCATACGAGGAGAGACTAAAGGAGCTTAATATGTATACCCTTGAGTAAAGGAGGGAGGACATGATAGAAACTTTTAAGTACCTTGCTTAGTGGAATCAACAAAGTCCAAGAGGGTAGCATCTTTCAGAAAAAGATAGAGGTGGGGCGGTTCAGGGACAATGTCAGGAAGTATTTTCTCACAGAAAGGGTGGTGGATACATGGCACAGCCTTCCTGAGGAGGTTGTGGGGTCTAAAACTGTGGGAGAATTCTAGAATACATGGGACAGACATAAGGCAATTCTTGTGGGGCGGTAGGAAGAAATAGGCTGTTGGTTAACTAGGTTCTGCAGCTTATTCTGTAGTTAGGGAAATGGGCAGACTAGGTGGGCCAAGCAGTCCTTATCTGCCATCAAAGTCTATGTTTCTATGCCCATATTGACCATCCCCATGTATTTCCTTTCTCTGTGTCTTTTTTCTTACTTTGACCCAACTGTAACCTTTAAAGGAAACTTTCATCATGCCAGCCTCCAGCCCCCACAAGGCTTACCCTCTGGTTAAGTCTAAGTATGTTGTGGCATTTTTCTCCCACAGCAACATACTTTATTTTAATTGCAAAAAGTCTGCTACCGGGAAGTATGGTGGACACTAGTGAGGCCCCATTATGTGTAAAGGCATGGTGCCGCACTGTGCACTTCAATACAAAAGTATAATGGAGCCCCACTATTGTCTGCCATACTTATGGGTAGCAGACTTTTTGCAATTAAAATAAAGTATGTTGTGACGGAAGAAAAATGCTGCAACATACTTAAAAGGCTTAACTGGAGGGTAAGCTTTGTGGGGTTGGGAGGCTGGCATGGTGAGAGCTTCCCTTTAATTCTAAATTCACCCTTTTCCTTATTTCTGTGCTGTTCTATACCTCTTGCATCTCTCGGCTCTCCATTTCTGCTCTTGCTGCTGTATTTTCTCCATATTAATCCAATTTTCTTTATTTTACAGGTCTGAGAGGACACCGACTCCTTTTTTCCCCATCAGAAAAGTATCATTCTATTCCTAGCTTGTTGTTTCCACCCAATTTACTCTCTTAAGAACTGTGGATCCTTTGTGACCCTTTTTTGTATTTTATTTTACAGGTCCTGTGGACATCATCCTTTAAAGACCTTTCTCTGGCTCCCTATTACTCAGGTAAGAGACTCAACTTCTGCCTATATGTGGACTGGTTGTAATGCTGTTGCCATGCCCGTTACAGTGTGTGTTGGAGTTGGGCATGTGGGAGGGGTGTGCATGTGTCGGGCCGTGGAGGGAGAGAGTTAATAGTGCAGTTTTGGAGAAAACAGGGCAGTTTTGGGGACTGTGGAGGTGGGGATATTTGTGGTGGTCATGGAGGGATGGTGTGGTCTGGGACAGTGAAGTTAGGGGGCTAGTTTAGGGTGCTTTGGAGGGTGAAGGCTAGTCAGGGCTGTGAGGGGCAGTTGCCTTTTGGAGAAAGAGGGCTAGTATTGGGGCATGGTAGGAGTGGAGTTAGGTGGCTAGTTTAGGGTGCTTTGGAGTGTGCGGGCTAGTGTCTCGGCTGTGATGGGCAACTGTCTTGTGCTGTAGAGGAAGCGGGCTAGTGTTGTGGCATGGTGGGAGAGAGGCTAAGGTCCAGAGCAGTGGAGGGATGGGCATTTGTATTCAGGCTGTGGACAAAGGGGGCTAGTATTGTGGGGCCCTTGAGGGCGGTGGCTTCTGTGGATGGAAGTGACTGGTGTTGGGTGCTCTGCACAGAAAAGGCTGGTATAAGATCAGAGTAGCTGCATCAGAGGAGGAGAAAACCTGGGAGTGATGATCACTAGTGACCTGAAGCACTCCACGCAGTGCAAGAAAGCAGCAGCAAAGGCAAACAAGATGATGGGATGCATGGCTAGGGGGATCAGTAGTAGGAGAGAGGAGGTTATTCTGCTCTTGTACAGGTCACTGGTAAGGCCGCAACTAGAGTATGGAGTTCAGTACTGGTGCTCACAACTCAGAAAGGGCATTAACCTGATGGAGAAGGTACAGAGGAGGGCTACAAAGATGATAGCCAGTTAGCAGGGCAAGGCATACGAGGAGAGGTTGAGGGCACTGAACATGTACTCCCTGGGAGACGAGAGAGAGAGAGAGAGAGAGAGAGAGAGAGAGAGACAGAGAGATTGGGACATTCAAGTACTTGAAAGGGATAAAGAATGTTGATAAGGAAAGTCTCTCTCTAAGCTGAGTGGCAACCATATCATGAGGGGGCACATTCTCAAGCTGGAGGGTGAGAGGTTTAGGAGGGATGTCAGGAAGCATTTCTTCACAGAATGGATGGTGGACACTTGGAATGCGCTGCTGGAAGAGGTCATCTCATTAAAGACAGTGAGCAGCTTTAAGAGAGGCTGGGATAGGCATGGGGAAGATAAGAATCATGGGTAGGGAGGATGGGAGGAGTGGGGGGGTGCAGGAATATTAGCTCAAGTAGTGGACCCTGCAATACGAGCAGACTTGATAGACCAAATGGCCTTCTTCTGCTGGCTTCTTCGTATGTTCGTATAGGGTGCTGCAGACTGAGGTGGGCTGCTGCAGGGTACTGTAGAGAAAGGGAGCTAATGTCGAGCCACAGAGAGGAGGCTAGTGTTGGGTAGTCTGGAGGTAGATGGCATACTTTTTGAGTATTGTGCAGGGAGGGGTGGGGCTAGTGTAAGGCGCTTTTGGAGGGAAGTGGACCAGTGTAGGGGGCATTGAAGCGAGTGAGTGACTACAGTTTTGGAAGGGGACTAGTGTTGGCTGGAGGGGGAATAGTGTTGTGGGGGTTGAGGAAGAAGAAGAGTCTAGTGTCTGGGGTGTTGGAGCTATTATCTGAGGTTGTGGAAGATGGAGTAACTTAGGGTGTTGAAGACTGTGGTACCAGCAGTTAATGTCTAGGCCAGTGGTGGTGGTGGCAGTAGTGCTTTGTAGTGTTCTTGTTGTAGTATGGGTTGTTGCTTTTATTTTATGTGGCGCTCTTCCTCTGAGGCTCGAGGCACCTTTTCAAATATCAAACAGTAGCAAAAGAAATTTTTAAATTAGTATTTAAAAACTGGCATGACTTAACTGTGAGGAAGATCAAACCATGAAAGCATAAGTGAATAAAGGTTTGAGACACTGATGAAAAGCCTCTACTATCCCTAGGATGCAATGTTTCACCTCTTGGCTATGTGATGTTAGACCTACTTCCTTCCCTGTGCCCCCTCACTAGGGACTCCCTTGAAAGGGATAAACCAGGTGAACTGTGAGGAACTATTTAGTCTGAGCAACAGTTAACAGACATGGTGGGCATTTATTTATTTATTTTATCCTGGAAATGAGAGCTATTTTCAGACTTGAATCTACCCGGAATTTGTTGAAGGTCTCCACTGACCAGGTCCAACCTTGTTTTGAGATTTGATAGTAGGCACATACAGGGAATAATGAACCCCCTTTGTGTAGAACAAGTCACACTGACTGAGGCTGGTGACATCATGGGCATGAGTGCAAAGCCTGAGTGCCCTCATGATGTCACTAGCCTCAAAACTGTGAGGTTACCAGTGCATTCTGCAAGGAGACTGGTTCATTATATATAATTATATGAGCAGGCTGTTTCTAAAACATACAAGTGACAGACAAACCCCCTCATGTGTGCTGATTATAAAACAGCACCTAGTACTGTTTTTCCACTGGATGCTATTTTGAAATTGGCACTTTTGAAGGGGTTTGCCTGTCATAATCAGATTGCACTCCAGGCTCTCTGTCTGGTTTGCTGGAGTACGACTATGATTGGCGCAGCCGTTCAGAGAAATAATTCACTAAACATTCTAAAAGGTGAATTACTGGGTTTAGAAACCACCGCAGAAACTGGCTTTGTATTGAGAGTCAGGATAGGCTGATTGCCATGCAACCTCCCCCAGTGAATTACTGGGTTTAGAAAACAATGCAGAAGCTGGGTTTGTATCGATATTTAGGATAGCCTAATTGTGCCCCCCCCCCAATCCCACACGGAGCATGGCCCCTGCTGTATCAGTCAGCTGCTCAATACAGCATGGAACCACCAGTGCATGAGAGGGAGTGCCCAGAATGGTGAGTGTCATTGATAATGCTAGGAAAGATTGATTTATGCAAAACATCATAAATGGCATACTCTGATCTGCCTCCTCCCCCAATCATGCACACTGAGATGCTCTGTCATTCAGCTTGTGGACTGATAGAGCTGGTGGCAGACTGTGATGTAGGTTTGGAGGGAAGGGGACCATGCTGTCTGGTGTATCTTGCTATATGTGGTCCCCATATCATGGCTTGGAGGTCAGGAGGGGAGCCCAACATCTAAATAAGGACCTTTTGGGGATGGGGGTCTGGCTAAGGAGGAGGGCTTTTAAAAATGCCAGGAGCATGCAATTTTTTTTTAATCCATGTAGAAGAACAGGGAAGGAGTGAGGGTGGTAAATCACAGGAACGTGTAGGGTTTGGCCTAGGGACTAGCCTTTGCCACCTGGGAATGCACAGGGTCTAGTTGAGATTGTGGGGATCAGACGAAGGGCTGGTGGATGTACTGTACCAAACTCATTCATAGCTAGTTACCCTAACCTCTAGGCTATAGTGCCAGAGTCCCGGTCATCACTTGACATCTAAGCAGTAGTGTCACAACATGACTTAAGAAGGAACATGACACTACACACCACTGTAATCAAAGGAAATTCAAACCGGTAAGGAGAAGGAAAGGGAAAAGACAGAAGGTGCAGTTAGGAGGTGATATTGGCTTTAGACCATATCTTCTCCCAGTGGTACCTTTCTTAAACTAATATTTATCATGGTCTAGTGGGTTAAATGGCTGTCTGGTGGTTGACGTGCAAACCACTGTATGGAGAGACACAGACACACACACCCACACTTACACACACACACACACACACACACACACCATTACACATAAACAAAAGCAGACAGAAGCATTCAGTTACTGTTACACACAAATCACAAAGCAGTACACATACACAACCCACCCCACCTAATACACATGGATGGTGTATCCATTCAAGTGAACTGACTGCCAAACTAGTCAAATGCGTAGGAGCGGGACTGATATTGTATCACAGAGTCTATCCTGAGTTAATACAGTGTTAGAAACACACACACGTGGGGTAAGAGCGGGACTGATATTGTATCACAGAGTCTATCCTGAGTTAATACAGTGTTGGAAACACACACACGTGGGGTAAGAGCGGGACTGATATTGTATCACAGAGTCTATCCTGAGTTAATACAGTGTTAGAAACACACACACGTGGGGTAAGAGCGGGACTGATATTGTATCACAGAGTCTATCCTGAGTTAATATAGTGTTAGAAACACACACGTGCATATGGATCCTCGCATCTAAAAAGATGCACAAACAGTCACACACACCAGCAGAAACAGACGCAGACATAGCATATGCACAGTTGACAAATGCATGTTTACATACACACACATATGCTCAGATTACTCTCTAGACATGACAGCACACATACATGCACATTGACATGTACACACACCACTACTCAGTACCACAGTCTCATGCATAAAACAGTGGTGTCACAGAGACACATAGATACATACACACACACTGTACATACGTATACATACATTCGTACACAATTTAATTACCGTTACATGCTGCTGAAGTCTCCAAATGGGGTCTCATGCTTCACTACTTATGGAGGAAATGGTCTGTCATGATCCTTCTACCCAAACAGCACCAGAGATGGTACAGGGTGGTGCAGCAGTTCCTAGGAGAAGGAGGTGGTACAACTGGACACGAGAAGACTGCTCAATGCAGGTCGGGGAGAAAGAGGAGGTATTGCTTGGTATCAATCAGAGGGGTACCACTGAAAGGAGGGAGAGGGGGGACATGACAGAAACTTTCTAGTACCTCAAGGGAATCAAAGTCCAAGATGGCAGCATCTTTCAAGAAAAGAGACGTGGAAGAACAAGGGGGCACAATTTGAAGATTGAGGGGGGATGGCTCAGAGGTAACATGAGCAAGTATTTCTTCACGGAGAGGGTTGTAGATGCGTGGAACTGGCTTCATGTGGAGGTTGTGGAGTCAAAAACAGTGGGAGAATTTAAGAATGCATGGGACAGACATAAGGCAATTCTAGTGGGTGTAGGCGGAAGTTGACTGTTGGTTAACTAGGATCAGCAGCTTATCCATTAGGTAGGGAAATGGGCAGACTAGGTGGGTCACGCGGTCCTTATCTGGCATCAAATTCTATGTTTAACAGCAGGGACTGCTTGGAATAGGTCTGGGACAGGGAGGGTGGACTGGTGGACACCAATGTCTGCGGTTTGTCGGTCTGGGACAGTTAGTGGGCCTACTCTTGGACACCAGGGACTGCACAAATTAGGGATGGGTCAGAGTTTCCACTGGACACAGGAAAGTGAATTGTACTAGGTCAGGGCTTTTAGGAGGTAGGTGGATAGTGCTGCAGTGGGAGGAAGTTGTGTGATCAAGCTGGGCATAGTTAGGTGGTAGTGGTATGTAAACAGACACACATACTGGATGGACAGCATGAGCCTTGAAGGAGGGTATCACTGTCTGAGGACTAAGAAATGGCTATTCAAAAAACACCATTGAGCAGGTCTGTGGTGTTACGTCATCTTCATGTTGTTCTTGACTTTGTCTGCTGGTTCCTTGGAGTGGTTATTCTTATTACTGTACTTTGCATTAACCTTGTTAGTCAGTGTGGGTTAAACATCCATTTGTTTTTGTTTTGCAGTGTGGGCTCTGCCTGGATGCTGCTGGTGGAGTTTGCTGGTTTCTAGTGAAGGTGCTGCAGCGTGTTCACAGTAAGTATGTCTGCAATTTGTTCTTATTAATGTTTATCTTGAGAATTGCAGGCGGCTAGCTGGCACAGTGGCATGGAGGGCTGAGGCATCTGTTCCTTACCTCCTGCCATGCCGGTGACTTGTGTTCTTGGTGCAAGGGGGTCAGCTGGGGAGGGAGAGGATTGAGCATCCAAAGGACAGCTCTTCTCTTGCAGGGTGGACAGAAGTACAGGCTCAGAGCTTCCCTGACACCTAGCAGTGGCAGGGTGCAGGCGAGCATGAGCTTGTCACAAGCAAGGGGGGGGGTGGCTCAGTCGGCCAGCGTGCTGTGGGCAGAAGCACATACAGTATAAGTCCCTAAACCTCTCCCCTCTCCTGGAAGAGCTAGCTCAATCTATCTGGGACCCAATCCTAAGATGCTCAAACATGGATGCTGCCCTTACGCACTTCCGGAACACCTTCCTTACCGCCTGGGACAAACATGCCCCCCTGCGCCCTGCTGGGGTCCGAGGGTCTCACCTTCCCTGGATATCATCCGAGCTGATAGCTTGCCAACAAGCCCGTGACAGGGCGTGGCATATTTACAAATCCACGCTCCTCCCAGGTGACAGTATCACCTACCGCATGAACTGAAACAAGTGCACAAAGGCCAGGCTTAGCTAAAGCCAAATATTTTAACAACACCCTAAATGCAAATCTTGGGAGGCCTTCTAAATTCTGGAAAGTCATCAACTCCCTCTTCTCCCCCCCAACAACAAATCCGCCCCCTCTCCTTCTCGCCCAAGGGACTCTACTCTCAGACCCCCTGACAGTAGCATCCGAGTTCAATTTCTACTTCACTACTTGTGCTAAGACCCACCTGGACTCCCTTCCTCCTGTAACTCCAACCACTCCCCAGACAGCTACCCCCCTACCACCTGGCCAGAACCCTTTCTCCTTCAGACACATCTACCCTATCGAAACCTTAGATGCCCTTCCTTCCCTGAATCTCACCAAAGGTAAATCTCCTGATGGTCTCAACAACAAACTCCTGTTCCTATCTGCCCCTGCCATCGCTACTCCCCTCACTGCCCTGCTGAATCTTTCATTCACCATTGAGTCACTCCCCACAGAGTGGAAGCATGCAACCATCCTACCTCTACCAAAAGGCGGTAATCCTACCTCCGCAGCTAACTACCGTCCCATCTCCCTCCTCCCCACTCTCACCAAACTTCAGGAACACCTAGTACTATCTCAACTCCTCCACTTTCTCTCTGAAACTAACTTCTTCACTCCATTCCAGTCTAGTTTTAGAAAAAATCACTCTACCACCACCTCCCTACTAAGACTCATGGACTCCATCCTCTCTGGGATGGACAAAGGACAAATTACTGCCGCTATTTTCATCGACCTAGCCAAAGCATTTGATATGGTATCCTACTGCCTCCTTACTATCCTGTCTATCAGGGGCTGGACTATCGGCGTCTGCCACAGATTGGTTCAGTGCCTACCTACAAAATAGAAGCCAATCTATAAAAATAGCTGACTGCACCCCCCCCCCGCTCCCTATTACCACCGGCATTCCCCAGTGCTCAGTCCTTAGCCCCATTCTCTTCTCCATCCTACTAAGTGATCTGCCAAAGGTTTGCTCCACTACCTCAATACACATGTACGCTGATGACACGGTCCTCTTTACTTCCAGCCGTACCTATGAAGAAGTCACCTCTAATCTTCAGACCAACTTCAACAAAGTACAACATTGGTTCAGCTCCAACCAGCTCTAACTAAATGCCAAGAAAACAGTCTGTGTCTTTCGGCACTAGACAGAGACTATCCAGACTTACATCCCCCTCCGATCTTCCGTACCCTAAATAACACCATCCTTGAAGATGTGCCCTCCTTTAGGTACCTGTGGGTTTGGCTTGATCGCCACCTCTCCTTTTCCACACACGTGGACACCATCCTATCAAAACTGCACCCTTAGCTAGGCGCCCTCTATAGAAACCGCACTAGTCTCCTGCTTCCTGTGAGACGGGAAATAGTCCAGAAAATGATTCTACCCTCCTTTGACTAGTGCGATTTTGTGTACAGCTCTGCCTCTAAGTCCACCTTAGCCAGACTGGAACCCCTCTTCAACGCTTTCTGCAGCTTCACCCTCGATGCCCCCCCCCGCACCCATCACTGCAAGCTCTTCCATTCACTGGCCCTTCCATCCCAGAGCAACCGGTGCCTACTTCACAGTGCAAAATTGGTTTCTAACTTCTGGCTCGGTTCCTTCCCGCCCTACCTCGTCTCCTCCCTATCTTCCTCACCTAGCCCCGCCCACGACCTCAGGTCTACTGACTCCAGGCTATTAGTAATCCCTCACTGAAGGACCTCCACAAGCCAATCAGCTTTCTCTTACCTCCTCCCTAAGCTCTGGAATGGCCTGCCTGCCCAAATCCGCCATTCTTTCTCCAAACACTCTCTATCCTCTGCCCTCACTAACTTCCTTGCACCTAATTGTACCTGCGCCTGACCTCTCCCCGACTGATTCTCCCCCCCCCCTTGATTCCCTCCTCCTTACGTGCCTGGCCAGTGGCTCGGCCTTTGCCCAAATGACTGGCTTATACATTGCCCTAAACAACCCATGCACTAACCCTCTCATGACTCTTCTGCTATCTCTCTTCTTATTCCCGCCAACGTCTTCCATAAGTCAACCCCCTTATCTTTCCCAGTGTTTACTATCCAGACCTGTCACCTCTCCCTGGCCCCAAGCTCAGACATCCTTTTCTATCTGTCAACTTGGTGCATCGTACTTCAATTCAATCTCTGATATAGGCACTTATGTAATCACGTATCGTTCTAGGTGTGTAATCAAATATGTCATGCCACCCTCCTTGTGGCACATGTATGTACTGTCTCCTCATGTAACAAGTTTGTAATTAACCACACTTAACTATGTAACAATTGTTTGTATTGCTCGAGTCCAGGTTCAACCTATTAATTGTTGTATGTATACCCTCCTCCCTTGTACCCCCTCCCTGGTCGCACTGTGAGACGAGCATCTTTTTGCTCAGTGTGCCTCTCCTGGTGAAACATTTTCAATAAGTAAAATAAATATGGCCATTGCCAGTATTGCACTCTGCACTCAAGGGAACTGAACAAGGAAAACAGAGATCCCAGGTCAAGCAGGATGTAAGCAGCCACCCTCCGCAGGCCCCGACTCTGAATGGCACTTCCCTGGAACTGGATCCTGTTCAAGGTGAGTCGAGCTGTGGGTGGGGGGTGCTCCTCACCACCCTGCCATGGAGAGTAAACCATGGGCAAAGAAGGGGACAGCTGTCTGATGTAGAGTGCAGGGCTTGGTGGGTGGCTGAAAGAAGGTAGCTGACTGGTGGGGACCCAAGGTGAAACAAATTAGCTTTAAAAAAAAAGAATTGTAGGTGGCTTGTTAGTGCATACAGACTTGCCTAACCGAGAAATCCCATAATGTTTTCTTTTTATTACATAGATGCTGTTGGCAGATAAGGGCCTATGGCCCACCCAGTCTGCCCATTTGAGCTTGGAAATTCCCTTTACATTTTTCTAGAAGTCTGTTGCCTTTAACCCCCTGACCTCCAGGATTCCCTTATGTCTATCCCATGCATTTTTAAATCTCGTGATTGTTTTCAGCCCCCACCACTTTCTCTGGCAGGGTATTCCACTTGTCCACCACCCTTTCTGTGAAGAAATTCTTCCTCACGTTTCCTCTGAATCGCCCTCCCTCCAACTCCACCCCATGTCTTCTAGTCCTCAAACATCTTTTTTGCTGGAAAATAGTGCATTCCTGTACCTTGTTCATCACTGTAAGGTACTTGTATGTGTCTAGCATATACCCTCTCTCCATCCCTCATCTCCTCCAGGGAGTACATATTTAAGTCCTTTAGCCTATCCTCATAGGACTTGTGATGCAATCCCTGTATCATTTTGTTACCCTTCTCTGAATCTTCTCCACCCTGTCTGTACTTATGTAGGTTTTGTCTCCAGAACTGTACTCCAGGTGGGACCGCATTTGTGTCTTGTATAGTGGAATTATGACCTCCCTTTTCCTGCTGGTGATGCCCCTGCCATCCCAGTATCCTGTTTGCTTTGCCTGCTGCCTTGCACTGTTTTCCTACCTGAAGGTCATCAGAGATGATAACCCAAAGGTGCCTTTCATGCGTGGTGCATGTTCTTTCTTCACTCCCAACTAATATGCTGCTCTAGAGTTTTTGTGCTCCATATGCATTATTTTGTACTTCTTTGCATTGAACCTCGGTTGTTGCATCTCTGACCATCTTTCAAGCTTCTGCAGGTCACTCTTCATTCTCTGCACCCCTTCTGGAATATCCAATATATTGCACATCTTGGTGTCATCAGTAAACAAGCAGACCTTTTCTTCTAGCCCCTCTGCAATGTCACTAATGAAGATATTGACTAAGACTGGTCCTAGTATTGATCCCTGAGGTACCCCAATGGGCACCTCCATTCCCCTGATTGTACTCCATTTACCACCACCATCTGTTTCCTGTCTGTTAACCAGTTCCTAACCCAGTTGACCACCTTGTCTCCCATGCTCAGACTACCCATCTTGTTAATCAGTCTTCTATGTGGGACAGTGTCAAAGGCTTTGATGAAATCTAGATAGGCGACCTCTGCCACCTCTTCCTGATTGGGTGACTAGGGAACTTAATAAAAAAAACTATATTATTCATTTGACATGACCTTCCTTCTGTGACTCCATGTTGCCTCAGATCCTGAGCACCACTGGATTCCATATGTTCCACTATCCTTTCTTTCAGCAGTGTCTCCATGATCTTTCCCACCACTGAGGTGAGGCTGACTGGCCTGTAGTTCCCCGCCTCCTCCCTACTGTGACTTTTGTGCAGTGGGACTACATGTGCCCTCCTCCAGTCCTCTGGAACAACACTCATGTTGAGTGACTCTGAACGGGGCTGCACTGCTAGTTTCCTTCACAGCTCCTTTAATAGCCTCAGGTTGATGTAGTTTGGCCCCATGACCATATCCACTTTCAGCTTTGTGAGTTCTTCCAGAACTTTTTTTTTTTATTTAGTTATTTAACCAGGAGTAGCATACTAAGCTGAAAGCTTTTTTAAAGGTGTGACCTAGGAACACAGGGAAGTTAAGTGACTTGCTTAGGGTCACACAGTATGCAAGTGGAAGATGTGGGATTCAAACCCAGGTCTGGTCTGCTGGATATCACCAGATTTGCAGCTTAGAGCCTTAAACCACTGTACTATACTGCCTTTCTCCACTGTGAATGTACTGGTGTTCACCTCTTTTCCCCAACCCCTCCACGCCATCACCTCTGCAACCCAACTGTGGTCCTTGATCCTCCCCCTTCTTAGTGGCAAATTGAACTGGACAAAAAAAATTGTGTATGTACTGTATTCCTAGACCTGAGTAAGGCATTCGATACGGTCGACCACGAACTACTCCTCTCTTCCTTGTACTCCATAGGACTAGACTCATCTTCCCTTAGATGGTTTAATAGCTACCTCACGGGAAGGACTCAGCAAGTAAAATCTGAAGGAGACCTATCTCCACTTAAACCTCTGCAAAGGGGAGTTCCCCAAGGATCCATCCTAGGCCCAATCCTATTTGCCATCTACATCAATAACATCGACATTAATCTCACCAAAGCCACTGTACACCTGTTTGCGGATGACTCCATATTATATGTCAGTAATCCCTCACCTGTCGCAGCATGTGAAAAGCTACAAGCGGAATTCAATATATTACAACATCAATTATTGGAAAAAAAAACTTCTCCTAAATGCAAAAAAAAACAAAGCCAATGTTTTTCTCCCCCCAAAATCAAACTGGTAACTCCTCTCCAAACAATCTCCCCCAACTTTCCACTGTTATGGGTGAAAATCTTGAATTTGTTAAAAAATTCAAATATCTGGTTAGATTGTAGACTCGACTACCTAAATCACTTGGAAGAACTAGTGAAAAAACTCCGGCAGAGGCTTGGTCTGTTTCACAGAATTAAGCACTTTCTAAATAAGGATTCTAAAAAGAAGTTGGTCCAGGCTACATTTCTCTCAGTATTGGACTATGCAGACTTCCTATACGGTCGCTGCCCTAATTCTTATGTGAACAAATTGGACACATTTTACCATAGAGCATTGAGGTTCATTACAGATCTTCCCCTCAGAACTCACCACTGCTCGCTCTGTGCTGCAGTTGGATGGACTTCACTCCATTTCAGAAGAAACAGGAATGCCATATTATGGACGTATAGAGCATTATCTAAGATGCTCCTAAACTATATTTCAGACTGCTTCACACAAGTCACAGCAAGTAAATATGCCCTAAGAAGCCTTAACTTCATCATGCTTAAAGTGCCCAATTTCAATACTCGACACGGGAGATCTGCCATCAGCTACATATTATCTACATTATGGAATATGACTCAGAAGACCCTGAAATTGAACAGCTAAATAACAGTTGCATCCTTCAAACATCTGTATTTGAGGCTTATCCAAGAAAAATTTAACTGTTTCCACAAGTATTAGAGTATTCCTAATCTTATCCTTCCCCCTCCTCAGTCAGTCAATTCACGGAATGAATCCACCTTTATCAAGTGCCTCCACCCCTCAGATTCCTTGCACCCCACCCTTCATCCATCTCCCATTACTCCCTTACATACATCATAGTCCTATACCCCTGTCATTCAACCCACCAGCACAGGCCCCAGCCCTTTCTTAGGCAACACTTATCCTTCCACTTTATAAACTCCTATCACCTTCTACGATCCCCACCAACTAGGCAATCCACTCCTGCTCCCCCTCCTCTTGTCCTCTGTTATTCTATGTTGAACAATGAAGTACTGAATACTATGCTTAGGATGTATGCTTAGACAGTGTGGATTTAGAACTCTGTATATAATAGCTCAGTTTGTATGCGTTTGTATAACTGTTTGTAACTATGTAAATTGAACCTTGACCTTACCAGGTCCATCTTGCAAATGAGCTATGCTCAATGATGTTCGCCTGGATAAATAAAGATTTGATTGATTGATTGATTGATTGATTGATTGAATACTGAGCAGAAGTATTTGTTCAGTATTTCTGCCTTGTCCAGATCCCTTTCCTTACACTGTGCCTTCTACCCTTTGAACGTCACAATCCCCCCTCATTTCTTTTCTTTCACTGATGTACCTATAAAATACTTTATCCCCTTTGCTTACAGACTCTGCTAAGCCCTCTTCTGTCTGCTCCTTCACTGCCCTAACAGCCTTCTCTGCTAGACATTCAAGCTACGCACCTCCCTGTCCTCCTCCCTTTGACTCCCCTTATATTTCCTGAAACTCTGCCTTTAAGCCCTGACTTTGTCCTGCACCTCATTGGAGAACCATAGTGGTTTCCTCCTTTTTCCCTTTGACCACTATCCTAACATACTGGTTTGTTATATCTACTATGGCTCCTTTCAGCTTCTCCCATTGTTCTTCTACCTGGTCTACCATCTCTCCCTTTCCCAGGACTGCTTGTATACATCTACCCATTTCAATGAAATGCACCCTCTTGAAATCTAATACCCTTGCCCTTGTGTGGCTCACTTGAGTCCATGTCTCCATGCTGAACCACACCATGTGGTGGTCCATGGACCCCAGCTGCCCTTCCACCTGTAATTCTTTGACTCGGTTTCCATTGGTCCATACCAAGTCCAGAATTGACTCGTCCCTGGTTGGCTCATTCAGCAGCTGCCTGAGTCCAACCCCATGCAGTGATTCAAGGATGGCTGTACTCCTGGCTGAAATGGCCACATGGGTGGCCCAATCCATGTCCAGCATATTAAAATGCCTCAGTAGCAGGATTTTGCCTTTAGCAGTCATGTCGTGTATGTTCCCCACTAGTTCCCTGTCTACTTCCTTCCTCTGCGCCGGAGGTCTGTAGATCACCTCAGTGCATATTGCTGTTTCATTCTCTTGCTCCAGGATGACCCACATTGCCTTGGCCTCCTCCTGTCTTCATTGAACTTCTGTAGCCTTTATACTGTCTGTGATGTACAGGGCTACTCCCCCATCCTTTTTACCCTCCCTGTTCCTTTTGAACAATGTATAGTCTGGTACATTGACTTCCCAGCCATGATTAGCAGAGTACCATGTTTCTGTTATTGCAGCTATGTCAAGGTCTGCATCTGCCAACTAGGCCTCTAGGTCTGGAACCTTATTTCCTAGGTTACAGGCATTTGTTGGCATGATCTTCCTTGTTTTACATTCTTCCCACCATCTGCTCTTGTTCTCCCTCTCCAGAATCTCCCCGCTCCCTCCAGTTTCCTTTCCTTCTGCTCCCCCCCATATCATTTGTTACACATTCTTCACCTGCCTGCCCCTCCCTGTCTGCTTTAACTGTACCCGTAGTCAACTTATGTTTCTGCATGTTCCCATGGGGAGGTGTTCCTAAGTCTCCTGGCTCTCCCCCTTTGGCCAGTTTAAATGCTCCCTGCTGAAGCATTTAAACTTTTTACAAAGGACCAAGATCTCCTTCTCGGGCAGATGCAGGCTGTCCTTCTTATATAAGCCTGCACCTGGCCAGATCAAGCCCCAGTCCCCTATGAAGCCGGAACCCTCCCTTCCACACCAATCCTTCAACCAGAAGTTGAAGGTATGGATGTGGAGTACCCATGCTTCCCCTGTGCCCTGGACAGGTAACACCTCCAAGAATGAGATTGAGCGTGCTATCTGTTTAAGGTTTCCCCCAGCTTCCTGAAATAATTTTGGACTCTTAACTCTCTCCTTCTCTTGGCCAGGTCATTGGGCCCCTGGTGGACAATGACATCCAGCTGCTCCCTCCTAGCTATTGTCGTAGTGATCTTATGGATCCACTTCCCATCGTTCCATGCAGTGCTTTCTGAGAGGCACTTCACCTCCCTGTCTTCCTGCTGTTGGGTGACCCTAACTCCACTCCCCAGACAATAGTCCACCACTAGGAGAAGATTCTCCCTCCACCAGGGTTCCCTGCTTCCCTTCCCTGGAGCCCTATCATGGAGGACCATCCCATACTCCTTGTTCCCAGCCTTGGGTTCCTGAGTGGGGTTTTCCCACAGACATTGTATAACTAATTCCATTTTTTTTTCTTTTTTTTATGCTATCCTGTGATCACTGCTTGTCTGGCTTCCAAGGAAAAAGTGATGGGCAAGTCCTCACTTTTTCTAGGTTTTGAGTGCCTACTTTCACTTAGCCCCTGCTATATGGCATTCCTCCAGCACAGTATCTTCCTCTCCCCCATAGTTTACTTCTGTGCTGCCAATGCCTGCTACTTAATTGCCTGCTGCTCTGGTTTCCTACTATGCCACTATTGGTGGCTCATTTATTGTCCAGGTGGGCTTCCATGTACGCTATCATCGGTGACTCCTTCATTGTTTATCAGGCTTTGGTAACTTGCTCTGACATCATGTAGGAGGACAACAGGAAGCCAGCAGTCTGGGGAAAGTAGCCTTTGTTGGACCCACCAGATGCCTGGGATACTCCATTTTAAAGGAATGGGCTTATAGCCCAAAGCCTACACTAGCTTACTGAACCACATGCTAAATCTGCTAAATCATATTTAAATAAGACCACCTCACAGCACTTGCTTCATTTCTTTGTCTCTTTTTCTTCTTGTCATTTTTTTACCTCTAGATCATTTTTTCACTCTCTCGCTCACTTTTGACTTAAACACTTACTTGTCTAAATTAACTTTTACTTAATTTCTGGGCTCGCACTTTAACTCTTGTTCCTCCCAATGTGTACCTTCCCATACATTTTGGCTATATCACTGTTATTTTACAGGTACAACTGGACGCCATCCCAAGACCCCATCCCAGGCTTCATAGGACCTAGGTAAGTGATCCCCTGCTTAGTATCTTTACTAAATGAGTGAGCTGTAACAGTGCAGTGACTGTAACAGAGGATGTTTATGGTTGCATAACTTTTGAAGAACAGACAGACGGTATAAAATAGTAACAGGAAAGAATAGCATAAACAAAATATATGTTTTACCAGTACAGTAACTAAATACAGTTTCCTTCTATGATACAATGCCTTTGAACATGTTAATTTTCATGTGGTGTTTGCCATCTGGTATACCTGAAATGCATCCAAAGTAACTGGGATTCATATGATAATTAGCGGAGTATTGTTGCACAAAGAAAGGGCACATGAGAAGGTACAAGTAGACTTGTTTTTAAGTCAAAAAGAACCCCTAATGGATTGTTGATGCCTTACATTAGGCTACCCATGCAGCAAAATATGTAAATGAGCATGTTTTGTTATTGGATTTCTTTTTAGAAAGATTCTGTTTACACTGTAAACAGAATGTTTCTAAAAAGACATCCAAATCAAAAACATACTCATTTACATATCTCCTTGCATGTGCTTTAGAAGGTTATCAGTTTATTGCCAGTATTTCTGTTTTTGAAGGCTAATGTGCATTTTTCGTGCTATTTCTGAAGAGCATTTGAGAACAAATTGAGATGTTTTTCACTGGATAAAAACTGGTGTTTCAAATAAAATAGAAGGCAATTTGAAGTACTTTAAAACCAGTTACAAAAACTGAAGAAAACTTGAATTTGAAGGCATTCATTTTAGGTGGAAAAGAAGGGTGTTTTAAAGTACAATTGAAGGGTTTGTTCAGAACAGATTTTTACCACTCTTTTTCCCTTCTTTTTGGAGGCTAATTAGTATTTTTCATGCACTTTTTGAAGGGCATTTGAGAACACATTGAGGCATTTTTCAATGGATAAAAACAGGAGTTTCCAGTAAAATTGAAGTCAATTTGAATTACTTCAAAAAAATGATGACAACTGGACCAGTATATAAAAGATTGAAGAATACTTGAATTGAATTTGAAGGCCTTCGTTTTCTGTATGGGATGTTTTTTTCTAATGCCCAATCCATATGCCAAACTGCACAGTATGGTGAATGCTTGTACCCAGGGACTATCCACTGTGACGTCTGCAATACTGTCCTTGTTCATAAGTGCCAGGTCTAGTACTGCTCTCTCTCTAGTGGGTTCTGTTACCAGCTACCTGAGAAATGCTTCCTCTAGGGAGTCGAGGATGGTCTTACTTCTTGCTGTAGCTATGGATAGAATGCTCCAGTCAACTTCTGGCAGATTGAAGTACCCCCATAATCAGTACCTCTCCTTTGCTTACCGTATTGCCAGTGGCCATCCCCAAAACCTTGTCTAACTTGTCCCACATGTTGGTGGTCTGTACACCATCTGCTTGTGGATAAAGGCCCCAGACCCTGTCTCTAAGCTGACCCAAAGAACCTCCAGACCCTCCTTACCACCCTTGTGTCCCTGTATCTCCATCACCTTCATACCTTCACTCACATATAAAACAATCCCTCCAATTGCTGCCCTGCATATCATGTCAAAACAGTGACATTTGGGATGCTTTTAGCATGCTTTGGGAGGCAGTATAGCGCAGTGGTTTAAAGCTCCGAGCTGCAAATCTGGAGAACTGGGTTTGAATACCACAACCCTCACTTGCATATACTGTGTGACCCTGAGCATGTCACTTAACTTCCCTGTGCTCTCAGGTTGCACCTGTAAAAAAGCTTTCAGCTTAGTGTGTCTCACCTGATTAAACAATTTGGAAAAAAAAAAACATTTTGATGGTGAAAGTCACTACAGTGATAATTTTGATGAAATTCTAAATTGTCACTGCAATGATCCCACTGCTGTCGCCGTTTCCTCATGATACAGCCCTTCCAAGTCATGTCTGACTTACAGTTGGATCTTTAGAGATATGGGTGGGTGGGTGGGATGAAGCCCCCACATGAAGGGTGGGAGAAGAAGCACCACCAAAAACAGTCAATGTCTGACAGTCAAAATTTCACCTGTTGGGGCTGTCGTTGTGCTGCATTTGACAACTTTGTTGGTGATACAGCTTGGTGAAAGTGTCTCCCTGTACTGTCTTTCCAGAACGTGGTGTTGCCTAGTATAGCCACTACCCAGATGTGTTTGTCAGTGCACCATGACTGTGCTATGGCCACAAGAACCAGGTCTGCCTCTGCAGTGATTGCCTCAAGTTCAGGAATTTTATTTCCTAGGCTCCTTGCATTGGCACACGTGGCTCTCCACTCCTTTTGTCCCTCTATCCCCCTACTCTGCCGTCCCTTCCTGATTCTATCCTTCAGCCTTCCCATTTCCCCAGTACTGCCTTCCACTTTTTCATTATTCCTTTGCCTGCACTCCTTTTCTCTTCTCTCAGCCTCAAATCCACTTCCTGACCCACCCCTCCTGCCCTCCTTAGAATTAATTTCCCCAGAGCTTCTCCTCTCTGCTGCTCCATTCTGTGGGGGGCAGGCTCTGTCTCCCTCAGTTTTTCTGCCCCCCCTTGGCTAGTTTAAGTGCCCATCAAAGTAGCATCTAAACCATTTAATCAGGCCTGCTGTTTTCCACCCAGATTGATGGAGGTCATCTCTTTTGTACAGGTCTGTGCCCCCAGGTAAGAGTCCAGTCACTGATGTAGCCAAAATCCTCCTCCATGTACAATGCCTTCAACCACTCATTGCAGGCCCTGGTACTGTGTTCCTTAGCGCTCCCCCAATATACAGGTAGCATCTAGGTGAAGGCCACCAAACAAGTCACCTGCTTCAGGCCCCTCCCCAGGTCCCTAAACCTATATTATGCACACTACCCCTGCTGTATCACTTGCCAGGTCATTAGTTCCTAGATGGACAATGATATCCAGCAATTCCTGCTGCCACACCACCCTAGTGATTTTAAGGATCCAATCAGCATCCCTCCATGCTGAGACACCAAGTAGACACTTCGCCTCCCTCTTTTCCTTTCATCCTACTCCCAAAACCACCACCCTAATGATTGAGTCCCCCACCAGAAATTGCTTCCTCTTCCTCCCCCTATGGGGCCCTCTGCCTTACACCATGGGGCCTTCACTATGGAGGACCCTCACATCCTCCCTAGCCATTTCCATGAGTGCCTCCTCCTGTCAGTCCTGTCCCACCAAAACAGCAAAAGAGTTGTGCAGTGGCACCGGCTGTAGCATGTTCTCCCTACCCACCACCCCCACCCTGCTGGAGCCCACCACAGTCCAGACAGCCTGCCTCCTTTGCAATATATGTGACAACGTGGTAGACCTGGTGGCCCTAGGTGGGGAAGAGGTCCCCAGAATCCTAGCCAACTGAGCCCAGAGTTTTATGACCTCCTCCCTCAGCCCAGAGAGAGGCACACAGATGGGGCAGCACCCAAGAGTAGAGTATCCACATACAGGACTTGGAAGTTTCTTACTGTGGTTTCTATAACAAAATTCAATGCAGTGAGCCAGCCATTTGGACAGGCATTGCTTAGTGATGGGTAAAACCCTCTCTCCCAGGGGTGAACAAGACAAAAAGCTGAGGGGGCTTTCTGCAGTCCTTAGTACGATCTAGATAACTTAGTGTTCTATGTACAGCAAGTGTATGAAGCAATACCCACCCATGTTGGCATGCTCAGGATAATACACTGGTAGGTTTATGGTCTGATTCAAGGAGAAATCAGAAACTGCTTTGGGTTACAAATCTGGATAAGTACATAAGGTCACCCTGCCCTTGTGAAAAATCAGATAAGGGAGGTTCATGCATGAGCACCTGAAGTTAAAAAATCCTTAGGGCAGTGGTGATAGCAACCAGAAACAAATTCTGGTCAGAGCTACTATGGCTGCTAATGCATTAATTTTTTAAGGGTGTTTCATCAGCTTAAACGCAAAGATGAATTGTAGTAGTCAGTAAATTTTATTTTTGATAAAGTCAGATCATTTATCTGGTTCATTTATCTGATTGATCCTTGTGTTTAAAATGCGAGCAGTGAATGTATCTTATTCTATATGGGGAAGGAGAGGGAGTTCCTCACCAAGGCCTTCAGGTAATGGTAGAAGGAATGGTACAGAGAGGAGAGGAGAGGTATGTCTACATTGTGGACTGAGGGCCAACCTGGAATGATGAGAGCCTATACCGAGGTGATGGCCTGCTTCCATGCAGAAGGGAACCATAGTCGTCACTGGATGGTGTAAATGTTACTTCGATGGACATTTAAAGTAGCCGAGGGGAGGTGATGGAAGAAACAGAGGAGGCAGAAAGTGGGCCACCACAGACTGAGATAGAGAGTAGGGATATCCCAAGGGGAGAGAATCCCACCAGGATGCAAGTCATTTAAGGAAGCAGGGGATCAGCAAAAGAAGAAGAGGGAAAGGAGCAGTCAAAGAAGAAAGGTGAAGAAGAGGGAACAATTGGAAAAAGGAGACAGCAACAAAAAGAGAGCTGAGGGTTGTCAAAATGGTGCAAGGTCTGCATCAGAAGCCCTATGAGGAGAGACTGAAAGAGTTCAATGTATACACCTTGGGGAGAGGAGGAAGAGTGGGGATATTATGGAGGCCTTTAAATACCTCATGAGGGTTAACAAGGTAGAGAAGGGATATATGTTTCAGAGAAAAAGGTGCTGTAGAACAAGGGGTATATGAAGCTGGAAGGAGGTAAATTCAGGAGATATGTGAGGAAGTACTTCTTCACAGAAAGGGTGGTGGATTCCTGGAACAGCCTTCCATAGGAGGCAGTGGGGTGAAACCAGCAGTGGGTTTCAAAAATGCCTGGGACTGGCCAAAGAAATCCTAGGAGAAAGGAAGGCGGTGGAAAAGACTGTGTTGTAGATCAAGAAGGGTCTGAAACAAAAGTGATCATAATAAAAAATGAGCAGACTAGATGGGCCCAGCAGTCAGTAACTGTCGTCATTTTCTATGTTTCTATGTATGACAGGTTATGTGATTCAAATGGATACAGTGTTACATTATTAAGGGACCAGGAGACCTTCGGGATTTATGTCAACCGCACTTGCCGTCGACATAAATCCATCGCTGTGATGCCAGTCGAGAAAACAGTTGTCAAACTGGCATCGTAGAACCTAATTTATGTTGTACTATGCTACACAGATATGATAATCAAATGGTCAATAATATATGCATTGAGCAAGGGAGGAGAAATCAAGGGGAACATGTGTGACAGAGTGGTGACACGTACTGTATGAAGGCTTGCACAAGCACACACTCATTCATTCTAGGTCAGTTGGGTGGCCAGCTGTGGTGGAGAGTGGAGGTCATCCACTCAGGGTCGGGCCGGGGGGATGGTGTGGTTGGGCACTCCCTGATGGTATAGGGGGTCCACTAGACACCAGGGATTTAATATTGGTGCCAGTGATGGCTGGGGGGGGAGGGAACACTAGACACCAGGGATTTAAATATTATATTTTTTCTGGCGATTGGCAGGAGGGGGGACCACTAAATGCCAGAAATTTAAATAATAATATATTTCATTTTACATTGGGGCAGGTGATTGGCAGTGTGCGGGGGACCACTAGACACCAGAGATTTAAATAATTAAATTTGACATCAGGCAGTGATCGGTGGGGTGGGGGCACAAATTGTGAAAATTCAATCCGCGCTCTACGAAATGCTCTTCGTGAATTGACCACAATTTGTGAATTAATTGGCAAAGCAAATTTTGTTGACTTTGCACATCTCTATTCTGTGATGGGCTTTACATTCTCTGGCATTTCAAATGAGCCCTAAAATAAAATATATCTATCCTGAAAGAATGCTCAGAAAATGGCAGCCTGGGGCAGTTTGGCAGATGCACAAACATGGAGATGCAAAGCAATTCTGGCATCATGATTTGGTTTGGATGTAGAGCATGGGAGAACTAAAGAATTATTTTTTTTTTGCTGCAGTGTTTTATTTTCATATGGCTCTCTGCCACTTGTCCAGTGCTAGTTTACCACAGCTATACTCCTGAGAATTTCTTCCCTTCCCTGCCCAGTTGCTTGAAGACCAGTTTTGCCTGGTGGCAAAGCGGTGCTACTCCAATAGCTCCTTCCCACCCACTTGCTTTTTGGTGATGTTTTGTGCTGTAATGCTGCTCTAGTTGCTTACTCTTACTCGTGCAGTTCAACACTGGTAGTGTTGTTTTAGTCAGCGCCACTTGGCTTCCATATCTTCTTCTCTCCGACTCTGTGAGGATTTACTGTGAGGCTAGAGAGTAGCTGGACCATTTTACATTAGACAAAGGTCCAGAAAGCCTCCCATTTTTTGTCTGCAGTTACTAATACTTTTTCATTCCACAGTTCTGCATTTGGCAAATAGAACCACCATTCTTTCTCATGAAATAGACTTTCTGAAGTTCCCTCAGTGTTTGTAGAAAGCCATAATGGCCATAAGCTTCACGACTGAGAGCCAGTGGATAGGAAAGGGGTGGCCACACTGACTGTTGCAACCCAGGGAGGATGGATGCATATTGGAGCTGCCAGCAACTTACACTAATGCCATTTTAAGCTTGATCACAATCACTTTAGCTATTTATTTGGAGTTTTCAGTGGTGACTGCCACTTTTACTCTACCACAAAATGCTGTTTCTGTGGCAGAGGCTTGTTTCTGTGGCAGTTGCTTCAACCGCAGAATCACAGAAAACACAGGGCCCTGCATATAGATTTGTAGGTAACACCCTGTATGTGTGAGTATTATTGAGTGGCTCAATATGCACAACTCAATAATACCTCTCCCATGTAGCGAGCAAAGGGAAAAAGAACACTGAATAGGTATAGCGAGTGTAGCGCTGAGGGATATGCGCTGCACTCACATGAAAGGGGATAAAAAGAATTATTTGTCCAAGCACTGTCGAGCTGGCTGTATGGTGTAGTGGCTTGAGCCACTGCCCCTACAGCCTGTGGTGCCAGGTTTGGATCCTGGTGCAGGTAAATATTTTGCTTCCAGGGGGAGTTTCTATTTTTGCCTAAGTCTGCTCCCCCTGGAGTTGAGAATTGTTATTTTAGGGTGTGCGGGGCTTTCCCCCCTGCAAAAAACAAAAGAAGCATTTCATTTCAGAGGATCATCACTGTTTGCAGCGGTCTCTCTAAATCCAAGTCGACCTTTTAACATGGGCAATTTTGCATCGCTCTTTGACTCACCCTTATCACATAAATCCAGATTTGTCTACCCATGGTGCTGCATGCTGGGTGTGAGGCTTTTGATTGCATGTGTGTGAACATATGAACATACAACATTGCCAGAAAAAGGCCCACAGGTCTATCAAGTCTGCCCGATTGTGCAGCTCTTAGTTTGATATCACTACAACTGCCCCACCCCCACCCAAACCCCTCCCTTCCTCCTCTTTCTTGGTCATTCCCCATTTTGTGTTTTTGTCTGTACTAACCCTGCCCTTGACGGTATCCCAACCCTGATTAAAGCTATCCACTGTCCTTTGAGAGATTAACTCCTCTGGCAGTGTGTTCCATCCTACCACCACTCTTTCTGTGAAGTAGTGCCTCCTCATCTCTCTCCTATACCGTCCCCTTTCCAACTTCAGATTATGCTCCCTAGTGACCCTTCCCCCCTTTAAGAGGAACAATCCTCCCTCCCTGAATTTGTTTATGCCTTTCAAGTACTTAAAGGTCTCTATCATGTCCCCTCATATCCTTCTGTCTTCCAGCAAGTACACATTGAACTCCTTCAATCTTTCCTCATATGGCAACTTCCCTAGTTCAAGGATCATATTTGTAGCCCTATGCTGCACCCCCTCCAGTAATCTCACATCCTTTTTGTGATATGGGCACCAGTACTGTACACAGTACTCCAAGTGTGACCTCACCAGTGATCTATTCAATGGCAGGATGACTGCCCCCTTTTGAGAGGTGATCCCTCTGGCAATGCACCCCAGTATCCTATATGCCCTTGCTGCTGCCCTCCTACACTGTGCTGATACCTTCATGTCCCCTGTCACTATTATCCCCAGGTCCCTTTCCTTCTCTGAAGTCATTACCTGCACTACCCCCAGCCAGTAACTTTTCCTGGTATTTCTGGCTCCAACGTGCACAGCCTTGCACTTCTTCACATTAAACCCCAACTAGCACTCCCTAGACCATTGTTCGAGTTTAGCTAGATCCTCTCTGAATGCCTGCCTCTCTTTCTCATTGTCCACTTTTGCACAAATCTTAGTGTCGTCCTCGAACAGGCAGATCTTACTCTTGACCCACTCTGCAATATCTGCAGTGAAGACATTGAACAAAACAGGGCCCAGCACTGAACCCTGTGGTACTCCACCCATTACTGGCCTTGGCTTGGATGTCTCCCCCTTACAACTACCCTCTGTTGTCTGCCTTGTAGCCAGCTCTCAACCTACCCTTCCAGTTTTTCCCCTGCCTTCATGTCCCTCAGCTTGCTCATTAATCTCCTGTGTGGCACAGAGTTGAAAGCCTTGCTGAAGTCCAGATACAGAACATCCACAGCGTGGCCTTTGTCAACCGCCCTAGTAACCAAGTCGAAGAAGTCGATCAGGTTAGTTTGGCAAGATCGTCACGTTATAAACCCATGCTGTCTCTCATCCTGCAGCCAACTGCTATCAAGAAAGGCTATCAACCTCTCCTTCAGAATGGTCTCCATCAACTTCCCCACTATGGAAGTCAAGCTCACTGGTCTGTAGTTACCCGGTTGGTCCTTGGGTCCAGTCTTGTGAAGGGGCACCACATGAGCCAACCTCCAGTCCCTGGGTATATTTCTCATCTCTAAGTAGGTGTTGAACTGGTCCATCAGAGGTCCTGCCAAAAACTCCGCCAGTTCTTTCAGGACCCTTGGGTGTACATCATCCAGTCCTGGTGCCTTGTCCATCCACAATACTTTAAGGCCCTTCAGAACCTTATCCCTTTGGATGACCTTGTCTATTATCTCTGCCCCCCTCCACCCTTGCCCCCTTTTCCCCTGTGGTATTGGGCCATCCCTGTCTTTTGTGAAAATCAAGCAGAAATACTCATTGAGTGCCTCTGCCTGATCTTTCCCTTATTCCCTGTCACTCCTCTTCTCCCTTATATATTTAAAGAACCCCTTATCCCCCTCTCTGATTCCCTGAGCCAACTTCAGTTCCTTTGCTGCCTTGGCTGCCCTGACTGACCGGGTCATCTCCTTGGATGCCTTTGAGAACACTTCTCTATCCTTCTCACGTCCAGATTTTTTGAACTTAATGAAGGCCAGTCTTTTTTCCCTCACTTTCCCCTCCACCTCCTTGCTGAGCCAGCTAGGTTTTTTGACCTGGACTACTTACTCTGAGATTTGTCACATGTGTTTGAGGCCTCATTTATCCCCTTCCTAGTGATTAATCACTTCTGTTTAGCATCCATCCCTGGGTTAATTTCAGCTGAATACCCCCCCCACCCCAGGATGCTGCCCATTCTGGCAAAATCTGCCTTCCTGAAATACATAGAAAGCACACAAACTAAAAAGTGTCAGTCTTTGTAATAATTATGCATCCTACAGTGCTTATAGTTCCCCTTGCTTCTGATCAGCATTTACTTTATGTATTCTTTATGTTAAATTTGATGTTTTTGGTTGCATGTGTATTTTCAGAAACCACAAAAATTGGCAAACATCTACCCTCTTGTATCATTTATGTGTCCTGCATGCTGTTCCTCTCTTTTTTTTCTGATCAACTTTTCAGTTGTTTCATGTTCTTCCGCTCATTACAGCATTTAAAAGACTTCAGTAATACATACACACCTGTAGCTACCCCTCTTTATGTGAGATAGCTTCCTCTAACTATGCAATTCCATTTGTTGGCTGTAGTTAGGGGTTGCTTGTGCCATTGGCATGTTTCACACTTTTCTTAAATTTCATCTGAAACAGTATTGCAACTTTGTACTGTTGCAAATTATGTACTGTAGTTGGGCTCACACATGCCGGTGTTGTAGAAAACTCCAACTAGTGTCCTCACTCAGGCAATCTGTGTCTTATTTTTGTGGGCTTTAGTAGGAAAAGAGGTACATTTTGCTGCTTAGTTTTCCAGCTCCCCACACGTGCACACAGATTTGCAAACCCATTATGCTTTTATGATGTTTGATTGTACGTGTTTTCACAAGTCACACAAACTGGAAATTATCTGTTTCTTGTTTATGCATTCTATATAATGCCATTCTTGCAGACTGCCTCTGCTTCTTATGCATGTCATGTTGACTGTAACAAGTCTGTCATAGCTAGGTATAGATGATTTATATCAAGAGGCTACATTGTAAACTATTGTATTGGTTCTCTGTGGCTGGCACTGATTACATGAGCTGGTTTATCACTTTTATCTTCTGTCACTGATCTAGTCACCCATGAAAATGGGTCTTTGGCCCATGGATTTACCAGATTAAATAAACAAAGCAAACAAATAAACAAATTGTCATGCAGTATAGTCCTTCAATCTAAGAATTCAAATGGAAGAATAAAAGATAAAATGAAAATGATTACTTTAGCATCTCTTGGCACTGTTTATATTCCGATTAATGGCAGTGCACACACTCATGAATAAGTAGCATAGAATTTACATTTATGTGAGGCACTTCAAATTCAGCTTAACTCCTGCAGAAGAATTTGCATACACGTGATAATTTGCATATAAACATAGGCAATGTCAGCAGAAAAAGACTGACATCCCATCCTCTCTGCTCAGGTTCCCTATTAAGCTCTGGGACCTACTGCCCCTCCAGAATCCTAGCCATCCACATCCTCCCCCAATTTTCCACCCCGATTCTGCTGCCTCAAGCAACCAATACACCCTTCATTCTGTCTCAACCATGTTTGAAATCACTAATAGTTTTTGCACCGCCTCTTCAGCTGGCAGACTGTTCCACAGCTTCACCACCCTCTCTGTAAAACAATGCTTCCTCACATCTCTCCACTGATTAATAGAATTTGGAATATCTGCACATGCATTGAAGAGTTAAAAACAAACTGGAAATGATCTGTCTTCTTGAATAATTTATGCATTCTACATACTGCACATTTTTCAAACTGCTTTTGCTTCTTATACATGTCATGCCAGCTCTAATGGAACTGTAATATATTGGTATGGAGGATTTACGCCAAGAGGATGCATTATCAGATATTACCTTGGTCCTCTGTTGTTGGCTGCAATTACACAAGGTGATCGTTCACTGCTGTTCCCTAGTGCTACAGGCAAATTATCACTCAGCATAACATCATGATTCAAAAGATGTTAATAGAGGAAAAGTTTGAAAACATGTTA
The DNA here is from genome assembly GCA_016271365.2 of Neoceratodus forsteri. Lineage (NCBI taxonomy): Eukaryota > Metazoa > Chordata > Ceratodontiformes > Ceratodontidae > Neoceratodus > Neoceratodus forsteri. The sequence goes on from CM028138.1 coordinate 159,303,208, forward strand.
AAGAGGTTCAGGAAATTAAGGCAAAGTGAGAAGGATTGCTTAGCATTTCCCAGTATCATTAGTACTTTAATCAAATATGTGGAGCATGTAACCTTCAGCACAGTATAAAATTTGCAGGCGTCAGCATGGCTCGGTTGGTAGCACATCCACCTCTGGATCAGAAGATCATGGGTTCTAGCCATACACCAGGACTGTGCTGATACCTAAATGCAGGTACCCAAGTGCAGTACTATTAGGTTCTGTACTGCTGGGATGTGTCATCCTTGAAATTGGAAATTAAATCAAGGTCCCCTCTCTGGTATTGTCTAGGTGGAAGAAAAAGAACCCAAGGCACTTTTCCAAGAGTAAGATCATTTTTTATTAAAAGAAAATAATCATACAGTACATACATATACTGTGCAGAGTTGCATCACCTAATAGACTTGCACACAAGCAAATAACAATGGATAGAAGCAAAAAATAACATACACATGGTATCTGCATGCAAATATAACCACTCAGCTTAGTAAACTACCCATCTTGTGCCTTTCCTTGAAACGTAAAATATAGTATTATTGTGGCTCCATGTGGGCCCTTTCCAAAAAGTATTTACATAAAGAATAATGGCAAGACAAGCGTGTGTTGTGACTATTTTTGTCACACCTGAGGTGTTTGATGACCCATAAACCTTAAGCGTGAAGCTCAAGAGGATTATGCAATCATCAAACACCAAGGATGTGAAAACAATATACACAGGCACACTCTTGCCTATCTTTAATTTTTTATAAATATAAAGATGTGAAATCCTTCTCAACTAGTTTAAAGATGGAATTAAGAGTAAGGTGTGAATGCTATGGCTAGGAAATAAATAGAGCAATTCTTAGCTACAGTATACCCGGAGTTGAGTAGTGCAATATATATAATTAGTGTATAGCTGTTTAAATGTAATTAATGCCATATGATAGTTTAGATTAATTTATTGGTATTGTTATATAGAATGGTTTAGTATTGTATATTCCATGGTGTTATTGTTATTGTATTATGCCCTAAGTTTTTGAAACTTTATATAACAGGACCATCTTGTAAATAGGACTCTGTCCTAGTGATGTGTTATTCCATAGATACATAGATACATAGACAGTGTCGGCAGATAAGGGCCTATGCCCGCACCCAGTCTGCCCATTTGAGCTTGTAAGTTCAGTTTATGTTTTTCTAGAAGTCTGTTGCCCCTTACCCCTGACCTCCAGAACTCCTTTATGTCTATCCCATGCATTCTTAAATCCTGTGATTGTTTCAGCCCCCACCACTTCTTCTGGCAGGGTGTTCCACTTGTCCACCACCCGTTCTGTGAAGAAATTCTTCCTCACGTTTCCTCTGAATCGTCCTCCCTCCAACTTCATCCCATGCCCTCTAGTCCTGGAACATCTTTTTCGCTTAAAAATAGTGTATTCCTGCACCCTGTTCCTCCCTGTAAGATGCTTGTATGTCTCTATCATATCCCCTCTCTCCCTCCTCTCCTCCAGGGAGTACATGCTCAGTTCCTTCAACCTGTCCTCATAGGACCTGTGATGCAATCCATGCACCATCTTTGTTGCCTTCCTCTGAACCTTCTCTACCCTGTCTATGTCCTTACATAGGTAAGGTCTCCAGAACTGTACACTGTACTCCAGGTGGGGCCTCACTAATGTCTTGTATAGAGGAATTATGACCTCCCTTTTCCTGCTGGTGATGCCCCTGCCTATGCATCTCAGCATCCAATTTGCTTTACCTGCTGCCTTGTCACACTGTTTCCCTACCTTGAGATCATCAGAGATAATAACCCCAAGATCTCTTTCCTGCTTGGTGCATGCTATATCCTCACCCCCCAACTGATATATTGTGCCAGGGTTTTTGTGCCCCATATGCATTATCTTGCACTTCTTTGCATTGAATTTCAACTGCCAAACCCCTGACCATTCTTCAAGTTTCTGCAGGTCCCTTCTCATTCTGTCTACACCCTCTGGTGTGTCTACTCTGTTACAGAGCTTTGTGTCATCAGCGAACAGTGAAATTCTGCCTTCTAGGTCCTGTGCAATGTCACAGATGAAGATGTTGAATAGAACTGGTCCAAGCACTGATCCCTGTGGTACCCCACTGGTCACTCTTCCCTCTGTGGAGTGACAGCCATTTACCACCACCCTCTGTGTCCTGCCGACCAGTCAGTTACCTACCCACCACACTACTGTCCTGCCCACTCCCATATTCCCCAGTTTGTGTAATAGTCTTCTATGTGGCACAGTGTCAAAGGCCTTGCTGAAGTCCAGATAGGCCATGTCCACTGCCCTCCTCTGATCCACCTCCCTAGTCACCCAGTCAAAAAATTCAATGAGGTTGGTCTGACATGACCTCCCCTGGTGAAACCATGCTGCCTTGGGTCCTGTAGTCCATTGACAACCAGATGTTCCACCAATCTCTCCTTCAGTAGTGCTTCCATGTCTTCCCCACTACTGAGGTGAGGCTGACTGGTCTGTAGTTCCCCGTTTCCTCTTTGTTCCCACTTTTGTATAAGGGGACTACATCTGCTATACTCCAGTCTTTGGGTACCTCCCCTGTTTCCAGTGATCGGCTAAACAGGACAGCCAGAGGTTCAGCCACCACCTCTCTTAATTCTTTAAGGACCCTGGGGTGCACCCCATCTGGCCCCATTGCTTTATCAACTCTTATTACTTCCAGTTCCTTCAGGACCCTTTCTCGTGTAAAGGGGCTTATGTTCATTTCTGCACCATTCCCACCCCTTGTACTCCCTTCAGACCCATTACCCTCCTCTTCCTCAGTAAAGACTGAGCAGAAATACCTGTTCAATATGTCAGCTTTACTGTTGTCATCCTCCACGCGACCCCTATCCTCCCCCTTCAGTCTCACTATCCCTCCCTTTGTCTTTCTTTTTTCACTTATTTATTTATTGATTGAATTTTGATGACCGGGTAGGCCCACTGGGCCTCGAAGGTCCCTTTTTCAGGGGCGACCCAGGAACAATAGTACAGACATAATGAACTTAGTGCAGTAACATAACACAGGAAATCATGGGTATACAGTATTCGGCTGTTTACACATAGCAGTAGTTATTAGAGTATTGTATATCATATTGGTAAGTTGTAGTTTAGTGCATTCAAACATTTGTCATGCAGGTAAGTGAAACAACATTAGGGTTCCTTAGGTAAGGTGTACCTGGTCCACTTATGTACCTGTAAAAGGTTTTGTCCCCTCTACCCACTGATTTTGCAATGTGTTCTTCTGTCTGAGCTTTGGCTTCCTTTACTGACCTCCCTGCCTCCCTTTGCTTCTCCTGGTACTGCTCCCTATCCCCTTCTGCCTGTGTCTTTTTATATTTCCTAAATGCAATCTTTTTGGCTTTCACTTTCTTTGCTACCTCTTTGGAAAACCATTATGGTCTCCTCTTCCTTTTCCTCTTGCTAACCTACCTAATGCATAATTCTGTTGCTCTTGTAATCCCCATTTTAAATACTGCCCACTGTTCCTTAACCCCTGATTCCTGCCCCATTCCCCTTAATGCCTCTTTCAAGTATCTCCCCATTTTCCCAAAGTCTGTTCCCCTAAAATCCAGGATATGTGTTTTTGTGTGGTTTGGTTCTGCTCTTTCTGTGATTTCAAGCCACAGTGACTGGTGGTCACTGTTCTCCAGGTGCTCCCCCACTGTTACCCCATCACACTGTCCCTGTTTGTGAGCACAAGGTCCAGTATTGCCTTCTGCCGAGTTGGTTCCATGACCAGTTGCTTGAGGAAGGCACCCTGAAGGGAGTCCAGCATAAATCTGCTCCTAGTTGATGCTGCTGCTGGGATGCTCCAGTCCACATCTGGAATATTGAAGTCTCCAACCAGTACTACCTCACCCATTTACTTTCCTGTCTAAAAATTAAGGTTTTTCCTTCTACTACTACTTATAATTGCTGGTAATTGCTGTTAACTACTAACTAGTAACATTAAACTACAGAAGAACTTACTCGCATGGCGATCAGGGCTTCAATATGTTGATGAGAGAGACAATGGGTGACATTGGGTAACTGGAAAAAAACAACTCAAACTATGCCCAAATTACACTTTAAAAACTAGAAAGTTTCTTAAAAATAATAATTTCAATATAAGGAATAGTTCCATTGGAGAGCGGCTCGAGGAACTGAACAAAGTGAATCCTTAGGATCGCAGCAGCAGCTGCACTGGGGAGGGAGCTGGATATCATTGTCTACCTAGGGAAAAACGACCTGGCTGGGAAAGGGATCAGAGCAGGGCAGGAGGAGTTTGTAGAGTTGGGGAGGGGCCATAGACAAGTAGCATGCATGGTAACCTTCTCGGAGGGTCTGCCTGTCTATGGCATGGGTGAAACTAGGGTGCTCTGCACCATGGAATTCAATCAATAATTGAAAAATTGGTGCAGAGCTCAGGATGTTGGCTTCACTGGGGACTGGGGATCCACCTGGAGGTATGCAGGACTATACTGGCACAACGGTCTGCATCTGTCCAGAAGGGGAACCAGGATCCTAGGTGATAGGTTTTAATGCTTCATTGGCAAACATTTAAACTATCCAAGGGAGGAGGCACTGAAAAGGAGAAGAGAAATCCTAGCCCCCCCCAAAAAAAATCAAGGTAGTTAGTGTGGTAAACACCAAGATAAAAAAAAAGATAAGGAGAAGGGCAGGGATAAATGGAGAAAAAGGAAAAGGCAGTAAGGACAGGGATAGGGCAAAAAGGGTTGGGCCATTAAAAAATGGAGGGTAATGAGTGCCAATGCCTGTAGTCTAGGTAACAAGTTCCCTAAACTAGTGGACTTGGTGGAAGAGGGATACCTGGATATCGTGGCAGTCACTGAAACATGGTACACAGAGAACCATGACTGGGATTTCAACATACCAGGGTGCACAATCTATAGGAGGGACAGGTTGGGTAGAAGAAGAGGATTAGTTCTCCACATAAGGGAAAGGATCAAAGCAATGGAACTAAAGGGTAAACAGAGAGGAAAGGAGGCACTGTGGGTCACCCTGGAGACTGGAAATGGCACCACAATCTGCATGGGGGTTGTATACAGACCCCCGTCTCAGGGGGAGGAAATGAACAAGTAAATGATAGAAGGCATCCTTTGAAAAAGGGGAGATATTGTTGATAGGGACCTGAATATGCCAGATGTTAACTGGAGCAACTTTGCTGCAGCCACATCCAAGAGCGGGGTCTTTCTCGATACCCTACAGGGGGCATGCTGCAAGCAGCTAGTGTTGGAACCCACTCGGGAGGGAGCAGTCTTAGACCTGGTACTCTCAAATGAGGACAGAGGGAGGATCTCAGATCTAGAAGTGGGTAGCCATCTGACAACAAGTGAGCACCAAACAGCATGGTTCACAATAAACCCAGCCGCAGAGTCAAGCCATACAAAAGTGATGGTATTGCACTTTAGGAGGACTGATTTAGTCAAAATGGGAGAGTGCCTCAGAAAAGCAATAGCAAACAGGCAAGAAGGAGGGGTGGAGGAACAATAGGGAAACATCAAAACTGCCATCACAGAGGCAACAATCCTTTGTGTGAGGCAAATAAACAAATCAAAATGATAGAAAAAAGCACTATGGTTCTCAAAAGAAGTGGCAGGGAAGGTTAGGGAGACAGATAGCTTTCAAGAAGTATAAGGAAACACAGAAGGAGCAGGACAGAGAACTGTACCAGTTAAAGCAGAAGGAAGTGTCTAAGGCAGTCAGAATAGCAAAGGCCCAAACAGAAAAAATGATAGCCAACTTGGTTAAGAAAGGAGATAAAACCTTTGATAGGTACATTAGGGAGTGAAGAAAGACCAAGGAGGGATAGTGAGGCTTAATAAAGGGAGGGTGGGTGGACAGTGAAAAGGCAGGGTTACTGAATGAATACTTCTGCTAAGTATTCACAAACGAGGAAGAGGAGGAGGTACTTAATCCAATCAATAGAAGCACTCTGGATAGGAGGGTCGATACCAGTCCTTTCACAGAAGAAAAGGTTCTGAAAAAACTCCTAAAACTGAAGGTGGGCAAAGGAATGGGGCCTGATGGGATTCACCCCAGAATTCTAAAAGAACTAAGGGGAGAACTAGTGACACCACTGACTACTCTTTTTAACAAATCATGGGAGGATGGTGTGGTACCTGAGGACTGGAGGAGGACAGATGTGATTCCCCTTCACAAAAGTGGGAGCAAGACAGAGGCAGGAAACTACAGACCTGTCAGTTTGACCTCAGTGGTAGGGAAAATGATGGAATCACTTCTGAAGGAAAGCATTATTGAGTACCTAGAGGCCAGCAGGGCACAGAACCCAAGGCAGCATGGATTCACAGCAGGAAGGTCATGTCAGATGAATCTAACAGATTTCTTTGACTCGGTGACCAAAGTAGTAGACCAGAAAGGGGCTGTGGACATGGCCTACCTAAACTTTAACAAGGCATTTGACACAGTCCCACACAAAAGATTAATAAACAAACTAGCCAGCCTGGGAGTGGGTCCCAGGGTGGTAGCCTGGGTAAACAATTGGGTAGACAACAGGACACAGAGGGCAATAGTAAATGGAGTCCACTCCAAAGAAAGAGGGGGTTACTAGTGGGGTACCGTAGGGTTCAGTACTGGGTCAGGTCTTTTTTAAGGTCTTTATAAGTGATATTGCAGAGGGACTGGGAGGAAAAGTATGCCTCTTGGCAGATGGCACAAAGATCTGCAACAGGGTTGATACACGGGGGGGAGGGTGGAAAGGATGAGAAGGAACTTGCCATAGTTGGGAGAATGGTCAAAAGTATGGCAGATTAGATTCAATGCAAAGAAATGCAAAGTAATGCACCTGGGAAACAAAAAACCCAGAGCAAAAGTTCACAATGTGGGGGAGAGGTATTAACAACAACAAAAATGGAAAGGGACCTGGGGTAGTCATATCAGATGACCTAAAGGTAAGCAAGCAATGTGAGAAGGAAGTAAAGATGGCTGGGGGGGTACTGGGATGTATAGGGAGAGGCATCACTAGTAGAAAATAAGAAGTTGTTGTCTCTCTGTACAGACAGTTGGTGAAACCCAATCTGGAATACAGCATGCAGTTCTGGAGACCCCTTCTCCACAAGGACATAGACAGGATAGAGGCAGTCCAGAGAAGGGCAACTAAAATGGTGCAGGGTCTGCAACAGAAGCCATACAAGGAAAGACTAAAGGTGCTTAACATGTATACCCTTGAGGAAAGGAGGGAGAGGGGTGACATGATATTATAAAAAGGCTCTTAGAAAAGCTGCAATCTGATTGGCTGTTAGGATTCCAACAGTCTTACATTAATCCATGCTATACTGTTATGAACAGCCTGATCACCATGGCACATGGATTCTTCCTGTCAGCATTCCATCCTCTAGTACTGCTGAATGTGTGGAATGATGCATTCTTTTTTTTTATCATAGATTTTATTGAAGATTTTCTTTTTAAAGATACGACGTTACACCTCATATAACGGATATTTAGTGTGCAACCTACACCATGTTCAATTCAGATACCCAACATACACAATACAAATTACAATGTAACGTATAAGTGATAAATCAAGATTCAGCAATTTCAATTCTTTCCATCAATGCAATAGAGCCAAACAGTATTGAATACACAGCAGTGTTGGTCATAGCTACCAATAACACCAAGACAAAGGGAACAAGGACCATCTACCTTTATCTCAATCTAAGGGGGATTTTGTGGTGGTGGTGGTGGGGGGGGATTTTACAAAGTGGTCAGTGCAGATATGCTTCCCATTTCTTGGAAAAATACTCCAGTTGGCCACGATGTGAGTGTGAGAAATGCTGCATTAGGGCCAGCCGTGCCAAGGCGGCATGCCACATAGTAATGGTTGGATTAATAGGTTGCCTCCAATGCATTAGTAGCAGTCTTTTGGCCTCTAGGAAGGCCAGCATGGTCCATTCTTTATGCGGCCTAGATAGGAAGGATAACCCAGAGGAATCTCCCAGTAGTAATTTAGGTTCTAATGGTAACTCCCTAATGCCCAGGACTTTGGAGCATTCACATGCAATGGTAGACCAGAAGGTAGCTATCATGGGACATGTTCATCATATATGGAATAAGTGAGATTCAAATTGTTGACATCTCCAACACTTGGAGTAAGGCAGAAGTCCAGCTGTGTGCAAGACAGCCGGGGTCCTGTACCACCGCAGGAGTATCTTGAGCTGCAGGAATTGGCTTTTGGAATCTCTATACAGTGTACATGAAACTTTAACATAGCCAGACCATGATTTTGTAGGAGTGGCTAGGCCCATGTCGGATTCCCATTTCACCCTACAATGCTCAGTGGGGTCAGCTTGGGAGTGTCTCCAAGTGGTATAGACTTTCCCTCTGTGGCCCTTAGCGGAGGGGAATTTATGCAGCATGGCCAGCCAAGCTCATTTTTTGTGTGGCTTGTATAGGGAGACAAGTTTATTAAAGAGACTACGTATTTGAAAGAAGCACCAAAAATCCTTGTTGGGAAGGTGGAATTTCTGCTTAAGTTGGTCAAAGGACATTATGGTGTCAGAGTCGGCTAACATTAAATCTTGTATGTGACGAATTCCCGTAGCTTCCCTGGAAGGCCATGTAATAGGTTGTCCCTCTAGGGGGACATGGTTATTATGCCATGGTTCAGCATACCTCATTGGAGAAGGCCAAGCTTCCTTGGGGGTATGTGATAGGGTCATGATGCGGCTCCAAGCCTGTCAGGACTCCTTTAAAACAGGAGGGAGTCCTCTACCCGTGCAGGGCCCTGAGTAGGGTAGGAGACATCATATTGGATTCAAGGGTTACCCACAGGGGAGAGGGTACATTGAAGGGTGTGAACCATTTAGTAGCTTGAGCTGCTGTACTCGCAATATGGTAACCCTGAAACCAGGGGACACCTAAGCCTTCTCTGAACCAGTGCACCTGGAGTTTGTGCTTCCCCACCTCTGTGCCTTCCCTTCCCAGAGAAAGGAAGTTACCAGCATCTCAAGGGAGGAGAATACTTTGGGTGAGAGATGAATCAGAAGGTTATTAAACAGATATGTAATCCTAGGAAGTAAAAGCATACGTATGGCAGCCACTTTGCTAGGTAGTGATAAATGTAGTTTGCGCCATCTCTCTACTTCTGTAGCTAATTGTTTCAGGAGGGAGGTAAAATTAGAAGCTTCCAGGTCATCCCATTTGTAGGAGATATAAATCCCAAGGTAGGTAAACCCCTGAGGTGCCCAACTGAGCTCTATGTCTTTTAAACAGTCCTGTGAGCACAGGTGATTGAGAGGGGCTAGCATGGTCTTCTGGTAATTGACCCGTAGTCCAGAGAAGGAAGCAAAGTCTCATAGAACTGACAAGGCTATTGGGAGAGACTTTTGGGGGTGGGATAGGGTGAGTAGTAGATCATCAGCGTATACCGCCACGACATATGACTTACCATGTGTGGAGATGCCTGACAGCCCTTGAGTATTGGCCAACGCCCTAATCAGTGGGTCTAGAGCAATCAGGGGACATCCTTAATAAGTGCCCCTATATAAGGGAAAGGAAGGGGAAATATCCGAGTTTGTTAGGACTTTAGCTAAGGGAGACTTATATAATATCGATACCCAATGATGAAACTGGGGGTCAAAGCTGTAGAGGTGGAGAACTTCATGTAGATAATTCCACTCGATGGAATCAAACGCTTTAGCGATGTTGACCACTAGGGCCACCATTGGAATCTTGGCCTTAGATGCTATCCATTTCAAATTAAGTGATCATCTAGTATTATCCAATCCAACCTTACCTGGCCTGAACCCCACCTAGGCCGGGTGTATTAGGGAGGCTAGTACTGTGTGCATTCTGGTAGCTAAAACATTGGCCAGAATTTTATTATTGATGGGGAACAATGAAATAGGTCAAAATTAGCGCAGTTATAGGGGTCGGTAGATTTCTTAGGGAAGATCATGACCAAGGCTTTCCTCATCATGTCAGGGAGGGAGCCCATATTGTGGGCATCTTGTAATGCTGACAGCAGATGCTGGGCTACCTCTTGCACTAATACTTGGTATAGCTCAACCGTCATCCCATCAGGTCCAGGGGCCTTCCCTTGTGCCATTTGAGACAGGGCTTGTTTAATCTCCAAAATGGTAATTGGGGCATCTACAGTATTGGCTTGCTCATGTTGTAGGGCCAGAATATTAAGCTGTTGACAAAAAGCGTGGAGTTCTTGGGACACCTGAGTGGGTGACAGGGAGGTTTGAGATTTGTATAGCTTTTGATAGAATAATGTCATGGTCTCATTGATACCTGCATGGTCAGTAATAAGTAGGCCCAAGGTGGTGCGAAGGGCATGAATTTTAACAGATGCCTGCTGCTTACGCAACTGGCAAGCAAGAAGTTTGCCTCCTTTGTCTCCCCCTTCCCAGTGTAAATATTTAGCTCACAGCATTAGCCATTCCACTTTGTTATGCAACAAAGCATTAATTTGGTACTTGAGTCCTACTATTCTACGGTACAGGGTTGTGTCCCGGGCCTGGGCTGGAGAGGCCTTAAACTGTTTTTTCTAGGTCTTTAAGTTCCAGTTGTAAGTCCGCTATTGATTTTTTCTTAGTTTTATTTCAGTGGGCTGCAAAGGCTATGCTGTAACCTCTAAGTGTGGCCTTGAAAGCTTCCCAGACAGTACCAGGGGGCACACCACACTTGGAGTTAAGGTCAAAGTAATCCCTAGTGGCTTTTTTCATTGTCTGCTTAAATTCCAGGTCTTTTACAAGTAGGGTATTACATCTCCACCTCGTTCCAGTGGGTCGCTGACCAACAGTGGTATACATGGTGAATGGTCTGAGATAATAATACTACTTATGGAGTTGTGGGAGATTCCTCTTGACACCTCATTTTTCGCCAACCAATAGTCAATGTGACTATGTACCCCATGAACAACGAAGAAGTAGGAATAGTCACACCCAGAGGGATTGTCTCACCTCCAGACATCTACGAGTCCCCATTCCACCTGTAGTTCTTGTAGACAGCGTGGGCTCTAGGGTGCGTTTAAGGGGTGTGTTTTGACTTATCTAAAAAGATGTCAGATACTAGGTTAAAATCTCCCCCTATTATAAGGGGAGTGTTGGTATTGGGCAGTTCAAAAGAGGAAATGGCTTGGCTGGAGCTGGGAAAAAAATCTGCCTGATCAGAATTGGGGGCGTATACATTACCCAAGATCAGTGTCCCAGCAGGGGATGTCAGTTTAACCAAGACCCATCGCCCTTGGGAGTCAGAGCTTGACTCTTCTACCACCCACGTGCTAGATCTCTGAGTGAGAATGGCAACTCCCTTGGATTTAGATGCAGTGGCGCTAGCATAAACGTCTCCAATCCATGATTTTTTAAGCCAGGGAATGGATTTATGGAGAAGATGTGTCTCCTGAAGGACAGCTACATCTGTGTGCAGGGAACGAAGATATTGTATGACCTTAGTGCGCTTAATAGGATGATTGAGGCCTTTAACATTCCAAGATACTACCCAGAGACCTTGAACCTGTGAGGCATTCATGACTTGTCACAGATATAGATTGTTGGGGTACTTACCCCTTAGGAAGTACCAAAGGTGAGAGCCCCTGGAGCATACTTCAGCAGAGTGAACCCCTCCTCCTTACCAGTAGCTGGGTGTTGGTGGGTGTCGGGAAGGTATGATTGCACTGCTGTTCAAAAGGTGTATAAAGAAATTGTAACAGATTAAACACCACAATGAAAACTGTTGCAAAAATTGTACAACAGCTATCGAGAAACAAGAAGCACAGGTAATAGAACAAAATACCAGTGCTAGAAGTAGAGTCTAAGTCTAAGTAACTACAACAATTCTACAGCGACTCAGCATTAAATGCAAGGACAGCTTTGGCAAAAGAAGGTACAAAGTGGTGATGTACCCTCAGCTCTGCAAGCTACCACGCGATAGGAGAGGAGTGAGTCAACCAAAGACATCTCGCTTTTCCTCATCCAATGACAGTCCTCTGGTGACTGGCGCAACTCCGAGAGGTTGGTGGTGGGATAGGGTACTTTGGCAGTGAAATGGAGGGGGTGGATGGGTAACCACCCCAATCGAGCACTATAAGGGAAGATTATTGATCTAGTGGCCTTCTGAGGCATGATCTGTGTGTACTTGTGCCACCTAAACTTAAACACTTGGAACTGAAACATGGCAATATGTTTAAGATATGGAATTCTATGCAGTATAACATACCGGTCAACTAAACAGATAAAAACTGAACTGAAACATGGCAATATGCTTAGGATATGGAATTCTATGCAGTATAACATACTGGTCAATTAAGCAGATAAAAACTCTTAGTACGTATTACTGTTATATAACCAAAACTGAACTCAACCAGTGGGAGTTGCGTTACAGGTCGGTAGCAACTAGTACGTAGTTTAGGGACATGAGACTGCTCCTACAGCATCTACAAATGTTGCAGAGGCAGTGGCGGCATATGTTTTATCTCCATGTCTAAGCTTCCCAGTATAATCCACCGCTTCAACTAAGGATGCGTTGGGAATGTCATCCCAGTCCACAAAGGATGTAGGCTCCGCAAGTGAGGAGTCAAAACATAGTGAGTAGCAGTCTATAAGAGACCCAGATGATTCATCTCGAGATATTTTGGCTGGAGGTGCCACTTCATGTAGGTCTAGTATGGGTTGCCGATCGCTGTTCGCGCGCTGTCTATGGTGTGCAGTGGATCCTGAGGGCCTCGGAGGGAGGGATTTTTGTTCAGCTGCATTTGGGAGGGGCGGTAGGTACCACCAGGGAAATCATTTGTGGAGTGTTCCTCGTCCTGGGGGAGTCAATAAGAGATGCACCTGCTCCGGCTGAATAGTGGTCCCTAGGGAACCGTTCACTTGAAGAAAGGTTCCTATTGCCTGATGGTGTTACAGAAGTATCCCATAACCTTCTGTGGGATGTAGGCTGAAGGGGTAGGTTAGGCCACAGCTTACCGATCCAGAGCTTGACCTCACCAGGATTGGCTGCAAGTATCTCCTGCCCTTCCTTGGACACCAGGAGGTTGGTGAGTCCCCTAAATCTATAATGAAAATTGTGTGCAGCCAGAAACTTCTTCAGGGGGCCGTAAGCATGGCGTTTACTAGCAGTGTCCTGTGCAAAGTCTCTGTAAAAAGAAATAGCTGCCCCTTGCCATTTGATTTCCCCCATATCACAAGCTGCCCTTAGTATGGTCTCCTTGGTTGAGTACCTCAGAAAATAAGCCACTATGGGCCCTGGGGATTGTGTCAACCTGTCTTTTCTGCCTGTAATGCGGTGGGCCCGCTCCACCTCTACCGGACCTCTCCAGTGCTCTCCCAGAATCGTGGGGAGGATTTAATTCAGGAATCTCTCCATAGAAGACCCCCTCAGAGCCCTCTGGTATGCCTATAATCTGTAGATTATTGTGTCACCCCCTATTTTCTTGATCTTCTATCCTATCCATCAGCACATTCAGTTTTTCCTCTTGCAGTTAACTTTTCCTGTTTAAATGCACTTGTTGCTGTTCTAAAGTTTACAACTGTTGCTCCACCACATTTAATCTGTCTTGCAGTTGACAGACATCGGTAGTGGTGCCCGTGAGGTTGGAGTTGATGTTATCTACACGAAGTAGCAAGGCCTCGAGCATTCGGGTAATATAGTTGAGTGAGTCTCCCACTGGACTGGATGAAGGAGCTGCAGGTAGTATGGGTGGGAGGTTGCTTGAGGGTTCTCCTGATGCCATTTTCAAAGCAGAGGAAGCTGTAGCAATAGGTGCTTGCACTGTGCCAGGCCAGGAAGGGGAGACAAATAGGGTATAGCTGAAAAGTTGCAGCCGTGACTTCACAGCCTCCCTGAGCAAGCGACTCTCAAATACTGGCACTCGTGGTAGCTTTATCACACCAAAGACCAGTGAAATAGTCACACCAGTCAATTAGGGATGGTTACCCGAGTGTTGTATAGCTTTTTAACTTAAGTCACATTGTGGGATTAGGCCAGTCAGACACGGATTGTCAGCAGATTCAGAAGAGCTCACGATTTAGGTAGCCAAATCGATGGTGGCTAGCCCCCCCCCCGGAATGATGCATTCTGATTTTGAACCAGCATTCTTAAACTGTTGGTGGAAGAACTATTTTATTAAAATTCTCCCTCTAAATGAGGAAAACATTCAAAACGTATACTTTTAACACTTCTTTTGGAATAATTTTTATGTTTGCTTGCACACGTGCAAAAAACATATGGCCATCATCTGAGTTTTCATAGGTGTGGCACCCTGTCTTCCAATGTAGTCAGTGTGTTTGAAGGTGCGGCCACAGTTCACCAATGAATGCTGCAGCTGTCTATGACAGCAGTTGAAAATGCAATGCCATACAGTTAAAGGGAGGACTCCGCTTCAGTGAGCAACAATAAGATAGTGTTGATTAGCATATTGCCAGCAATCCTGCTTCTATACGTCTCTGCTTTGTCTTCCTGGAACTTAAATTCAGCCATGCTGGGAGCCCACCCCAGCGTGGCAGCAATCCTTATGGCTGGCTAGGGTGCCCAATCCCCCGTCGGCTCCAGGGCCCATCAAAAAAGCTTTCCAGCTGCCACGCTGGGAGCCCACCCCAGCATGGCAAATGTCCTGCGTTGTCTTCCGGGAAAAAAACAACAACCTGGAAGCAAAACAACAGTCCCTCGATGACTATCTTGACCCCCTCTGCACCCGCGCCCACCTTCTGTGCACCCTGCCTCCCCACACCCCTACCTCGCCCCATACTTACCTCCGGAGTCTGGCACGACGATCTTCAGTGGACCAGGAACATGTCTGCACTCTTCAAAGCCGACCGCGAACTGAGGAAATGCTGGTAAGCTGTGTAATTGAATAAATAGGGTTTTCAACTTTGATGCATATCTCAGGCATTTTTTGGGGAATTTTGCAGCCAAATTTTCAACATGGTGTTTTTGGGACCCCTCCTCATGAATTCTATCACTGTCATTGCTTTAATTTGGCCCGAAGGGTGATTTCACGGTCACTGCATGAAATCACCTTTTGGGACTGATTAACAAAATGACAGTGCCACTGTTCATAAGGTGGGCTCTCAAAAAGCCTATGTTGCAAATTTGATGAAAAAATTCCTAGAAATGTATTTCTGACTTACATGCACAGTTCTACACACACGCTTGTAAGCGCGCACATTTTTATTATTTGCACTCCAGATTTTCAAAATTGCCATTTTACCACACCTTCTTATGAGCAGTACTGCTGTCAGTTTTCACATGTCACCCAAAATGTGTTTCCATGCATGTAGCATACAATGGAGCAGTTGGTGTGCGAAATCAATGTTTGGGACACATTAAGAAAATCACAGTGACACTGTTCATGAGCTGAGGTCTTAAAATGGCTATGTTGAAAATTTGGTGAAAAAAATTCCCAAAAATGACTGTTTTAGGAGCACTCGTTGCGCAGTTCCTACACACGCTTGCAAGTTCATGAATTCGTAATATTTGCAATCCAGATTTTAAACATTGCCATTTTACCACACCTCCTTATGAGCAGTACAGCTGTCTTTTTTCACGTCACCCAAAATGTGTTTCCGTGCATGTAGCGCACAATGGCTCAGTCGGTGTGTGAAATCAATGTTTGGGACAGATTAAGAAAATCACAGTGATACTGTTCATGAGCTGAGGTCTTCAAATGGCCATGTTGAAAATTTGGTGACAAAAGTCCATAAAATGTCTGTGTTAAGAGCGAACGTTGTGCAGTTTCCACGTACCCTCGTAAGTTCATGAATTTGTAATATTTTCCATCCAGATTTTCACGAGTGGCATTTTTTCACACTTTCAGGGCAGAAATGTGTGGTCGCTGTGGGAAATAATTGTTCGGGACAGATAAAGAAAATCACAGTGACACTGTTCATGAGCGGAGGTCCCAAAATGCCTGTGTTGCCAATCTGCTGTAAAAAATCCTCAAACTAATTACAGTACGGGTGTGCATTGCGCAGTGTCTACGCATGCTTGTGACTTCACCAGTTTTTTAAATATTTTCACTGCAGATTTTCAACATTGCTGTTTTTCACACCTCCCCATGAACAGTACAACTGTCATTTTTCACATCCTGTTCGAAATGTGTTTTCTCACCTGTGGTGTCAAATGCCGTAGTCGCTGTACAAAAGCAGCTTTTGGCTAACGAACTGATATTATCACTATTCATAAGGTGGGGGTCACAAAAATGACAATAAATGCCTGAGGTGTTAGGGTTTCTGACAATAACGCCCCACCATGTAGAGATTGACAGGCATCAGGGGTGTGACTTGGGATTCTCGCCTGTAATGCTCATACCATTCCACACCCTGCTGCCAGTGAGAGACATCAAGGTGTGCCTTGGACTCTTTGGCCCCAATGTTCAGCCCATTCTCCTATACAGCACCCATCTCACCATATTTCCTGATGGAATGGGGTGAGCATAATTGCCAAAGAACCCGAGGCACACCATGACACTTGTCGGTGTCTGCAGGGTCGGGTGTGGTGAAATGGCACGGCCGTTATTCTTGATGACCCAAATGCCTGTCAGTATCTGCAGGGTGGTGGTGGGGTTGGCTTCAGTTCAATACTTCACTGCCATTTCTATTATGCAGCTCTGTAACTCCTACATTACCAATGCCAGCAAGCAAACATTCGGTATTGACAAATGCTTGTTTTATAATAGTAATAAGGCACTCCCAGGAGTTAGATTAACAGTCAATCTCCCCCTAGGGGCAATATGGCACTCGGCTGCACCTCGTGCTACATTTCACCCCTAGGGGGTGTTTAACAGACTGTTAATCTAACCCCTGGTCATGCCTTATTGCTAATTAACTTTCAAGTATCTCAAGGGAATCAACAAAGTCCAAAAGGGTAGCATCTTTCAGAAAAAGAGATGTGCAAGAACTAGGGGCACAATTTGAAGACAGAGGGGGATGGCTCAGAGGTGATGTGAGGAAGTATTTTTCATGGAGAGGGTTCTGTATGCATGGAACAGCCTTCCTGAGGAGGTCATGGAGTCAAAAACAGTGGGGGAATTCAAGAATGCATGGGACAGACATAAGGCAATTCTGGCGTGGGCTAGGAAGAAGTAGGCTGTTGGTTAACTAGGATCTGCAGCTTATCCAGTAGGTAGGGAACTGGGCAGACTTGATGGGCCAAGTGGTCCTTATCTGCCATCAAAGTCTATGTTTCTATGAGTTGTCATGGCAACATGGTTCAAAGCTGGGTTTGCTGTGGAGATCTGTGGGGTTAAAAGAAAAAACTATGGTTAGGGAACATGGGAAAACTCCATATCTGATACAGGATTTCTTGCTGGTAAAACATAATTTTCTGGAAAATTAGTCAATTTTTGGGACAAAGTAGAAGAGCGATTGCTTTCAAGGGAAGGTACTTATATTATTCAGAGTGTTTGTGGGGGAAAAACTGTGAGTAGCACTTGAGATGTGTTCAGCGTGAACTACTTCTGAATTCTTTGTACACTGAAAATGCGATTCTATGAAAATGCTGTACTGTCCACTTCAGCCTTTGGGGAGGGGAGCAGTTTCTGCCACCCTGATTTCCTCTTCCACCCTCCCTCAGCTAGTTTAAATGTTCTTTAAAGTAATATTTAACCATTCACTGAGGACTGTAGTTCCCCTCCCAGATAGATGCGGGCCATCACCCCTGTATAGGCCTTTATCCTCACAGGTGGGTCCCTTCTCCTCAATGTAGACAAACCCTTCCTCTCTGCATTGTGGGTCACCCTGGAGATGGGGAATGGAGCCATTATTCACATCTTTGTGATCTACAGACCTCCAGTTCAATGGAAGAAATTAGATAAGGTACTGGTGTAACCCACTGACAAGGCGGCAGAAAAGGGGGAGGTGCTCCTGGTGGGGGACCTCATCCCGACAGATGCAGATTGGAGTCTCCCAGCAGTGCCTTGAGCCAGAAGCGGGGACATCCTGGACTCTCTGCAGAGGTGTTCCTTAGGCAACTAATTTATTTGTTAAGTTTTTGTTTTTCAGCTAAGTGCATTAGACAGAAACTGCCTATTTTCTGGCATGACCTGGGAGAAATACAACATCAGATAACATAGGACAGTAAAACACAAAATGCAAAAACAAAGTACACTTGTGACCTGTACACTCATGCAGGGTGGCTTCCTCTCATGAGCTGGATACAGTATCAGACCTGCCTCTAAGCCAAAAAAGTCCTCCTCAGGGTCATGTCCCCGGGCATTGAAAAGTTCCTCATTGACCACCACAGCACCCAGCAAACTAGAAGTTCACAACAACTAACCTTCCTTGTCCCCAGATGCCGGACTACCACGGGCCAGAGGGCCTTTGCCCACAGAGCACCACAGTGTTACAATGCTCTCAACAAAGAAACTCTTACTGCTGCTGCTCTTGGCCCTTTTAAGAGACAACTCCGACTTCATCTCATTTCAATTAGTCATTATGACTGCCTTGTCTAATCAAGGGCCCACCACTCACTGCCCTCCACTTCAGTCTTGACTGCTACCTCTCCCCGCCTTGCCCCCTTTCTACCTGCCTCACCTGCCCACCCCCTTTCCCCCTCTCCCTTCACCACTGGGCATTTTCTGACTTTTATCCCTCCCCTTTAGAGATCTTACCCTCACCCTCTACCATCCGACAACGGCCTTCCTGCCTGCATACCCCCCTCACCTGCAGCGCTTATTTCTAAGATTGCCCTTGGCTGGTATGTCATGCTACCTAACATTTGACACATTTTGAATTACTGGAATTTCTTAAGCCTCAGTCTCTTGCTTCTTTTTATTGTGTAACTATGTATTATTATGTCAACCTTTGTATGTATGTATAATCCCCATTCCTTCGACGTGGAGCCTTTGTAAATGAGTAGTTCCTGCTTAAAGATATTTGTAATCCTAGATTTCAATAAAATAAAAAAATAAATAAAAACAAAAACAAGGTGTTGTGTCAGCATGATCTGAAAACAAAACAAAATGGTTATATTAAATGCACACTGAAAATAGAAAATAGAGCTAAAAATCTATGTTTCAACCTTAGGTCTTCTTCAGGAAATATCTAAAAGAGAAAAAAACAAAGTTAGTCTAGAGGGGAGGTAAAATAAGGGATGTATGTGTGGGGAAAGAAAAAAAGAGAGGATCAGGGAGAAGTGGTAAATGGCAAATTTAAGAGAGAATCTGTGAAACAAAAAGGTGATGATGGAAAAGACAAAGCATGATAGGAGTGAAAGAGTAAGAAAAGTCCCCAGGTGGGAACTAATTAACAGGGACTAGTAAGAAGGCTGAAAAGTGACAAATGTGGGGGAAGGAGGCAGAGGGGGAGACTTATGGTGAACATGAAAAATAAATTAAATGTGTACAGATACAAACAGACTTTAGGGAAAACGGAGTGGCTGAAAGATGTTAGTAGAAAATAAGTCTGGGGCTGCTGGGAGCCAAGGCGGATGATCAGCTTGCTTTCCATGTTTTTTCTATGGTCTACCATAGGACAGTGCAGTACAATAGGACAATAGAACACAACATAACTTCAAAAGAAGATAGAACAGAGTCAGGTTACAAGGAATAGTGCAGTGTATACAGTCAGTAGGACACTACATAATTACTATAAGAGATTTTAGGAGTAAGCAGTGTTGTAGTAGGAAGGAGTTGATTAGGCATCCTTATCACTAAAGCAAGTGACTAAGTGCTAAAGTTTAAGTGGATGGGTTGCTTAAAAGTATAAGGGAGTCTCAGGGCACGGCACAGGAGCATTTGTCATTAGCTTGTAGGAATGAGTGGAGCTCTTTCTTAAAAGTCAGGTGAGACTGTGAGCTCCTGATGTGATCCAGGACGGTGTTCCAGAGCCTTGGTGCAGCTGAAGCAAAAGCACATTCCCCTATTTACATTGTGCTTTGAGGGACATGAAGCAATGGTCTACCAGCAGATCTCAGTGGATATGGTTGAGAACTATGTGTAGCATATCACCAGGGATTCAGATGCTCCTGCTCAGATAATGTCTATGAGGTAGTCTGCTGTGTATTGACGAGTGGATGAGGGGGACAGCCACCCTAGACTAGTGTGGAGCATACAACGGTGGGTAAGTCTGGGGACAGCCAAGGCGAAACAACAGCTATTGTTGTAGCAGGTGTCCCATTTTTGCAGAGCTCCTTTATTGAATTCCTGAAAAGCCATAAGGCCATAGGTTAGTCTTGGCTTGAGAACTCCTTGAGCAATGGCTAGAGATGATCTGACTCTATATGCTATATCCAGTTTGGCATTCATAGCTCTGCAGGTGTTGGTTTTGTGAAGACTTGAAATCGGGCAAGGGATCAAGAGTGACTCCCAGATACTTAAAGTTGTCCACTACCTTCAAGGTGGGGCCATCAAGGCCAGGAACTGCAAGAGATATGGCACAGGACTTGGTTTTGAGGGCAGAGCCAAACATCATTGCCACAGTCTTTTTTGTATTTAGCAGGAGCTTCTTTTGATGCAGCCAGGTATTCAGACAGTTGAAGTTAGTTGTTAGCATGGCATTTATGGATGCTGGGTCCTTGTTGCTGATGTGAAGCACCATATCATCTACATAAAGGATAATAGAGGAGAGACCAGGGGATTTAGGCAGGTTATTGATAAAAAGGGAGAACGACAATGGTCCAAGAATGGATCTTTGAGGGACACTTGAGGCTGGTAGGAGCAAGATCTGATTTGATTTTGTTGACCTCCACAAACTGAGTATGGCCAGTGAGATAGGAGGTAAACCAGGAGGTGACATCTCACGAGAAACCGAATGAGGTTAGCTGGTCCAGCAGTAATGGATGATTGACCAAATCAGAGACCTCAGAGAGGAATCAACAAAGATAGTCCCAGTGAGGAGGCCCTTGTTCATTGCCTATTTTATGTCATTGGTGAGCTAAGAGTGCTGTATTTATACTATGGGACTTTTTAAATCTAAGCTGGGCAGGGGTAAGTAGCATGTTGTGATGAAGGTAGTCTGACACTTGTGCTGCAACTGGCTTTTCCAAGATCTTGCTTAGGACAGCGAAGATGGTAATAGGGCGGTAGTTATTTACACTTAGGGGATCACCTTTCTTATACACAGGTACCACCTTCACAATCTTCCAGACTGGTTGAACCACTCCAGTGGTGATAGATAGGCTTAGGACTATCGTTACAGGTGCAGCAAAAGCAGAAGCAGCTGTTTTTGGGAATTTTGGCAGTACTCCATCTGACCCCACAGGACCACAAGCTGGGATGGATTTTGAGAGTCAGTGTACCTCCCCCGTAGTTACCATCCATAGGTTGAAAGTGCATGGTCTATTTTCCTTATCGGCAGCGATTGGATCAGGGGAATTTCCTAGTAGGTTTGTGTATTCCGAGAGGTTGGTAACATTAGAGTTCATAGCATTAGTTATAGTATGCAGGTTGTTACAGTTGATACCATTCAGTGTAATTTCTGTGATATCTGTCTTGCTTCCCTGGCCCATTACGGAAATATTGTGAGACCAAAAGCCCCAGGAGTCACTCATAGAGTTCTGTAGCAGCTTCTTACAATGGGCTCCCTTTGATTCCCAGATGTCTCTCTTGTAGACATTTCTCCATCACCTGTACTCTTCCCAATCCCCCTGTAATGAGGCTTTCTTAGTTTTGGCCCAGGCTCTGTAACTTTCCTTCATCGCGCCAGGAGATCCTTGTGAAGCCTTTTCGTCATAGTGCCCCATACACGTCTTCTCTTATGGGGCAGATGTTTATCTTGAAGAGCCAGAATAGTGGTTAAGAGATAGTCTAGAGCACACTCAACATCCATAGTGTGGTACAAAGGAGATCAGTCCACATTTCACACATCCGCTATTAGTGCCCCCATATTTAGTTTCAAGAAATCCCTAAACTGAATTTCTTTTGGCAGAGGCTTCTGCCTGCATGCACTCCATACGCAATAGACTGGTAGGTGGTCACTTATGGAGTCCACCAGAGTGCCTGCTGCAAGGATTCTGTCCACTCTGTAAGTAGCAATCCAGTCTCACAGGGAGTGATGTTTGCCACCAGTAGGGACCCTGGTTGGGCAGTTAAGGAGCTGAGTGAACAGCAGTTTTCCTAGGACAGAGTTATAGGCAACAACATTTTTTCCACACATGTCAAGATTTAGATTCCCTAGCAGCAGTATCTCATAATTGCCCTTTAGATTAGTAAGATAGTCAATGATGTTGTTTAGACCAGGGATGCCACACCTTGGTGGGTTATGAAGCTTCTTTGTCTTCCCCAGCACTAGGACAGCATAAAGGGTCTCACAAAAGCCCAGAGGGGCTGTGTACAGAACCCTAATATTTAAATGTTCTTTGAAGAGGAGGGCAACACTCCCTCCTCTTTTATAGGAGAGGCGATCAGCTCTGAGCAACTTATAGCCCTGTACTGCACATATAGAGTCAGGAATGGAAGGCTTCATCCATGTCTCTGTTAATGCCAGAATGTCAGGTGAGTAGTATGACAGCCATGCTTCCAAATTAGCCCTATTTTTAGTGAGGCTCCAAGCAGTCATGTGGGCAATCCTTAATCCCCTGAGAACCATTGTGAAGTAGTGTCAGATTGAACATCAGTATGGGGACCAATATTTAATGCAATGTCCCCTGAGAGGGATATGTGTATCCTATAGATCCAAGTCTCTTTGAAAAGATTAATGGTACAGCTGATACCTGGATGCCTGCACTAGGGAGGGCTATAGATTTGGGGCACTTGTGATGGGGGACAGTTGAGGTTCTGATCTAGAACCTCATAGAGCTCAAGCCTTGTGACCCTGGAAGTAAACCTAGGCTGAATTATCACAGTTCGTTGAATGGATAGAGTACTGGATTTATTCTGGCAAGATTTGAAGTTATGACCAGGGTTGATTAGGTAACAAGAAAATTGCATCAGAGAGCATCCAGTAGCCCTGTGTAAACCTGTCAGGCATACAGACATAGATATTGTTTAGAGTGATCACAAAAACAGTAGTAGGTGATATGAACACTAGTTCCACTAAAACATGCAGTAGCTTCTCACAGTCAAATGGTTCTATGTGATAACAGCGATTGCACAAAGACGATCACCATTACGGCGAATGTACATCGGTGAAAATTTATTTTGTTGACGTACACCTTGGGGCGCAGTAAAAGGGCACTAGGGACTTACATTTTCCATGTTTATGCAGGGGGCTGTGCCCCTCGCACCCCCTACTAAAGGATTCTCAACTCCAGGATGGTGTATGTTTGGGGGAGGTGCAAATGAAAAAAAAAAAAAAAAAACATTTTAGGCTCAACAAAATGTATCTGTGCCCGGACCTGGCACCCACGGAGCTGTAGCCTTCAACCCACCCACCATGCCATGGGGCAGCTCGGCAGCCCATCATCGCAACATGCCATACAAACACTTACTCCCCTTCTGCCGTGCTCAGTCTCCCCCACCAGCGCATGCATATTTAGTGACAGAATGTCATTATATCTGCAGTCACCCCCCATCCAGTAGCCATCTGATAAGGCACCACTATTGAGTTACCCTTTTTGTGAGTGCTCAACAGCAAGCGCCCTTATCATGGAATACCCAGTCAAATAACCCAATGGAATGACAGAGCTAAGGGCTATATGCAAAACTAGAAAATAAATGATACAGTCAGCTCATAAGTAGGTGCCCATCTGGTATGGTACCAGTCTTTATGCAGATGCCCAAGAAGGCTGCAGTTGACTCGGGGAAGGGGGGTAGCCTGTATTGCACAGTCCAGTAAGATGGGTGGACAAAATACCCTAAGATTACGATGTTGAGAGAGGGCGGGGGGGTATGTAGAACTGTGAGGACAGATAGTAATACTTAACTTGGGTGAGCTTAAAGTGCAGTGGAGTATGGTACTACAATATAAGACACTGTGGACTTGAGAACAGGAAAAGCTGCTGGTCTGGGGAACACAGGATCTATGTAACAGGATGGAAGGTTCTTCCTGTAGATCAGTCAGATTGTAAGAACCAATAGGGGATCAGGGGTGGAATTTTAGACCATTTAAATGAGGTTGAGGTGGGCACCTGGGAATGAAATTTGCCAGGGAATCAGTTCAGTGGAGCCAGATTGCCCAAAGAAATGTAGTTTGGTGGGGCTCTTGGTTACAGAAATGCAGAAAGCAGGCTCCAAATGTAGAGATTGCTTCTGCCAGCCAACTGCAGTCCATCAGGCAGAGGTGCCAGATTTTTACAGGCAAATCCAGGGAGGAAATCATACCTGGTTTGCTAAGGTGCAAAGTGGCCTGCTGAATCTGTGAAAATCATGATTCAAACTGCGATCAGTGATTTGATTGGGTGGTAGTCACCTGAAGGCTTCCGTGCTCCACCTGAGGGAAAACAGAAAACAAGGGAGGTTATGTCAGCGTGGATGGGGAGGGTGAAGAGATTTAACAGAATAGAAAGAAAGAGCATTAACTAGGGGAGGGAGAAATGGTGAGATCACATGAGGCTAGCCTCTTGAGCAGAAGCACAGCAAACCTGCTTCCACCTCAGCCTTTAAATAAAACTCTTTAATCCTCGGATTTGATGGGCAAGAATCTTAACAAATGTAAGCCAATGTGTACATCCATCTAGTGGCTACCACATTCAGTTCTGAGGCAAATCAAACAAGAATTCATTGCCAGTATGGCCTGCACACTTCCCCAGATGCCTAACAAGGCCCCAAAGAAAACCAAAAACTCAAGCCGCAGCTTCTGGCAAGATTCGTCATTCTTCCATGAGCATGATGCCTCTGCCAGAAGACAGATTCTTGGCTGAAATGGCTCCAATTAAATCAGCCTTCTTAGAATTTGCCACAGACCTTAAAAACATTCAGTCCGACCTGAAGGAGACCAACATGAAACTCACTGACATCTCTGTGCAGACAACATCACTGGAAGGCTGGCAAACTTGTATGGAGCCCGATATAATATCCTTGAGACACAAAGTAAATATACTAGAACTTAAGCTTGAGAATCTTGAAGGCTGGAACAAACAAAATAATCTTATCATCTTTGGCTTGCTCAGGGAAGCTGAGGGATTTTCCCTAGTACTGTTCATGCAAAAGCTCCCTTGGTAAAATTGCTGGACTGCCACCATACTCCACCGTCTATCATGTGGAGAGGACCCACCGCTCCTTAAAGCCTCGGCCCCCACCCAGTGCCAAACCCAGGCCACTAATTGTTCATCTGCTTAGCTACATCGACAGACAACACATTTTGGCAAGATCCAAAGAATTATAAACCATTAAGTGGGAGGAGTCACAATTAAGGATCTCTCAAGATCTCCCCGTGGCCACCCGGCAGAAGCGGGCCAACTACCATGCCTCAGTGTCAAAGCTAATCATATCCAGAATCTGATTCCACATGCTCTACCCAGTTAAATTGTTCATACAGTACCAGGGCGGCTGTAAATCCTTTGACAATGCTGAACAAGCAGCCAGGGAGCTCCCCAACATGTTTCCGGATCTGTACATGAAGCGTTGAAGCTCCACTTCATAATCTATGTGGCCTCTAATAAGCTGATGATGGGGAAAGTCAGAAGTATTTACACTTGTTAATGTCGCTTAGTGAAGAATTACTGGCTAGCTGCATGCCAATCAGGTGACTTTTGTTTTTATGGTCTCCCTCCCTCCCTTCCCTTGGTATTTTATGTGCTGGCTGCCCTCCTGGACCTGACCCCTGCATTACTCCAGAGGTACGATGATGAACAATTCTGCTTGTTTATCTGTCCCCCTTAAGTGGATTACTTTATCATCCTTGTGGCTAGTTGTTCAACAGATACCTTGGGTCTTTACTTAGGCCATGGACCACTGAGGAGCTTGCATCTGCAGGAGGGTTTTCCCAGTCTTGTTCAGATGAACTCCTTCACAATGGTGCAAGCTGCTCTGCAACCCCTCAAGTGTACACACATCCACATTGTCTGCAACTCAAATGTGCGAACTTTGAGATTACTGAGAATACGTTAAGCGCATGTTACAGGAGTTCGCTGGACATCTAGCCCGCCTAATAAGAGGGATACCAAGTCAATCCTGACTCTTTTGAGACCACAGCTCAGCAAGATACTAGGATGAGCTTCCATTATCAGCACCCTTACTCTATTTGGATTCCAGTTCTCTTTCTTGTACACCAGCATGAAATGGGCATGCAGTGTCCTGACACATTATTATTATGTTCTCAGTATCCTTCATTTTTGTTCTACTTTTGATTTTTCCTTTTGTTCCCTCCCTCCTGATTATCCTAACACCCAATATCCTGGGGTTGCACCACAATATAAAAATGTCCCCCGCCCTTTTTACATTCGCTTGCGCGCCTGAACAAGGAACGTCTTGGGAGAATGGGACACTTTGGAGGTGTGCCCCTCCCCTGCAATCCCCTGCTCCATTAAGCAGATGTGGCAGTCCTGCACCAATCAGATGTGGTGCTGTGTATGACAGCGGTGGTCTTCTCTTCAAGAAAACCACCGCTGCCGCTTCTAGCCGCCGCACTCCGCCCTAAATCTTTGCTGCCACGCTGAGAGCCCACCATGGCCAACATCCGCATCTTCTGCCGTGAGTGCTCAACCCCGTCAGCTCGAAACCCCCCCAGCCATCCTTCTGCCACACTGGGAGCCCACCCCAGCGTGGCAAATGTCCCATCCAGCGTCGTCTGCCGATGGGGGTGCCCAATCCCCATCAGCTCCATGACTCCCCCGAGCCATCCTTCTGCTATGCTGGGAGCCCACCCCAGTGTGGCAAATGTCCCCGTCGTCTGTTTTTTTTAAACCTGTAATTGAAAACAGTCCACGGCGCTTCTCCCAGGCTCCCTCCACAACCGCACCCACCACTGCTTCACCACCTCACACACCCCCACCCCATACTTACCTCCGGGCTCAGCGCAACAATCTTCAGTGGAACAGAACACATCTGCACTCTTCAAAGCTGACTGCGAAGCGAGGAAATGCCGTAAGCTGTATAGTGGGCTAGATAGGGGTTTTCAACTTTATTGCATATCTCAGGCATTTGTTGGAATTTTTGCACAAATTTTCAACATGGTGTTTTAGGACCCCTTCTCATGAATGATGTCACTGTCATGGCGTTATTTGGGCGGAAGGGTGATTTCACAGTCACTGCAAAATCACGCGGGTCCGAAAATGCCATGACATGCATCGTCGAAGAATCCTAAAACCATGTTGAAAATTGCAAAATTCCAAAATGACTGTTTTACGATAGCATGCATTGTGCAGTTCCCATGCAGGTTCGTAAGTTCACGAATTTTCAATATTTTCACTCCAGATTTTCAACATTGCCATTTTACCACACCTCCTTATGAGCAGTACAGCTGTCATTTTCACATCTTGCCCAAGCGTGTTTCTGCCCATGTGGCGCACAATGGGCGCGTCGGTTGTCTGAAATCAATGTATGGAACACATTAAGAAAATCACCATGACACTGTTCATTAGCAGAGGTCTTAAAATGGCTATGTTGAAAATTTGGTGAAAAATTCAAAAATTACTGTTTACAAGCGTCGCGTTGCTCAGTTCTCACCTTGCGCTATAAGTTTGCGAATTTTAAATATTTGCACTCCAATGACTTCCAAATACCTAAACAGCACATGGAAGCAAGCAACATTCGGCATTGACAAATACTTGTACTTCTTTGTCACTGATTTTTTTAAGCCATGTCCAAGTGCCAAATACCACTGCAAATACCTGCAAGCGAACGTTTGGCATTAACAAATGCTTGTTTTTATTGTTGTATACTGTTTCCCACATCTAACAAGTCATGGGGTAACTTAGTTGCCAGCTTCTGGCATTGCAGTGTATGCATAGTGTAGCCGCTGCACCCATTTACAGACCAGTTCAATACACTATAACTAATGATTTACGGTTGGTTTATAAATGTTATTCAAAGATAATTTATGGTACTATTAAGTGTGCTCAACGTTAAGATAGAGAGATAGCTTAGGTTTTTACTGTTACTGTTAGCTGTCATTTATGAACAAGTTTATGTAATTCATTTTTGGCTGGGGTGGAGGGTGGGGAGGGCAGAGCTGCTTAACTGTGGAGGAAGCAGTCATGTCTTTGTTTAAGGGATCAGAGTCTCCAATTTTGTCCGTCCTTTTTGGGATGTACAGTATTAAAAATCTACTTGTTATATTGAGGGGCTTGGGGGAGTGTTATGGGTGGGTTTGTTGTGTTGATCACGGGATATTGGGGGGAGGTGGACAGGGAATTAAGGTTATGGGTGGGCACTGCCACTGGGAATGGGTTCACTGCTATCACATGGTTCATCTGGTCATATTCATTTATACCCACAGTAGGTCACCATACCCTTCCTTTGGGTTAATATGGTAGGGTTTAGATTTTGTACGTGGAATATCAAAGGGGTTTAAACTCCTGCTTAACAGAGGAAAGTTTTACTCCACCTGACACATCTGCTAGCGGACATCATCTTCTTGCAAGAGACGCATCTCCCACCCAGTCAAAACTCATTACCTCCGCAGGAACTGCGTAGGCCAGTTATTTGGCTCAGGCATAGATTCACACAAAAGGGGAGCAGCCATTCTCATTGCATGGAAACTACCATGCTGCTTGATTCAAGAAATCTCAGACCCCGAGGGCCGTTATGTGATATTAAGGGCCATAACAGGGCAGTCAGAAGTAGCTCTGGGCTTGATCTATGGGCCTAACCTGGAGGATCCAGAATTCTGTACCAATTTAATGGCTACT
This sequence comes from Neoceratodus forsteri, assembly GCA_016271365.2. Taxonomy (NCBI): domain Eukaryota; kingdom Metazoa; phylum Chordata; order Ceratodontiformes; family Ceratodontidae; genus Neoceratodus; species Neoceratodus forsteri. The sequence continues at coordinate 159,331,851 of CM028138.1, forward strand.
GTAGCTTCATGGTCCACCATCCCAATGATTCTTGGTGGGGGAACTGGAACCAAGTTATATCTAACCAACTGAACAGATTGGGTCTTCCCAGATGTACCTTATCTCTGGGGCAAAAGACCCTACATGAGCTTATGCACTCCTTAGATTTAACAGACCCCTGGAGAACAGCACACCCAGATAAAGGAGAATATTCATTCTACTCCCTCCCTCCCTCCCTCACCAGTCATCTTCACTTATTGTTTATTTTCTTATGAGTGCTGACCTTCTCCCCAGTGTCTCTCTGGTCTTCTACTCCTCTAAAATGTTCTCAGATCATTGCATTGCACATTTACACCTGGACCTCTCACCTAACCTCCAAAAGGATAGAATTTGAAAGGTTAACAACCAAATCCTAAAATTAGAGGACCTCTTACTGCATCTGCAAACATTCATCTCTAACTTTATGGAATGTAATTCCTCCCTGTTGCACAGATCAGACATATTATGGTGCTCCCTGAAATGCACATTGAGAGGTGAATTAATACATCTGGCATCAAAGCGCAAGAAGCAGAAAAATCAGGCTCTCTCTTCATTATTTGATCAGACCATGAAAGCTGAGTCATACCTTTCTTCACTCTCCCCTAGGGAGGATTGGGAAAAAGCGAGTCTCTTCGTGCTCAATACAATCAGCTACTAGCTGAAAAAGATGAATTTTTTATGCTTCATTCTAAAACATTTTATTTTGACCAGGGGGAGAGAGCCGGGAGAATTTTAACTCTTTGAATTAAGACCCAGACCTCTGATACAACTGTCACCTCAATTTACTCACCTTTAGGTCATAGGCGCCGGGTTGTATGGCCCCATCAATAGTTATTGAGCTGGGCTGAGCCCCAGCAATATTTTGCTGTTGCTTTTCTCCCCTTGCCCTTGAAATTGCTTTCACTGTGTGGCGAGTAGTGTGCAAGCTCCAGCATGGCCTTCCTGCCCACCCTCCCCCCTCGTTTAATTGCTGGTGCCGCCGCGGTGTCTGGCATTATTTAAAATTCACACCACTGGTGCCAACGCCAGGATTAGGTTTAAACTTTGTTTACTTGGACCCCCCCCATCGCATAAAAAGTTTCTGGTTGGGTGGTGGCTGGTGGTGGCATTTTTCAATTTGCCAGCGCTTGCTCCCTGATTGGCCAGTCTGCACGATTTATTAGGTGTCATATGCGTGCGGGGTCTGAAGCGAGTTGGAGTGCATGTGCAGTCAGAGGAGAGCAGCAGAAGACAATGGTGACTCGGCGAGAGACAGCGAGAGAGCCAGAGAGGATTCCCTTCCCAATCCCCTACTAACTGAGCGAGGAGCGACTGGCGAGGACTCCTAAGGGTAGTAGTAGTCCAGAACCGGGCGACAACAAGATCAGTGAAAGGGAAAGGTGTGGGAGCAGACCTGTGGTCGGGGTCGGACAGTCGGGGAGATAGCAGGTGAGGGCCACGAGGCGCTGGGTTGGGTTGGGTACCAGCACTGTATCAGAGGAGCAGAGGGACTCACTGGGAGCAAGCGACTGTGCCTGGAGTGACTCAAGTGAGTCATCATCATCAGTCAGGGTGCCAGTGGTGAGGCCCAAAGCAAAGGCAACTCGGGGACCGGGTCCGGGACTCGGAGAGCAGCAGGCTGAGGCTCAGCCAGCAAGAGAGAGCCAGCAGGCAGTGGCAAGTTCCAGCCCAGCAACAACAATCTAGAGACTACTGCAGTGCAGAGCAGACAGTAAGAGAGAGATGAGTGTCACAGATTGAGTCACACTGTGACATTTTTAAGCTGGGGTCTGTAAATTTTAAACCTAGTTTCTTTCTTGTGCTGCTGCCATAGTTGAATCATAGAACGTTCAACATTGTTTCTGTCCTTAATGCTATTTTGGGTATGTTCCATTAAAATCAGTATGCCATCTGCCTAATTATCTTATTCGTGTAATCTGTGCCCCTCAACTAGCAATAAGGAGAAAATTATCACGTGGAGTGAGTCAGTTTAGTGCTGGGGCATCTGCTCCCACTTGATGACTGGGTCCAACTCAGATGTTTTGATTTCAACAATAAATCATCGCACAGAACAAAATTATCTTTTTTGCCTTCAAGTTTGGTGTTCCTGATGTGAGCAGCTGCATGGCCAATCATTGTATCTTTGTAATTAGACCAACTGCAAAGTGGTCTAACTTCAGGGCATGATTGCCGCAACTTGTGCCGGAAAATGACCCAGCCTGCTGAAGCCTGCTGCTGAAGGCCTGAAGCCTGCCTGAAGGCTACATTTTTGTAGTCCTAGCTCCACCTTCAAAGCTGAGTCAGTCAGTCATAAGTACAGAAACGTCAAAGCTTTGTATTAATTTGGACAGATGCCTAGTAATGTGTTGCTTTAACATTTGGAATTGGAGTTAGTCACACGTTTGCTGCTTCTGCTGCTGCTGCTTTTGCCATGTTTTGTCAAGGACAGGAGGATTATTAGCACCAGAGAACCTGATTCAGGCAGAGACAGAGAAGTGCAGTATGTTATGAAATTGAGGTGATACAAGGGGAATTTAGGGAATGAAATGACTGCGAGGTACTGGGCTGGCTCAGGGAGCCAGGGAGGTTGAAAAATAAATAGCATAACCTATTCAGTGGTGTCTGGGTGAGTTGAGGAAAATCATGTGCTCAGTTCCAGGAGCAAAATGAAGAAATATTCTCACTGTGTAAAATGTACCATCTAAAGGCATAAAACAGATCGAGTACAATGTAAAAATGCAACACATGTATTGTATACTGAGGAAGGAGTCAATGTGCCCCACAGCACTGTCAGGAATGTTCAGTCCTGCTCCTGCATCATAGGTAATGAGAGACCTCAGGGATTTTTTTCATAATTTGCAACACTGAACCTATTCTTTTCTTAACTGCATCAAAGTACTTCTGAAGGTAAACAGTGTTGGACATAGGATTTTAAAAAGGGACCTGCTGCAGTAATAACGACTGAAAAAAGGGGATGGGCTGTCCGCAAGCAGGCAAAAAAATTCTGTTTGTGTTATCTTGTACTGTACAAAACAAGCATTTTTCAATGCCGAACGTTTGCTTGCAGGTATTTGCAGTGGTATTTGGCACTTGGACATGGCTTAAAAAAATCAGTGACAAAGAAGTACAAGCATTTGTCAATGCCGAATGTTGTTTGCTTCTATGTGCTGTTTAGGTATTTGGAAGTCATTGGAGTGCAAATATTGAAAATTCTCGAACTTACGAGCGTCTGTAGGAACTGCGCAACGCATGCTCGTAAAACAGTCATTTTTAGGAATTTTTTCACCAAATTTTCAACATAGCCATTTTAAGACCTCTGCTCATGAACAGTGTCACTGTAATTTTCTTAATGTGTCCCATACATTGATTTCGCACACCGACTGCACCATTGTGCGCTACATGGGCAGAAACACATTTTGGGTGAGATGTGAAAAATGACAGCTATACTACTCATAAGAAGGTGTGGTAAAATGGCAATGTTGAAAATCTGGAGTGAAAATATTGAAAATTCGCAAACCTACGAGCGTGTGTTGGAACTGCGCAATGCACGCTCGTAAAACAGTCATCTTTAGGAATTTTTTCACCAAATTTTCAACATAGCCATTTTAAGACCTCTGCTAATGAACACTGTCATGGTGATTTTCTTAATGTGTCCCATACATTGATTTCACACACCGACTGCGCCATTGTGCGCTACATGGGTGAAAACATGTTTTGGGCAGGATGTTAAAAATGACAGCTGTACTGCTCATAAGGAGGTGTGGTAAAATGGGAATGTTGAAAATCTGGAGTGAAAATATTGAAAATTCGTGAACTTACGAGCCTGCGTAAGAACTGCGCAACGCACGCTAGTAAAACAGTCATTTTTTGGAATTTTTGCACCAAATTTTCAACATGGGGGTTTTGGGACCTCTCCTCATGAATGATGTCACTGTCATGGCATTATTTGGGCCCAAAGGGTGATTTCACGCAGTGACTGCGAAATCACCCTTCGGGCCCGAATAACGCCATGACAGTGACATCATTCATGAGAAGGGGTCCCAAAAACACCATGTTGAAAATTTGGTGCAAACATTCCAAAAAATGCCTGAGATATGCAATAAAGTTGAAAACCCCCTATCTAGCCCATTATACAGCTTACCGGCATTTCCTCAGTTCGCAGTCGGCTTTGAAGAGTTCAGACGTGTTCCCGGTCCAGCGATGATCGTCGTGATGAGCTCCGGAGGTAAGTATGGGGTGAGGTGGGTGGGGAGGCAGGGCGCGCAGTGGGTCGATCGCGGGTTGTGGGAGGGTGCTGGGAGAAGTGCCGTGGGACCGTTTTAATTTACAGGTTTTGAAAAAAAGATGATGTGGGACATTTCCGCGGCTGGGATGGAGCTCCCAAGCGTGGTAGAAGAATAGCTGGGGGCGTGGAGCCAGCGGGATTGGACACCCCGTTGTGAGCGATGCGGGGACGTTTGCCACGCTGGGGTGGGATCCCAGCATGGCAGCAAAGATTTGGGGGGGGTGGCGTGACGCGGTGCAAGCACACAGCGGTGGCTTTCTTTGAAGAGAAGACCACCGTTGTCATACACAGCATCACGTCCGATTGGTGCAGGACTGCCACGCCTGCTCAATGGAGCAGGGGATTGCAGAGGTGGGGCACACCTCCAAAGTGTCCCATTCTCCCAAGACGTTCCTTGCGCATGTGCGCAAGCGAACGTAAAACTAACTGTCGGTAGTGGACCATGATCTGATTAATTTGGGGTGTGTTGGAAGTGTGTTATATTATGTTGGATTGATTGGATTGATGCAAAGGTGAAAGACTGGTCCTATTGCTGCAACATCTTTATTTACACTGGATCAGGGGGTCTGAGGCACCATGCTACTTTCTGTCAATTACCAGTAATGAGCTAATTGACAGATGAGCTAATTGACAGAGTGCCCTTCAATATGAAACAACCTGTGGTTATGTGCCCTTCCAGCCTCAGCCCTCAAACTGTGCTCACCTCCACACCACAGTTCTCAGTATAGCTGCTTTGCTTAGCCCACCTGCACTGGGAGTGCCACCCTTCTTCCTGGAACCACCAGTGCAATGCCCTTAGTTCTACCCAGGGAGCTCCCTTTGCTTCACTGGGTACCCAGCCTTGGAAACAGTGTCAGCCTGATAATGTTGCATGTGGTTGGCTGATTGTGGGTGCACATAAATGAAATGGTGAGCAATGTTTTGTGAAATCAACCCTACTACCAAAATGCTTAACTTGAACTGAGGCAGTAACGCTCGGTCAGATGGCCTAGTCCACTTACTGGTGAACAGTCAGCACTAAGAGTCCCATAGTCAGCAAAGTGTCTGGTCCCAATTTGCACAAAATAATTTTACTTGCTGTTTACTGCAGTATAGTACATTGTATCAAGCTGATTCTGTTGACTCTTACACTGCCATAGTCATGGGGTGCTATGCCAAGAGATGGCTAGTCCAGCTCTGGCTGTGTCTAAAATGATCCAAAAGAAAGGTCCAGCACTCCAACAAGCATGCTACTACCGTTTTCATGCAGCAAGTATTTTAGATGTAATTTGATAGACAAACTTGGCCAGTAAAGGAGGCTGTTTCATCAAATGTTGGAAGCTTGGAAAACAGTCTGGCACTTTGTTAAAATTGAGCTAATGGTGTGTGTCAGAGAGCAATAGGGCATTGTGTAGTCCTGGACTTGGTTTGGACTTGGAGCCACTGTTGTTGTGTTGTTGCCTGTTGGTAACTTCTCTCTCCCTCTTTCCCTCTTCCTCTCCCTCTCCCTCCCTCCCTCCTCTCTCTCTCTCTCTCTCTCATTCCCCTCCTCTCTCCCTCCTCTCCCTCTCCCAATCCCTCTCCTCTCCTCTACCCCTCTCTCTCTCTGTCCCCTCCCTCCCGTGACCCTCTCTCTTTCTCTCTCCCTGTCTCTCTCTCTTGTCAGATGGCAGAGAAGAGCCAACCAGAACTTGATGTTGCAGAGGTTCAGTTTGTGACAGAAATGGGCAGGAAAGAGTTAATGGTTGGGATTCTGTAGGTGCCTTATTTTTTTTAGCAGTTTGTAAAAAAATACAGTCAGGCTGAAATCCTCTGTCCAGCAGCATCCAGCTTGTGGAATTCCTAGCTACTAGATAAGAGTTGGGTCATAAATCTCGAGTGGACATCTCCAGACACACACAGACCTGCAGACAGGAACACAGGGCAGTTTGAATGGATTGGATCATTCAAATATAAACTTAAGGTGAAAAGGGAATATAATTGGTCACTGATAGGTGTTCACTCTGATTGGGACAATTAAATACATACATGTTAGTTGGTTGGTGCATTTAAAGGGAGAATAGGAATGACCTATTCTCCACAGAGTATATAACCTTCTAAAAGACAGAGAAGGCTCTCCTTGTGCTTTGGAAGCTGGGAGGGGAAACATAAGCTTGGAGCCTACTTTGTAGCTATGTCCATGAGAGCTGGCAGTTAGAACAGGGTCCAGTGTCTCTTGTAAGTCAGGGAAGGGTAAGTTTAGTGATAGCATATTTCAGTAATAGCCTTCTTCTTTTGCCATCTGTTATTTAAAAACATCTGTTTACTTTTCCTGTATGAATGTTATTCTCCTGTGTTGTAAATACATATCCTGTAACTGTTCATTGCACTTTCTGTTAAGTAGTAAGCTATTTATTTGCTCAACAGTTGTGACTGTGATGTCATTTTTCTAAGGTAATACCACTGGCTGAGGTAAACTGTGTGTAGCATCCGCCACCCGAGAGAGACAATCTACCAGACTTTAACTTGTGCAATTGCACATTTAATTATTTCAAGTTTGTACACTTGAAAGAGGTGCCAGAAGGAAAGTCCCACTGGTGGCAGTGAATACCTGAGGACAGACACCTCTCTAAAAGCTGTTTCAGCCCAGAGGGAGAGGTGGGTTGTCAAACAGTTCTTCTCCACTCTGAAAAATGATGACCTTTTTTTCATAATTTATCAGATCTCCAGTAGTCAGTGTGCTGTGCTGTGTGGTGTTGGTTGGGTGGGAGTTGATCATCCTGTATGTTTTGAAGTGTATAGTAGTAGCAGTAGTAGTAGTATGTGAAATGTGTGTACTGTGTGTGTTTCTCTATTTTTCATAACGAAATGGATTTGTTAAGTCTCTAGAGGCTGTACAATATACTGTCTTACCATAGAATTAAATAGAGGAAAGCAAGAATGTGCCAGCATCCCAAGTGGTTCTGCTGCAGTAGATACCAGTGACATCTACTGCAGCAGAACAACATAATGATGTCACTACTGCAGCAGAACAAGCATATACCAGGCATAGAATTCCATGCATAACAACATTCCACTATACACTATTTATGTAATGTTACTTATCTTGTATTTTTCCCCCATATAAAGGGTAGAAGTGTGCCAGCCAGAATCAACTAGAGAGTGAGCACCGAGTGGTGCACCAGAGCAGCCAGCCACTCCAAACCAGCAGGCAGCAGCATCCAGCATCAGAGAGGGATGAAGTGAAGGGGACTGGGAGTCAAGTTAGCAGTGGGCCAGCACCGGGTGGTAACGTAACCTCCCTCCAAGACAACCATCAGTCAGTAGCACACCGCTGATCCTCTCAGCCAGTTAAAACCCAAAGGCCAATCAGACAGCAGTAAACAGGTAAGGTGTGATGGTGATGGGAGGAGGGTTGGATTTTGTCCAGTCTCCAGTCATTGATTTTAAGACTGGTAGGGGTAGCACTTCCTAAAGTTTCAGGAATTTTCCAGCAGAAACAGACCACCCGGTCTTTCCAAGTCTGCTCAAGTGTGCAGTTAGCCTAGCATCCCTAGTTTGCAGCTGCCCCACCCCTTCCCCTTTGTCATCCCAAATACCCCCCCCACTTCCCCCACCCTCACTCTCCCCTATTCCCTGTCCCATGCCCTTATAAAGCTGTTCACAGATTTACATGATACCATCTATTCTGCTAGTGCATTCCAGTTTGCCACCACACTCTGTGTGAAATAGTGTCTCCTCATTTCCCTCCTAAATCTTCCCATCTTTATTCTTAGCATGTGCCTCTTGGTGTCCCTCCCCCTCCTTAGCTTAAAGACCTTATCTGACCCACTCTTATTGATTCCCCCGATACCTGAATGCCTGTATTATGCCCCCCCTTTCCCTTCTGTGCTCTTGGATGTACAGTAGTAACACTGAATTAGTCAAAGGATTTTTAAGGATTTTTAAAAATCCCTATTGAGAATTGTGAAACCTTTAGTTAGGGATTTTGTTTTGTTTTGTTTGTTAGTGTGTTCACTGCTGCTAGCTGTCATGTCAGCATGGCACAGCAGGTTGCACATCCACCTCTGGACCAGAAGCTTGCATCATCGCATGGGTTCTTGTCCCACACTGGGATTGAACTTGCATCTAAAAATGCTGGCATCAGAGTGTAGTATTAGTGGGGTGCTGTACTGTTGGGGTGTGACATCCTTCAGATGAGATGTTAAACTGAGGTACCTCTTACAAATCCTGATGTTGTCCTGGTAGGTGTCCAGGTGGAAGTAAAAGAACCCAGGGTACTCTTCACAAAGAGTAGGGGACAATCCCAGTGTCCTGGCCAACATTCCCCTTCCCATAAACTGGTTCAGGCAATCATCCAGGCTGTGAATGGGTGTTGATGTGCGATAGGGCCACCACACCACTACACATTCAGTCACTTCACTACCAGCCTATCATCACTTGTAAAGCACTGTGGGGGTACACTGTGTATGAAAAGTGCTATATAAATGCTGATTATTATTCTTCTTCCCAAATAGGGTTGTCTCATCTGATAGTGTAGTTGAAAATCTACCAGATGGCACTTAAGTGCTGTAATAGGAACTGGCCTCTTTCTGTAGGTGTAACAAAAAGAATTTTAGAGGATTTTTTCCTTAAATTTTGTGAAGGACAAATAGGGAATCTCACAAAATTGCTTGAAAAATTCAGTGCTACTACTGTACATATGCAGGTCTCTCAGCCTGCTGACATAGTCTCTCCCCTCCATTCCACAAATCATCTTTTTTCCTATTATGTAAAAAAAAAAAAGTGTGGTGTGACATGTGGGGGCCTGAGGGGAAATGTCTAAGGTGTGTGACCCGCTCTGGCTAACTAGTAATGGCCTAGATACTGTATGAATTTTTTATCATTGACTAAGCAAGGGATGCAGTGACCAGTCCAGAAGAAGTGACCCAAGAATACGAAAAGTGCTGATGCAGAATCAAAGGTGGAAAGTGTGAAGGAAGTGTCAACTTGTTTCTGCTTGAACAGACACATTTAAGAATCACTTCAGCCTTAATTATGCAACATTAAACCATATAATGTTAGGTCATCTCTGTGGCGGCTGCCTTCACATGTGATGTGAGTGAGGCCAAGGACTATTACAAGTTGTCTGCTCTACTGAGGCATGCATGCCACTAAATGGTTACAACTTTCAGATGGGGGTATGGTGTGTGTCTGTCTGTGGGATAAGGAATGCAAAGAAATGTGAGGCACACATACATACTACACACACACACACACACACACACACACTCTCTTATGGTCCTCTCTCTTGTTTGTGACAGCTTGAGTACTGCTTCAAAGGTAAGCAGCTGAGCTGAGCTTAGTTGTTTTGTTTGTATCACACGAGTGACATTTGCATAATGTATCAAAATTTAATTTACAGGTTGTATGTAAACTGAAAATGCATGTAATGGAATTGTTGTGAACTGAAATATAGGATGTGTAGTGCTTTGAGGAAAGATATTGCAAATTTTGGAACAATAGGCCTGTTACCCACCATTACTAATGGGCAGGATATGTGTGCTGACAAAGAAATCATGGTATTTCTGACATGGTATGATCATGCCATGCTTACCGTATTTAAAGAGAGCTTCTGATATAGGGCTGCTACTCACACATTGTGGTGTCTGCTTACATCAGTGATATTTATTCCTCCTGCCTGGTTTAATGAATTAATTTTTTGTCATATCTTAGGATTTTCACTTGGAATTTGGGATTTCTGTTTGCTGTCCAACTGATTCTGAAAGCTCTGGCACTGGTGACATGCCACTGCACTCAAGTTCGTAATGAAATGATGTGACCGGGGGAGCATGGGGGCACGACCCATTGAAATGAATGGTCCCTGACAAAGTGATCACTCCTGAAGTGCTGGGGCTACATGGCTGTGGTGTGATGTCCTACTGTGGTCAACATTTGCTGTTAAAAGCTTTAAATTGCATTGGAGTTGTGGAGCTTCATTTCTACTCCAGGACTGCAGCCTGGCACCTCTAAAGTGAACTTGTTATTTTCTCAGGCTGCCAGCCTTCACCTGCACCCTTTTCAACCTGGCCCACTTGCAGTTGTGTTTCTGGATTTCTTAAAATGAATGGGACTGGATTTCATATTCATTTTTTAAGATCAAGAATGGCCACTTACAGATTATGAAGGACACCGCTTGGCGCGCTACTAACATGACCGTTGTTAGTCGAGCAGTGTCTTTCCTTAATCTGTAACTAAGTGGCCATCCTTAATTTTACAAATGAATATGAAATCCAGCCCCATTCATTTCAATAGGGTGCACCCACACGCTCTCTCTCTCTCTCTCTGATCACATCACATGTGATTTCGTGCTTGAGTGTGGGGATGTGTCACCACCTGAGCTTTCAGAATCAGTTGGGGGGGTGTAGAGAAATCTCAGATTACAAGGGAAAATACTAAGGTATGACAACAAAATGAATTCTTTGAACTAGGCTGGCTGAATAAGTATCACTGAGGGCAGATACCACAATATGTGAGTGGTAGCTGCTCTCAGCTAAATAGGAAAATCACTTTAAGCAACAAGGCACAGCAGGGTGTGGGTTATGGGGATACATCCACAAAAGAAGTGGGTAAATCACCCAATAACTCACACCCTGGACTCGGAGTGAGTGACTTATTGTAATTATGCATGAATGGATGGACCCATGTGTAAAATAAATTTATAACTTGTTTTTATAAAGTCTGCACATTTGATATCAAGCCACAGAGTGACCACTGGACACCAGGGAAGGGAAGTAGTTGCACTTGGGCGTGGTGGTCACACAGGGGAGGATAATAACATACTACTACTCATGTCGCTTATTATACAGAGGTGGTGTGAAAGACTGGGTGGTGCCATGCCAATACCACCAGGGATACCCCTCCTGGATGGGACAGCAGAGAGCTGGTTCTTAGCACTGGCAGGGAAGTGCTGTGCCTTTTGTGTCTGTCCCCATGCTAATGAGTCTATCAGGCTCATGTTTTCACTTCTTAATTCTGCATGACCCCACCAGAAATAAAGATACTTCTGTGGAATATGCTAACTTTTTTCAAATTTTTCACTTTTATCACTGCACCACCAGTCTAGCATCATTATAAAGCGTGTTACATACATTGTGTATGAAAAATGCTATATACATTCTTCTTCTTCTTCTTCAGTGGCCTGGGGAATACTTCATCTTGGTATGCTGGTGCTGACTCTGTGATACTTTATTTCCTCACACACAGTCCGTTAACCTTAACCCACTTGATGCCAAAGCAAGTGCCACTGTTATGCAAACACAACATAGCAAGCTCTCTCTCGGGTAGAAATTTGTAGGCCAAGCAGTATTACAGTCAGTGTGTGTGCCGAATAATTCTTTTTGCCTATATTTTTAATTGAACTACTAACTGCACAATATGGATAGATACGTAATAAAAAAATGCGACAGAAGGAAAGTGACACTGCAGAAGAAGGGCAAGGTTGCTCCACTTCTAATAATCCAGTACCTTTGCAAACCGAAGTGTCAGAGGAAGAGACACATGCAGAAGATGCAGCCTCAAAGGCAAAGACAAAAAGAAATTTTCAGCAGTCTTGGTTAGCAAAGTTTACCTGGCTAGAGTATCACAAGCAGTCAGACGAAGTGTTTTGTTCCATTTGCAAGACATGCTCAGAAAAGGAGCTATTAACATTTTCCACAAAAGCTGAACCAGCTTTTATTTCATCTGGATTTGAAGACTGGAAATATGCATTGCGTGGTTTCACATCACATGAAAAATCAGAGTGTCACAAGGAAGCTGTAATGAAGTATGCTGCCCTATAATCTCAAACAAATGTATCTGCACTGATGTCTGCCAGTTACAAGAAAGAAATGCAAACAGCACGGGATGCCTTGCACAAAATATTTACTAGCATTAGCTACCTTGCCAAGCAAGGACTATCAATATGGGGACATACAAACATTGATTCAAACCTGATGCAGCTGTTGCAGCTATGCAGCACAGATTCAGAAGAATTAAAGCAATGGCTTAGCCATACAAAATACAAGTGGCTATCGCATGATATTCTTATCGAGATTGTCGAAATGATGGCAATTTCAGTACTATGCAGAATTGTCAAGAAGATAAGGGCTCTAAGTATTATGCAATCTTGATGGACGAGACTGTGGATTTATCTCAGAAGGAACAAACAAGTTTTTCCTTAAGGTACTTTTCAAATGAAGATTAGGAAACTCATAAAGAATTTCTTGGATTCTACCACACTGATGCAACTGGTGCTGCAACCCTTTTCAAAATTCTGGAAGATATGCTGCTGAGGTTTGACTTATCTTTTTCTGATTGTCAGGGTCAGTGTTATGATGGAGCCAGTAATGTGTCAGGCAAATTCACTGGACTACAAGCCAGGGTGAAAGAAAGAGAACCAAGAGCAGTATTTATTCACTGTACTCCCCATTCCTTGAATCTTGCCACGCAGGATGCACTACAAAATATTCAGGCATGTCATGAGTGCTTTTCACTGATGAAGGATCTCATAAATGCCATAAGGGAGTCACCTAAGCATCTGTCAACATTTAGAGACTTTCAAGATGAAATACAGCCTTTTCTTTGTCCATTGTGCCCAACAAGGTGGACACTGAGGATCAGCAGTATCCGATCTTTGCTCTGCAATTATGAGGCCATGATTAACTGCTTGGAAGAATTTAGTGAAACATGTGCCAATGACTTTGGTTCAAAATGCAGTGGTTTCTTGAAGCAACTCCAGTCTTTTCCCATCTACTTTATATTTCAAGTAATTGTGAAAGTGATGGGTCCTTTGGAAGAAGTCAATGCAAAAATTCAGAGTCCAAATCTCTCACTGTCCAACATCCTTAAAAAGACTGAGATACTGCAAGAGGTGCTGAATGGGATGCGCAGTGATTCATCATATGATCACTTCTGGGAAATGACACTGGAGCAGGCAAAGTTCTCAATTTAGAGGAGCCCTCACTTCCAAGAAAATGCAGACCACCAAGGTGGCTTGATGAAGGAAGCTCTGGACATAACCACAGTGACACTAAACATTATTTTTGTCAACAATATTTTGAGGTAATTGATGCATGCAAGGTTACGATCAAGCATCACTTTTCATCAGAAGGCTTCACATCTGCAGTCAAACTGGAGAAGCACATCACTGCAGCAGTCAGGGGATCACAAGAAGAAACTGACCATGTTACTGAAGTATTCAAGGATGATATAAGTAGGGACAGACTAGCTCTTCATTTACAAATGCTGAGTGACATTTCAAAATCAAGAAATTGAGTGGTTGATTCTGTGAGTGAAGCGAAGACCTTTCTGAAAGAAAATGAAGAGTTGAGTGATATCTTATCTGAAGTTGCAACTCTACTGAAGTTGTTCTATACAATTCCAGCAACAACACGCACTGCTGAGCTATCGTTTAGCTGCCTACGAAGACTAAAAAATTATTTGTGAACCACTATGAGCCAAGACCGGCTCAATCACTTGGCAGTGCTGCATGTTCACAAGCAACTGATCAAAGAAATTGACATTGACAGTCTCCTCATTTTGCAAACTGAACAACGCCGCACCATTTTTGCTCTTCAAGAATCAAGTGGCCAGTGTAAGTGTTATATGCACAATAGGTGGACTATGATACATTATTGATGTATGCAGGCAGCAGTTTTCTAATATAGGTCATCTTCTCTTTACTAGCTTGAACTCATTATAATTCATATATTGCAGAGTATGTCCATATGGCATACACAACATGAAACAATAACACTTTTCAAATGTTTTCTTTCCAAATATCCTTTAGGAAGAAGATGTTTGATCCTCTGAAACAATAGGTCATTATGTGGGCTGGGCTGGCTGTTGGACATGCTCAAGCCTTCAGTCTTATTACATACTCTAGCCATGAAACACCAATCAGCATTGAGGAATTTTGGACGATGTCTGCAACCTGCCAGGGTCAAGAGGTGTAATTTGACAGTTAACTGAAGTTACTCTGAATGCTAATGATAACAGTATACTTGATGTTTGTTTCCTTTACAGCATTCAGACACTAAGTCACAGCTGTTACAGTACAGTTAAGTACTACTACTAATTTATAAAGTGTACCTGTTCATCTCTGACTGAGGATGAAGCACTGGAGACACTAGTTGTTTGTGTCCATATGCCCATGTTTTCTCATCCATTTGTGATTGTACTATAAGGTTTTCTCCACTTCTCCTGAAGTTTCTGAATGCTAATGACAGTATCCTTGTTGTTCGTTTCATCTACGGCATTTGGAGACTAAGTCACAGCTGTTACAGTACAGTTAAGTACTACTACTACTACTTTGTAAAGTGTGCCTGTTCATCTCTGACTGAGGATGAGGAACTGGGAACACTGGTTGTTTGTGTCCATATGCCCATGTTTTCTCAACCATTTGTGATTGTACTATAAGGTTTTCTCCACTTCTCCTGAAGTTCCTGATTGCTAATGACAGTATCCGTGCTGTTCATTTCATTTATGGCATCCAGACACTAAGTTACAGCTGTTGCAGTACAGTTAAGTATTACTTTAGTACTACTTTGTAAAGTGTGCCTGTTCATCTCTGACTGAGGATGAAGCACTGGGGACACTTGTTCTTTCTGTCCATTCCCATGTTTTCTTATCCATTTGTCATTCTACTGTTTTGTGACACTTACATCTTCTCTAGAGTCACACAGATCTTGCTCTTGCAGCCCAGAAGTTTGCATCACCTTTTTGATTTCTTTGGTACACCATATGATCATGTTGTTTTTTTAACATCACATAAATGGATGTGTTTTCTATGGTAACATGACTATCAACATACTTTAATGTTGATTGATTCAGTACCATGGTGGTACAGATCGCATATCACAGGGTGGCAGCATGACATTCACCATTACAGCTGGTTAGCTTGCCACAGGGGGGGAACCATGCACAGTGGTCACAAGTGGCAACAAGAGGAGGGTAGATAGGTGGGCAGTGACCAGAAGACAACAGGTGATACTGATACTTCTGTGGCTTTTTATTTATTTATTTTATTTATTTAGTTTTTGTTGACCGGATAAGTGCACTAGACAAATCCAGCCCATTTTCAGGCACGACCTGAGGGAGGGGGATACAGATGAATGCCAACTGACCTTGAACCAGATGAAACTATTGGTGATATTTTTAGTGAATGAGGGAAATTTGGCCAGGACACCGGGGAAATTCCCCTACTCTGCTGGCGCTGGGAGGCCAGTAGGGCCGTGCAAGGGTCAGTAATGGCCTCTGCAAGGCAGACAGAGGAGGTGGAGGAGGTGTTGGGAGCGGTCTCTGTAGAGAGACGGTCAGTTTTTGAAACAGAGCAGTCGGAGGTCCCGACGGTCTTAGAAACGAATACCACTGGGTCAGTGCATATCACAATGAGCAGTACTGTGTTTGTCGAGTTACCGACCTGTACGACTCCCGTTTGGACATCAGGAGATGGTATAGCAGCTTTTCCAATGGAACCTTCAGTAATGCCTACGCTTTCTGCATCGGAACACATTGTGGCGGCTCAGAGGAAGACGGACATCGGAACCAGGAAGTGCGTAGCACCGCTCTCTTTCCTGGCGTTTGCAGCGGTGGAAGCAGCAGGAATGGCCCGGAGGAGTACGCAGCTCACATCCTGGCAGCAGAGATTATGGCAAGGAGACCAGATAGTAACCGAAACGGAGGACAGTGCAGCTTCTGGCGTTCAAACTACGACGAAGGGGGCAAGCCAAAATCCTCCTATAGTTTTTGAACTCAGAAACAGGCTTCTCCTGCCACTTCAAACAATGCTTTTCTACATTTACTTTGGACAAAGAGGCAGGCTTTGTATTTAAACAGCAGGCTACTACCTCTGTGCATTGTGAAAATGGTGACAATATTGTCTATCAGACGAGAACTGGCTCTCAATTGGGGGTAACAGATTTTTTCTTTCCTGACACTGGAAAAACCCCTGAAATAGAAACAGTAACCCAAGATAAAGTGTCCTTAACTTTGCCTTCACTTCCTATAGGCGAACATGATGCCAATTGGACACCGCAAGCAGCCTTAACAGCTGCAGGGTGGAAACCTTTGGGGAAAGGGATTTGGACTCCTGATACTGTGTGGGATAGTTCTTTTGATCTTAACAAACATGTTGCTACCTGGCATCCAGATAATCCTAAGGCAAAACCTCTACCTGTTTCAGAATTAATGGTGACTCAGACGGGGGTATAGAAGGGGACAATCCAGTTCATAATGTGTGTTTAGATACTAAGGGTCAGGAGACAAAAGGTGACGCTGTAGCAGATAAACCTCTTATGTCAAGTCTGTTTTCTCACAGTAAAAGGGAAGCAGCGCCCAGGAAAAATGCTGTGCGCATCAGGTATAAGGGAGGGCTAAAGGACAAACCAGACAGATATTACGTGGGTAAATTGTTATTGAAGGACTCTTTGAAATTTCTACCTAGAGTTGTTTTTGCATTTATCCATATTTCGGGGGAAGACAACTTTGATGTTAGTTTTCGTTCCCCAGCCCTACTGGATCTTTTCTGGGATCGATATAATCAGGTTAAGTTTTCCTCTGGTCCCCTTTTCTGGTTATTCCACTGTCTAAACCCCTAACTAAATTCGTCACAGTTATGTTTAGAAACAAATGTGCATGTTGAAGATATCACCTTTGGCTAGCACAAAATGTGAAATCCAAAGTGAGCAGAACCTATTTTGATGCCGAACAATTTTGGACAGGGGTGGAAATTTAAAGTTAAATTACGTCAGACGGCTTCAGGTATTGAACACATTGCCAACTCCTTTTTGTTAGGCATGGATAGGGGGGTAGTGTTTTATAGTGGTCAGCCGAGAGCATGCTACAGGTGTGGGGCTAAGAATCATCTATCAAGCACTTGTGACCAGCCCAAATGTGACAACTGCGGGGAAATAGGGCATGTTACTATGTTTCGTCATAACCCAATCAAATGTGATCTTTGTGAAGAATCAAACCATGCCTTTAGGGAATGTCCTTGGGCAACATGAAATAAAACCAATTTGAGTGGGAAATCTGATTCTCTTATACAAAAAGCCCAAGAAGACATGAGTCACCAAAGTTCGAAACAACCTCCTATACCCCCCCAAACCCAAATAGGTTCAACCAGAGTGTATTACGAAGCAAGTAGGACAAAAAGGGAATATCCAGAAAACAAGTGCTCCGATTTCCTTACAGCCAGTCTGTTATGTAGATTCGAAAGAAGGTCTGGGACACAGAAGAAGTAGTCTCAAACCTCCACTCCTTCTTAGAAGATCGAGTAGAACTCAAAACTATAGTGCTTCCTGACTCTGAAGGAATAGATACCAAAACTTCTATGAGGCTTTGAGTTGGGGAGATTCAGAGGTTGAACTAGGTGACACAGACTCACAAGTTTCAGTACAAGATGGCTTGGGGACCATGAGGGATGATTATAAAGAAAAAAAAAGAAAAGGAGAAAAATAATTCAAGCTGTTTCATTCTCCTTTCAAATCTTAAAATATGGAGTGTACATTTTCTTGGGCATCCTAAATACACATAGCTTGTTGAAACCAAAAAGATATGCACTTTTCATATGCTACATAATCTTAGCTATTCAATTATATTTCTTCAAGAAACATGGATGTGTAATAAGATGCAGTGCTCTGCTTTTGTCAGAGATTGGCCTTGGGGTCCATCTTATTGGTCCTTTGGGGAAGACAAGGCAGATGGTGTGGGTATTCTTTTTAATTCTTTCAACTTTATTTTACACAAATTAATTGACTTATGTCCCGGACGAACATTAATACTAGAAGGGACTTGGTTCTCCTTTACCCTTCATCTAATTAATATCTATAATCCCCAGACAAAATCTGGTAGGGTGACTTGTATGAGACAAATACAACCTTTCTTGGTAACTACTGTCCCTATTTTTGGGGTGGAGACTTTAATTGTGGATAACATTGAAAAGAAAACTGAAACCTCAAAGAAAGTGTATTGTGACACGTGTGTCTGTTAGATATTATTAAAAGTGCTGACTTAATTTCCTGCATGAATAAACAGGCCTCGGGCCCGATAGGTACCTATTTCAAATGTGGAATCGGTTATACTATTGATCATCTTTTGTATCCAAACATATCTCATTCCACCATTCTCATATCATTCCAGTGGAATTTTCAGACCACGCCTTTACTGACTCACATAGGCCTTACGAGCTCTATTCAGAAGCAGAAACCAAGATGGAAACTTAACACTTTATGCTACAAGAACCTTTGGTTCTAAATTTATTAAATTAATTTTACAAGCCAGACTATCTGTTTGTTTCTTATATCAAGATATGGGATTTGGTGGTTAGAGACTAAAATGATTGTATTAATTGGTTTAAGAAACATGGTAAATCCTGTCAAAAAATAATTTTTTTCGCTATCTCCAACTTCGACTCAGTTGCAAACATTATTCTCCAGAGCCACTTCCACCAAAGAGAATTTTTCTTCACAAATTAGGAAATTAAATCACAAATGAAACTCTTTCAGTACAACCGAAGCAGGAACATTGCAAGCGGTTATTTCCAATCATTTAAGGAAATCAGTTTTTGGTGACCTTTTGAACTATGTAAAAGGTTAAAGAGCATGGTTCTCTCTCCTTTTTACTTGATGGTGATAAGACCATTACTTCACTTACAAAACTAGAAGATTTAATTCATAAATATTTCAGGGATCTTGAGCCCCTTCAAACTCCATCTCAAACCCAAATTAATAAAGTATTAGGATGCCCCATAACAAAGGCTTTACCACCAGATCTAGCTACCTCTCTTACACAACCCTTTCTGAAAGAAGAAATTATGACAGCTCTAAAATCCTTAAAATCAAATGTTGCTCCAGGTCCAGATGGTCTCTAATTCCTTTTATAAAACTTTTCTGAAGACCTAAGTTCTATTTTGGTAATTGTGTATAATTTTTATGGATCAGGGAATTAGTATAGCATCTTTCCCAGATAGTATACAAACTTATATTTATAAATCAGGGAATAAGGGGTTATTTCAGAATTGGAGACCAATCACTTTGTTGAACTCCGACTATAAAATTTTGATGTCAGTAATCAATAATAGACTTAGAGAGTTGGCTAAATATAATTTTTCTCCAATCCAGCATTGTGGCATTCCCAATCGTAGCATTCAAGCTATGTTATATTCGATAAGAGACTCAATTGAAAAATCTAATGAGTTGGGAACCAGTGGTTTCCTTGTTTCACTAGACTTAGAAATGGCATTTGATAGGGTAAATCATACTTTCCTATTTTCGACATTAGGTTTCTTTCAAGTCCCCTTTCATCTTCGAAATTTAATTAAAACCTTTATAGTACAGGTAAAGTGTATCCCTTCCTTAATGGGACACTCGGACTGGATTTCGGTCAATGTGGAGTTAGACAGGGTTGCCCTCTAAGCCCCTGTTATATAATTTTTCCTAGAACCTCTTTTAAGGTCTCTCAGCATGTCCCCTTATGGCAAGGGTTTAAATTTTCAGATTCCGATACATCTCTCACCATCCAGGCTTATGCAGATGATATTTGTTTGTTTTTGCACAATCAACCAGCTTGAATCCTTTTTACCAGTTTTAAGGAATATGCTGTTGTAGCTAACACTAAAATTAACTTACTTAAAACAAAAGGCTTAATTATAGGAGGGATCTTTCAAGCACCATTTGTTCTGAATTCAATCACATTTTCAACAGAACCTATAACTATTTTAGGGATCCAATTTGGCCCACAAAATTGCCCAGCAGAAAATTGGAAGCTTGTCCTTGGAAAAATTGAACAAAAAGTTCTCAGATGGAAACGATATAGGTTTAACAAGGAGAAAAGGATTCAGGTTTTAAAACAATTTATTTTACCTTGTTTACAACATATGGCTGCAATATTTCCTATTCCAGGCAACCTAGACACTAAGCTATATAGCATCTGTTTCCAGTTACTCTGGGGCAATAGATTGAATCCGGTTAAGAGATGTTATACATACCTCGGAAAAAAAAAGGGAGGCTTAGGAATGATTGACCCAGTTCTTTTTTGCTTTACTATTTTTTTCCAGTTCCTTAAAAGTTGTTTAGATGGTTCAGATAGACAGGTCTTCCTTTTCTTAATAGCCTATTGAGAAGATATCTTACAGCTTGGTTACACTGTGCGCCTAAACCTTCTACTCACCTAGCCCTACCAATTTTTTTTCAACCTGCAGCACAGAAACTTTTAAATGGAAGGTTACAAAACAGCAAATATTACGATGTTCCTCAAGACATTATACAAAAGAATTATTAGCTTCTATTTTTCCAAATACTCCAGAATTTAGGAATTGTCCACAAACTCACAATGAAGATATTTTAAGTCAACTGAATAATACAAGATTACCTGCTTTTATGTGGGAAACCAATGGCTTACCTTATTTGGTAAACTAAATGCTAGGGGTACAGCTAAATACAAGGCTAAAACGGAGAATATGTCCATATTTAGACTGTACAGACCAAGAAGAAACTATGGAACATTTTTTTCTCCATTGTTCAATGACACGCAAAATATGGGATCATTTAGCTATTGCCTGGAATTTTCCTTGGATGGCTTACCTCACTTATGATATTTTAGTAATTGGGTCTTTTCCGGTTTCTTTTCAGTCTTTCCATAAAGGAACTTTGCAGATATTTTTTGCTTGTTTAAAATATTGTCTCCGGCAAACTAGATGCCAATGGGTCCTATATCAAAAGAAACCATCAGTTCAAGTTTTTAGGGCTTACGTTACAAATGTTTTAAATAATATTGTTAATTCAGATGTTCAACAGTTTAATGTTATGAAAGTCAGAATGTGGTGGAAAGGGTTTTCTCATATCATTAAATTTAAATAAGGGTAATAGTTAATCTCTATATTTGTTTTTCTTTTTTTTACATTTCTTTGCTTTTCCTTTTTCTCTATCAGAATTTGTAAGAGATTTAGAGTATGGTTTAATAATGTGTTTTGTTTTTTCTTTCCCAAGTCTTTTATTTTAATATATGTGCCAATTCAGTATATATTGTTGAACCAGTTTTGGAATTGTTATTTTTCTTCTCTTCCCTTTTTCAATTGTTGACTATATTTTCCTGTTCTTTATTATTCAGTGTGTATAATATGTGATTATTTTCAATAAAAATTACCCCTACTCTTTTAGTGGGGGTGGGGTATTTATACATAGTTATTTTCGCAATTATCTATTAATGTATGACTGTAATACTTTTTTGCTTTTGTTTTATTATATGATTTGTATATTATTTGTGTGACTTAACACTGTTTGTATTATTTTGTTTTTTGATGTTATAATAATAAAAATTCCCCTACTCTTTTCGATAAGTGCCATGGGATCTTAAACATCCACCTGAACTACCACCAATCCAGACAGATGGGACCTCGGTTTAATGTCTCATCCAAAAGACGGCACCTCAGAAGTGCAGCACCCCTCTCATGCTGCACTACAGTGTCAGTACTGCGATATTAACCCAAGTGCCAGATGTGGGAACTGAACCCACAGTCCTCTGATCTCCTGGCTTCAGACGTGAGTGTGCTACCTACTGAGCCACTGACACTGACCCAAAAAAAAGCAGCTACAATAAGGTAGCTGCCAAATGAAAATACAAAATACTGAGCTAGAAAAGGCCTGCTGAGCAAAATAAGGGGCCTAAAGCATCACTGTACTTCACAAGTTAAATGATCCTGGGATTGTGAGATGAGCCTTATTAAGAGAGACTGCGTCTGAGACACTGCGATATGTATTCCCTGGACAGAAGGGAGACAGAGGATATACTGTAATAGAGACTCTGTTTCCAGTACCTAAAGTGTATGAACAGACTACAGTAAGCACTAGAAATATTTTCATCTTAGGTTGGAAGAAGGCAGATTAAGGAGGGAAATGAGGGTGCACCTTTCTACCCCAAAGGGTGGTAGCAGGCTGTAACATATTGCCAAAGGAGGTGTTATCATTGGACAG
The DNA here is from genome assembly GCA_016271365.2 of Neoceratodus forsteri. Classification (NCBI taxonomy): domain Eukaryota; kingdom Metazoa; phylum Chordata; order Ceratodontiformes; family Ceratodontidae; genus Neoceratodus; species Neoceratodus forsteri. The sequence goes on from CM028138.1 coordinate 159,354,081, forward strand.
TGGGCAGCTTCAAAATGGGGTGGGACAGGTGAGGTCCAGAGGGAGAGTTCAAACCATAAGGGAGCAAAGATCGAGAATATAGGATACAAGGGTAGAATCGCTTGTAAGGGGGGGAGCTGCAGTATGAAAGACTGAAGTGCTGCATACTCAGGCAGACTAGATAGACCAATAGGCTTGTATTTGCTGGCAATTTTGTATGTTCCTATCTTATGCAACATTTTGGGGGATGACACTAAAGACCAAGGCCCCTAGAATTCTGCGGCCGCAGAATTTTGCGCAGAACTTGCAATCTACCGCAGAACTTCTGCAGTGCCACAGAATTCACTGTTCTTGGTGATTTTTTATTAATATTTCTGTTTATCCATAGAATCTGGTTCCCTTCCCTTCTTTTTATATCCAAAATCCTTCTATGCTCAGAATGTGATGTTATCATTGCTATAACATCATAAATTAGCTAACGAAATGGCTGCATTCTGCAACAGAAATGAACTGTCACTTATCTACCACAGCTCCCACTGCCAGAGGTGGTGGCACAGCACATCAGGCATGGTGATATTTGCTCAACCTGCACTACAGCCTAATACAATTTTCAGTCTTATGTTATTGCTCTAGGAACAACTTAAACAAAACCTTGTCAATAGTATAGACCTGTTAAGTACATACCTTACTTTGTACAAACTTATTTGTGCCTTTAAGGTATAGAGATGCCATCTGAAATGAATACCTAGTAAAATTAATTTACCTGTCATTTTTAAGAAAAATAAAGTCATTATGCCCAGAAAAGTGGAATATAATAATATGTAGATCTGCTGAAAGAACAGACCTGTTAAATAATTGCACTGTACACATTTTTGCCAGGGGTATTGATTACACATTGTCAGTGGTTGATAGAGTCAGCCAAAAGTTATGGAGAAATGTGTTCAGGGCCAGCTGTTGGGCCAGAGGGTAGCATGTTGTGTTTCCGTGCCGGCAACTCAGGTTCAGAGATTAGCTCTGGGAGCTGGCTGGGCAGCACAAGGATTGGTGGAACACATCACTGCTCAGAGTCTGGGAAGGTATGGTGCAGTGTTCTGTCACACGGTGAACACATTGTGATGGACTGGAGAGTTCTATCTCACAACTGGTTCACATGCATATCATGGCCTGCTAGTGTTACGCAGTGTGTCAGGGAAAGCAGGTTGACATGAAAAATGAATTTTGCAATAACTCCTGTATTCCATTTCCAATGGGACCTGTATGAATGAGGATGCAAGTTCATGGGAATTAAAATATATATATATATATATATATATATATATATATATATATATATATATATATATATATATATATATACACACACACACACATACACAGTATCTATGTCTCTCTCACCACACACACACACTCACAGACACACTTGTATGTATGTTACAGATTGCATATAAATATATAAGTGATACACAGTGTGGAACCTCATGAGTGGTGTAGAAAGCACATACAAATATATAAGTGATAGACAGTGGAAACCTCATTAGTGGGATAGATAGCATGCATATAGAAATAACTTATTTATCACATAAGATCCCCTCTGCAAATGTCATTTATGCAACAGGCTAGGACCTTAAGGGAGAGACACTTGTTTTGCTTTTTTAGGCAGAAAATTATTTTTATAAGTCTATTATTTTTTGAACTAGTGTCACTGTGCTTTCCACCGTCCTGATTGCTATAACTACTGTCATGAAAGTGAAGTCAGGATGACAAGTTGACACTGTGATGAGGTAGTCTGTTAGTGCCGCAGAACTTCCGCAGAAATTACAAACCACCGCCACAGAAGTTCTGCGGCAAATGGTAGTCTTGCCGCAGAACTTGGTCCCACTGTGCCACAGAAAAGTAGGGGCCCCGATTATAAGGTTTCAGCATATGCAGACAACATATTATTACATATTTCATCTCCGGCACAATCTCGCTCTGCAGCCCTTCAGATAATTAAATTTAGAAAAAAACAGAAGTTTTTCCTCTCAATAAATATACCCAGAAGGTGGACTTTGAAAATCTGGGCCTCCAGTGGTGTAAAGACAAATTAAAATATCTAGGTATTTATCTTCATCCTTCCCATAAAGTCAAGAAAAGGCTTAATCTCGACGCTATCATAAATACCTTAAAAGAGGACACTAAGCATTGGTCTTGTTTACCCTTGTCCTTATGGGGTCGTATGAGCATTGTTAAAATGAATATATTGCTGCACATCCTATACCCCTTACAAATGTATATCTGGGCCTTACCACAGTCATGGTTCTCTGAAACACACAAAATTATTAGTTCCTTTTTATGGGCTGGTAAAAATCCAAGACAAAATGATATCAAACTTACTTGTCAAAAAGTGGATTGTGTCTGTCAGGCTCCTAACTTCTACCTATACTACCTGGCCATTCACTTAACCAGGTTTAAATTCTGGTTGCTTCCCACAGGCAATTCTCCTGCTCCTTTTACAGCTCCCTCTGGCTGATGATTGAACAAAATGTATGCTCAACACATGGTTTAGACCAGAAAGCTTTGTCTTTTGTTAAAAAGAAGTCCCTCCCCAGTAAACTGAAGGACTCACCACTAGACTGTATGCTTCAAATGCACCAACAGTTGTATGCCTTTCTCAAAACAGATGGACACAAAGATATAGCACAACCACTGATTAATAACCCAAACCTCTTGATGTCTGATAAACCCCCATAAACCTAATTCCTTTTGGCCCAACATGGGGGCCAATATAGTTGATTACCGTGTCACAAATCAAAACTTGATGACATTTCAGGATGCCCACTGTCTCTACAGGTGGTCCCATACTCATGTTTTCAAGTATCTACAAATATTTCACATGCTACTGAAGCATTTTGGAACTGGATCGTGGTCTAATTCATATTCTTTGACTCTTGCCCCACATGTTGACTCCCTTCTGGTTCCCTTTTCATAACACATGCATAAAGATTCCTTCAGGTTACAATATCTGGGGTAGAAGGTCAAAGATGCTACTGGTGGGATCAATCATTACCGGTTTCTACTTCCCATAGAGCCCATAGATCTTGGTCCAAAATTTGGAATCAATTATATACAGTAGGTACATCAAATGGGACAGATATGGGTACATGCAGTTCTAGATCATTCATAATTTATACTATACCCCAGCTAAGCTTCAGGGCATGGGGTCCCTACCCTCTAATCAATGCACAATGCCTGGAGTCTCCTGGAGATATACTGCATATGTTATGGTCTTGTGGAAATGTTTCTCCATTTTGGAACTGCATTAAGTCTTGTCTGGACCCATTACTATCCTTGTCAGATATGTTTATGCCTGAAATTTGTATCTTAGGAAATTATTTGACTCTTCAGGGCCATATTCAGCAGACACACATTGTGCTAATCTCTGCTTGTGCCAAAAAAATAATACTCAGGCACTAGTTGGATCAGATCACCCTCACCTATATAGAATGGTATAAAGAGATTATGTTTGCTATACAAGCCCAGCGCATTATTGTGGGTATTACTGACAGAATGGAAAAATATAGACAAGTGTGGGACCCACTCTTCAATCTCTTACTAATCCATTCCAAGTCTGAATAATCCCAGAGTTAGTAACTCCTTCTGATTGCTACACAAGGAACTGCGGATAAACGATCCATAGAAACACCCTAGCTTATTATCCCAGCGGCAGTGGGGTGGTATGGGTGGTGCTGGGGGTATAGACAACTGTTTAGTTTTGTATTCCTGGAAATGTCTTTAATTTCCTAAGTTATGCCTCCATTTTTATATTTTATGATGGCATTAGACACTTAGCGTGAATGTTGTTGTCCGTACATGGATTTGTGAAAATTTAATATAGCTTACTTAATAAAAACAAAAGGAGAGGGAGGAATTGAAAGAGGCAGGGGGCAGGGGGGCCAGAGAAGCAAGAAATGACAACCCAGAAATAGCAAGGACTGGAATTTGCAATGTGGAAACTACAGGGGTGACTGGAAACAGTTTAATTAACTGCGGGGCAAGTTGTAACAATGAGGCAACTACAAGAGAAGCAAAGGCTCCTTACCAAAATTTGCATGAGCACTTGGGCACACAGGCTGACAACAGCAAGGCTCTTAAAGTTCTAAGCATAATATGCTCTAATTAATTAAACAAAGAAAAACAGAGGCAATAACAGCTAGGCCAGGGCCCCGTGTTTTCTGTGATTCTGTGGTTGCAGCAGTGGCCACAGAAATCAGGGCTGACCACAGAAATCAGTGCTTGCTGCAGAAATCAGGAAAACCAGTCAAAGAGCCTCAGAAATGCTAGCTATGCTATGTGATCACACAAGGCAAGGGCATAGCTACTGATATGTCAGGTATGCCATGGCATACATGCTCATTAGAAGGGGCAGCAAACTGATACCATCCACTACAAAGCCAAAAAGCTAGTGGCTGCATGGCATCTTGACTCATGCTGGCTCTTGTTACATAACTTCTTCCAGTCAGTATTGTGGGGGGGGGACTGATGCAAGAGTAGCACAGCTTGATTAGGTCCATGGCAGTTATGATTTGCTGCTGTGTAGGTGTGGGTAGCTCAGCCATGTTAATTTTTCATTGTGAGGCTGCTCATGGTGCATGCTGAATCCTTGGAAGATGAATTTAGAAGAAAGAACTGGAAGGCGAGCTGTTGTCAAGATGTGAGAAGATTCAGTGGTGCCAGTGGAGGTGGAATCGATCTCAGTGTGGTGACAGGTGTCGGAAGAGGAGTAGTTGATTGCAGAAACATAGGGCTGGCAGCTGACTGAGCAGAGGACTTGGTCCCCACTGGTGGACATCTATCACAGTTTTGATTTGTGGGCTGCAGTTCTGTACCTGCAAGTGTGAGAGTAATTTCTTGGCAGATCTGAACCTGCAGCCTAATTGGAGGGTCAAGTTGTCCAGCTGCACAAGAGTTGGGGACCAGGGTATACTAGAACTGGAGCAACCAGGTAAGGAACAAAATCAAAGTGGAGAGTTTGATTGCTGCTATATATAAGTGAAATGAGGGTAACTGCCTGAAGAACACCACAACCCCCTGAGTTGAGAGGAGAAGAGAACATGCTAACCAAGGTTACTCCAGTTCAATAAGAATTACTTGCTTGCATTTTTTAGTGTGTCCCCCAAAAGAAAAATCAGGAGTCAACAAATTCTACAGACACTGCAAGTTACACTGTCCTTCACTGTTACAGAAAGACAACCCCCCCTCAACACACACAGATTAGTACACTGCACTCAGCAGGTTTGTTGCAAGGCAGTTAGGGTATTCTTAGTTTAAAAAAAAAGAATTTAAAATAACATTGATCCAAATCAGAAAAAAATGGCTTTCAGGTTGAAGTTTCTCTATATAGAACATAGAAACATAGAAGTTGACGGCAGATAAGGACCGCAAGGCCCATCCAGTCAGCCCATTTCTTTTTCTACCTTATGAATGTGCCATAGGCCTTTTATATCTGCTAATTGTAAATATAAACCAGAAGAAATCCATGCAGGTTTTGTCTTCTGTGTAGTTTTAGCTAAGTGTGCATGTCCTCCTCTGATTATAACCTAGGAGAACAGCAAAGGCCACCAATTTCCAGAAGAAGAACAGATGATCTTCATGTCGGAGGGAAGTGGTCAAGGATGGATGCAGAGTCAAAAGGTATCAGGTTGGACCAAGCAATTGCTAGGCAAATTTATTTTAAGCCAGCATGATAAGCAAAGCAAATAAAAAAAAAAAGCAAGCTGAATACAACAAACATAAACAGAAGCAAAACAAAAAGAATATACTCTGAGTCAAAGGGGAACAGTTGTGATCATTGTTCTTCTTGCTTGCTTTGTGCTCTAGTGGTTATGGCACTGAAATCATATAAATGTGTAACAAATGTCTTAAAGTCTGGATGATCATGTCCAATCACTACAGGCACGGGAAGACATGGGACCACACCCACATTCATCTGTCGCTCAATCCCCTTAACAGTCATTTTGATGTTGAACAGAGGGTAATAATGAGTGTCACCATGCACACGTTACACCAGTTTTGGACCCATTGGTGGTTACTTTGCCCAGCACATCAGTTCTAACCAGGGCCTGTTTGCTTCCAGAGTCAATGAGGCCATCCACTACTTTTTGACCAATAGTTACTGGGAGAAGAAACTGCCCCAGTTAGCTAAAGACAGTTGTGTGGGAACAGGCCTCTTTTTAGGGCAGAAACGTGCAATGTGTCCTTTGCCCTGACATTCTCTACAAATTATATCAGGATTGTATGACTTTCTTGATGTACTGGTCTGATTACCCCCTAAAACAGTTCTAGAAGCAGTAGAAGAATTTGTATTGTATCTTACCATGCTGGTGGTCCCAGTACCTGTGCCAACAAATCCCCGTTGTTGATTTGGCCTGGCTGCAATGTAGTCTTCAGCAAGGGAGATGGCTTTTTCTGATGTCTTCGGTCGGTGTTCCTTTACCCAGGTTTGCACATCCCCAGGCAACACCTTCATGAACTGTTCTAAAATAATGATCTCTATTATCTGGTCAGGTCTCTTAAGTCCAGGCTGTAACCATTTATGACAGAGTTCTTTCAGTCTTACATATGATTCCCTTGGGTTGTCTGATGCATGGTATTTGAAGGTTCGGAACCTTTGCCTGTAGGTCTCCGGGCTTATGTCATACCGGTGCAGTATCTCCTGTCGTACTGCATCATAGTTGTTGGCCTGTAGACAGTCCATGTGACTGTAGGCGAGCTGTGCTTTACCAGTCAGATAGGGTGCAAGGTGAATGACCCACTGCTCTCTTGGCCACCCACATGCTTGCGCCACCCTTTCAAACGTTGTTAGATAAGATTCAGTATCATCTGACTCACCCAACTTCATCAGCTTGATGTCTTTAGGGAGGTCAGATGACATAGAAGAAGGTCAGGATCCCATGGCCTGAATTGCTCTCAAGGTTAATTCATGTTTCTTATCCATTTCCACCTGTTTGATGCAGAATCACTGCAGCAACTCTCGAATGTCATCAGGTGGAACATCTTCAGGGGGTTCCTCTACCGGAGTCACATCTTCAGGAGGTTTTCCAGTCGCCTCTTCTTCCTTAGCTTCTGTCTTTGCCGTAAACGTTCGTCGCACATCTGGTAGGCCGGTCAGGAGCAGTTCTCCCAGTTTCTCTGCCATGGTGCGGGTGTGAACACCTCTGGGCTGCTCAAACTACTCCACAGCTGCTGGTTGCCACCTTCAGCGTCCACCTGGGCAGAAAGCACTACCCTGCTCTGACAAGCTCCAAACCAATCCCACTTCTGACACCAGTGTCGGAGGGAAGTGGTCAAGGATGGATGCAGAGTCAAAAGGTATCAGGTTGGACCAAGCAATTGCTAGGCAAATTTATTTTAAGCCAGCATGATAAGCAAAGCAAATAAAAAAAAGCAAACTGAATACAACAAACATAAACAGAAGCAAAACAAAAAGAATATACACTTCTCTAGAAATGGCTAGAGCATAACAGCAGGTCAGTGTACTACCAACCTCTCCACTCACTATCTATCTGACGAGATGCATAAAAGCTGCTCCTTTTATCTCAGTCGGGGTCAGGTGATTTACTTGAAGCTCCGCCCACTTACTTCCAAAATCCTTAATTTTAAAACTAACCATTATTTTCGTATTTTAAACTCATGACAGCTTCAATTCAGTATAAGACTATGTAACATAGTTTTTAATATCAATAAATATGCTTTATTTCTTTATTGTAATGCTGTTCCTGGTAGCAGACTCCTGCTCTGAATGACCCAAGGTATAAGTATGGAGAAGAGAGAGCCGGCTAACTCCTAAGGATCCATTCATAATGATCCCTGCAAGGAGAAAACCCCTTCTAGAAGATTCCTCCTGCTTATACCTCGGTAAGGCCTTCCATTCTTAAGTAACAAATAAACTAACATTGGAATTTTATACATTCTTTTAACCAAAAGCTGAAAGTTATGTAGAATTCTGCACATTTAGGTACAGAAGTTTCTTTTTTATATTTACAAATGTGCTGCAGCACAGGGAAACACAGAGCTCTTAAAAGCATTGTGTTGCTTTTGTATGGCCATTATCATTCTTACTTTGTTTATTCAACTACAATATTTCTGGAGATTCTGCAGAAAACAAACATTAAAACCATGTTTCTAGAATTCATTTCACTGGGTTACTAACAGAGATAACTTCATATCATTCAGTGTCATGCTTGGATGCCTAGGCCTAAAAAAACAAACAGAAAACTGTGTTTGTTTCGGCTTAGGTTTAAAATACAGCTTCTGCCAAGGTAAATTCAACAGTTTAACAAATACTTCCACATGGAGGTCTCTTTGGACATCTCACAAGGAAAAAAAAAAAAAAAGGAAAAGGGGTTTCACCTCACGGGGGGGGGGGTTCACTTCTTGGCAGCTTTAAACCACTGCTTTACTGAGTATACTGTGTGCAGGTTTCTAAATGAGGCTAACAGGGCAAACGCCCATACGGCTAAAGTCTCTCTGCAGAATGCACTGTGCATAGAAATTCTAGCACTGTCAAAGTGCCATAATGTTGCAATAATGGGACACAAGTAAAGATACATTAGCTACCTGGGGGAGGGGCATGAAGACATTTTTCTTCCTGAAACCATAAAGAATCACAGGGATAGTACAAAGAGCTTTCCCAGGTGGCCTGTCTGGGAAAGGGGAAATAGAGCAAAGTCAATAGATACAGGATAGATACAGAAGGTGCTGCTGCAGCAGACTTGAAGCAGGAGAAAGAGAAGAAGGTTCCAGAAATACAAATGGTCTTACAGCACCCTGTGACACTTCAGATTCAGGGATGGAGGGAAAATTCATTAAAAGGGAACACTGATGCCCATGGCTATGCCAGATTTGGGTTATTGCTGTTTAATATTTATGATAAGATGACTACATATTGTTAAATGGCCTGCTGTTCCATTTTCAGTGTAGCACAGTGGTTGCACGAAGGCAGTCAAAGGGTTAACTAAGACTTTGATCCTTTTGAAGGTAAACTGTTTAGCTAAAATTTATCTGCCACAGAATGGCCGCAGAATCAGCAGTTGTTCTGCCACAGAAAGGATGAGGTCCTGCCGCAGAATGTAGGTCCTCTTTGCCACAGTAAACAAGGGGCCCTGAGCTAGGCATTGTAATCAGTTCTGTGTTGCTCCAAAGCACAATTTGCCATCCATGAACCCTCTCATGGGGGGGCAATACTGGACCTGGTACTCACTATCAGGGACAGTATTATAGATGTCAAGGTGGGAGGCCACCAGGGGACCAGTGATCACTGTATGGTGTTGTTTAATATAAGGACAGCTGCAGAATTGAGCAACACAAGGGTGAGGGTCCTGAACTTCAGGAGGGCAGACTTTATAAAGATGAGTGAATGCCTCAGGGATGATCTGGCAGGGGGGGCATGGCCATGGATGGGTAGAGGAACAATAGGCACAGCTAAAATGGAGCATAGCAAAGGCAAAAACCTTCTGCGTTAAACAAGAGAGCAAAGGCAAGAGGAAAGAGACTGTTATGGTTCTTGAAAGAGGTGTCTGAAAAGGTAAAGGCAAAAAGTGTAGCATTCAGAAGGTATATAGAGGCACTGAGGGATGAAGATAGGGAGGTGTATCAGGGGAACAGAGGGAAGCAGGGAAGGCAGTAAGGAGCACAAAGGCCCAAACTGAAGAAAGAACAGCCCAGGGGGTAATTAATGGGGACAAGACACGTTTTAGGTATATACAGTAAGTGAAAACAGGAAGACTAGGGGTGGGATCATAAGGTTAAAATGGAAGGGGGGACTGTGCAGATGAGGACAAGGAAAAGACAGGCATTCTGAGCAAATACTTTTGTTCAGTGTTCACAGAGGAAGGAGAAGTGGAGGGGTCAGAAAAAGTAACAGAAGCTTTGGAGGGAGGGAGGTGGACACTAGTCCTTTTTTGGAGGAGAAAGTCCTGAAGGGACTTATCAATGTGAAGGTAGACAAAGCAATTGGACCAGATTGGGTGCATCCAAGGGTATTTAAGGAGCTCAGGGAAATACTAGCTGCACCTCTGACAGTCCTGTTTAACAGCTTATTGGAACAGGAGTGGTTCCAGAGGAATGGAGGAGGGTGAATGTAGTCCCACTACACAAAAGTGGTAGCAGGGAGGAGGCTGGCAATTATAGGTCAATCAGCCTGACATCAGTGGTGGGAAAATTAATGAAATCACTGCTGAAGAAAAGGATTGTGGAATATCTTGAATCCAATGGGTTACAAGACCTGAGGCAGCATCGTTTCACAAGGGGGAGGTCATGTCAAATGAATCTGATAGATTTCTTTGACGGAGTGAAAAAAGAGTTAGATCAGGTTAGAGTGGTGGATGTGGCCTACTTCTATTTCAGTAAGGCTTTCAACACCGTTACACACAGGAGCCTAGTAAGCAAGTTGGGTAGCTTAGGAGTGGGTCCAAAGGTGGTACACCAGGTAAGAAATTGGTTAGAGGATAGGCTACAGACAGTGGTGGTAAATGGAGTTCACTCCGAGGCAGGTAGAGTGGCCAGCATGGTGCCTCAGGTATCAGTGTTTGGACCAGTTCTCATTAATGTCTTTATAAGTGACATTGCAGAGGAGCTAGAAGGGAAGGTCTGCCTCTTTTTGGATGACACCAAAACCTGCAATAGGGTGGACACTCGGGGGGAGTGGAAAGGATGATCAGAGACCCAAGAAATAGGGAGGAGTGGTGACAGAAATGGCAGCTGGGTTTTAATGTAAAGAAGTGCAAAATAATGCACTTAGGGCAGAGAAATCCAGAAGCAGAGTACAAAATGGATGGAATAATATTGATAACCACTAAGCAGGAAAGAGATCTGGGGGTTATCATATCAGATGACCGAAAGGTAGCCAGGCAGTGCGACAAGGTAGTTGGGAGAGCTAGTGGGATGCTGGAGTGCATAGGGAGGGATATCACCAGCAGAAAGAGAGAGGTGGTATTACTACAACATAGATCTCTGGTAATACCCCACCTAGAGTACTGTGTGCCGTTCTGGAGACCACATCTCTGGAAGGACATAGACAGAGTGGAGGCTGTCCAGTGGAGGACAACTAAAACGGTGCAGTGTCTGCATCAAAATCCTCAGAGGAAAGAGTAAAGAACCTCCAATATGTACACCTTGGAAGAGAGGAGGTGTGTGGGGGTGATATTACAGAGACTTTTAAACACCTCACAGGGGAAAATAAGGTACAAGAGGGAAGTATTTTTCAGAAGAAAAGGTGCATAAGAACAAGGGGACATACTATGAGGCTGGAGGGGGTAGATTCAGGAGAGATGTTAGGAAGTACTTCTTCACCGAAAGAGTGGTGGATTCCTGGAACAATCTTCCAGTGGAGTTGATGGGGGCAAAGGCAGTGGTGGGGTTCAAGAGTGCATGGAGTAGGCACAAGGGAATCATAGTGGAAAGGAAGGGGGGGAGAAAAAGCAATAGATCAAGTACTGTCTGTGGTAACAAAGTAGCTAGGGGAAAAGGGCAAACGGGGTGGGCCAGGAGGTCTGTATCTGCCATCAAATTATATGCTTCTATGAAAGTATAAATGGAACAGATACAGTAACTTTGGCTGTCTGAGTTTGGGAAGTTGAAGTAGAAGCTTATTTAATACCATCGTTTGTCTGCTCTGCAAGGTTTTAAGCTGATGCTTTAGCACTTGACCTTTCCTTATTAAACCATCCTGATTTATGCTTTCCATTCTGTTGTGAGATGGTCAAGGGCACTGTATGTATGTGTGCCCCTGCTCCTCACAAAGATCACACTTACAGAGATAAGAACACTGGTGGCTAGTATGCCCTTATTCAAAATAATATTGCCTCTGTCCATGTCACAAGCAGCACTCAGATACAATATAACCAAGACCCATTATTGTGGCATGCTCTGGGTTGTCCTGGATAGAAACACATTCCTCTAGTGCAACCTAGAAAAAAACTTCCAGGAAGATGACATATCCCAGTGTTTGTCTGTATTAGCGTAACACAAAATTTCCAGCAGCATGTCCACTGCTGTTCAGAATCTATAACCAGACTGGGCAAATCAAGAATCTCACATCTCTGTTTTAACCAGTAGGATATATCAGCCACATTAACCCTTTCATTTCAAAATAATACAGTAGTGTAATTGTCTTTATAGCTGGCTTAGAGAGAGGAATGATAGTAATATCAAAATTGCTGTGAATGATGTGAGGGACAGACTGGCTAAACTTGATCAGAATAAATCTCAAGGATATGATGGTATTCACCCACGCGTAGGTAGCAAAAGAATTCACTGATGTGTTAGCTGCACCCTTAGCAGAAACATTTAAAAAATCCTTGGACAAAGGAGAGGTGGTGCAGGCTTGGAGGACAGCAAATGTTGTGCCATTGTATATGAAGGGCAATAGGAATGAGGCTCAGAATTATAGACCTGTGAGTCTTACATCTGTGCTTGGTGAGATTGTGGAGGGCACTATTAAAGAGCATATTTTGGATACCATAGAAAGGGCTGGCATGATAGATAAGGCACAACATGGGTTCACTAAAGGTCAATCATGCCAAACAAACCTCTTGGAATTCTGGGGTAAGGTGAGCAAAGCTCTGGATAAAGGTCATTCAGTGGATATAATGTTTTTTGATTTATCAAAAGCATTCGATAAAGTACATCATGGGAAAATAATAAATTAACTGATTATATTTGGAATATCTGGACAAATAACTAAATGGATTGAGGCTTGGTTAACAGACAGAGCCCAAATAATTTGCATTAGAGGCAGTTACTCAGGGTGGACTTCAGTGATGAGTGGAGTGCCTCGGCGATCTGTTTTAGGACCATGTCTGTTTAACATCTACATATTCAGTATGAGTAGTGTGCGTGACTTATAGAAGGTACAATTTGCAGATGATATACTAATGGGGACAATAGTTGACACTAATGAAGTCACACACAGGATGCAAGAAGCCTTGGAGAATATAGGAAAATAGGTATCAGAACATGGGTTACAGCTTACCTTAAACAAATGTGCAATCATGCATCTTGGAAGGCACATAAATAAGATTAAATATAAACTTAATGACATATACTTAAAGAGGAACTCTGGCCAAAAATGTTACATTGCATAATTAGAATAAGCATGCTCCCAATAAAGCTCATACCAAATATTAGGTTTCTCTGCTACTTCATTTTAAAGTTATGAGCTATTTTGTAACCCTGATTTCACTACCTGTTCAAAAAAGCCAATTTTAGTGAACAGCTGATGATGATGTAATCTCCTAAACTCACAGGCTAGTCCTCACTGTCAGCAAGCTTATAGGGTCTGTTTTTCTAATGGTTAACGATCATTCTACAATGGTTTTCACAAGTGAAACAGGAAGTACCATTGTAAAAACATTGCTATAAAATCTATGTTTTTCAGGTTTTGCAACAAAGTTGACAAATATGTATTTTTGAAGTTTTTTTTAGTGTGCTTCATTTCTCCAGAGTTGCAGGATGCTGAGTCATCATGCCTCCAGGCTGCTGATATCATATGAGGTGTTACTCTACAGTGCACATTAGGACGTTGTATTACTGCAAGTGTTGTAATGTTGGTAACTTCATTGCTGTTTGTCAGTGTCTGCTTTACAATAAGTTTTAATAGGGGCCTTATATGTGTTAATTCCTACTGGGGGTGAAAGTGTTAGTCCTGGTAAAACAATCATTGTAATACGAATTACAACGCAGATGAGCCTGAATGCATGTCAAGTAACAGCCTGACAGGGAGAAAACATGAAATGAGCTCTGCTCAACTGAGTATCCCATTCATTCATACTTTGATAATGAATAAAATAGTGATTGATTGATTGACTGAACATTGAGCTGACTACTGCACAGAAACTCAAAGCAAGGTTTCAAAACAGAACTACCTCTCCCACCCCATTTACAGGGTGATGGACTAATTGTTTTAATTAGCCATCCTGAGAAATCACCTCAATTGAATAATATGACTGAATGATCACAGCCTTTCACCACATCAAGGATATCCAGTCTGCAAATCTCATAGCAGTGTGCCATGACTCAGCACCCAGAAACCCTGGAGAAAAGGACTACAACAAAAAAGCTCCAGAAACAAACAAAACAAATACAAATTTGCCAACTTTGTTACAAAACCTGAAACACACATAGTTTTAAAGCAATATTTGTTAAATGGTCCTGCCTGTTTTACTGGTGAAAACCATTACATGTGATCTTTAAAATTTGGAGAAACAAGTCCTATAAGCTTGCTGACAGGGAGGACTAGAATGTGAGTTCAGGAGATTACATCAGCAGCAGCTCTTCACTGAACCTGGCTTTTCTGAACAGGCAGCGTATGGTAGTTTACTCACCTGGTAAAGGTGATTGTGGGAGAATGAATCGCTGAGGCACTCCACCTTCCTTACATCATGGGTTGTATACACCTGATAGGTTGTCTGATGCACATGTGACTAAAAGTAAATCCATCCCCTTCTGAGTTCCCTGGTCTACTATGGTCAGTTCTATGTATTCCTAAGCTGTATCTGAAATGAAAGTGTTTGTGTCTGTTTGTCCACCATATCAGACTTGATCTTACCCATGGTGGTAGAGAGACTGTTTTTGATAGGTCGGTATCGTGTGTAGGTCCCTGAGTTAGCAGGAAGGACATGAGTGGTCTGGCATGCCATCTTTCCCACGGGACCTTGTCTATTGTGGAGGACATAAGCCCTAACATTTGAGATATGTGTAGTAGCATTGTGTGCTGGCAATGCTGTAGTTGATGTGCGGTCGATAAGATCGATTGAATTCTTGAATGTGATGGGAATACTAGGCCTCTTTATGTATCTATGAATGTGCCTAGGTGTTCCATGGAGTGACGGGGTATTAGTCTGCTTTTCTTGTGACTGATTACCCAGCTGTGTTGTTGTAAGCAGTTTACCACCGTTTGAGTCTCCCTGGTGGATTGTTGTTGTGACAGTGCCCTGATGAGCCAGTCATCTAAGTAGGGTATGATGTGTATCCCTTGTTCTTGAAGCTTTGCCACTTGAACTATTGAGACTTTTGTGAGTACTCTGGGAGCTGAGGCAAGGACGAATGGTAGTACTTGGTACTGATAGTGTTGTCCGAGTATGCAGAAGCACAGATAACGTGAGTGGTTGGGTCCCATGGGTACGTGAAGGTAAGTGTCCTTTAGGTCTATTGATGTGAGGAAGTCTCCCTGCCTGAGGGCTCTGAGTGTGGACCTTATTGTCTCCATTTTGAAGGGGGTGTATCTCACTGATTTGTTGATGTATTTTAGGTCCAATACAGATCTGGAGCCCCCAGTCTTTTTTGGAACCATGAAAATGAAAAAAATGGAGTATATTCCTGTGCCTTCTTCTCGCTGTAGAATGGGTGTTATAGTGTTGTTTCTGTTTAGTTTTTGTATAGCCGCTGTGACTTGAGTTGGTGTGTTTTTGTGGTTGGAGGTCAGGGATTGAATCATCCTGTTTTCTCTTGGTACTTTTGTGAATTCTATAGCATAGCCTTTTCTTATTATTTCCAATACTCATTTGTCTGTTGTGGGTTGTTCCCACTGTTGTAAGTATTGTGTGAGTCTTGCACCACTGCCTTGTGAGTTATAGTTAGGTTTGCATAGTCAGGATCTGGAGTGGTTCCGATGGCTGTAGTTCCCTCTGCCTCTTTGTGTTGAACCCCTGGCCCTGTATCTATTGTATTGGTAGGGCGTGGTATAGTTTTGTCTATATGCCTGTCCCCTGAAAATAGAACTTCCTCTTCTCTTGTCCCGAAAGGAATGGTATCTGTTCCTGGGACGGAAGGGTAGGTATGAAGATTTGGATTGGTCTCTGGCTAGTGCCTTTCCTTCCTTCCTCCTTGCCCTTGAGGTATTTTTCTAGTCCTTCTCTGAATATCATGTTGCCCTTAAATGGTAGTCTTCGTAGGGTGGCTTTTGATTCTTTATCAGCATCCCATAGTTTCATCCATGGGATCTACATGCTCTATTGGTGATTGCTGCGGATCTGACGTTTATTTTTAGGGAATCTACCACCATGTCTGCTAGGTATTAGGTGGATAGGATGGCGTTTTCTAGGAGAACGGACTCAGGGGACTTTTCAGGGATAGTTTTTTGAAGATGCTGAAGCCAGGTCAATTAAGCTGTTGTGTCGTACATGGCGGTGGAAGCAGCTTTGCTTCCCAAGCCTGCTAACTCTGCATTCTTTTTTAAATGTTCTTCCCATTTTCGATCAATAGGACCTCGTAGTCCAGAAGCAGACTCTGTGGGAAGCACAGTCTTTTTATTCAGGGCTGCTATTTGGGGGTCCATTGTGGGTGGGGTGCAGCAGAGAGTGAGTGTTTCCACTTGTAGTGGGTACATTTTGTCTCAGGATTTTCTCTTGGGTATTCTAGCTGGTTCGGAGGAGGACCATTCTTTTTGTACTATCTCTTCTATAGCCTCACAGACTGGAAAGACTTCTGTGTGTTTGGTGAGAGATTGTAGTGATGGTAGTAGTTTTGATGTGGGTGTGGGGCTTGCAATTTCGAATCCCACTGTCTCCATGATGTGCCAGACTAGTGCTGGGATTTGATCCAGGAAGCCCCATTTGGCTGTGAGGGTTTGGGGCTCTTGATCAAGCTCTCCCTCTTCTTCCTCAGAGGTGTCATCAGTGTTTGTAGGTATAGGTGCTTGAACAGTTGTGGGAAGCTCTATCTGTTTAGAAGGAGTGGTGGTGGCCCTTTTCTTTGCTGGTGGGGAGTTAATTGTCTGCTGTTTTGATAATTTTGTTAAATGAATTAGCATAGCTGCTAGCACCTCCTGTTGTGCTTGCAAGAGTTGATTGTTCTGTAATAATGCTTTTGTAGTGTCTGATTGGTGGTCAGAGTCATGAGCAGAATCAGAGGATGAAAAGTCATTCTCTGTTTCCTGTACCTCGAAGCTCGGTGTGGAATCTTCTACGCAGGAGGAATGAAGCCTTCCTAGTTGCTGGGGTGGAATGGGGACATTGCACAGCCTGCAACTCTTTGTTTTGGGCATGGTGACCTGTCAAGTGAAGAGAGAGGACAGACTAAGTATTCACAGGACTTTTCAGGAGGGGAATGAAAATAAGTTAATAATGCTAGAATTGGGTTTCTGGTGCTTATTGTCCTGTAATGTTGCTATAAAATGTACTGAAAGACAGACTTTAATAGTTGTAACCTGTGCATATGCTTGTCCCCTTAATGTAAGTCACTGTAAATGGTTTTAATTTGAGTCTCACATCAGATGCCTGTGCCTTCAAGGGGTGGAGTGGGAGTTTGAATCTCTCAGGCAAATGCACAAATACAAGCTCCACCTTATTGGGGAAAACAAAACAATAGGTTGGGTAAATTAGTGCTTGAATTAGACTATAAAACGGTAGCCTTGAGGTCTAAATGAGAGAAGATGGGCAGGTTTTGTTTATTTGGTGGTCACGATGCATTGTTGTGTACCATCGGTGGGGCATACGTCATCGCGTGAGTGGGTACTCGCTCTCGCACGAGTAAGTGCGCCAATAGAAATGCGAGGAACAAGCTTGTGAGATTGGTGGAGCAGGAGAGAAAGCCAGCATGAAGGCGAAAATGACAGGGGTCATAAAATAACAAGTGGGATCTCCATTTTGGTCCGTAAAGACTCAGCCCAATGTGGATAACTGACTGTGAAAGTAGAAGGAGTGAGGCAGTAAGTAGCTAGTGATTAGCTGCCATGTGAAATCTTTGTGAGCATCTGTAACCACTAGCTAGTAGGGGTGTTCGGAGCACCCGAAGTTTGTGATGTGAGAGCATGTAGGATTATTTGGTATTCTGGAGCATCTGGGACCGCTGTAATGGGTGTCCAGAGCACTTTTGGGATTTTAGGCAGGCAGTATTATAAGCAATCTGGCCGCTATGAAATGTAGTCTTTTAGATGATTTGGCTGCTTGATTATGAATCTGTGCAGCTCTGGCTATCTTGTCTAGATAGTAAACAGGATACATTAAGTATGGAGACATTGAGGAACTGCTGGTAGGAGTTCCCAAGTGCTGTTCTGCAGCCAGTTTTTTGTGAAGCAGTGAACTAGCTGAGTTTGTAAGTTGTAAATGTTCTCAACTCTGGCAATGCCTGGTCCATTTTCAGAAGCTTTCTTTCTGAGGCGTATGCTAATGTGATTGTCTACACTGATCTAGTATTAAGTCTGAGACACCCCCAACTTAAAGCATAGATGCAAACATTCCTTGGCTCTCTACAAATAGCATTGAAAATCTAAATAGTCTGTATAGGCTATGAACTGTGGCTGGCATTGTCATATTGCGGTATGCTGATATTGTTTTTTTTTACTTTGTGCTGAATTGTGTTTTTCAACTTAAATGTGGAGCTCTGGAGTAGTGTGACAACCTTCTATAGACGCACAATTAGAACTGATCATAGGAGACCAGGGAACCTCAGAAGGGGATGGATTTACTTTTAGTCACATGTGCATCAGACAACCTATCAGGTGTATACAACCCATGATGTAAGGAAGGTGGAGTGCCTCAGAGATCATCCCCCACAATTTAGGGTTGTAAAATGATTTGCAACTTTTAAACAAAGTAATTCTGAGATCTCAGTTTTGGCATGAGGCTGATTTGGGGCTATGTTGATCCATGTTCCAAATGTATTAATGCTAGTAATTTTTACCATAGTCCCTCTTTAAGGGAGGTTCTGAGGAAAGGGAATTGGGAGTGTTAGTAGATCATGAACTTACATTTAAAAGATGTAGCCATATTATTAAAAAACAAATAACATTCTAAACTGTATTAGTAGGCATACTAGCAGCAGGAGGAGAGAAGTGATAATTCCGTTGTATACAGCCCTGGTTAGACCTCATTTTGGCTACTGTGCACAGTTTGGGGCACCTAGCTACTATACAACTGAGATAAAATCACTGGAAAAGGTACAGAGAAGAGCAACAAGGATGATAGATGATTTACAGAATCTTAATTATGAGGACAGATTTGGGAATTTAAATATGTTCACATTGGAATATTGTAGACTAGTGGGGGTCATGTGTTTACTGTTTAAAGCGATAAACGCAGATTTGTGGGACATTTTAGAGTTGGAGATGAATAGTCATGTATAAAAAAACATAACACATTTGCTGCAGTTGTCTGGAGAAACATATAAGACTAAAAAGAGAAAATATTAGTTCAGCCAGAGAGTGGTCTCTATCTGGAACTAGCTCCCTGAAGAGGTTGTAGGCAGTAGCAGTACCATGACAGAGTTTGAAACAAAACTGGATGCTTATTGTAGATCAGTGCATTTAACCGGGTATAACAATTAGGTTAACAGCGGGCTCAATGGACAATTGTCTACTTTGCTTGGTATAATCCAATGAATCATATGAATAGCCATAGATGGTAACCATAGCGTTTCATCTTTAAGCTGTTCATATTTCAACGAGAACCTAGCTATGATTTAAAAACTAATATCATACACAGCTTCCCCAGACACATGTATGTAAGCAATAATACCCTCCAGGGTGGGCGGTACTGGGAAATACCGGACCGCCCAGGGGTGTAATGAGGCCCGACGCCGCAGGCGGAGGGCCTTATAGCCCCTGGAAGGTCTGGTATTTCCCAATACTGCCCACCCTGGAGGGTATTATTGCTCTTAGAAAATGGCCATTGCAAAGAAAAAATAAATTGGTAACAAATTGTTCACAAATAATTAATTTGAAGTAAGTTTAGTAATTAAATAGTTCCTCTGCCTTCATGAGAAGGATTGCTTTTTGTCCTTCTGCAGATCCCATAGTTGGAAAACTGGTTGACTGCAGTTACCACCACCACAGCAGACTGTTTTTTAGTTGAACCTTGTGTCCCCCCCCCCCCAAGTCTTGGAACAGTTGTGTTCATCTTCTACACTGTTTATTTGAGAGCAGTGCTGCTTCTTTATACTGGGGCCAGGAGATGTTGCGATTGGGAGAACGGAGCGTACGAGTCAGAGGCCAGTTGTTCAGGGTGCATTTTCGTTCCGGTCTTCATTACGTGTTAACAGGAGTCCATTTTCAGTTTTGTATGTGGTTTACAAGCTCCTGATCCTCGCTGACTTCCGTGAGTGGCAGTAAAGTTTGGTTTGTTTTTTTTCCAAGGGGTGCTCTTGCCATCGCGATTGGGACAGTGACAGAAAGACTGTAAGGGGAGTTGGTTGAGGAACTGTTTGTTTTTTGGGCAAAACTGTTGCGAGTGTGAACGCAGTAGTGAGTGGCTCTTCATGCTGCAGGTGAGAGATGGAAATTAAGTTTAAAAAAAAGCAATTCAGTGGAAACTGTTGGTTTTTGTCTGGGGGAAGATCGTGTACAAACCGAGGAGGGTCAGTGATGCTACTGGGCAACGGAGCAGCGGCATTTTCTTCATTTCCAATACCGCAGATAGATGGCCATCTGCCATACAGAAAACTAAGAAAGTGCCGCTGCTCTGATGCATCGTGGTGGTGGCACCAGAACTACTGCTCTGGATTTTACATGTTTGAAGCTCTGCTGCATATTTTTCTTAGGGCTGAGGTTGTATATGCTTTTTAATTTAGTTCTTATGTTTGCCACAGGAGAAATTGAGGCATTGACCTACTCATTTACTTTTGGTCTCTTAGCGAACGGGAATCATGGCAGCTGGCACATTTGAAAATTCGAGGTGTCCAAGAATACCGTTAGTAATGGGGCACCCCGAATTGGCACTTGTTCTTTAGTGGGCTCTATTGAAAAATACCCGCCCGCTAAAGCAAGTGCACTGGCCAATCAGAATATTGGATTTTTGACACCCATTTTCTAATACAACATAAAGTTCTAAAGAAAAGAACCCCATAGATTCTTTTAGTAAAGTCCAAATTATAAATATCCTATCTGAAGGAAGGTCTGAGTCACCTGTGTATGTTAGTCTTACAGCATTCCTGCGCTGAGCAGGGTTTCCTTTTGCTGCAAACAAATCTGTCATTTGAAAACATTGTAGTTGTTCAAGAGAATGAGCCCTTTGTTGCAAAATTTATTTTTCAGCATCTAAATCATCAGAATGCCTTGTAGAAACTGCACTATTATGTCTTTCTTTATCATTTTCAGTTTCAGGAAACTACCACCCCTGTCTGTTGAAACATCATCTTTTTTATGTTGATTGCGCACATGCACAAGAAACATGTTGAGGCAGGTTTCTCCACAAGTAGGTTGTGGAGGCACGGCACTGTTGTGGCCAATGCTCCCACAGCCTGTAAAGGCTTGTCCCACTTCCCCCAATGCTGTGGCATGCTGCTGCTGACAGTAGTTCAGCCAGCGTGCCACCTAGTTATAAAAAATTAGTTGCTGTAATCAGGGGCCGCCTCGTCATTGCAGCATCAGCCATTCGGTGCAATGAGGGAGCAACCCGTCATTGCAGGGCGGGACCCTGAAACAGTGATATTATTTATGAACACAGGAGCGGCTTGCCGCCTTGTTCACAAACAATATTAACCCCCCCTCCAAGGGGGTGCCTAATCCCCAATGGCAGCATGTGCCCCCCCACCATGTTTATTTGCCGATGGGGGCCCCAATCCCAGTCGGCTTCAGTGCCCCACACCTTATATTTCCAACAGGGAGCCCACTCCAGTTGGCATTATATAAACCCCCCCACTTTTGGTGTCTGCTGATGGGGTGCCCAGTCCCCATCGGCATAATGTCACCCTCGCCTTTTGTTGTCTGCCGATGGGGGTGCCCAATCCCCATTGACATAATGCAACAGCCCGCCAGTGCCCCCCTTTTGTTGTGTGCCAATAGGGGTGCCCAATCCTCTGTCAGCTACAGCTGCCCCCCCAAAGAAAGAGTCTGTTGGCACACTGGGAGCCCACCCCAGCATGCCACAAGCCCCTGAAAACAAAAAACGGTCCTGCAATGCCTTTTTTTTATTAACCTGTAAAAAAGGAAACGGTCCCTCTGTGGTCTCCCTATCCCCCCTCCCATAACCCGTGCCCATCCGCTGCACACCCTGCCTCTCACACCTTCCCTCACCCCATACTTACCTCCGAAGTCCGGCGCAACGATCTTTGGTGGACCGGGAACACATCTGCACTTTTCAAAGATGACCGCAAACTGAGGAAGTGCCGGTAAGCTGTATAATAGAATAAACAGGGTTTTTTCAACTTTGATGCATATTTCAGGCCCCCCCGTGCATAGTTTGCCGATGGGGGTGCCTAATCCCCCATCGGCTCCTCGGCCCCCTCCAGCCATCTTCTGCCATGCTGGAAGCCCACCCCAGCATGGCAAACATCCCACGTTGTCTTTTTTTTAAACCTGTAAAATAAAAATGGTCCCACAGCGCCTCTCCCAACCCCTCCCACAACCCGCACCCACCCACTGCGCACCCAGCCTCCCCACACCCTCTCACCCCATACTTACCTCCGGACCCCAGTGCGACAATCTTCGGTTGACCGGGAACATGTCTGCACTCTTCAAAGCCGACCGCGAACTGAGGAAATGCCGGTAAGCTGTATAATGGGCTAGATAGGGGGTTTCAACTTTATTGCATATCGCAGGCATTTTTGAATTTTTGCACCAAATTTTCAACATGGGGTTTTTGGGACCCTTTGGAATGATGTCACCGTCATGGTGTTATTTGGGCCAGAAGGGTGATTTCCGCAGTCACCGCGCTGAAATCACCCTTCGGCCTGAATAGCACACACATGACAGTGACATCATTCATAGAAGGCATCCAAAACCCCATGTTGAAAATTTGGTGCAAAAATTCCAAAAAATGACTGTTTTACGAGCCTGCATTGCGCAGTTCCTACGCACGCTCGTAGGTTTGCGAATTTTCAATATTTCTACTCCAGATTTTCAACATTGCCATTTTATCACAATAGCGCGGAGTGCACAATGGCGCAGTCGGTGTGTGAAATCAATGTATGGGACACACTAAGAAGATCACAGAGACACTGTTCTTGAGCAGAGGTCTTAAAATGGCTATGTTGAAAATTTGGTGAAAAAATTCCTAAAAATGACTGTTTTACAAGTGTGCGTTGCACAGTTCCTATGCACGCTCATACGTTTGCAAATTTTCAATATTTGCAGTCCAGATTTTCAACATTGTCATTTTACCACACCTCCTCATGAGGAGTACAGCTGTCATTTTTCACATCCTGCCCAAAACGTGTTTCCGCCCATGTAGTGCACAATGGCGCAGTCGGTGTGCAAAATCAATGTATGGCACACAGTAAGACAATCACAGTGACACTGTTCATTAGCAGAGGTTTTAAAATGCCAATGTTGACAATTTGGTGAAAAAATTCCTAACAATGACTGTTTTACGAGCGTGCATTGCTCAGTTCCCACGCACACACATTTTCAATATTTCCACTCCAGATTTTCAACATTGCCATTTTACCACACTTCCTTATGAGCAGTGCAGCTGTCATTTTTCACATCCTGCCCAAAACGTGTTTCCGCCTATGTAGCGCACAATGGGGGTAACAAAAAGGTCATGCTGACAATTTATTGTGCAAATACCAGCAATCGCACAGGGCATTAGGGTAAAGCACCATACATACCAAACACCACTGCAAATACCTGCAAGTGAACGTTCAGCATTGACAAATGCTTGTTTAGCATTAGCATGGTGAAGAACAGTATCACATGCCTTACTGAAGTTGTTGAAAAAAAATTGCATGCTGTTTTTTCATCTAAGGACCTACTGATATTGTTGCAAAAGTATACGAGTTTGCTTAGACAAGCTCTGCCTTGGGTAAACACATGTTCAAAGCCAGGATTGCCTACTGAAGTGCTTAGTTTATTCTTCATAATACTCTCCATCATTTTACATGCTATGCTGGTTAAGCTAATTGGTCTATAGTTTTCCATGTTATGCTTACAGCCCTTTTTAAACAAAAGCATAACATTAGCTAACCTCCAGTCTGATGGGACAAGCCCTGAATTTAAACTTTTTTCAAAGAGTAACTTTAAGGGTCTTGCCAAATGATGGGACAGTAGCTTAATAATTGTATCTGTGACTATGTCAGGACCTGATGAGTTATATTCCCTGATCTTTTTTATGTATTCCACTATTTCGTTCTCTTATACAGCTATTTCACAGGAGAGTGATATGTCCAAGCTGTCATCCAGAACTTCTTTTGTTCCATAGATGGTACAGAAATATTTGTTAACGTTATTTACCATTTCACTTAAATCGTTAATAATCATATTGTCACAACATTTTTTATATTATTTATTTATTTTTGAAAGTTGGATTTACAACCTTTGAGTCAGGGACTCATTTACAAAGGCACCCTGTCGTAGGGAGGGTAGACATGGTTACAGTGTGAGATACAATAGTGGTAACATACAGGTGCAATACAGATAACAAAAGAACACACTATAACAGTGGTTTACGGAATAAAGTTACATGCAATAAATAGCAGTCGTATAAAGTATAACAATAGTAGAAGTCACAACACTGGTCATACCAGGGAAATACCTATGTGGAAGGGTGGGGGGTGGAAACAGCAGTGAGGAAAAGGAAAAAAAAGGGGGGAAGCAGTCCAATGGACATTGTCAATGCTATTGGCCAGAAATGGGCAGGGACCCCAGCATTAGGTTGATTAAGGGCAACTACAGCTTCGGGCGTCAAAGAGGTGGTTATGGAGAGCGACTTTAAAGGGACCAATTTTAGTAGACTTAGTGACAGAGGGCAGGAGGGAGTTGAACCATGTGGGGGCGCAGTAGTGGAAGGACATTTGGGCTAGGGAGGTCTTGGTATGGAGCACCAGAAAGATGGCCTTAACTGAGCTACAGGTGGCAACATATGGGGATGCAAGCCACAGGGACGCAGTGACCCCTGGGGGGAGATTCCTAGCAGGGATTTTTTGGGCAAGTAAGCAGGTTTGGTAGCGCAGGTGCTAATCCAAGGTGAGCAGCTTGACAGTGGAATAGAGCAGGCAAGTATGGGTGTGGAGGGATGTGCCGGTCAGGAGCCTGCAGGCTTTGTTTATTGAGGTCTGGATTCTGGTGAGGGTGGTATTGTCAGCGGCAGTGTAGACAGTTGGGCCGTAGTCCACTAGGGATAGGATGGAGGAGTTGATGATCAGTTAGAGGGCGGTTTGGGGGAGGCAATCTCTGTGGCGATAGAGAAGGCCAATCCAAGAGTTTATGGCTGAGGACAGGGTATCGATGTGGGTGTGGAATGTAAGAGCCGAGTCAAAGGTGATGCCCAGGTACTTGTAGGACGACACCTGCTTGAGAGGATGAGCATTACTGGGGAGAATGCAGTGGGGGACATTTTTGGCCTTATTTTCTAGTGATGCGAAAAAAACATATATTTGTTGTTTTTTTTAAGGTTAATGACCAATCGGTAGTCAAGGAACCACTTTTCGGCTTGGTTGAATGTGTGCTGCAGGGATTCCTGTAAAGATGTGATTTCAGGGTGGGAGGCAAGGAGAACTGTATTATCGGTATAGAGTAGAATATTGCCCAAGCAGGAGCTGGGGAGGGTGTTGAGAAATAGGCTGAACAGAACGGGGCCCAGGATGGAATCCTGGGGGACCCCAGAGCGAATGAGCAGGGTATTGAACAGGGTGCCTTTTACCTTCACGCACTGTGATCTGGTAGAGAGGTAATTGGTGAACCAAGCTAGTGGGCCAGGGGGAGAAGCCAAGTTGGTGGAGGGAGTCAAGTAGGAGGGGGTGACACAGTGTCAAAGGCCTTGTAGAGGTCAATGAACACTGCATCCACAACATGACCAGAGTCGAGAGCAGAGTGGAGATGCTGGGAGAACTCCAGGAGGGCTGTAGTGGTGCTGTGTCCAGGGTGGAATCCATGTTGTTCTGGACACAGCAGGTCATATTTGGCCAGATACTGGGAGAGCTGAATGGCCACTATTTTTTCTAGTGCTTTGGGGGGGATGGGAGATTTGCCTGAAATTGTTAGGGGAGGCTCTATCTCCACTCTTATGGATAGGGGTGATTTCTGCAACTTTCCAGGTAGTGGGAAATTGATCAATACATAGTGACCAGTTTAAAAGGTTGGTGAGAGGGGTAAGTACAGTATCCAGGACTAATCGGAGAATCCTGGAGTCCAGGGGATCACAGCTGGGGTTGATGCTAGCTAAGGCTTTTTGCAGATGAGGCCTGGCTTCAAGGGGTGATATGGCACACAGGTAGAAAGGGGGGCGATCTGAGGTGGGGAGGTGGAGGCAGGAATAGGGTTGAAAAAGTAGCTGGGGAGGACAGAGCTTAGATCTGAGAAAGCCATATTGAGGCACTCAGCTATGCGGGGAGGATCAGTAGTGACAGTACTGTCTATGGAGAGTAGTGATGGTGGGGGGAGTGGGTCTTTCCATTGAGCTCTTTCACATTGTCCCAGAAGGCATGAGATGAGCCCCAAGTGGATTCAAGGGTGACTTGATAATATTCAGCCTTTGCCTGCCTTATAGCCCAGGTGCACTCGTTACATGCTGCATTATAGGCTTGTCTGTCAGCCAGTTTTGCCTGTCTCGACAACAATATGCCAGAGATTATCTCTTTGTTTCAGTGTTTGGATGAGGGATGGGGAGATCCATGGGGTGTTGTGTTTCTTGGTACGGATTCTGGTCAGGGGGGTGAAAAGGTCACAGGCCTTGCTGAAGGCACTAGAGAAATAGGCTAGGGCAGAGACAATATCTGTTGCGAGCAGGACTGAGGACCAGTCAAGCTGAGCTAGGTGCGTTTTTAGCTTTCTGAGACCCCTGGGGTGAAAGCTCCGGTGCGAGGTGAACTGGGACACTGGTTTTGGTGTGGAGGATGACCAGTGACAGAGGACAGGAGAGTGGTCAGAAAGTGAGTCTGGTAGTACATTAATATCCCTGATTTTATGGGGGCAGTTTGAGTGAATTACATCTAGGAGGGTGCTGAAGCCGCCTGACCTGTTAAATCTAGTGGGTGAGGTAACTAGTTGGGTCATATCTAGGGCACTGAAGGAGTCCCTGATATGAGGGGCAATGGTACTCAGCCAATTGACATTAAGGTCACCTAAGATGAGCTGCTCCGCCTTGTGTGGGAGTGTGGTGAGGTAATCAATGAGGGAGTTGACAGCAGGTTCAAGGTCAGCTGGCATTCATCTGTATCCCCTCCCCCGGGTCGTGCCTGAAAATAGGCAGGATTTGTCTAGTGTACTTACCCGGTCAACAAAAACTAACTAACTAAATAAATAAATATAAGAGACTGTGAGAAAAAGAGAGCCCCTGGCTGAGTCGGGGTAACCTTAAGGGTGAGGGCTTGGGCACTAAAACTGAGCTTGGAGGCAGGGAGAGCATGGCCTAAAAGTGTGTCACGCATAAAGACTGCACACCCGACAGAGTGTAGCCAGGGAGGGAGATAACCAAGTCAGGAGTTTTTCTCTCGAGCCAGGTCTTGACTAGTGCTATAACATCAGGATGGTGTTGTACAGCCCAGCATTGGAGTGCAGTGGATTGTTTTAGGAAGCTACAAATATTCATGGATGCAATGCTGAGGCCAGTACCAGAGTAGGGTGTGGGGTGGCTAGTTGACAACAGCCCGGGGTTGGGGTGTATGTTCTGGAGAGCAGAAGGAGTACAGCAATTAATCTGACGAGTGGTCTGTGGTGACCAGGACCCTTAGCCAGGTACTGATGTGAGGTCCTACTAGTAGGGGTACAAGGGATGAGTAGGGAGCGGAGGGTAGGTATGGCAAGGAAGGGGTGGGCCCAGGGTGTCCTGGGAGGAGGCGGTATTGGTTGGAGATGGATGCCGTGGAGGAATAGGGGTGTCCAGGGTGGGGGAGAAGTTGACTGCTTTGGGGTGGTAGAAGGGGGTGAGGCTCAGGGTGGAGGGTAGGGGGCAGGATGGGACATGGGCAAAGCAAGAAAGATAACCTTGAGTAGACTGAGTGTGATAGCTGTAATGCCCATTACTATTTCTTATTACGGGGTAAGGGGAATAATTGACCTTCAGAGAGGGTGACTGCCACTGTGGGGTAGATAATTTTTTTTTTCTTCACAGTACAATATGCTAAAAGTGAGAACCGGTGATTAGAACAGGAAAACGGTAGAGGCAATGTTGGAGGATTAATAGGAAAAATAAGATGCCTCTAGTGGCAGATCAGTATAAACTGCAAATGGGGGGAAAAAAACTCTCTCAAAACTTCTGTCAACTCTAAGAAATCGCTACATCAGACTAAACATTACTTAAAGTGAGAAAACAAAAACATGTCAAGCAGAGATTAGTCCTTAGCATTAATTTATTGGCAGCAGTTCCTAGAAGACTTCTGGATTGCTACACATAGTGTGAGTAACACTGGCAAACAGGGCAAGTGAGATTCCTCCAGGGGTGGATGATAAAATTCAGAGTTCCGACCCGTACCTTGTTAAGAGGGTAAGCTTCAGGCAGCTTCTCCTTAGGCAAGTCCTCAAACTGCAGAATGCAGTTTGCTTGAGAGGAAACAGCCAGAAAGGGCACAGTAGTCCCCTTGCTTGGAGGGTGAGCTTCGGACAGCAAAGGACCAATGCCACTTTTAGACCTTCTTAGTGAGTTTATGTATGTGTGAAAAGTCTTACTATTACTCTTAGTAGCATTCTTGGCTAATGTCAGTTCCACATTACTTTTTGATAACCTGATTTTCTTTTTACAATTCTTAAAAGTTGCCTGTATTTATTTTGATAGAAAAAGGATTTTCCCCTTTTATGTTCACAAAAGGCCTTTTGTTTTTTGTCACTGAGCTTTAACAATCTTTTGTTAAGCCACATAGGCATTCTCTTACCATTATGGATGTTTTTCTTATAGCTGGGCATGAATTTGTTGCAAGCATCTAATATAGTCCCTTTTAAAATGTTCCACATCTCCTCTACACTTTTATTTTTCAGAAGCACATCCCAATTAGGCAAGAAGAGTTCTAAGTTTATTTTAGGCATATCAACCTTGTTATAATCATCAACAAGCATTTGTCAATGCCGAATGTTGGCTTGCTGGCATTGGCATTGGTAGTGCAGGAGTTAGAGAGAGAGCCATCATAGGAATGGCAGTGAAGTATTGAACTGATGCCAACCCACCCCCACCCTGCAGAGAGTGACAGGCATTAGGGTGTCCCTTTGGGTGTTTGGTAGTGCAGTGCGGGAAAACATGTTGGGCAGGATGTGAAAAATGACAGCTGTGCATTTCATAAGGAGGTGTAAAAAAATGCCAGCGTTGAAAATGTGGCATATAAATATACCAAATTTGCGAAGTTACAAGGGTGTGTGGGAAATACGCAACGCACGCTTGCAACACTGCCATTTTATGGGTGTTCGGCACCAAATTTTCAACATAGGCATTTTAGCACCTCTGCTCATGTACAGTGTCACTGTTATTTCCTCAAAGTGTCCCAAGAACTGATTTCGCACAGCCACCATGCTATTCTGCGCTGGAAGTGCGAAAACACATTTTGGTCAGGATATGTAAAATGACGGCTGTACTGTTCATCAAGAGGTGTGGAAAAATGGCAATGGTGAAACTCCAGAGTGAAAATATCACAAATGCATGACAGTACAAGCGTGCGTGCAATCTGCCAACACACGCTCATAACACAGTCATTTTATGGAGTATCATCACCAAATTTTCAACACAGGCATTTTAGGACTTCTGCCCATGAACTGTGTCACTGTCATTTTCATAATCTGGCCCAAACACTGATTTCCCACAGCCACTGTGCTATTGTGCGCCGGAAGTGAGGAAACACATTTCGGGCAGGATGTGGAAAATGACAGCTGTACTGTTCACAAGGAGGTGTACAAAAATGACAATGCCGAAATTCCAGTGTTAAAATATTGCGAATGCGCAGAGTTATGAGCCTGCATAGCAACTGCGCAATGCACGCTCGTAAAACAGGCATTTGTTGGATTTTTTCCACCAAATTTGGAACATAGGCCTTTTGAGAGGCCATCTCATGAACACTGGCACTGTCATTTTGTTAATGGGTCCTGAAAGGTGATTTCACGCAGTGACTGCAAAATCACCTTTTGAGTAACCGATTAATGCCATGACAGTGATGGAATTCATGAGGAGGGGCCCCAAAAACCCCATGTTGAAAATTTGGTGCCAAAATGCCAAGAAATGCCTGAGATATGCAGGAAAGTTGAAAAAACCCTATTCATTCCATTATACAGCTTACCGGCATTTCCTCAGTTCGTGGTCAACTTTGAAGAGTGCAGACGTGTTCCTGGTCCACCGAAGATTGTTGCGCCAGACTCTGGAGGTAAGTATGGGGTGATCGGGGTGAGGGGAGGCAGGGTGCGCAGTGGGTGGGTGCAGGTGGGGGAAGGGGGCATCAAGACTACGAGGGACGATTTTCATTTACAGGGTAAAAAAAACAGGAAAAAACATTGCGGCACAGTTTTTGTTTTGCAGGGCATTTGGCATGCTGGGGTGAGCTCCTAGCATGCCACCTAACTGCTTTGGGGTGTCAGTAGCTGACGGGGATTGGGCACCCTCATCGGCACATAACACGGGGAGGAGAAAGTTGCGCAACGGAATTGGGCACCTGTCGGCAAACAAAGAAAGCGGGGGCATGAGCTGAGGGGATTGGGCACCCCCTCTGCATTCAAGGAGGAGAAAGTAATAGTGACGGGATTGGGCACCCCGTGCGGCAAAAAAAGCAGGGGCACAAGCCGGGGGATTGGGCACCCCTCAGCATTCAACATTGGCGGGGATTTATGCTGACGGGGGAGGCTTCGCTGGCACACAAGACAGTGGGGGTTAACAACAGGGGATTGGGCACCCCCAATGTTGGCAGATGGTCGGCAGCCACCTGCTCGCCGACCATGCTCATAATGGCGGCGAGCATGGCAAGAAAAGGACCGCTGCTTATGATGAGCTTTGCTCGGATTGCAGCGGACCTTTTCTTAGATGTGCTTGCTCCATTATGTATGCATGGTGTGGCGCTGGCAAGCAAGCTGATTGGGGAATGAGGGATGCACCTACTGATGCATGCCCTGCATTTGGCCAACAGCGGCCACGCCCCCAAATCTGCACTCTCCCAAGATGTTGCAAGCAAGCCAACATAAAAAGGGTGTGTGATGCATGTGACAAGTATGACAAGGATATGTCGAATGATACTGAGCAATAGTCACTAGTACCCAGAGGGGGCCCAGTAGCACAATTAGATATATTTAAACCATATGTGCTAAGTACAATATCCAGGATATTGAAACCACATGTTGATTCTGTTATGTGTTGTTGCAATGCACTCTGTTCACAGGCAGACAGAAATAAATTTGATTGGGAGAATTTAATTTTTTTTTATTTAGTTGTTTAACCAGGAGTAGCACACTAAGCTGAAAGCTTTTTTACAGGTGTGACCTGGGAGCACAGGGAAGTTAAGTGACTTGCTCAGGGTCACACAGTATGCAAGTGGAAGCTGTGGGATTCAAACCCAGGTCTGGTCTGCTAGATGTCACCAGATTTGCAGCTCAGAGCCCTAAACCACTGCGCTATACTGCTTCCCTTTTAGGGAATTTTAGCTATTTGATTATGCCAATCGGTATCACCAAAGTTCAATCGCCCATGAAAAAGAAGAATTCATATTATTAGATGAAACACCAGCAGGGCAGGATGCCTTTTTTTTTTGAACAGTATCAGTATTTTATGAACTTATTTATTTATTAGCTTTTGTTGACCAGGTAAGCACACTAGACAAAACAATTGCCTATTTTCAGGTACGACCTGGGAGAGTACAATGAAGGACAAGTCCATACAGAGAACAATAAGATACAATCATACATTGCACAGGATCAAGTAGAGCCAGGTGACATTAAACAAGCAGTCAAGAATTTAACACAGTTGGGTAGGAAAAAACATACTTAGAATATGCTAAAGATAAGAACAGTGCATCAGACAAAAATCATCGCCCAGAAGCGTAGGGTGAATACATTTCTATACAATAACAGAACCACCAAAACAGTGCATCAGACAGAACTCCACCTAGAGCAGAGAGTAGTTACATTATAATACCAAACAGAATCCAAAGCGAGTGAGATCCACCCTCAAGACCCATGCACGGGCCGTCATAACTGCAGGTACATAGTATTCTGGTACAGGGACCTATTTAATTATGGCAGTTTAGAACAGCCACGTGCAGAGAAGAGCTTCAGGTAGGTCCAGAGGGAGTTCTGAAGGCAAGAGTGAGAGGGTGAGGAGAAAACCTGGGGGGGAAGGAGTTCCAGACTCTGGGAGCACATACAGCAAAACCCTATCCCCCATTTGTGTTCTTGTGGCAGGAACTTTGAGAGCAGCAGAGCCCAAGGAGCTGAGGGAGTAAGAAGAGGAGGTATGTATGAGGAGCTCTGCCAGTCCCTGAGGGGTGCCAGTTCTGAGCACCTTACCTGTGAAGCT
Source organism: Neoceratodus forsteri (assembly GCA_016271365.2). NCBI lineage: Eukaryota > Metazoa > Chordata > Ceratodontiformes > Ceratodontidae > Neoceratodus > Neoceratodus forsteri. Next base: position 159,386,381 of record CM028138.1, read on the forward strand.
ACCCAGGACAAAACTCATATAATTGAACCGGGAGAGCCAACCAAGCTTACTGTACAGGTCACAGTGGTGGGTGAGACGGGGGGCAGCAAGTGCAAAATGACAAATGTTGTTATAGGCTACATTCCACCTAGCAAGATGAGCTTTGGAAGTATGCACATACAGGATGATCCCATAGCACAGAGTAGGAAGAAGCATGCCGCTGGCCAGTGCATGACGAGCAGCAGATGTAAGGTTGTTCTTCACTCTATAGGCAAGACCCAGCTTGCAGTTGACAGCCCTGCATGCATTCTGGATATGACGACCAAGGTCAAGCTGGTGGTCAAGTGTCACCCCAAGTATTTAATGGTATCAGTAACCAGGACAGGAGAGCTGTCGATTCCATTGATGCACAAGGGGGCAGTAGAGGCCTTTATCTTGGCTGGGGACCCAAAAAGCCTGGCCTGTTTTATTTTTTTAGATGGAGGACAAGCTTGTTTGTCATAATCCAGGACTGGATATTCTTGAAATCGGTGTTCACTTGGTAACTGATGATCCTGATGTCACGGGAATGGGTGAGGATGACCAGGTCATCCACATATAGAATAGAGCTACCATGGGAGGAGATGGAGGGAAGGTTATTAACAAAGATGGAAAAAAGGAGAAGCCCTAGAACTGACCCCTGAAGAACATCAGAGCTCACAGGGGTGGTGTCAGTTAGTTGATATCTACCCTGGAGGTAGCTGATAAACCATCTTAGAACAGGGGGAGACAGACCAAGAGATCAGCCGAGAGATGAGTAGGGAATGATCAACCAGGTCAAAGGCCTTGGATAGGTCAATGAAGATGGCACCTGAGAGCTTACCCTGGTCCATTGCTGCCCTGATACCAGAGAAGACCGTAACAAGTGCAGAGGTCATACTGTGCCCTTTCCAACAGCCATGCTGTGCAGCAGCCAGCAGCTCATGGGCCTGAATATACACTGTGAGTTGCCCACAAAACTTTCTCCAGGAGTTTGCTGATGGCTGACAAGACGGCTATAGGCCAATAATTATCAAGGATCTTGGGGTTGTCTTCTTTAAGAACAGGAACAATCCTTGCCACCTTCCAGGGGTCAGAGATAACTCCAAGGGCAAAAGATATATTGAAAATATGAGCCACTGAGGAGGCAACATAGGAGGCACCAAGCTGTAGGAGCCTAGGTTCTATGCCATCATAACCAGCACTAGCATAGGGGGAGAGACCAGAAAGAAGTTTTTGCATCTCCTGTGCTGACACTGCCCTAAAGTGGAATAGTGGACCGGAAGTGGGAGGCAACTGTTGGGCAGGAAGCAGGACTCTACTATCACGCCCTCCAGTGGAGAATAGGGAGGTGAAAGCAGACAGATCAGAAAAGTGGGAGTTGAATGCATTGGCAGTGGTTAGGGGGTTATTACAATTGGAACCATCAATGAGCATATCAGAGACCCCACAGTTTGAGGAACCACTTACTATGTTTTTGATGTTCCTCCAGAAATTCCTAGGGTCCTTAGTTGAGTTTAGCAAGGCAGTTTTGCAGTATTCAGTCTTAGCAGCCCTGATAGCTCTCTTACATTCATTTCTGAGCCTCCTGTACTGCTGAATTATAGCCTGGTCCAACGTGGCCTTAAAGTTGGCCCAGCACTTGTCCCTAGTCCGCATAAGGACAAGAAGGCTCCCATGGAGCCACTTTGTTGCAGCCCCCTTACCCTCATCCTGATAAAGGACATATGCTTGTCCTGCAGTGCTGAGAAAGTGCTGAGAAAGTAGCTAACAGCAGTGGGACAGTCAGGAGCCTTTAGCAGCGCAGACCAGTCCGTGAGCCTCAGGTCCTCATGGAAAGAGCCCAGGTCAAACTTTGCAAAATCCCTAACTTGGATGACTTTGTGGGGAATTTTCTGGGAGCAAATCCTCCATACACAGTACACAGGTGTGTGGTCAGAGATAGAGTCAGGGAGGGTACCTGAGGAGGTGATCATCTCAGGCCTGTTGGACAGAACCCAATCAAGAAGGGAGCTATTTCTGCCAGTGGTAGACCACCTGGTGGGCTTGTGAATGAGCTGTGACAAGGAGAGACCAGCTAGCAGGGGTTCATACACCTTGGTATTTCCTCCAAGTCAATTTAGGTTAAGATCACCCATGATAAGCAGTCCATTATCCCCAGTCTGAGCAACCACAGCATCAAGGAGAGAAAGGATAACCCTGGCACACCACCCTTGGGGAGACTGTATGTACAAATGATATGCAGATTTTTTGTATTGCCAAGTAAGAGAACAGTATGAAGCAGCTCACTCAGAGATGGTGGGGACAGTTGGTGAGACACAGCTGTCAGATTTAGATGGCTCCCAAAGTAGATCAAGATGCCACCACCCCTCTTCCTCCCTGGTTGGTCAAGCCTAATAAGATCAAAGCTAGGGAGCATGCAGGCAGAGTCAGGGGTAGAAAGTTTCAGCCATGACTCAGTGATACTGAGAATGTCAGGCTTGTAGTGAGAGACCCAGGCAGTAAGCTCAGCCAGATTGGGCAGGAGGCTGCGGATGTTGAGATAAGCTTTAGTCTTTTACCAGACAACCAACCAGTCAGAAGGGAGGAGGCTTGATAAGGGGGGCCTGGGTTAAGTTCAATGTCCCCAGCCAGGACTAACATCACCAGCAGGAGCCAGAGGAGATGCCTTAGGGGAGGGCACCCACCCCAGGCCAAGGACTTATGAGCGAGGAGTTTGGTAACTGTGGAGGGGTACTGAACACACCTGAGATCAAGGCAGCAGACAGGCCAGAGGGACAGACTGCCAAAGGCTATCAGGTTGGAGAAGGTGAAGTCATGTTCCTCAGGCTGTTCAAGAGTAACCCAGGGGCCCTCAAGGGAGGGGAGCAGTCAGCAAAGAGTAGTGGGATGCATAGGGAGGTGACTATAGGCCAATGAGGAGGATGCTAATAAGTGGGAAAGGCTTAGCAACATCCCTCGGGAGCTTAGGGACCAACATCTTGAGAAAACCAGTCCCAGGAGCTAAAACCAGGATGTGTGATGGAGAGGGTAATCGTAGGACAGTAACCACAATAGGCCAAATGGTAGGGATGGCTAGTGTACACAGCACTGTAGGCAAGTAAATTGAGGCATTCACTGGCTAGAATTGTGGGGTCAAAAATAGGCAGTCAAGCAAATAGTAACAGAGATCAATTGCGGTCTAACAGTAATTCAGGGTCACACCCAAGAAAGACATAGCAAGCCCAGCTCAGGGTAAAAATAAAGATAGATTTAAACCAGAGTCAGCAGAGTAATATCACACAGTAAACTGATTTCAGACCACAGGATACTAGCTGCTGTAAATTTCTAACAGGCTAAGAACAAGGACAGAGTAGCTGCTGTATGTTTCAGTGGCCCAACTGGCTAATAGGGCAAGTTCCTTGAACAGAGGGAGTGATCCCTAGCAAAACATTAACAGGTAAACGTAAATGGCAGACCACCCAAGTCCCCCAACAGCACAGCAGTTCGGAGCAGATCAGCACCAATCAAGCAGCCCCAATGCAGGTGGAAGTCACGTGGTGAGGAGAGACAGGAGAGACAAGAGAGAAATTGCCAGTAGATACCACTGGTAGTCGTAATTGGATCCAACAAGACTAGTGGGAGGGGCTTAAGGGCATTTAAGGGGAGGAGGGCATGCAGGAAAACCAAAAAGGTCCTCTTCCTCTGATTACTGTGTCCTGCTCCAGGCAGGGACTCCAGCACTTGAAATGGCAAAAAGTGAAGATTTGTCCACAGAGTGTGCAGGGGAGGTCCACCCAACTCGATTCAGTGAGTCGGCACCTCAACCGACACAAACGACACAGGTCCTAGCAGTAAGTGGGGGGGGGCCCACTGAAGCAAAGGTTGCCACACCGCCCCTCTCGAGTCATCAGGGGGCCGCTGTTCACTGCTCATCCTTTTCAATAGGCAGAGCTGCACATCACAGCGGACCAGCAGCCAATTAGGGTGCATTGATTACTTTTGCAATTTGACACTGAACACCTCCGGTAACAAAGAGCACAATGGGAGGCTTAGAGAAGATGCCGAGATTTGTCCTCCAGATTCCCACACCAAATGAAAAGGTCCCCTTCCTCTGATTACTGTCTCCTGCTCCAGGCAGGGGAGCCAGTGCTTGAAACATCAACAAATGAAAATCTGTCCACAGAGTGTGCAGGGGATGTCCACCCAACTCAATTCAGTGAGCCGGTGCCTCAACCCTGCACAAACGACACAGGTCCTAGCGGTAAGTGGGGGGGGGGACCCACCGAAGCAAAGGTCGCCACACCGCCCCTCTAGAGTCATCGGTAAATCAGTACATTGCCCTTCACATGTATAGCAGGAACAATATTCTCTAGTGACCCTGGCAACCATGATTTCCCAACTGGTGCTTGTATCCATCCTAGAGCCTCCTGTATGGTTTTCACTGACCAGTTGGTTTCTACAGAATTTTGATGAGCATGTGAAGCATAGTGCGCACATCGCTGGCCAAGCATCTTGCTTGCATATGCCTTTCTGGATGTTTTGAGTGCTTTATTAGACAAGCTTGGTGAACTTTTTTTTTTACTATTCAATTGTGAGTACTTGGGACCAAGTACTATGCTTTTTTCTGGGTCTCATTTCTCACAGTCTGTTCTGCTGAAATAGTCTGTTCAGTAACTGCTGAATCATGCTTATAAATTGCAGTATTTTCTAATGGAGCAGTTTCACTTCATGCCAGTATGTGAAGTGCTTTCATTTGCACCGGCTCTGTGGAATTAACTGACAGCTGAACCTCCTTCGTCTTCTTGTCTGTCAGTGGCTCTTTTAATGTTTCCCCCTTCAGCTGTCTATGCAGAATCCGAGTCAATTTTTGGAAGGGAGCCATCAGAAACTGTCACTGGCTTTCCTACACAGACTTTTACGTTGTTATAACATTTTTGTTTTTCAGCCAAGTGTTTTGCTTCTTCTTCACCTACAAGTTGGAGCAAATATGTTTTCATTCCTCTTAGACTGTCTTAAGCGTTTCCTTTTCCAATGTTAACACTAGCTGCTCTGTTTCAATGCTATTTTGCACCATCTCCATGTCCACATTTTCTACCATTAATATAACTATTGTCTATATCCATACATTCCACAGGTACAGTTTCCTCTACATGATGGGACTCAAATATACAGATATTAGGGAAGGAGGTCAGCTCCTCTACACCCACAGTAGCTTCACCTTCTTCAACCAGGGTGACCATCTTGGCTACCAGCCAGATGGCCAGAGGATCCCCCTACTAGAAGAGTGATGGATTTTCCCTGGTGTCCTGGCCAGCATTCCCCTTCCCAACTGTCGAGTACCTAGAGGCCAGTGGGGCACAGGACCAAAGGCAGCATGGATTCACAGTCAGAAGGTCATGTTAGATGAATCTAATAGATTTCTTTGACTGGGTGGCCAAAGTAGTAGACCAGGGAGGGGCTGTGAACATGGCCTACCTAGACTTTAACAAGGCAAATGACACAGTCACACACAAAAGATTAATAAACAAGTTAGCCAGCCTGGGGGTGGGTCCCAGGGTTGTAGCCTGGGTAAAACATTGGCTGGACAACAGGTCTCAGATGGTAATAGTAAACGGAGTCCACTCCGAAGACAGGGGAGTTACTAGTGGGGCACCGCAGGGTTCAGTACTGGGTCCAGTCATCTTTAATGTCTTTATAAGTGACATTGCAGAGGGACTGGAAGGTAAAGTATGCCTCTTTGCAAACAACACAGATATCTGCAACAGGGTTGATACACAAGTTGAGGGGTGGTGGAAAGAATGAGAAGGGACTTGGCAAGGTTGGAGGAATGGTCAAAAGTATGGCAGCTTAGATTCAATGCAAAGAAGTGCAAAGTAGTGCACTTGGTAAACAAAAACCCAAGGGAAGCATACACAATGTGGAGGGAGGTACTAACAACAACAAAAATGGAAAGGGACCAGGGGGTAATCATATCAGATGACCTAAAGGTTGGCAAGCAATATGAGAAGGGAGTAAGGAGGGCTGGGGAATACTGGGATGCATAGGGAGAGGGATCACCAGTAGAAAACAGGAAGTTGTTATCCCTCTGTACAGACAGTTGGTGAGACCCCATCTGGAGCACTGCGTCCAGTTCTGGAGACCCCATCTCCACAAGGACATAGACAGGATGGAGGCAGTCCAGAGGAGAGCAACTAAAATGGTGCAGGGTCTGCACCAGAAGCCATACAGTGAATAAAGGAGCTTAATATGTATACCCTCAAGGCAAGGAGGGAAAGGGGGTCATGATAGAAACATTTAAGTACCTCAAAGGTATCAACAAAGTCCAAGAGGGTAGCGTCTTTCAGAAAAGGAGATGTGCAAAAACAAGGGGGCACAATTTGAAGATAGAGGGGGGGACAGCTCAGGGGCAACGTGAGGATGTATTTTTCACAGAGAGGGTGGTAGATGTATGGAACAGCCTTCCTGAGGAGGTTGTGGGGTCAAAAACATTGGGGGAATTCAAGAATGCATGGGACAGACATAAGATAATTCTAGTGGGGGGGTAGGAGAAAGTAGGCTGTCGGTTAACTAGGATCTGCAGCTTATCTAATAGGTAAGGGAAATGGGAAGACTGGGTGGGCCAAGCAGTCCTTATCTACTGTCGAAGTCTATGTTTCTATGTTTCCCATAAAACCAGCTCAAGCAATGGTCCATGGCTGTATGTGGGTCTTGATGTGCAAAATGTCTGGCATTACATGTTCAGTCACTTCACTACCAGTCTAGCACTGATTGTAAAGCACTTTGGGATACAATGTGTATGAAAAGCACTACATAGATGCTGATTCTAATTCTTAAACTTTTATGTAGTGTTTTTCATATACTATTTCCAAAAAGAATTCCAAGAAAACTATTTTACCAGGATAACCTGTCTGGTACTGCTTTTGCTTTGATTAGTCTGCTGCTGCTCAGTTCCATTGGTATGTTTATTAAGACTTATGATACTACTTTCTGCACATAAAAAAAAAACAAAAAAAGGCCATATCCCATAACCACCCATTATTTACAGATAGCCACCCCCTGCCTGTATGCACCTGAAAAAATTAATTGCTCCATGATTTAAACAATCTGGATTATAAAACACTTCCCTTTAAAAGAATGCCTGATAAATGATTAGCTCGCTTACAGGAATACGTTTTTCATTTCCCATTTCTTTTGTATAGCAAGCATGTTATTTAGCTGATTATAAATCAGTCAATATGCCCATATACATTAATAGGTTTTTGAGGTGATTTGAGGTGCTTAAGCCATGATTAAACAGTGATCAGTCACACGTGTTGAATACCAGCTGGTGCTAATCACCTGTTATTGACCAGACAAGTCTCTTATAAAATGGCAGACTAGTATCCTGCTACCAGTAAACACACCAGCCATGGATCTGCTTGTGAGAAAAAAGTGCAAGCTCACACAACCTGAGAAGATGCAACCCATAGAAATGCATGCTGCTCCACACATGTCCCAGAGTTAAGCCACCAGGCAAAAACACCAAACAGTACCGCACTGCAAAGCTGAGGCAGGGTGCAGGTGAGGGCAGCATGTCTGAATGAAAGAATGAAAGACAAAAAAAAACACCAAGCACTACAGAGCCAGGAGAGCTACTATCCCTCTAGTGAAGGTAGTAATAAATACCAGAGTCCTTGCTTACTGCAAAAATAAGGATTTATTCCAAATATAAGGCACGTACATGGCAAAAATAGTAGAAGGCACAACAAAATCTACGTGCAAGGTCACCAGCGCTTCGTCAGTTAAGGCTTCATCAGGGGGATGGTCCTTGCATGTAATAGTACATTCCTTTTATATCAACTGAGTTTCAGATCCAGTGATGTTCTATTTATTTATTTATTGAAATGTTTCACCAAGAGGGCACACTGAACAAGTTGCTCGTCTCACAGTGTAACCTGGGGAGAGGGGTTACATAGGGTTGTGAAGGATGATTAGTTACAATAGTATGTGGGTAGTACAAACAATGCAACATTGTAAGATTGTGTAACAGTTGGAACACAAGATATTTTACAATAAACAGTAGTGGAACATTGGGTAAATTACAATACATGCCCAAAAATCATACAAAAGAACATATAAATGTACAAAACAGTAATAATGTGATTGAACCATTTATAGTGCATGAGTGTACCAGGAGCAGGCTCGAGGTAGTACGCAAGTGCTGTTGGAGTAAAAAGGATGGGGTTAGGTTGTGCACACTGGTGACCCAGAGGGGCAGGTGGTGGAGAAGAGGGAGAGAGGCAAGAACAGAATATGAGGAGAAGGGTTAGCCATTTCCTGATTTTCCACTTCAGGATGTTGAGAACCCTGCCGGGGGGGGGGGTGTCATAGTAGAAAGGCAGAAACTGGGGATAGGTATTAAGGTGGGTTAAAGCAGAAACAGCTGAGAAAAAGGTAATTGTGTAGGGCAGAGGTAAGGGAGTAGTTGGAGGAGGATTGTCGTATTTCAGGGGGGAGGGAATTCCAGATTTTAGGGAAACAATGGGTGAAACCAGTCTGACTGATGAGGATGATGTCAGCATTTCGGCCAATCACAGAGCTCAATCTCTAGATATAAAGATATGTAACTCATTAAGTAGTATAAGAAAACTAAAAGACACTTTATTTATTTATTTTTATTTATTAATAAATAAATTAATTAATTAAGTGGTATAAGAAAACTAAAAGACATTACAACAATCATAAGAGTAGCAGCAGCATGTTAAATTAAATAAATCTCACAGAAACACAAAATTATGCACCAAAGTTGGAATTAGCCAATCAGAGCATTCGAATACCAAAATTGTGATATTATTAATGATTTGTGAGCACAGACCTATCTGCACTCCATGCACTACCATGCCATAATTTATAGTTTGGACTGCTGGATTAAACTCCTGATCCCATGCTTTGGTTGAACTGGGTTAAATGTTTACATTTTGAATGTATTCACAAATAACTGAATACAGCTAAAGGTTTTGGGTTGAAATGTGTGTATTTAATGAAGTAACCCATACTTATGACAGATAACTGAATATAGTTTCAAGCGAATAGCTATAGGTCTTGGGTCATGACATATGTATTTAATGAAGTTAACCATACTCATGTATCTTGGTTATTTTTTCTTGCTTATAATTGCCTTATTAGCTTGTCTGCTTACAAGAAATCATCTTTCTAGAGCAACATGTTAACCTATCAGATATAAATTATAATATGATAGTAATATCAAATTGTTCAAATTCAAATGATCTGGTTGGCTAATTCCAACTTTGGTGTATAATTCTGTGTTTCTGTGAGATGGAGGGTAATGAGTACCAATGCCCATAGTCTAGGCAACAAACTCCCTGACCTGATGGCCTTAATGGAAGAGGGATGCCTGGATATTGTAGCAGTCACAGAAACATGGTACACAGAGAACCATGACTGGGATGTTAACATACCAGGGTACATAACCTACAGGAGAGACAGGCAGGGGAGAAGAGGGGAGGAGTAGCTCTTGTAAAGGAAGGGATAAAAGCAACTGAACAAAAGAGTAAACAGGGAGGAGAGGAGGCACTATGGGTCACCTTGAGACTGGAAAGGGCACCACAATCCGCACAGGGGTTGTGTACAGACCCCATGTCAGGGGAAGAAATGGACAAGGATATGATAGAAGGCATTCTTAGAATGGCAGAGAAAGGGAGATACTGTTGATGGAGACCTGAATATGCCAGATGTTAACTGGAGCACATTTGCTGCAGCCACATCCAAGAGCAGGGCCATTCTTGATGCCCTACAGGTGGCAGGCATTAGACAGCTAGTTTCGAACCCACTCATGAGGGAGCAATCTTAGACCTCACTCAAACGGGGCAATGAGATATCTCAGATCTAGAAGTGGGTTGCCATCTGGGGACAAGTGACCATCAAACAGTGTGTTCACGTTAAACTCAGCTACAGAGTCAAGCCATACAAAAGTGAGGGTACTGGACTTTAGGAGGGCTGACTTTGGCAAGATGGGAGAGTGCCTCAGAAAAGCACTAGCAAGCAGGCCAGAAGGAGTGTGGAGCAACAATGGGGAATTATCAAACTGCCATCACAGAGGCAACAAGCCTTTGTGTGAAGCAAATAAACAAATCAAAACGAAAGAAAAAGCCACTATGGTTCTCAAAAGAGGTGGCTGTGAAAGTCAGGAAGAAAAGATAGCATTCCAGAAGTATAAGGAAACACAGAAGGAGCAGGACAGAGAGCTGTACCAGTTAAGGCAGAAGGAAGCAGGAGGGAAGTCAGAATCAAAGGCCCAAACTGAGGAAAAGATAGCCAACTCAGTTAAGAAGGGGATAAAACCTTTTATAGGTACATCAGCAGCGTGAGAAAGACAAAGGAGGGATAGTGAGGCTGAATAGAATGAACGGTGGGTGGGCAGAGGGGACAGTAAAGCAAGAATACTGAATGAATATTTCTGCTCAGTATTCACAAAAGAGGAGGGGAAGTGCCTAATCCAATTAACAGAAGCACTCTTGATAGGGGTCCGATCCCAGTCCTTTCACAGAAGAAAGGGTTCTGCAAGAACCCTAAAACTGAAGGTGGACAAAGCAATGGGTCCTGATGGAATACACCCCAGAATTCTAAAAGAATTAAGGGAGGAACTAGTGAAACCACTGGCTACTCTTTTTAATAAATCATGGGAGGATGGGGTGGTACCCGAGGACTGGAGGAAGGCGGATGTGATTCCTCTTCACAAAAGTGGGACCAAGACAGAGGCAGGAAACTCAGACCTGTCAGTTTGACCTCTGTGGTAGGGAAAGTGATGGAGTCACTTCTGAAGGAAAGAATAGTTGAGTACCTAGAGGCCAGTGGAGCACAGGACCCAAGGCAGCATGGGTTCACAGCGGGAAGGTCATGTCAGACAAATCTAATAGATTTCTTTGACTGGGTGACCAAAGTAGTAGATCAGGGAGGGGCTGTGGACATGGCCTACCTAGACTTTAGCAAGGCATTTGACACAGTCCCACACAAAAGATTAATAGGAAAATTAACCAGCCTGGGAGTGGGACCCAGGGTGGTAGCCTGGGTAAAACATTGGCTGGACAACAGGACACAGAAGGTAATTGTAAATGGAGTCCACTCTGAAGAAAGGGGGTTACTAGTGGGCACCGTAGGTTCAGTATTGGGTCCAGTCCTTTTAATGTCTTCATCAGTGGCATTGCAGAGGGACTGAAGAAAAGTATGCCTTTTGCAGATGACACAAAGATCTGCAACAGAGTTGATACACAAGGAGGCGTGGAAAGGATGAAAAGGGACTTGGCAAGGTTGGAGGAATGGTCAGAAGTCTGGCAGCTAGGATTCAATGCAAAGAAGTGCAAATAATGCACCTGGGAAACAAGAACCCAGGGGAAGAATACACAATGGGTGGGAGGTAGTAACAACAACAAAAAGGAAAGGGACCTGGGGGTAATCATATCAGATGACCTTAAGGTTAGCAAGCAATGTGAGAAGGCAGTAGGGAGGGCTGGGGGTATACTGGGATGTATAGGGAGAGGCATCATCAGCAGAAAACAGAAAGTTGTTATCCCTCTGTACAGACAGTTGGTGAGACCCCATCTGGAGTACTGTGTCCAGTTCTGGAGACCCCATCTCCGCAAGGACATAGACAGAATAGAGGCAGTCCACAGGAGGGCAACTAAAATGGTGCAGGGTCTGCAAGAGAAGCCGAATGAGGAGAGACTAAAGGAGCTTAATATGTATACCCTTGAGGAAAGAAGGGAGAGGGGGGACATGATAGAAACTTTTAAATACCTCAGTGGAATCAACAAAGTCCAAGAGGGTAGCATCTTTCAGAAAAAGAGACTTGCAAGAACAAGGGGACACAATTTAAAGATAGAAGAAGGGCAATTCAGGGGCAATGTGAGGAAGTATTATTTCATAGAGAGGGTAGTGGATGCATGGAACAGCCTTCCTGAGGAGGTTGTGGGGTCTAAAACTGTGGGAGAATTCAAGAATGCATGGGACAGACATAAGGCAATTCTTGTGGGAGGTAGGAAGAAATAGGCTGTTGGTTAACTAGGATCTGTGGCCTATCCTGTAGGTAGAGAAATGGGCAGACTAGATGGGCCTAGCGGTCCTTATCTGCCATCAAAGTCTATGTTTCTATGTTTCTATTTATCTAATTTAACATGCTGCCACTGCTCTTGTGATTATTGTAATGTCTTTTAGTTTTCTTGTACCACTTAATGAGTTACATATCTTTATATCTAGAGATTGAAAGGAGGGGACATAAGTACTTTTCTCAGTTTTTGGAATTGAACTCTCTCAGGGGAAGTTTTGAAGTTTCTTTCCAGAGTTATTTCTCAAAAACCACATCAATATCCTTCCATGCCAATAAACAAGGTAAGGGTACAGTACCACTAACCCTTATTGGCTTTCACGACAGTCTTTATGACACAGCTAGTCTGATACAGCTTTATCAGATGCCAACAACTACAGTTACACTCACTGACCAGATCTAATTTTCTAATTCCTCCAACGTCTTCTCAAGTGCAGGGCAGTGGTCAGCCGTTAACTCACCAGGTCATCTGCTGGCTGGGGCCTTTTCCTTTGCTTCTGAGCCATTTGTTGCTGCTGCACTTCTTATGGTCTATATGACTGGGTATGGGCGTCAATGTTTATTTGATGGATTGTAGCAGGTGTGTGTTGGAAGGAGGATTACTAAAAAGTGTTATGTTTGTAAGTAATGAAAAGTAGATAGTGAGGTAGCTTTTTGTACCAAGATGGCTGCTTGAACTCTAGTTGTAACAGTTCAAGCAAGGCACTGATATCTGAGTGTGTTGCATCCAGGTTACTGAAAGAAGTACAAAATCAATGCTATTCCCTTTATCAACACATGGATTCAGAACCCTTTCAGATCATTCAGGATACAGGACATGCCCTTCCTATTTTATAATTGCTAATCTATCACTTGGGTCAGGCAAATTGTTAGTAACCCAGTCTCTGGTTATGCTTAATTATCTACACTCAGGGTTGAACAATTATAAACTAGGTGAGTGACTAGTGTCAGTGGAAGATGGCCACTTAATTGACTGCCTTCTTAATCCTCAACCTCAATCTTAAGACATCCTGCATCCCCTTGATACTTTTGTGCATGCTCTTAAAAACTCACTCAGTAGGCAATCATGCCAGCTATCACTCACTACTGATTTTCAATGAATTTGAATTACTCATGGGAAACTTGCACTGATTTCAATGCTGCCTACCTCACTGCACCCTCCACTACATCTCGGGGCTCCTCCGGTCTCCTCATGGTGTCCTATCTCTCAGCTGATAACCTGGAAGAAATGGTTTGCCAGCTGCTGCAGGAGTTCAACAAATTAAAGCAGTTACTACTCTGATCACCAAGACAGTCAACAAGCTTAACACCAGAGTTACTGCTTCTGAGACCCACATGGAGCAGACAGAGTGTCCGTGTCACAAACTGCAGGCCATAACCAGAAATCAGGAGTGAAAACTTCAGACCCTCCAGGAGAAAGTGGATGACTTGGAAAACTGGGGCCGGTGTAACAATTTACTTTTTGTCAGCTTCCCAGAATAGGTTGAACACCATCGTCTTCTTACAGTACGTCATGCCCTCACTGCCATTCTGAAACTGCCTGGGAACCCTTTTCTCAAAATAGAAAGGGTGCATCAGTCCCTGGCCCCTTAACCCAGGCGGGGTGAATGACACAAACCTATCCTGGCTTGGTTTCTCTGTTTCCAGGTGAAAGAGAACATTCTTCAGTGGGCTTGGGACCTGAGTAGTCTGGAGTGGTAAAGCCACAAGATCATGGTTTTCCAGGACTATTCTAAAGAGTTCACTAACAAGAGATGGGCCTACACTAAAGCATAGTAGGCCCTGCGCTGAGCTGGAATCCTGTTGATACTCTGATGTACTGCTCTCCTCCGTATGCACTACAGTGGGGTTCCCTTGACTTTCAACACCTCAGAAGCCGTGATGGACTATATACTGACACACTGACCAAGGGCTTTGGCTCCCCATGCACTATCACTGCCTAACCCCTTCTCTCAATCTGACTCAGCTGCCTGTGCTGGATGGAGCTTCAGCGCAGATGGAAATTCAGGGTGGCTTCTTGCATCACCATCATGAGGAGGATTCTCAGCACCAGGCACACAAAACCAAAAGACACAACTGCACCAGGTCCAGAAAGGAGCTACTGGACCAGTGACTCTGCTTCTACATCTACAGTCACAGCACTGAATTGGAGGAATGTGATAAAGACCCCTCTGACTTTCTTGACTTCAATCACTGTGTACCATGTACCATTGCAGCCACCCTTTCCTCAAACAAACATCAGGTGGGTCAGTGAATATCTCCCCCCACCTCTGCAGCCACCAACACCATACCCATCTGAGCCAACTCCAGCTCTGTAATGGCCACTGGCCAGTTGGGCATCAGTCAGAGCACCAATGGTTCTGTTACCCTCCTCTGGCTGCTCGGGGGCTGAAGAATCAGACGTGACCTGCTCCAGACAAAAGCCAGCAAACTGCCAGCCTGCCACTGCTCCACCGTAATGGGGCCCCCAGACAGACACTGTATTTTCCCATGATTGCCATGTACTGTTCTGCTGAGCTCATGAGGTAAGGGGGATAAGGGTGAGGGGGCTCTGTTATATCCTTCTGGTCTGTCTTTATTTTTCAACACAAACTTGGATCTGTACCCTCTCGCTTAACTATTTAATCCCCTTTCTCTGAAGTGACTGTGGCCAGTGTGTAGAGCCCTCAAGACTTGCTGCAGCAGGAATTAATCATGATATTTGTGAGGGGGATTTCTGTGTGCAGAGTGCTCCACAACGGTGATATTGCCTCTTATGAGATGACTTGATATCCTTTCACTTCAGGCGGGACTCAACCACTCTGGATGTAAAATGACTGGCTCTGTTATATTGTGTCTCAGGCATTGTTTTACTTGCATGGATTTCCACTGTTTATTCGTCTTATTCTCCTGTGATCTCTGTTGCTCAGCCTGTCAGTGTCTGATAGTCCACACCCTGCAGCTGCACCTGTGGGAAGGGGATGCACTCTTGTCCAACCGCTGGCCTCTAGTGTGCAGCTTGCTCCCTGCTGGCTCTCCAGCAGACAGAAGCACTACAGCACCATTGATGACACATTCCATATCATTTGCAGGTGTACCTTCTCCAATGGACCCTTTCCCTCTTTTGTGATACTCCCCTCTCTCCCCCCCTTCCTGGCAGGAGGTAATGGCAAGTCTAGCACCCTACCCCACTGTCCACCATGTCTAGCAGCATACAATCAACTATGTTGGGTATGGCTTCACTCTCTGGGCAGTCCGGGATGGCATAGCTAGAGTTCCATGTTCACCACTAACATAGCCTGTAGTGACCTTGACAAGTAGCCAGGGCAAGGTGCCCAATATGCACTTACATGGATCCCTGCACTTAGTGAGACTGCTATACTGCCCATGTTTTTTATTCTGTATCTTTCTCCACCCAGTGCTGCCTCATACTCTGGGCTGTAGGAAGGGGTGCAGATGTACCTACTTGATGAATTATTTGGGCTACAGCCATGAAGTCTCCCTTGCTCTTCTTTTGGTATTATCCTCACTCATGCCTGCTTCTGCCCTACTCTCAGAGTTCTGCCGTACTACTGTACTTCAACAGAATATCTCCTCAGGGCACTGTCTGCAGACATCTCTGGTGCCTTACTGCCAGCCTAGCTCTCCACATCCTGTCTCCTCCTTGACTCCTTCCTTATCTCTCCTCTTCTCTCTCCTATCTGCTGCTTATTGGCCCTGGTCTGGCCATGCTGCCATGCCAAGAACCCTCCTCTGGTATGCCTAGCTGCATTCCATTTGCTCTCTACCTCCCTTGCTATACCTGCTCCTTACTCTGCCATTCACCATGCAGGATGGGTGGCTCTGAGCACCCACTGTCTATGGGGTTGTCCTGTCACTGGTCTTTCTCCCAATGGATGCAATCCACTACATGTTTCCATTGCTACTGTTGGATTGGGGTTTGGAGGGAGATGGTTGGTTGTTTGCTTTTTTTTTACACTGTGTTTATCTGATTGACTTTTATTTAATCTTCACTTGATTCAGTTGCACCTGGGGGTGGGGGGACTCAGATGGGCTTGAGACACAGTGAGGTGTCCATTGACAGTTCCTGGTGCCCTATTAAATTAGTTGTAGATTTACTGTTTTTATGATGTTCTAGTTGACGGTTTCTTTTGTTCTATGGTTTTACCACTGGTGTCCTGTTACTCTATACCGGAATCCTTCCCCTCGTGCGAGTTGCATAACCCAACCTTCTTACTGCTACTCCTCTACGTATCATACCACTGTCCCTGATATGGTCTACTGGCAAAGGAGAACTCTTTCTCTCCATGCTGGTCTGCTACCTGCTTGCTATCTCAATGGTCTGATTCACATTAGATTTTCTTCCTACTTCCCCCCCATGACAATGGGCATCCAGTGCAATACCTGGAAAGTACAGTGGTTGAATTCCCCCAGTGAGATACAAGCAGGTAACAACCCACCTGCACCATATGAAGGCTCAGGTTGCTCTTCCTCAGGAAACCAAGCTTACTATCCTAGAGGCCCAGAAATTATGCTGTGGGTAGATGGATTTGGAGGTCCACAGTGCTGCGGTATCAAACTAGAGAGGGGTGTCCATTTTGGTCCACAAAGCCCTCCAATGGCAGCTGCAAAAGAAACTAGTGGAAACAGAGGGCAGTGGGGCAATAGTATTATTTGACACTCCTCACAGTTCATTGCTAGTCAGCAATCTTTATACTTCCAATGATGACTCCCCCTTTTCAATGACATGGTAGACAGGGTGGTGCAATTCAATGATGGACAAGCACCTCTTATTGTTGGTGGTGACTTTAACCTGACCGTGGACCCAATGGTGGATAGAAGTCATGGCAAACCAAATCTGCACACTAGGGCAGCCCAGGCTGTCTCCCTCTGGCTCCAGGACCAGGACTTGCCAAACATATGATGAGTCCATAATCCTAAGGTAAGGGACTACACCTGCCACTCTGTGGTACACGGTGCCTACAGCCACCTAGATATATGGCTGATCTCTCAGCAGGTCATGCCCATGGCGACATTAGTCAATATAACCCCCCCCCCATTATTTTGGACCATGCCTCAGTCCGATTGGATCTTCTGCTGGGGAACATTACCCATTGTTCTCCCAACTGTCGTATTAACCCACTGCTGTTACACGACCTGCAATTTAGGTTCTGGCTCTGAGAAAGTCACAGAGTACCTTAGCAACAATAATAAGGGTGCCACCACAGCTAATATGTTATAGGAGGCCTTTGAAGCTACAATTTGGGGCCATAACATAGGATATACCTCCCATTGGTGCAAGGAGAGGGAGTGAGATCTAACTGAAATGGAAGCCCATCTTGGACTCAAAGAAGCTGAGTTCAAAGCTAATCCCAAAGCAAGTGCTCGCTCTCAGACCCCTAGGGACATTCTGAAGTTGTGCATGAAATCAACATCCTTACAGCTGTAAGGCTGAACTGGTGATCCTCAGGATGCAACACTGCTACTCAGAGGGAGGCAAGAAGTGTGGGAAGCTCCTTATCTATCCACAGATTTAAAAAAAAACATCAGGTGGACTGTCATCTGACAGCATTGTGAAATACCCAAGAGGAGTTGTGTACAAAATCCCCAGCGGTTAACTGCACAATGAGGGAGTTCTATGCACAAGTTTATCAGCTGCTGTAGCTCCCAGATACCCCAGCCATCCAAGCATTCCTTTCAGGGTTTCAGATTCCTCATCTTGAGCCTGAACAGGCTGCTGCGCTTGACCTCCCCTCTTCATTGCTGAATAGAACCATCCATAAAACTCCTTAACCTGAGAAAGGCATTAGGTATAGCTTCCCAGATGGATTTTATCATCAGGTACACACCCCAACCATCTGCCCCGTGCAGCATAGGCTTTATCAGGATGTTCAAACCTCAGGCTCCACCCCCCCCCCACAATGGCCATGGCCACAGTAACAGTTCTACCTAAAAAAGGGAAGGGCCCTTCCCAACCTGCTAGCTGTGGATTGATTTCTTTAATCTTGGTGACAGTAAGATCTTTTTTATCATCCCTACCAACAGCTTCGACCAACTCCTCCCTCTTCTAGTGTAATCCTCACAGGTTGAATTCATCCAGGGCAGTTTGAGCTCCGAACACATGTGTACTCTACTGTACCTCATCACCGTCACTCAGCAGGCTCCCCCTCCACAGGCAGTGATAGCCTTTGCTTTGTGAAGGCATTCAAGCCTGTGGAATGGGGCTACCTACAAAAGACCCTCACCCACATGAGATTCAGCAAAGGCTTTCTCAACTACATATGCATCATGTATGTGGACCCTAAAGAGCAGGTCCCCACGAATGAGGTCCTCTTGCACCCTTTCTGTATAGCCTGGGGAACCAGACAGGGCTGTCCCTTGTCCACACTCCTTTTTGTGCTGCCCATTGAGCCACTTGGCTTATCCGTCCTTCGGCACCCCGACATCACAGGTGTCACAATAGGGTGGGACCAATACAAAATGTTGCTTCATGCTGATGATTTGCTAGTATTGTTGGGCAATGCCCATAACAGCATCCACCTGTTGATGGACCTGATGTGCACCTTTACATTCCTCTCAGGTCTCTGCATCAACCGGGGGAAAACTGAAGTCTTTCCCCTCAACAGAATGTGTCTTCCACATCCCTTTCTGAGTCTGTGCCTATAATGAGCCCAGGACTATATCCCATACTTTGGTCTCAAAATTACCCCATAGATGGGTAAACTTTATGAACTCAGTTTTAGGTTGTGACTGAGCTGGAACAATGGAAGCCCCTACAACTGTCCATGGCAGGCAAAATAGAAGCCATTAAAATGCTAACTTACCAGAAGCTTTTTCACCTTATGTCACATATCTACACCCACATTCCCAACTGTTGGATTGACCCTATGGACAAACTTATTGTAGGCTTACTGTGGGTAGGCAGGCAGCCAAGATACAGCCACCAGAAACTATGTACACATTGGTATAAGGGGGATGGGCTTCCCCTGGTTCAAGGGCTATTACTGGGCATTCAGGGCAGCACAGTCTTGACAGTGGTTCCTGTATCCTTCTCAGTCCACCCCACTCTGGCTGAACATAGAGACTCAGCAACTGGACAGTCATTCATCGTCTGTCTGTCTTCTGTCTCAGACTTCCAAGTGATTACCTTCCTTTTCCACAATCCACAACTCTGTTCTTGTGTGGAGGCAGCTGAGTAAGTGGCTTGGAACAGATCTAGCCTATCTGAGGCTTACACCCTTATGAGGTAACGTTTCCATAGAGGTGGGGCAAACCTATCACCTGGCCTCTGTGACAACAAGCCAGCATAGCTATTCTTTCTCTCTCTCTCTCTCTCTCTCCGATATGCTTCTCACTCACCCTTTTGCCCTAGACCCCTTTTGGGGTCTGAAAAACAGATTTGGCCTGCCTAAAATGGAGTTTTGGAGCTTCTTGCAACCCTGTACTGCAGCTCCTTGATCCCTATAATGGAGGTCTTCAAGGATGTGGCACTAACCCTAGGAGACCACCCCTTGCCCCTCTGGCTGTCTCAGAGCAAAGGCCAAGCTGGAGCTATTTCACCTAACTATAAAGCAGCACATCCCAGACCAGACCTCTAAGGCCAAAACAGCATGAGTCACAGCCCTAGGGTGCCCCATTCCTCACAATGAATGGACATTTTGCTTGCAGATGGCTCATAAACCTTTTAGGACCCAACGCAGTGGGCTGTTGCAAAATAAAGTCCTCCACTGCTGGTATCATGTCCCTGTGGCATATTCTGGAGATGTGGGCAAGCAGTTAGAGACTTTTTCCACATCCCGTGGTCATGCCCAGATATACACTGTTATTAGGAACAGGTTAGGGGCTTGATTGGCAGTATCCTACACATGTCAATTCCAAATTCGCCAGAACTTCTCCACCTGGGCTCCAAGAAAGAAGCCCCCCTCTTACCTGCACCAAAGCTAGACTGGCTTTTTATGGCCAGAATAGAAGTCAAACCCCTCATCCTCTGTAGATGGCACAACATGGAAGTCCCTTCCCTTAAAGAACTCCTTTCCAATGTGGCCCGGGTGTCTCACTTTGAATGACTTTGCACCTCAACTGCAACACTCTCACTTGGTAGTGGGACTCATGGAACTCCTTTCTTACTTACCTGGAACCTTAGAGAACTTGGCTTCTGCTCCTAAGTATGACCTGGTCAAACATTCTAGGATAGCAGTTGGCTGAGAAGCCCCCCACCTGGTCCATTCTGAAGTACCCATTAATCCACATATACCTTCCCACTGCCTTGCTCTCAAGGTTTCCTGTCCTTGCACAACCCTATCTGGTGAACCATTTTAGGACCCCATACAGAACATGAAGGGCAAATTTCCAGTCAGTTGGCTGTCAAAGCCTCTTCTTTTTTCAATAATAATAATAATAGAATTCTACCATTCGGTTACCTATTTTCACCCTTCATAGGTACAGTAGTAGTGCCGAATTTGTCAAGCAATTTTGTGAGATTCCCTGTTTATCCTTCACAAAATCTAGGGGAAAAAAATCCTCTAAAATTCTTTTTGTCATACCTACAGAAAGAGGCCAGTTGCTATTACAGTACTTAAGTGCCATCTGGTAGATTTTCAATTACACTATCAGATGAGACAACCCTCTCTGGGTAGTAGTGAATACACTAACAAACAAAACAAAATCCCTAAGTAAAGGTTTCACAATTCTAAATAGGGATTTTTAAAAATCCTTAAAAATCCTTTGACTAATTCGGTGCTACTACTGTAAAACCCTTCATTTTTAGGGCTGCATTACATCATGATGCTATGCTGATGTATTGCTATCAGAAGAAGGGGTGTCTGACCAAAATTCCTAATGCAGCACAGCTTTTGTTGTTACAAGGGAGTGGAATTGAAGCACAACTTCCTGAAAATCTCTCCATGTCCTCCCATTCACTTCAACACATTGTCTTCTTCTCCCCCCCCTCCCCTGCCACACTATTTGCTCTCTCTGTTCCCCTCCCACACTGCACTTCTTATGTGTATTTGCATCTCCATCATCTGTATTGACATTTCATAATCACTGGACATTAGTCTCAAAAAATTGCTTAAAGATGAACTTAAAAATGAGTTCACAAGCTGGTATGAAACTATAATATTGGGCCAGTTGAGCAACAGGATAGAGATATCAGATGTGAACATGGATCTCTGTATATGCACTCTTAAAGTCAGGCACTCACAATGGCTGGTAAGCACGTTCAATTAGATCACACTCAGAACACTGCATCAGAGGTTTCAATGAGTTGGCATTCTTGAAGCCCATGAAACCAGCCTCCAGTAAGACTTTTGAAAACCTGCTATTGTGTGTGTCTCAATAAACTTGTTACAGTACTAATGTGTGTGTGTGTACTAAAAGTGTGCATCTTGTTTCTTAAAAATGTTACCATACTATGAAATACTGTGGCTTTTAGGGAATTTTAAAATTAAAAAGCAGTGCAATACTAACATCACTGCAGAACTTACTCTGATGTGCCTAAAATGTTTTGAGTCTCATACTAGGCTATCTGTAGTAACCAAGCACCACATGGTGAGTGGAATTCAGTGGCATTCAATGGAGTTTGACATTTAGAAGTAAGCATCATTTAATGAAATGTAATTCACATTATGTTTTTTGCATTTTTGCTGTTTCTCCAACAATGCTGCTACAGTATAGGATGAACACTTTAGAAAATTAATGAACCAGACTCACTGTGAAATGAAATGCCTTAGTGATCAGCACTCAATGCTACCTGCCAAACGTAGCTCACTTTAAATAGATTGTATTGCTTTATCTGATGTTAATATGTACAGTAATTTTAATGTAATTTAAAAAAATGTTGCCAAATTAGTGCCACAAACTTATCTGTCTCTCTTTCTCGCTTGCTTAGCCTTTACTGCTATAGCATTGCATGTACTAAATGTGTATTCAGCATTCTGCATCTTGTTTGTTTGTCAAAAATGTTACCATACTATTAAATACAGTGGCTTTTAGGGAATTTTAAAATACAGCACAAACATCACTGCAGAACTTGAAGCTGTTGACAGTGCGCCAGAGATGCATGCCACTGTTAGGCCAGCTAGAGCTTGACTTGCTGACAATGGAGCATATAAAGGTGAGCGTAGATCATGTAGTGAGTTAGTTATAGAGCTGCTATAGTTATACAGCTATAGTTATAGTTTAGAGCATTTTTGGAGTTTAACGTGCCATTGTCTTACCCATTTCATCTGGTATTTTTTGACTTGATTTGAGACATTTCTCACTACATGCACCATCTTTTTGATGTAACTTGAATCAAATTCTCACCTCTTGCATCATCTTTTTGATGTAGCTTGCATCATTCTCCCTCCACACATCATTCATCTTTTTGAATTAGCTTGAGTAATTCTCATCCCTGCATCATCTTTTTGACTCAGCTTGAGTCATTCTTGCCCCCTGCATTGTCTTTTTGACTCAGCTTGAGTCAGCCTCACCCCATACATTTTTTACTGAACTTGAGTCATTCTCTCTACATGCAACATATTTTTGATGCAGAAGACATCTTGTATTATTTTTGGACTTGGCCACAGAGAATGCTTTTCTTGCAAAATATGGCATACAATACTTGGTGCACCTGGATTTGATGCATGCTGCATCAGTCTAAGGCCTGTAGAAAATCCAGCTGAATAAGTTTTGAAAGGTCTACCTCTGGAACCGTTGGGGCTAAAAATGTCTTTTTTTTAATGAAAGCTTATATTATAAGCATGTAACAGTAGTACTTACTGTATGTAGAAAACAGTTTTCTCTAGCTACAGCGATCTACATACCATATTTACACCATGACAGAACTTTTTTTGTAAAACAAATGTTATTGATGTACTTTTTCCATAATGATAAATTATATCAATATACTTTTCAAAATATCAATGTGGTAAATGTCATAATGGTTTTAAAAAATAAAATGTAAAAAAATATTTGTTAGCACTTTTTCTGAATGTTGGTATTAGTTCTCATAATTTAATTCATATCTATATAAGTGTAATACCCATAAACATTCATCTTATACCATAAATCAGATGGCTAACATTTCACTCTCCTCACAAACAATGCTAATTCTTCCGTGCTTTTGCAGCCTTCAGCTTCAGAAGCATTTAAAGATAAGAAAGTGTTACACATTCTAACCATTTGCTCTGAATTTTGAAGTTCAGTGCTATGTATTTTAATGCTGAGAGGTTGAAAGATGTGTACAATACACAGCTGCTGCAGTGGAGAAAGGTCAGCAGTCCATAACATTGGCTTACCACACTCAAAAGGAATAGCTTCACAATGTATCTATTGCCAAAAGACAGCAGCAGCAGTTAAAATCCAAACTCAAGAAAGAGTCAGTTGCTGGCATGGTTCGCAATGTGGTTATTTTAAACTATGAATTTTCATCCACCAACTGTTGCACTCTCGAGCTGACACCACGAACCCATGTGACTAGTGTTTCAACGTCACTATGGCGTCTTCCACTGTGTCTAGTTAAAAGCAGCCAATTTAAAGAAACAGTGCACTTAAATATTGTAAAGTGCATTACTTTAGAAAGTGCTAAAGTGTAGAAATACTAAACCCCAAAATCCAAAGTGCTAAATGATAAAGTGCTGCACACATATAAATAAACAAACAAAATAAATAGCAAATAAGCAGTAAGATGCACAATAAATAATTCTGCAGATCATAATGTCAAAAAAGAATGCATTTGTACACTGTCATTAAATCCAAAAGGAATTAAATTCTCCAATGTAGTAATCCATAAGGCTTTATGTCTCAGAAGATTTTTTTGTCAAGTCACCACCTCTGCTGTCCATTTCCACCTTCTCTATGCCCATAGATTTTAATACTGCTTTAATGTGTGTCTTGCTTCTCTAAAGTGCTTTGTCATGGTAACTCCCGGTAGGTAACTCCAGTGCATAAGAATGGTAACAAGGCACTAGTGTCAAACTACAGGCCAATATCTATCCTCTCCCCACTAACCAAAGCTTTGGAAAAAATCGTGGCAAGTCAACTCACAGAATATCTCAATCAGTACAGTCTGCTCTGCCCAAATCAACATGGTTTCAGGCAAAAACACAGTACCACCACAGCACTGCTGGAATACACTGACTATGTGCACAAGGCACTGGATGAAGGCAGATTGGTGGGGTCTATCTTCATTGACCTCACCAAAGCCTTCAACACCATCAACCACCTTCTACTAGTACTCCAGCTCCAAGGACTGGGTGCGGCACCTAACGCCGTGAATTGGTTCAATGACTACCTAATACACAGGATCCAGCTAGTCAAAATCAGGCAGACGTTATCCAGCTCCAGAGATATACTCCTAGGGGTCCCTCAAGGATCAATTCTAGGGCCCCTGCTTTTCAGTCTCTTTGTAAATGACCTACCCACAGCCTGTGACACAAACTTATCCTGTATGCGGACGATGCTGTGCTGCTGAGCAGCAGCACCTCCCAGGTTGCCCTACAAACAGAACTACAGAACTCTTTCAATAAACTTGAGGACTGGTTCAATAGGCAACAGGTGCTACTAAATTACAAGAAAACCAAGGCCATGCTACAATCCAGCCCCTACAACAAATGCAGGCAGGCTCCCCTCATAAACAACAATAAGGCTGGTGAGCAGATTGAGCAGGTGCACTTGTTTAAGTACCTTGGAGTCACCACTGAGGACTCTCTCACTTATACACACCATGTAGACTCCCTTGTCAGAGCAGTAAACACAAAGATCGGGGTCCTCTATAGGCATAAGAAATCCCTCACCACGGAAGCACTCCGAATCTCAGTCTCCAGCTCCATACTCTCCACGACAGACTACAGGCTGGTGGTCTGTGGAGCTGCTACTGATACAGTGCTGAAAAGGGTCCAAATTGCACTCAGTAAGGCATGCTGCTTCACCCTGTGTGCATATCACTACACTCATCTCATACTTGTACCTTGTATGAGCATACAAACTGGCTTAACCTAAAAGACAGGATCAAATACCAAACTTGCCTCCTGGGAAAGGAGGCACTCCTCAGAAAAAACCCACCCAGTATAGGAAACCTGCTTGAGGTTTCTATTTCTCATCACACATCACCAGATGGAGGAATAATGGAGTACTGT
Source organism: Neoceratodus forsteri (assembly GCA_016271365.2). NCBI lineage: Eukaryota > Metazoa > Chordata > Ceratodontiformes > Ceratodontidae > Neoceratodus > Neoceratodus forsteri. The sequence continues at coordinate 159,411,557 of CM028138.1, forward strand.
CCATACCATTCCACTGAACCTCACTAGGGCAGCAAGCTTTCTCCTATCGGGCCCCCCTCTGGATAAATGAACTCACAATGAAATTATGAACAAGCAACAGCCTGTCTCAATTCAAAGTAGGCCTCAAACAGCACCTAATATCTAGCTCAAAATGCACCTGCTTCTCAGGCCCCACTTGATAGACAGGCCTACCCCCAAGGTAGCACCCAGCAGGGCTACCTAGAGAACTCTGCCTCCATTCCAGTCTAGCCAAGGGCTTAAGTAAGCTATCAGTACTCTTTAAACACTCTTGGTTCTGCCCCTCCCTAACTCCCCCGCACACCCTACTCAACAAAGCCCTCTGGAGCTGCCCACCATCACAGCACCCCCCTCCAGTTTCACTATCCCCCCACCTCTCGCTTTCTGTGGTAGATTTAAACCCAATCCCTCTTGTTTCACTGTCACCCAGCCTCTTGCCATCTGGGATAGCATTAAACCCTATGCAGTTACTCTGCCATAGTCTGTCAGTGGATTTGGAGGTTTCCAGGGGTGTGCTACCTAGGGCAACCAATTAGAAATAGCTTAGTATTCTATTACAACTGCTCTGTTTTTCTCCTATTTGTCTAATTCTCATGTAATTACTCTTTAATGCCTAATGATCAGGCCTCTGTAACCAGTGAATATGTGTATTGTCTTATTGTCCACCCTGATGTGGAACTTTTGTAAAAGAGCACTCACTCAAAGGTCTTTCTGAAATACTAATTAAATAAATAAATAAATAAATAAGCTTTCATTATCTATGTGTATTATAGTTTTATGTTCTGCAATCCTAAGTTAAAGAGCTCTTTTAGTTTTTCCTACATAAAGCAAACCACTTTGAGAAGATAGTACATAAACTACTCCCTCATTACTGCAATTAATAAATTGTTTAATTTGGTACTGTTTACAATTTCTGGATGCTCAAATGTATCTGTATTGTTAGTATTCCCACAATGTGTATAATGTCCACACCTAAAATTTCCCGTTGGGGATTTTGGTAACCTTTTACTTAAACCTGGTTGTTTAACTAAAATTGCATGAACTAAAGTCTTTCTAAGGTTTTGTCCTCTCCTATCTTGGTGGACTTTCACTGATAGCATCATAATTACAGTCACCTTTTAAAATACCCCAGTGTTTCTTTATACTGTTTCCAATGCAATAGGCTTTAATCTAAGTTACAAAGGTGCGTGGATTCTAATGTACAGTATTATTTACATTAACTGTTTCTCTTCCCTGTATTAAAACATTTCTGTTGATGTTCTTTGCATGAAGATATGCAACATTCACTGTCTGTGCATATTTCCTCTTTAAAAACATGTTTTTCATATCCTCACTGCACTGTTCAAAATCTGAGTCATTTGTACATGTCCAGCAAATCCTTTAAAATTGACCTTTGTTAATTTTCAGAGGGGCACTGCCTACAAACAAAGTGTTAAGGGAAATCAACTTCTAGAAATACAATATTGAAAGCTGCTCTTGGCCACAAATGACTTGGAGGGGAACACAGTCAAGGAGTTACTGGAGAGATTCATGGAGCTGTAGAAGTTGAGTGAGGAAGCAGGGAGCTCAGTGGCATTCTTGTAAGTTCTTCCAGTACCTAGACCAAGTGCTGCAAGAAAGCTGAGAATTGAGGAATTTAACATGTGGTTGGTAGCCTGCTGTCTGACCAAAGGATGTGGGCTGATGGTGGGATGGGGTAGAACTCGGGAGAGCAGTGCCCTGTTTGCCCAGAACAGGTTACACTTGAACAAGGAGGGCTCTGCAGTATTAAAGCAGAGACTGGTGAAATACATAACATCCAGAGTGGATTGAAACTAGGCGTGGGGGGGGGCAGGTGTGTGGAAATCAAACAAGGTCTGCAGATCAGGGAGCCAAATGAGCTTACCTCCATATGAGTAGAGATGGAGCAGGGAAGTGTTCATGCAGGGAAGTTAATAATGGTTTTCAGAAGAGGAAGGGGAAGAATGGGAAGTGCTCTTATTGGAGGGTAGTCTCTTTGAATGCAAGGAGCATGGGGAACAAAACAGCTGAGTTGCAGGCGCTTATGGTAGAGAGGGAGGTTGACATAACTGCCATCACTGAAACATGAGCCACCCAATGCCAGGACTGGGACCTGGTGATCCTGGAGCACAGGCTATACTGCAGGGATAGCGAGAAAATGAAAAGGGTGGGGTGGTGATTTATGTGAGTAAGGGGATAAGGTGTGCCAGGGAGGAGGGTGAGGAGGGTAGAATAGAGGCATTATGGATGCAATTCCAGGATTCAAGGAACAGGACACTTTGGATGGGGGTGATGTATAGGCCACCATCTCAGGTGGAGGACTTGGAGAGAGAACTAAAAGAGCAGATAAGGAGAGTCAGTGGGAAGGGTAACACCATGATTGTGGAGGACATCAATCTATCAGGGAGAGACTAGAACACTCCAGCCACTTTACGTGCAAAAGAGCAGGTCCTTCTTGAGGCTTTCCAGGACAGCTTCTTGGTACAGATGGTAAAAGAGCCAACCAGGTTTGGCAATGCTCTGGACCTCATACTGTGTAATAGAGAGTTTATCAGAGAGTTGGAGGTGGAGGATCCACTGGCAGGGGAGTGATCACTACACAGTATGGTTTGCACTCAACATGGGCAGGGAGGCTGCAGTGATAGGAACCATGGTGTTGGACTTCAGGCAGGCTAACTTTGTTAGGATGGGGGAAATAGTGGCTGGGCACATAACCGGCATCCACCCATACATGGATGCTAGCCAGAAATGGGAAGTTATCAAGCTAGGGCTCGTGAAGGCCACAAGCTCCTGTACTAAGACACAAAGCAAAAAGGCTAGGACTACAAAACCAAGCTGGTTAAAGTGTGAAGGTGTTGGAAAAGGCGATGGTAGAAAAAGGGTAGCCTTCAGAAGATTGAAGAGATCCAGTCAGGGAGAGGATAGAGAGGAGTACCTGAAGAAATCATAAGCGGTGACCAGAGCAGTCAGGGCAGCCAAGGCTTCCAGAGGGCATAGACTGGCACAGGGTATCATGGAAGGGGAAAGGGACTTTGTTAGGTGCATAAAGGAGAGAAGAATCTGCAAAGATCAGATAGTAAGGATACAGAAGAATGGGGGGGGTGGTTAGTGAAGGAACCAGAGCAGGCAGAAGCACTAAATGAATACTTCTGTTCTGTGTTTACTAAGGAGAAGTAAAGGTCACTGCCTCAGGGGGTAGGGAGGATAGGCATGGACGGAGGGGGTGACAGATGGGGAAATCTCAGCAGGCAGGGTGCTAGAGGGCTTAAGGGCATTGCTGGTGTATTAGGCGCCAGGCCCAGATGGTGTACATCCCTGGGTACTGAAGGAATTGGCAGTGGTACTGACACAGCCATTAGCAAACTTGTTCAATACCTCTTTGAGAACTAGGTGCATACTCCAGGACTGGAGGATGACTCATTGGTGCCCCTCCACAAAAGCAGACCCAAGGATGAACCGGGCAACAATAGACCAGTAAGCCTTACATCCAGTGTAGAGATGTTAATGTAGACAATCCGTAAGGAGAGGTTGGTAACCTTTCTAGAAGGTTATAATCTCCAGGATGGGAAGCAACATGGGTTTGTCTCTGACAGATCTTGCCAGATCAACTTGGTTGACTGTTATGACTGGGTGACTAGGGCACTTGACAAGGGCCATGCAGTGGATGTCATGTATCTGGACGTCAGCAAGGTATTTGATTTGGTGCCACATGGGAGGCTGATTTGCAAGTTGAATACAATGGAGTAAGGATGATGATGATGGTGGTGAATTGGATCAAGATCTGGCTGCAGAGGAGACACCAGAGTGTGGTGGTGGGAGGGGAACTCTCATATACAAGAACTGTAATGAGCAGGGTACCGCAGGGCTTGGTACTGGGCCTGGTGTCATTTGGCATATTCATCGCCGACATCTCTCACGGCATTAAGAACAAGATTAGTCTGTTTGTGGATGACATGAAGATTGATGTGGTTGTGGATAATACAGTAGGGTGGCAGGGGCTGCAGGATGATCTGGCTAAACTACAGAGCTGGTCAGACACGTGGCAGCTGAGGTTCAATGATAAAAAGTGCAAAGTCATGCACATGAGAGCAAGTAACACAACGAGATGTTTTCAGTTTGGGGGTACAGGTAGCCAATACAGAGGAGGAAAACGATCTTGGGTGATGATAACAGGGCAAATGAATGCTCAGCACAGTGCAGGAAAGCAATAGCTAAAGTCAATAAGATGCTGGGGTGTATTGCTAAATTAATCACCACCAGGAGAGGGGAGGGGAGGTGATCCTGCCACTGTACAGGTTGTTGGTGAGGCTGCACCTAGAGTACTGCATGCAATACTAGTGCCAATACTCAAAGAAAGATGTTAAGCTACTGGAAGGAGTCCAGTGCAGAGCAATAAGGATGATCCTAGGACTGGAAGACACACCCTGTGAGGAGAGGCTGAGGAAACTCAACATGTATTCCCTGGAGGAGAGGGGGAATAAGAGGGATAAGATAGAGACCTTTAAATATATGAAGGGTATAAACAAGACTGTACAGAGGGGATTTCTAAATTAGGGGGAGGGTGGGATGCAAGGGGGCATGGTCTGAGATTGCAGGGTTGAAGATTTGAGAGAGAAATTAGGAGGCACTTCTTCATGGAATGGGTGGTGTCGATGCAGAACATGCTGACCGAGGAGGTGGTATCCTGTAAGTCAGTGAGCAGTTTTAAAAGGGGATGGGACAAAGTGAGGGGGAGGGTCACTGTTATGGGGGGTAGGTGAGGAAGGGGCAGCTGCAGTGTAATGTTTGCCAGCTGCACATTCAAGCAGACTCGATAGACCATATGTCCTGTATCTGCTGGCATTTTTGTATGTTCGCATATGACAGTTGCCATCCAATACCTCTTATGACTAATATTCCAAAAGGTCAATATTTAAGGATTCATTGGACATGTACAAATTACTCAGATTTTGAACAGTGCAGTGAGGATATGAAAAAAAAGGTTTTTAGAGAGGAAATATGATGTACAGTATAAAGAGTGAATAATGCATGCCTTCTTGCAAAGAACATCAACAGAGAAGTTTTAATACAGGGAAGAGGAACAGCTAATGTAAATAATACTGTACATGATAATCCACCCACCTTTGTAACTCAGTATTTCTCTAAAGCCCATTATAAAGAAACACTGGGGTATGTTAACTGGTGACCATATATGATATTATCAGTGAATGTCCACCAAGAATTTCATATCGAAGATGATGGAACCTTAGAGACACTTTAGTTCATACAATTTTACCTAAACAATCAAGTTTAATAAGGCTGCTTACCCTGTCATCTGTTGGCTTTTTTTTTAATCTCCTTTTTACGGCTGCAGTGGACGTAGCCCTGCAGACTTCTTACTCAGAAAAAGGACTAAGCACATTCCTTGCAACTGAACAACATGTTGGACATGGAGCAGAGTTGCCTCTGCATCCATGCCATCCCTGGAGTTCTCTGCTCCTTGTCTCCAGGGGCACTGCAAAATTTTTGTAAAACACGGTGGTGTCCTAATCATGACACTGAGGGACTGGGCACTTCCAGTGTCACGCTTATGTTTCTAGGAGGGTGGGTACTTTGATGGAGGGTCAGGTGGGGGATAGCTATAATTTAAAATAATTGGCAGTCATTGCACACGCCACCATTTCCAAGATGGCCACCACAGCCTACTGCGCATGTATGGCTATTAGCACATGCACTGTACCTTGTGGGGGCCATCTTGGCAATGGCAAAGTGTACTGTGATCACCAATTCTTGTTTTCTTTTAAATTTCTTTTAAAATAAATTTATAGTACACCCTACCTGACCCTCATTTTCAGCACCCCCATCCCCCCCCCAAGAAATATAACATTGACACTGGGGTACCCAGTCCCCAGTGTTATGGTTGTGTGCATATACTTTTCTTTTATTTTCCCACTCCACCTGACCCTCCCTCTCAGCACCCCCCAAGAAACATAACACTGACATTGCTGGTGCCCAATCCCCAGGGTTGTGATCAGGAATCCTCTGTCTTTTTTTTCTCTTAAACCTAAAAAAAAGAAAACCATCCATCAAAGTATTCTGCAGCTGTTATTGACCCCCCAACCAACCATCCCACTCAGCACTCATCCCCCCAAGCCCTTACCCATCAGGAGGTCCAGTGCTGTAATCTTCAGTGGACCACAGACATCTCTTTACTCTTCAAAGCCAGACCACAAACTGAGGCAACAGGTATGCAGTTCAATGTATTTCAATGGGGTTTTGAACTTAGTGTCATGACTTGGCCATTTTTGCATATTTTGGTCCCACATTTTCAACATGTCTTCTTTGGAACCCAACCTCATGGATAATGGTACTGCCATTAGGCAGATCTGTCCCAAAATTTAATTTACGCAGACCCTGCTCTAGATCACCTTTCAGGCAAGAGTTGAACATTATCTCTGCCCTTGTTCATGAGACAGGGTCATAAGAAGGTTATGTTGAAAATATGCTGTAAAAATATAAAAAAAGAACAACACAGTTATGACCTATGTCGAATTTTGCAAATGCCGGCTCATAACTTTGGTCATTTTCAATATCCCCCCCAAAAAAATTCATAACATAGCAATATCATTATGGCACCTCACGAGTTTGACAGCTATCATTTAACAAATACTGATCAAAATGTTTTTTTTTGACATCCTGAAAGATGGCTTTACGTTCCCTGCACAAAATCACCTTTCAGGCAGGAGTAAAATATTTCCTCTGCCCTTGTTCATGAGGTGGGGTCATAAGAAGGCTATGTTGAAAATTTGGTGTAAAAATGGTAAAAAACAACCAAGTTATGAGCCTACATTGACTTTTGTGAACACAGGCTCATAACTTTGGTCATTTTCAGTATTTTCCCCCCAAATTCATAACATAGCCATATCTTTACAGCATCTCATGAGTTTCAAACTCAGGTCTCCAGGTTTGCAGCTCAATGTCCTTAACCACTATGCTATACTGCCTCAATTGTGCAGATTAAGGTTAATGCACACTTTCTAAAGTGTATGCTTAGTATGTAGCATTATTTGCTGAAATTGCACATTTTTAAAGGTTTCCATTTTTAAAAATGTGTAATCTGGGGGCAAAGTGTACAAATTGCCGGAAAAAAAGTAAGTGAAATTATACTGGATTTTGACACAATTTCACAAACATTGCACAAAAACTAAATCAGATATTTTGCACAATTTCTCAAGATTACTAGAAACTTCAACCATAACTTCTCCATGACAGGCTAATAGGGAGCTAAGGGAGACTGAAGTAAGATCAGCAAGGGACCATGAAGTTAAATCAGCTGCATGGGGAAGTGGCTAGGGAGGAGATGGTTCTACTGGATCCTAGGAATTGAAGGAGGACTGGGGCCACATGGAAGACCACTGTACACTCAGACTTGCCTCCTTGAGGAAATGGAATAGTACCCATACCTTGGCCAAGAAGTGGACCAAAAGGAGCAGGGCTGGCTGGGAGACACATTTGACTGTAGCATAAGTAACCATAGCATTCTGCCTGGAATAGCACCCAGTGCTATGCCATATTGAGTCATCCAGTCTTTTCTCAAACCAGTATGTTAGAAGGCACATAGCCTATCTAAGCCTACAGGGGAGGAGGGAGGGAGGGAGGAAGTGAGGAGAGGAGAGGAGATTCTATAGCTTAGGGAAGTAGCAGGAGAAGACAGCCTGGTCAACTGAGGTCAATCTATGTGGGAGTGCTAGGGAGCAATAGCCAGAGCTAGGAAAGGAGTAGTAGGAAGAGGGAGGGGAGAGGTAAGAGGGGACAGAGCTAAGCCAGTGCTTGGCAATGAAGGAGGAGCAGTGTGTGAGGTGTCTCGTTTCAAAGGAGGAGAGGGAGAGAGTGGTATAAAGGGAGCAATGGTGAGCAAGAGGTGGGTAGTCAAGGGCAAAGTGGTAGGAGTGATAGAGAGGATCTAGTCTGGTTTGGGTGGGCTAGGAGCAGCACTGTAAACAGTGTCTCCATAGTCAAAAATAGGGAGAATAATTTTCTGTAGGATGGCCCTGTGAGCTGGCAGGGGAATGCAACCATGGTTTCTGTATAAAGCACCTAATTTTGGGTGCAGCTTGTTGTGGTTGGAGTCCACATGAACATAGATGTTGAGGTGATGGACAAGCCACACCCCAAGGTTCTTGAAGGAGGGGACATCCTCAATGGGGAACCCATCTAGGATATGAGAGGAAGGGATGGATGTAAGTTGGAAAAGCGTTTGCCTGGTTCTGAAGTTCATGGAGACTATTTTTAATTCTGTTGAGGGACAACTGATTTGAGGGAAACCCGAGATGGACGTTGTCAAAGTCCAGCTGAAAGCTGGTCATCATATCGGTGGGGGAGGAGCCAGAGGCAAATATAACTGTATCGCCTGCATACATATGGATGGACACAGAGGTATACAGTGAAGCCCAGCAGGATGAAATGCAGTGTGATAGGTTTACTGCATGATAAAAGGGATTAACTCCCTTTGAAATTGCATTGTTTACTGCAGTAACTCTACTGTAGAATTCTGCAGTGCTGCATTTCATCCTGGTGTGCTTCACTGTAGGTAGTAGGGAGGTCATTCAGAAAAATTGAGAATAGTATAGGACTAAGGACAGATCCTTGGGAGATGCAAGTGCAGTTGGGGGGGACTGGGAATCATCAGTGTTTAATGACTGAGTCCTACCCACTAGGTAGGAACAGAACCAGCTTGTGTGTAAAGTCCCACAGTTGCAAACTTATCAAGGTGAAGGGGGAAGGCTACAGTGTTGAAGGCTTTGGCCCAGTTGACAAATATAGCAGAGATGATCTTGCCCCATATACCATCAATTGGGAGCAGGAAACAGAATGGGGAATGTGGGCATAGCAGTTAGAGTGAATGTGTTTTGGACACATGGGATTTCGGAGCACCAGGTATTATGGCATCAGGAACATTGGACTCTAACTGTGGTCCTCCATCCCCCCATTGTGCGCTGACTGGGGTATATTTATATCAGTTTGACAGGTGTGCAGAGGGGGAGTCCAAGCCCCCCCAATAGTGCTTGCAGTCCCCACTTGCATACTGTATGACCCTGAGCAATTCACTTAACTTCCTTGTGCTCCAAGGTCACACGGTAAACAAGCTTCAGCTTAGAGTGTCTCTCCTGGTTAAAAAAATAATTAAATAAAAAAATGTGGTGTGCTCAGCTGGGTGAGCGAGGCAATTGCAGTCATGCACTTTGCTATTGGCCACTTTCCTGCAACCCGCTTTTCCTCATCCCGTTTCATTTCACCCTATTGTGGGCATCCCATCTGGCTCTGATCCATACCAGAGAGAATAAAGTCAGACAGCCTGAGAGAGAAGAGGAGGTGGAGTGGGGATTTACAAAAGCCAGACTGGAAAGGGGGTGAAGAAGGAGGAGGATGAGTAAGGGGAAGGAGGAGAGCTGAGAAATTACTAAGTGTTCTTGGAGTTTAGCAAGGATAGAGGGAAGGAGTCACCATCTTTGGGGAGAAGTATGACTGTGGCATCCTTCCAAGCATCAGGGACAGAGGCAAGGAAGAAGGGGAGGTTTAGAAGGGAGGAGACTGGAAGACAGATTAAAGTGGCAGAGTGATGGAAGAATATAGAGCCAAGTCCATCTGGGCTCTTTCCCTTGAGTGGGTTAAGCACTAGGAGGTCCTTGAGGGTGTCTGCCAGTGTGATTGGGGAGAAGGAGAACGGAGGAGACAAGCAGGGTGAAGGGAGAGTAGGGGAGGGGGAGGGGGAAGGAGGAGAGAAGAGAGGAGGCACAGAAAGTGAAAAAAGTATTTATTTCAGAGGTGGGAGGGGGAGAAATTATGGTGTCCCTCCCCTTGAGGACCATGATGGGGGACTCGGCAGGGGGTGAAGAGAGAGTGTGGATGACCTTCCAAAACTAGAAGGGGGTGGTTAATATTGTTTTGGAAGGTGGCTGAAAAGTACTCAGCTTTAGGAAGTTTTATAGCCCTGGTGCAGGCATTTGGTAAGACTCATATGCAGATGACAAGATTATATATATTGTACATCTGACATTTCTATAGATAAAATTCAAAATAAGCTTTAATGTGCTTTTAATGAAATACAAACTTTTTAAAAAAACTCAAAAAATTCATCCTTAATTCCCAAAACACTCCAAATATTTTATTTACTGTAACCTATAAGAAAAAGGAAAAAAAAGAACTGGTTCTGAGTATTAAAACAGAAGATAGCACTGAGTTACAATAAGTTAATTCACATAGATATTTGGGAAATTGACTTGACACTGGTTTGAGAGGGATATTCATACAGATAAGATGCTGGTAATGTTGGTATGCGATTAGGGGCCCTATACCAGTAAAAACTGTGTATGTCTCAGGAGACCAGAAGATGGGTAGCGAATACAATGGTCCTTCCAGTTCTTGATTATGGGTACATCATATATACAGATGCGACCAGCAGGGAGTTGGTGAGACTAGATGTTTGTTATAACAGGCTCACTCCACTTTATACTCAGCTCTCCTCTCATGACTCACAGTTGCCAACTGTATGCTGACTTAGGATGGCAAAGGTTGAGTGACCATAGGAATGGTCACTTCCTCTCATTTATGTTCAAAGGTATCTGAGAGCAACTCCCAGACTATATATTAGCCAACATTATTTACAGACAGAAATAGGCCTCTTTAAGATTAGCAACAGAGGGCCAGCTCTGTGGTGCCGGGTGAAAGGGTTCACCTGCCATGCTGGTGACCTGGGTCATGCCCAAGCCCAGGACAACAAGAGCAGAGACTGGCAGGGAGGGGTCAGAGTGTCCTCAGGGATGCTTTCCTCCCGGAGGGGGCCTGCATCCTGCATCACCCTTGAATGACACCTAGTGGCCGGCCATTTGGCAAAGCGCCTTGTGACATGGGTGAAAACACACCATAGGTGTGTTCACCCAGGACCCAGTGGGTGTGTGGTGCCAATGGGAAGGAGGGATGGGAGGGGCAGAAAATGGGAAATCATCCACCTGGCCAACCATATGATGGCTGCTGGTCCCTCCACATGCCCAAAGCCCCAGACAAAGTGTCTGTGCCAACCCCTGTCATGCCTGGGATATGTATAAACCCTCCAGGGCTACTCTCCTCCCCTGGTAGCCCCTGCAGGGGTAGGAGCCTTACCGATGAAGGGTCAAGTTGTGTTACCTACTGGCAAGGCAAAAAGGGGTGGCGGATGGTGTTTAGTACTTGGCAGTAGTGGTGGGGGCCTTGGTAGGCCTGAAGGAGTTGTTGGCAAGGGGGTTGGAGGAGCAAAAAAAAATAAATATTAGCAACAAGACTGGAACTAGTGGTATCCAAATGTAACTTGGAAATAGGTAGAATGTCCTTTTTTATGTTCCCTTGCACGCATGCGCAAGGAACGTTTTGGAAGAGTAGCACACTTTGGAGGTGTGCCTCTCCCTTTCAATCCAGTGCTCCATGGAGCAGGCGTGGTGGTCCTGCACCAATGGGTGCGGGAGCTGTGTATGACAGCGGTGGTCTTCGCTTCGAAGAAAACCACTGCTGTCATACCGCCCCCCGAGTCACGCCACCCACGCGTCACGCTGCCCCCGCATCACGCCGTCTCCCCAAAAATCTTTGGTGCCACTCTAGAGCCCAACCAGTGTGGCAAATGTCCCGTTGTTTGCCCGGCGGGGTTGCCCAATCCCTGCTGGCTTCACAGCCCCCCCAAGCCATCCTTCTGCCGCTGGGAGCCCACCCCAGCGTGGCAAAATCTAAATGTTTTTGCTGACGGGGTGCCCAATCCCCATCGGCTCCTTGGCCCCCCCAGCCATCCTTCTGCCATGCTGGGAGCCCACCCCAGCGTGGCAAACATCCCACATAGTCTTTTTTTTTCACCTGTAAACCAAAAACGGTCCCACGGCGCTTCTCCCAGTCCCCCCTCCCACAACCCGCACCCACTCACTGCGCACCCAGCCTCCCACACCTCCTCACCCCATACTTACCTCTGGAGCTCGGCGCAATGATCTTCGTGGACCGGGAACACGTCTGCACTCTTCAAAGCCGACCGCGAACCGAGGAAATGCCGGTAAGCTGTATAATGGGCTAGATAGGGGGTTTTCAACTTTATTGCATATCTCAGGCATTTTTTGGAATTTTTGCACCAAATTTTCAACATGGGGTTTTTGGGACCCCTTCTCATGAATGATGTCACTGTCATGGCGTTATTAGGGCCCGAAGGGTGATTTCGCAGTCACTGCATGAAATCACCCTTCAGGCCAAATAACACCATGACAGTGACATCATTCATGAGAAGGGGTCCCAAAACCCCATGTTGAAAATTTGGCAAAAATTCCAAAAATGACTGTTTTACGGGCGCAGCAGCAGTTCTCTACGCAGGCTCGTAAGTTCACGAATTTTCAATATTTTCACTCCAGATTTTCAACATTGCCATTTTACCACATCTCCTTATGAGCAGTACAGCTGTCATTTTCTCATCCTGCCCAAAATGTGTTTCTGCTATGTAGCGCATAATGCGCAGTCGGTCTGCAAACTCAATGTATGGGACACATTAAGAAAATCACAGTGACACTGTTCATGAGCAGAGGTCTTAAAATGGCTGTGTTGAAAATTTCGTGACAAAATTCTAAAATGACTGTTTTTATTTAGGTCACCATTGCGCATTCCTATGTACGCAGTAGTTTGAGAATTTTCAATATTTTCACTCCAGATTTTCAACATTGCCATTTACCACACCTCCTCATGAGCAGTATAGCTGTCATTTTTCACATCCTGCTCAAAATGTGTTTCCTTCATGTAGTACAATGGCACAGTCGCTGTGCAAACTCAGTGTATGGGACACATTATGAAAATCACAGTGTCACTGTTCATGAGCAGAGATATTAAATGGCTGTGTTGAAAATTTGGTGAACAAATTCCTAAAAATAACTGTTTTACCACCGTGTGATTTGCAGTTCCTACGCACGCTCGTAAGTTTGCGAAGTTTCAATATTTTTACTCCAGATTTTCAACATTGCCATTTTATCACACCTCCTTATGAGCAGTACAGCTGTCATTTTTCACATCCTGCCCAAAACGTGTTTCCGTCCATGTAGTGCACAATGGCGCAGTCGGTGTGCGAAATCAATGTATGGGACACAGTAAGAAAATCACAGTGACACTGTTCATTAGCAGAGGTTTTAAAATGCCAATGTTGAACATTTGCTGAAAAAATTCCTAATAATGACTGTTTTACGAGCATGCTTTGCACACTTCCCTACTGCACGCCAGAGGTTTGGCGAATTTTCAAGATTTCCACCCAGATTTTCAACATTGCCATTTTACCACACTTCCTTATGAGCAGTACAGCTGTCATTTTTCACATCCTGCCCAAAATGTGTTTCCGCCTATGTAACGCACAATGGGGGTAACAAAAAGGTCAAGCTGAAAATTTATTGTGCAAATACCAGCAATCGCACAGGGCATTAGGGTAAAGCACCATACGTGCCAAACACCACTGCAAATACCTGCAAGCGAACGTTCAGCATTGACAAATGCTTGTCTATCTTGGGCCAGTGGCTTGAATAGCATTACAAATACCTTGACACAAGCCTTTGGCAAGATTAGGTGGAGAGAGATAAAAGTACGGCTTAATGACAAAGTTAAAGACCCTCTCACCTTTTGTCAGACACCTTAATGCTTATTTTTTGATCATTTGTAATTAATGTTTTTATTCTCTATAATTGTTTTCCTATTTGTTTTGGTTAAATGTTATTGCTTATTTTTTTTTGCTGATTATTTATTGAATTTCAATACTATGCTATTTTGTAACAAAATGGAGTGGGACCTTATTGTAAATTAACCTTGGCACACTCAAGTTCATCCTTGTGCATATTCGGATATGAAGAACATTTTGCCATACCATACCACCTACAGAACCAAGCACTAACACATGGCAGCTTCTTTGTAATCTAGCCATGGAAGCCAAACACCAGATGCTGATGTTGTGGAGCCAGCCTGAGGTCTGCCAATACACAAGTGGGAAGTTGGAGTCACAAAGATGGCAGAATATCATAGGGCATCATTGAAAAGGAAGAATAAACTGAAGAATTTTGAAGAATCTTGGAAGCCTTGACTAGCATACATATCAGGTACCTCTCCCCCTGAACAGACATGAGGACAGGAATCAGCTTTTGTAAGAAGAAACAAAAGACCTGATTCTCAAATCTCCCAGCATGTCACAAAGTGCCCATTGTACCAAAAGATGCACCGGAGGCAATTCTCAAACATAGCCTGCATCACCTGCAGGCTGCATGCACCAAAAGGTGCTTGTGCCATCCATACAGCACAAAATGGGCTACAGTATGGTGCTAGGGGCTTGCAGCAGATGTTGGCCACCAAATCCCCTAAACTGGAATTCTCAAAACTCTTCTAGAGGGTAAATGTCTAAGAACCATTAGACCAGCCAGGGCTGGTCTATGGGTACTTAGTAATTTGCCCTCTAGGAGATTTGAGCAGTTTGCAGCAATGTGTGGTGGTCCCCCCACCCCACCCTGATTGCCAATTTAATAAAATAAGTCCCTGGTGATCTAGTGGACCGGCCCAATCCCTGATCTCCCATTATGAAAATTTAAAACATCCTTTGTGGTTCATCAGGCTCCCCAAGCCCCCAGTATATAATATTAAAACTTCCCTGGTGGTCTAGCAAACCCCGACCCCAGTAGGTCATGCCCAACCACCCCACTCCCCCATCCTGAACAAGTCAGTGACTGGCACAGTCCACCACTCACCATAACAGCCAGCCACTGACTGAGCTCTCAGTGAGTGCATAGTATATACAGTATCCACTCAGTGACTGACAGCCAACTGAGCTGTCAGTCAGTGAGCACATACTAAATACAAGAGGTGCTCATTGAGAGCTCAGTTGGCAGCAGGCCATTGTGGTAAGAGATAGGCTATGCCAGTTGAAGGTTCAGTTTCAGGATTGGGGAGTGAGGTGGTGGGGCACTTTCTGCTGACATGAGGAGTTGGGGGTCCAATAGACCATGAGGGATGTTTTAGGGTTATATAATGGGGCTCACAGCTTGGGCAGTCCACCAGACAACCAGGGACATCTTTACTTGTTATAATAGGGGCTCAGGGCTTAGGGGGCTCACTAGACTTACCAGGGAATTAATGCATTATTAATTGGACAGATCAGGGCAGGGGTGGGGCTGCTAGACCAGCAGGGAATATTTTGTGATATTGCTGCACTGTTTCCCATAGCTTGCTGCAAACTTACCAGATGCTTCAACCAGAAGCAGAGGCATCCTAGATTCCCTACAGTGGGCAGGTCTCAGGCAGCTAGTGCTTGATCCCACCAAGGACAGGGCAATTTAGGATCAAGTACTGACCAATGGGGACAGAGTCACATGAGTCTGGGTAGAATGACAACTGTGGTCCAGTGACCACCACATTGTGTGGTTAAGCATGGAGACATGGACTCAGTCAAGTCACACAAAAGCAAAGGTTTTAGATTTTAAGAGGGTGGACTTTGCTGAAATGGGGAGATGTTTCAGAGTAGCTCTGGAGAAGAGGGAAGTAAGGGGGGGTTGAAGAGAAGTGGGGCAATTAAAAAAAGCCATAGTGGAAGTGATGAACCAATGCAACAGACTGGTGTCCAAAGGGAAGAGATGGAGAAAGTCAGTATGTTTCTCGAAAGAGGTGGCAGACAAAGTAAGGGCTGAAAGGGTGAGTTTCAGGAAATATAAGGAGATCCAAAAGGATGAAGATAGGGAGATGAACCTAGAATGTCTAAGGGAAGTGGGGAAGGCTGTTAGGAGTGCAAAGGTGCAGACTGAGGAAGGATTAGTGCAGGTGGTGAAGAGAGGGGACAAGACATTCTATAGGTACATCAGCAAAAGAAGAAGAAAGGTCAGTGGGGATAGTAAGGCTCAAAGAGGATAAAGTAGAATGTAATGAGGGAGACCTAGACAAGACAGAAATAATGAACCAATACTTTAATTCAATATTCACTGAAGATGGGCAGGGTGAGGGACCACCACTGTGCAACAGATGCAAATGGTGGTGGTGGTGGTGAGGTGAACACCAGTCCATTTACAGTGGAGAAAGTCCTGGAGGAGCTCACAAAACTGATGGTGGACAAAGCAATGGAGCTAGATGGCATATACCTGAGGATATTAAGGGAGCTGCAAAGACAGCTATCAACACCTCTGACAGCCATGTTCAGAGAACCACTCAACACAGGAGTGATTTCAGGGAATTGGAAGAGGGCACATGTAGTTCCTCTACACAAAAGCAGTAGTAGGGAGGAAGTGAGGAACCATAGGATGGTCAGCCTCACCTCAGTAGTGGGTAAGATCATGGAGTAACTGCTTGGAGAAAGATTAGTGGCACACCAGGAATCCAGCAGTGGCCAGGATCCAAGGCAACACAGATTTGCAACAGGAAGGTTGTGTCAGACAAACCTGAAAGATTTTTTTGATTGGATAATGAAGGAAGCAGATTGGGGGGGGGCGGTGGACATCTCCTACCTCAATTTCAGCAAGGCCTTTGACACCGTTCCACATAAGAGGCTGGTTAACAAGATGGGTAGTCTGGGCATGGGGCACAAGGTGGTAAACTCAGTTAGAAACTAGCTAACAGACAGAAGGCAGAGGGTGGTTGTAAATTGGATCCAGTCTGGAAGAGGGGTGTGACCAGTGGGGTACTCAGGGATCAGTCCTTGGGCCAG
The DNA here is from genome assembly GCA_016271365.2 of Neoceratodus forsteri. Classification (NCBI taxonomy): domain Eukaryota; kingdom Metazoa; phylum Chordata; order Ceratodontiformes; family Ceratodontidae; genus Neoceratodus; species Neoceratodus forsteri. The sequence continues at coordinate 159,428,265 of CM028138.1, forward strand.
TCCTGTTCAATGTCTTCATTAGTAACATTGCAGAAGGCCTAGAGGGGAAGGTCTGCCTGTTTGCAGATGACACCAAGATCTGTAACAGGGTGAATACTGCAGATGTAGTTGAGAAAATAAGGAGGGACATGAGGAAGGTTGGAAAATGGTTGGAGGTGTGGCAGCTGAGGTTCAATTCAAAAGAAGTGCAAAATAATGCACCTGGGGTAAGGGAACCCTGGGGAAAGTTACAGAATGGGAGGGGGGGTGCTGACAATTACCAAGGAAGAAAGGAACCTGGAGATTGTCCTAAAGATGGGTAAGGAGGGCACAAAGGCTGCAGGGAGGGCCAATGGAATGCTGGGGTGCATAGGTAGAGGTATCACAACCAGAAGGAGGGAGGTGGTGATTCCATTGTATAAAACACTGATGGGGCCTCATCTAGAGTACTGTGTGCAATTCTGGATGATGCACCTTCGCAAGGACATTGACAGAGTAGAAGCAGTCCAGAAAAGAGCGACAAAGATGGTACAGGGCTTGCACCACAAAATGTATGAGCAGAGATTAAGAGAACTCAACATGTACTCACTGGAGCAGAGGAGGGATCAGGGGGACATGACAGAAACTTTTAAGTACCTAAAGGGCATAAACAAGGCATGGGGGGGCATCTTCCAGTATAGAAGGATTGCAGGAACAAGAGGGCATGATATTAAATTGGAGGGAGGCAAGTTAATGGGAATTGTGAGAAAGTTTTTCTTCATGGAGAGGGTGGTGGACACATGGAATAGTTTGCAACAGGAGATGGTAGGATCAAGCACAAGTGGAGGGATTTGAACATGCCTGGGACAGGCATTGGGGAACCTTAGAGGTGGGAAGTAGGGGGAAAAAGCCACTGACCAGATATGGTCAGAGGCTGCAAACAAGTATAGGGCTTATGGGCAGATTGGATGGGTCTAGCGGTCCTTATCTGCCAACAATTTCTATGTTTCTATGTGCCCTCTGTTTGGTACAGGGTTACAGTTGTTGCTAGCCACAGGATATTGCAGCTAGGACCTTACCCAACTGAGAATCATGTGCAGGGTCCCTGATACACTGGCAATCAGCACAAGCCGTGCAAAGGTGGCTTGCACTGACTTTTGAGAAGCAGGCATAGAGTCTATAGGCAAACAAAGACAATAGCTAGAATGGGATCAATAATTGTCAATAACCCACTCCCTCCCCTAATTTCTTTCCCTTTTTCTTTCTTTCTAATGATGGTACCTATTGATGGGACCCTCAGCTAAGAAAACAAGAACTAGCCAGAGCCGATAGGGCTGTGAAGAGCTACCAAATGACCAGTTAATTTCTTGCTGGTGCCATATAGTGCTGTTTAATCACAATCATCAAAGTGTGTGTATGTGTGCACTTGCGTGCAACCTGTCCTGCCCATAGGAATGAGATAACTAACAGCTGCAGTTGCACTGTTTGTAATGTGACACTGTACAGTACAAGTCACATTAAACTGTTCTTTCCATAAGCTGCTTTAGCATTTCTGATTGAGTTGCGTAAGTGTTGCTGGATTAAGTGAAAAGCCTTGCACAAACTGTTTCTTAAGAGTTACAACTCAGTTTTGCACTTCATTGTGAATGGGCATCATGTGCATGCCAACAGAGTAGCAACAATATTTTATAAACATTGCTCTTGCGCAGATTAAGTGTTGGGAAAACAATGCAGTATGAGTTGCCAGTGCATTGCCAACTGTAAAAAACAATGCAAAAAACTCATTGGTGGGACAGTTTAATGAGACTTGTACTGTAGCCTGACTTTCAGTTCAGAAAAGTCCACACAACGTATAATAAGTTAACTGCTAGGTTGCTGAAAGAAATAGAATAAATCTATTAGACTGAGCTGGACAGATGATAGAAACAGCAGTTTAAAAAGTTTTTTTTTTTTTGTTAATATCCTGAGAAGTTCTGAGGCACAGTGTGGTAGCATCCGCCCTCCCTTCAGATGCCTTTAACATAGAGCAGCAAATAGCAAAAATCAGATGGGGAGTGCATTATTTTGCAGCTGTGGAGGAATACCTCCAGATGTCCAAAAAGGGAGTTTGACGATCAGCAGTTTTAGAGCTACAATCTGATCTATCCTAAAAGGGTTGTAGGCTCCACCCACAGTCCTAAAATGAAGCTGCAAGTGGTAAGATATAGATTCCAATGTACGGTTAGTAACTGCTGAATTATATGCTACAATTCAATTACTTTGATGTTACAGTTATCAGTACAAAATTTCCTGTAGTTTTAAATTACATGTATATTTTTTTTACCCTGATGAGAAGGGCAAGACCTACACCTCTGGGAAACATGGTTATTCACCTACCACTATTTTTACATTATATGACTCCTGCCTTAATGGATGATCACTGCACAGGGAAGAGGAAAACAGTTTCTAGTATAGAGACTTGTATGTAACAATCTTAAGGTCATACTTAAAGAGGTTGTGGAGTCAAAAACAGTGGTGGAATTCAAGAATGCATAGGAGAGTCATAAGGCAATTCTAAGGGGTGGGGGTAGGAAGAAGTAGGCTGTTGGTTAACTAGGATCTGCAGCTTATCCATTAGGTAGGGAAAGGGGCAGATTAGGTGGACTAAGCGGTCCTTATCTGCCATCAAATTCTATGTTTCTGTACTGTATCATGTTCTCCCTCACTATGTGCTATATGAATTTGTGTACCTTGATTCTAAATGCATGTATCACTGTTCTCTAATGTTTAAAAAAGAAACAAATATTTGAAACAAAAAAAGAATTCTGTTTGACATAAAGTACAACTTGAATTTAAAATTAAAGTGTGGCACACTGTAGAAACAGAGAAAACTTTGTTTATAAAATGGGTTATGAAAATCAAGCAATTTGATTGGGAATTTATTTTGCATTAAGTAAGGAATAAGACACAATGAGGTGTGGTTTATGGCCTGCTAAGAGCACGCCCCAGGTGCGTAATGAGGCATGAGGCGCTTGCTCCAAGTGCCTTTAGCACCTAGGAAGTGCTTTTATCGAGCCATAAACCACACCTCAGAGTGTCTTATTCCACTTAAAAATGGACCACCTTGTAAAAAGATAAATTTAAAAAGCACATACAACTGTAAACAAAAAGAGTAAAAATATAGTCATATCAACAGCAAAAGACAAAAAGTAGTCCCTGTCATTGTATTGCACTGGTGATGTATAATTAATTGTCACTAGACGGCAGTGGTGTCTGTCTGCCCTTCCCCTCCAACATACACATAAACACTAAAAATGCTGCACAGTATGCTTTCTGTGCATTTTTATAATATTTCTTAGTTTGGCAGTGTTTTGTTCCCCATATTTTCTGATCACGTTTTTCTTGACATCATTTGAGCATGAGCCAACATATCTGCCTCCCACCATACCCCACACATACACATAATGCTGCACAATAATAGTTCTTGTTTTATGTTTATTTTAAATTGCCCAGCTAGCTCAGTTGGTAGGGCATGAGACACTTTATCTCAGGATTGTGGGTTAGTGCTCCATGTTGGGCACCCCTCTTTGAGGCAGTATAGCGAAGTGGTTTAAGGCTATGAGCTGCTAATCTGGAGACCTGGGTTTGAATCCCACAGCCCCCACTTGCATATACTGTGTGACCCTGAGCAAGTCACTTAACTTCCCTGTGCTCCCAGGTTGCACCTGTAAAAAAACTTTCAGCTTAGTGTGCCTCACCTGGTTAAACAACTGGAAAAAAATGACTTTTCTTACTATGCCAGTTTTTACTTTTTAGTGACAAGAGTGTGCATACATTTTCAATGGGATCAAGCAGCAGCAGCAGCAAGTGTGTCTCATACCGGGTGCTGTACTTGGCGGTTTGCTTTACTACTGCTTTCACAAACTTCAAGTGCTGTTGTATAAGTAATGTCTATTGGTCCATTTTGAAAGGAGATCAGTCTGCTTACTAGATAGTTATTCAAAAAGTTAAAACTGGATGTCAGTTTTTCGAATGGATAGCATCTGACTCACAAACTCTAGTACTGTGTTGTGATTTGAAAGTCGGGTTGTGGCGGCATGCTCAAGGCTATAGGATCGGGAGCAGACAACTGTATTCTGAAGCAGAGAGGTGACATTTTTATTTTTAAGTTAAGTGAAAGGCATACAAAAATGTTCTGGGCAGTGATTCTCTTATTGTGGTGCTGCTGTTTTGTGTAAAAGTTGACTGCAGTAATGGACATTGTGTTGCTTGGGGGAGGGGGGATGGACAGCCCAGTGTCAGCCACAGAGATTTATGATGAGAGCTGCACGATTTATCTTGTGGTGAGTCCTGACTGGCTGAAGATGCACCGGTTCACACAATATGCCCTGATAAGGACATGGCATCTTTCAGCCAATCAGGACACAGAAAACTCCTGACCCATTTTATAAAAGAAAATAATGCACTATACTTAACATGTACTAGCACCCGATTAATTACAGAATGTTAGGTAAAGATAGTCATACACTCCATAACAGAATATGTTTTCAAACATAGCCATTTTTTTCTCACTGATGGCATGTCCCTGCTATAAATTTCTATCTTTCCCGATGGTCCAAGAGAACAGTTTCAAGCAATCAAAACACAAAGAAAAATAAATAAAGATAGTATAAAAGTAAACCAAAAATTGATCTTGAACTAAGCTCCATCTGCCACTCACTGGCAACTCCATCCCACACTCAAACTGCTCACTCAATCAGCCAGAGCGAGACAGAGAGTGGTGGTTTTCTGCTTATCACAATGTTATTAAAATAAATCATTATGTATTATGTGCATTGTTCTCTCATAGCACAAGTGCACTCTGGAAGAAAATGCCAGTTTGAGCAGTCACACCAATTCTTGTGAATATTCTGCAACTGTACTTACTCTATTTAAATTTTGGCAGTTACCATTTTTGTTCCCAACCAAATTCCTGTAGCCCCAACCACTTTCAACTCCTGCCCACTTCCTCCATATATCAAACCACTCACTCACTCACTCACTCGCTCCCTCATTCACACATTGACAGCATTTACAAACAAGGTATGGTCAGATCTACAATTGCTTCTAATGCATTAATATGATATGAGATTTGTTCATTTCAAAGGTTTTACGAGGAAAGACGTACTGAGGCAGTAACAGCTTGTTTTCAGATGTGTCTGGGGAAGGGGAAAAGATAACAGATAACAAGATACAGAATATAAAGTTCATAGAAATGGAAAAAATGTAACAAAGGTAAAGAAGACAATTATGTCTAAGAATAAATTATGAAAAAGAAATTGCCAAGCACCAAGTTGTGGAACTGACCAAAGAACAAGAACAGGGCCCTGTGCACGAAGGTGCAGCATGGCTATGCATCACAGATCCTTGGTGCATAGCCACTCTACACCCATTGCGCCACCTGAGTGGGATGCTCTAAATGGGGCCTGCAGACCCTACACACCCAATCCCCTGGCCACGCAGACCACAACGCACCAGGGGTGGGTGGGTGGCGTGTCAGCACTGTGCGCCAAGCACAAAGGCACATAGTGTAACCGACGGGGGCATAGTGGTGTGGAGTACACACCGAGGGGGATCCTATCATAAACCACTTTGTGCCCCCATGGACATCACCCTCTGGTCATGGTGGGACCCTCCTATAGGCCCTCATGCTGCCCTGAGCCACTAGGCAGCTTGAGGGAGAATGGGGCAGCCGACTGGGTGAGCACCCATCTGATCACAACATGGGCCAATGTGGCAGATCTGATCCCTGGCTGTTAGGCTGTCCACCAGGTAATAGCAAGCCACACAACCTGCCCCCACCACCACCACACAGTGCTGCCTGTCCCTGGTAGTGGGACTGCACCCCCACCCCAGACACAGCCAGGCATCACTCGTTAATGTGGACACCATAGCCCCACCCCACCACACCATGCCCCATCCCCTGGTAATGCACAAGCCCCCATCCGCCCACCCACAGGTGCCCCATTCTCGTGGTGGTCAACATCCCCACCCCAGCACACACAGGTGACCTGTCAACCGTAGCATGGTGCCTGACCCCTGCACCCCACTGGTGTTCAGTGGCACCCCCAGCACTGACCAAAGTGCTCCCCAGTCCCTGTACCCGCATGTGTGTTTCTCTGGATGACCAATGACACAGCCCTCCTCACACCTCCTCATCCACCAGCCATCCAAATGATGCTGGGATTGCCCTGCCTATATCAATCAATCAATCTTTATTTTACCACAAGAAAACACAATTGAGAGGACTCATTTACAAGATGATCCTGGAGTACATGGATACACAGGGGAACATCACTACATACAAGGGGATCAGACAGTATCAACAACTGGTCTAAACATGGGAGGAAGAAGGATGTTACACAGCAACACAGTTATTAAGAACAATTTGAGTCATCTACCACATACTGTACAAACAGCCTGCTAGTTAAGTGCTAATAGGTGATATGAGACAACAGTAATCGACAAACAGATCAATTTAATAGCAACATGAGTCAAATAATAGAAGGGGAAGGAAGGCATAGTAGGAGCAGGCAGAAGGGGACAACACGAGAAGAGATGGGGGTGAGAGGGGGAAAGCTTGGAGAAATGAGACAGGAGGGTGAGAATTTGCTGTGGTGGGTCATGTGACTGAGTATTGTCAGTAGGTGATGCAGGAACTGTAGAAGGGTATGCAGATCAATATATGGGAAAAAGGCAAAGTTAGGAGAAGCAGGTACAGGTTTTCTTAAGGGAGTAACTCAGCAATATCTTAAAAGTGGGCCACCCAATTACATTTTTTTTTATGTATATTTTTCTCTCCTCTGGCACGGTCGGCATGTCATCCTGACCAACGCCCTGGCCTTGAACTCAAGATCAGGCCACCTCCTCAATCCCCCATGGATTACCCCCCCATGGCAGGGTGGAGAGGAGCTACCCACAGCTCAAAGTCGCCCAGGTGGATCCAGCTGAGGAGGCACCATTTGGATCAGGCTGCCCGACATGTGCCACCTTTTCTCCTCCATTTTTTGTTCCCTATGGAGTGCGGACATGCAATGATGTCTAGGCCCCCTTAGCAGCACCGCTCTAGCAGTGCTCCCAGTCATCACCAGGGGCTTCTACAGAGCAGTGGCTCCCTGGATCCCTCCTCAGGATAGGAGAGCAGTCCTCCAGATGTTCAATCCTATCCTTCCCCTGCCAACCCCTGGTGGCCCGGGCTTGTGTACAAATCCGGGTTGCCAGTGTGACACGAGGTGTGGCATCCAGCGCCTCAACCCTCAGTGCCACTGGGTTGGCCGATCCCATTTAAATGTAAGAGTTTTAGGACATTTTGAATGGTATTCTAAAGGGTAGGAAGGCCATGGCTTATGGGTGATTCACCATGTCAAGCTCTGATTCTAGGAATGTCAAGCAGGAGGTATGAGTATCTTCGGAGCAAATAAAGTCCCTCAGAAAAGGTAAAGAGATCTGTGACGTATTCAGGAAGTTTATTGGTAAGGGTTGTAAATGTCTAGAGGGTGACATTTTTTAGTCTCCTTGTTTTCACCAACTGCCACCCAATTTGAGCATAGAGTACACAGTGATGCATATTATAGGTGGCGTGGTGATGAACCAGATAGTCCTGTGGTATAGGGTACCACCTTGGCTAGGGAAGCCAATGGGCAATGACCATATATGAAGTCCGTGTAATCTATCAGCGAGAGGAAAGTAGTCTGCACCAGTCTTACTTTAGCATCTCGATTTAGAAGTTGTTTGATTCAATAGCAGATGCCTAGCCTTTTCTTAATTTTTTGGAGAGTTCTTCAAGGTGAACAGTAAAAGAAAGCTTATAGTCAAGTCAGAAGCTCAGGTATTTGAACTTGTCCACTGTTTCAAGTGGCTCCCCTTGCAGGGTCTGGATCTGGAGTTTGTGTACTGTAGGGGGAGGGGGGTAATTCACTGATAGGGCATGAGGGAAGAGAAGCATAGCTTTGGTCTTTTTGTATTGAGAAGCAGTTTCAAGTGAAGGAGGTTGTGCTAAAGAATATTGGAATCATGTTTAAGTCCATGCATACAAGTTCAAGGGAATGACTGGTAACAGAGCACAGTATCATCCGCTAAGAGGTGGACACTGACTGTGTTAAATCTGGAGTTAATATCATTGATGTAAATGGTGAAAAGTAGGGGCCCCAGTATCGAGCCTTGTGGATTTTTTGGAGGGGAGGTGGTGCCCTGGGATTTTACTTGCTGTTCAACAAGGTAGCAGTTGAAACATTTTATGAATGTGTCATCAAGCCAGATGTTGGGTAGCATGGCTAAGAGTAAGTCATGATCTACCATGTCAAATTCCTTACTCAGACCTAGGAATAAGGTGCAGACACTTTTTTTAGTGTCCAGTGAGACTTGCCAGTCATTTGCCATTTTGGTCAGTGCGGAGGTAGTACTATGATCCAGCCTAAAGCCAGATTGGAGTGGACTGAGAATATTGTGGGATTCAAGAAATTCTCTTAACTGAGTACTGACAACTTTCTCAAGGAGTTTTGATATGATTGGTAACAGGGATATGGGCCGATAGTTATTGAGGTCACAAGGTCACAGATTTGAAAAGTGAAGTTTGAAGTTTATTGTTCTAGGATCTTTGAACCAATGGCTCTTTTACAAAGGTTCCACGTCATCAGTGTACAAACAAACAAGACATGTTACATAGAATGGTCAGCAAATTATAAAGGTTTCAATAAGTCAGTATAATACAGTACATCCAAGGAATAAAAACAGAAACATTGGAGGAATGGTCAAAGGTGGGAAGGGTAGGAGGAGATATGGGAAGGGGAGCAGACTTAGAGTAGTTAGAGGTACTCAGATGCCTTTGTCAAGAAAGGAGCAGAGGAGGAGGATGAAAAACAGTAAAAACAGCCATGAGGGAAGAATCATTAGTCAAGGCAGTCACAGGAGCTAGAGGCTGAGAGGTGAGAGTAAAGCATAGATTTGAAAGCTCCTAGTGAAGTGGAGGATGTAATGGGTGAGCTCAGGGCACTGTACCAGCTGGGGGCACAATAGACAAAAGATCTTTGGCCCTGTGTGGTCTGGCATCTGGGGACCTGGAGAGGCTGGTGTTCCGATCTGGTATTCGGGCAAAGTAGGTCTTGGATACACGGCTGAGTAAGGCCAAAGATGGATTTTTTTGCCATCAAGGATGTGAGGTACCTTATGCGATTTGAGAGTTGCAACCATCCTGTTTCAGCATAGAGCTCACATGTATGAGTACATCTTTGCGCTACAGTGAGCAGCCGACAGGCCTTGTTTAGGGTGATTGTGATGCACCTTAGCGCGGTGGTAGTAGCAGAGCCATAGATAATTAATCCATAGTCTATGACTGAGATGACAGAGCTTTGGATGGCAATCCTCAGCACGGCTTGGATAGGGAATTGCCGGTTTCGGAACAGGATACCAATGCGCTGGTTCACCATTTTCGCTGTGTTAATAATGTAGTTCACAAAGGTAAGTCCTTGATCAAAATTGATACCAAGGTATCTAAATGTTGACACTTGCTCAAGGGTATTTCCAGAGTGTGTTTTGATAGTGAGTGGAATTTGTCTTTTTCTGTTTTGTGGACTAGAGAAAAGCACGGATTTTGTTTTTTTATGTGATTTAGGACCAGCTTGTGATCTAGGAACCACTTTTCAACATTGGAGAAAGCAAGTTGCAGGCTGTGGAGTAAGGGTTTCGGGTCCTTATGAGAGGAGAGAATCACGGCATCATCAGCATAAAGGATTATTTGTTCCGGGCAGGATTTGGGGAGAGAGTTTAGGAAAAGGCTGAAGAGGAGGGGGCCTAGGATTGACCCCTGTGGGACACCTGAGAGGACTGGTTTTGAGTCTGAGAGAACTTCTGAGATTTTTACTGATTGAGAGCATTGGGCCAGGTAACTTTTAACCCAGGCAACTGATCCTTCCGAGAGCCCAAGACTGTGTAGTTGTGAGGTAAGTAAGCCATGGTGAACAGTGTCAAACGCCTTTGTTAGGTCAATGAAAACAGCTCCGGCTTGATATCCTTTGTCCAAGGCAGTGTGAATTTCTCCTGAGAATTCCAGTAGGGCAGTCGACGTACTGTGACCTTTCCTAAATCCATGTTGCTGCAAGCAGAGTATGTTATACTTACTGTATGTAGGTAGTCTGAGAGTTGGTCAGCCACAATGCGTTCGAGGGCCTACGAGAGGGGTGGAAGTATATATATAGGCTGATAGTTTCCTGGTACTTTTGAACACTGGTGTGACTATAGCAGACTTCCATTTGCTGGGAAATTGACTTAGGCAGAGGGAGAGATTGAAAATTTTGGTGAGTGGGTGCACCACCTCTTCCAGGGTAAGGGACAGAATTTTAAGATCAATAGTATCACTGCTTGCTCTGGATTTAGAGATAGCCTTTTTTATATATTTATAGACTTCATGTGCCTTAACTATTTTGAGGTGGAAAAGTGGTTGGTCAGGTGAGGCAGTAGGAGATGTTGGTTTTGGTGAGTCCATGTCAGAGAAGAAGTCCGGTAGGACCCCACTGAGGTCAGTGAAGGTTTTATTTAAGGCCTTTGCCATGACCATTGGGTCTAGGGTAGTGGTTCCATTGACAGTCATTATAGTAGGAGAGGATTTTGACTGCTTACCCATGATATTTCTGATGTTGTCCCAGAATGATCTCCCGTCATCCCAGGAGTTTGCAAGGGCATTTTTGAAATAAGAGCTCTTCATTAGATGGATTTGTTTGGTACATTGGTTTCATGCCTGTTTATACTTCTGGATATCTGTTAAGGAGCCTGTGGCTCTGGCTATGACCCAGAGGTGGTCCCGAGTTTTGAGTTACGCCAGTAGTTTGGCCGTAAGTCAGGGATTTGAGAGCGCTTTTATTTTTCGCTTTTTAACTGGTGCGTAGGTGTCGCAGGCAGTATTGAAAGTTGTGATAAAATAATCTAGGGCTGCGTTGACGTCTAGAGTATTGTATAATGGGGACCAGTCTTGCTGTAAAAGACAGGTCTTGAGCTTAGTAAAGGTTTCCATGAGGTAGCACTCTCTGCTTGAGAAGGTTTTGGAGGTGGTTTGGAACTTGTTTGTCCAGGTACAGATCACAGGGGAGTGGTCACTGAGAGAGTCTGGGAGAACAACTGTGTTTTTTATGCGGGCTGGGTGGCTAGCAAGGATCCAGTCAATGAGAGTGCAAGTTCCAGTTTTGTAGTTTTTTCTAGTGGGGGAGCTCACCATCTGCGTTAGGTTAGCTGCACAGATGGCATCCTTGAGGGACCCAACGTCTGATGTGAGCCAATTTATATTAAAGTCACCAAGGAGAAGGAGCTCGGTGTCAAGTGGTTGCGATCTTACAAATTCAAGAACAGTCTGGAGGCCGGACTCTGGATCTTTAGGAGGGATATAGACAGCGGCCAGAGTAAGCACTTTATTTCGGGCACCAAGTAGTAGCTTGACAGGGAGCAATTGCACTGAGGAGTTTGTGGTGGAAAAGCAGACAGGGTGACTAGAGAGGTTGTCCTTAATGTTAATAGCACAACCCCAACCCTGTTTATTAGTCCTGTCCAGTCTGAAAATATTGTAGCCTTGAAATGAGATGGCATTTTCTGGAGTGCTTGGTGTCAACCAGGTTTCCACAATGGCTAGTATGTCGGGATTGTGTTGACTGGCAAAGACTTGAAGGGATGCCAGTTTTGGAAGGAGGCTACAGATATTTAAGGTGGCAATGGTGAGACCCCCCTCCGTTTTTGCAAGATTTGTTTCCTGGTAGAAATGGCCAGGGTTTGGATGGACACTTCCTGACATCAGAAGGAGGAGAAGCAGGAGTTTAAGGGATATCTGCTGCAGCTCATAGTGTGACATGAAACACCTCTGTTGCCTGTTAGTTTGAGTACAGCATAGTCATTTAGGGTCCCAGCATAGGGTAATGGCTAGGAACAGGTGTCGATTTGTCAACTTTCCAGTGGCGTGAGCTGTTATTTGCACCCAGTTCTTTGTGGGAGGGTGCCACAAGTGAGGGTAGGGAGGATTTGCCATGGTGCCAGGCTGCTGGTATTGAGCTTGAATGGTTAGTGTGAGAGGTGGAGAGGGGTAGGAGGAATTAGGAAGATGGCACAGTGGAGGAAAGAGGAGAGGCTAGAAGATTCTTGAGGAGGTTGCTAGGAGAGGCATATCAGGAAACAGAGCTGTAATATGCTAGAAGTAGTGTGAGGCAAGAGCAGAAGAAGAGATAGGAGAAAATTTAGAATCAGGGGCTAGTGAAGCATGCTTAGTGCAATAGGGAAAGCTTGCAGGGCAATGTAGGAGGAGGGGGAGTGTTTTAACTGAAGGACAGGATGGGAGGCAGAATAAGGGGTGGGTCCTTAGTGCGTGGGCAGAGCGAAGAGACAGTTTAATAAAGGTTGGGAGGGCGGGCGTAAAAATTCGGCACTGAGCAGTGCAAGTGAATGGGCGCCGAGCCCAGCAAAGCACAAATTCAGCAGCACCAATCGGAAGGCAGTGGCTGGAACCGGTAGCCAATGAGCGTGCAGCTCGGAGCACGGTCGACCAATAGCAGCCGATCACAGCTTCCCCAGCCCAGTAGATGTCCTTACCCAGCTTGTGGAGGGATTTTAGCGGTGGCTGGTGGAGGCATCAGGGGTCCCTGAACCATGCCTACAAGGCACATGGCTGGCCTGTCCTGGCTTTAAATCTGGAGTAAAAGGAGAGAGGCAGGGTGAGTAGGCAGTTTAAGTCAGTGTGAATAAAGAACAAAACAAAAGGCTGTGACACAGAAATCACTATTGCATGGGGGAACAGCGCAGGAGAGGGCAGCGAGATGTGAAGGCGACAGGAGTTTGGAAAGAAAAATATAAAGAAAAGGAGTAGCCTAGGAAATAGCGGGGGATGGGGGTAGCAGCCAGAAAACGATCAGGTAAAATCAATGGCTCTGGCCAAAGTGGAATAGTGTGCACTGTTTTCCATTGCTGTTGGAGAGCACCTTGGGAGAGGGACAGGTTAAATAAGTAAGTGATGGAAGTGGCAAATAGGCGGTAGCCTAACTTTAAAAAGTAGGGTTCAATTTGGTCTGCTCTGGCAGTTTTTTGGTGTCCAGGTCAAGTAGGAGGTCTTTGACCTGCTTGAATGAGACTGGGCTTAAGGAAAATTTATTAGGACACCTAGCAGCTGAGGACAGGGAAGTGGGAGCTGAGCCATCTAGTTGGGTGAGCAGTTTACATGCGGGGGAGGTGTCAAAAGCTAACCCAGTGGTAGCAACGTGGTTGTTTAGCTGGTCTAGAATATCCTGTTAGTTAGTAAGGGTGTGGTTGTTGTAAACCATTTGGTAGGTAGGGATGAAGCATGGCTATGATCTGCCAGAACTTGGCAGCGTTGTTTTTAGAGGAATCCAGGGCTGATTGAATGTAGTTGGCTTTTGCAGTCTTATAAATTTGGTACAGTAGTTTCTGGATGCCCTAAAGGATGCCCAGTCAGCTGGCAGTTTAGTTTTGCTTGCCTTCTTCCAATGAGCATCTCTGGTGTGGATCGCCAACTTAAGGGAAGGGGTGAAACATCGACAGGATCTTTTACTGGTTCTGCGTTTAACTAGGGGGGCATTCCTGTCAATAACCACCAGGACAAGGTTCTGAACTAGAATGCAGGCCTCGGACATAGACTGAGTGAGGTAGAAGTCTTGCCATCTAATTGGGGCTAAGTCTGATAAGAAGACTGCAGGATTAAATTTGTGGAAACTCCTTTTAAATGTGAATTTGGGGAGGGGTAGACTTAGAAGCAGTCCTTACGCATGCTACAGCCCTATGGCCACTTATATCATTGTGAAAGACCCCGGTGTATGCAAATTTGTGTGGCTTATTGACTGGGATTAAGTCTAAGAGGGAGATGTTGGCTGGATTTTTTGCATTGGGTCTAGTGGGCTCTTGGATAAGTTGTGAGAGGTCATAGGTATCACAGAGGCCCGTGAGAGGTTTGGAACATGGAGACAGCCAATCGAGGTTAAGGTCCCCCAGAATGACCACCTCAGAGTTGTATGCCTCCAGCAGTTTGTGCGGGTAAGATGATATCTCAGGACCCTCTGAAAGAGGTCTATAGCAGCCTGTGATAAGAATAGACTCCTCCGAGGGCAAGGACAAATTTGGAGTCAAGCTTTTGAATTATTTTGGCACTGAGAAGGAGTCGGTGATTGAGACCAATAATTTGTCCAGTACATAAATAGCACCCCCCTCCACCTCTGCTGCATCTATCAGTTCTAAAAATATTGTAGGAGGGAATATTAATAGCATGATCTGGCACAGAGCTTTTTAGCCAGGATCCCGAAAACACTAGAATGTCGGATTGGGTGTGGTAGGCTCAAGCCTGGATGAGGTCATGTTTTTTCAGAATGCTTCAGTCAATGATATTTAGGAAGTTTAGTCCTTTTAGTAAGGAAGGGCTGAGATCTGCAGGGGAAATAAAATTTAGGGTACCATTTATGAGAACAGTGAGGGGCCAACATTGTTATGTATATGAGGGTCCGAAATTGTGGAACTCATTGCCAGGGCATCTAAGGTTATGCACAAATAAAACATCTTGGAATGCAATAAAATCATGGCTTGTAAAGGAAACAGTGTCAGTAACAATTTGTTGTATTTGAGGTATTTGCACATATCGTATATTGTTGTAACTTTTTTTTAATCTTTTTCTGTCCATGTATGTACTGTGTTGCATGTATGTATGTATAATGTATGTATTGTATTTTCTTAGAATTAAACTGATATTTTTGTACAGCAGGACCCCATTGTAAATTAGCTGATGCTAAATTGGGTTTTATCCTGTTTCTGATATCAGAAATAAACTTTTTACAACTACTACTTTAGTTGCAGGAGGTTGGAGGCTGCAGCAATTGACTGGGGGGACAGGGTTTAATTCAATATTTCCAGAGCAAAGCAGCTGTAGAAGAAGAAGCTTCTTGAGGACACTGAAAATGACTTTAAGGACTAGGATCCACCCCTCTAATAGATACACTACATGTAGATATATAAGAGGAACAATCCCAGCATCATTTGGACGGCCAGCTGCCGAGGAGGTGTGAGGAGGACAGTACCGCTGGTCATCCGAGGTTACACACATGTAGGTATTGGACTGGTGAGTCCTTTTGTCAGTGCCAGGGGAGCCCCTGAATACCAATGGGGTGAGGGTACTGAGCTGGGTACCAGACTTTTGACAGATCACCAGTGTGTGTGGGAGTTGGGGGATGTTGACCACTGCAGGAACAGGGCACCTGTGGGGGGGGGGCTTGTGCATCAACTGAGGGATTGGGGCATGGTGCAGTGAAGGCAGGGGCTATGGTGGCACATTACCAAGATGGTGTCCGGTTGTGTCCGGGGCAGGGAACACATGTTGGGGGGGCCTGTCCACTATAGGGCCGGCTATGCCCTATGTGTGTGTGGGAGGTTGCATACCAGGTATCGGCAGTGTTGGGGCATACAGCTGAGGTGGGAGGGCAGGCATACTGAACTGGGGCAGGTGTGCTGCTGGTGGGGTACCTCTTTGAGCCGGGCAAGCCTACCCATTGTGGTGGGTCCTGTGCTGAGCATACCACAGGCCGATGGGGCATGTCTGCGTGGGTCTGTGTGCATGCAGGTGCTATTTACACACCCAGACCCATGCTAGGGTGCGCTGGTGATCCACTCTGGGGCAAAGGCTGGACATCACACTGGATGCCTGACGGGGTCCATGCCCCCATCCCCAGCCACCCTGTGGAGTAATGCGCACTGGAGGGTGGGGCCATGGATAGGTGGCAGTCGTTGATGCATACAGCTGTTGCAAACCTGTCTGCAGATGCAGAGCTATGCAGGTGGGATATGCACCTTGGGCACATAATTCCCACCCATTGGTGCATAGAGATGATAGATAGCAACTTATGAAAATAAAACCTAAGGGAATGACTGATGCAAGGGAAGAGATATGGAATTAATGTGTGACTTAGTTGTATTACTGTGATGTAAAATCTTTGGCTGGTCAGGCTGCCTTTTCTTTCTGCTTTCCTAAACTTTAAAACTCTTTCCCCTAACCATTTATTCCACCTCTTCTAAATGCTCTCTCTGCTCTCTCTCTCTCTCTCTGCTCCATGACCACACTGCTACCTCCTGTGCCTGTCCTTGAGTCATATCCCTTCCATGCTCCTCAGTTTGCCATCTTCTGTCTTTCTCCACCTCCTTGCCCCTTCACCCACCTCACCAACGCTTCTCCCTCTCTTCTTTCTCCCTCACTTGTCTGCACTTTCCCTTATTCTCCCAACATATGTGCTCCTCAATTCAGTGCCCTATCCCCTGGTGCCCTCACCATTGAAAAGTACTATTGCTTGTACCCATGGAACAGATTCCCTACTGGGTCCTTGTAAAATCTTTGCCTATAGTTTTACCTGTGTGATACCCTCATTTGTGTTAATTTTGTACTGTCTATTTTATATTGTATAGTTCTGCTTAAAGTTGAACCAGCATAACATTCTGTGGTGATTTGCATATGCAGCCCATGATGCTTTGCATTGTGTGGGCATGTGTGATTTTGTATTCTATTTTATATCTCTGCATGATATTTTATAGTATAAATTATTGTTCCATTTTTCTTGTGCCTCTCTTCCCCTAGGATGCATCTGGCAATTAGCTATTTTTCAGCTCAGTATATATATTTCCTGGTGAAACTTTTGAAATAAATATATAAATTTATAAAAAAGTAATGTACAAGTCCCACATTTACACCACAGTAGTCGGAAAAAACAAAACCAGAAACATCAAGGTAATGCAGTGAAAAGTGTTTTTGGTTCTGGACATACACCCCCCTTAAAAATGCACACTACACACACACACACACACACACACACATGTACATACACATGTACACACACACACACTTAGCTGTTACAACAGCTGTGCACACACATAAGGTGTGAGTGTCATTAGTAGGATAGAGCATCTACAATATTTCATTTTCAGTGGGGTCCTGCTTTTACACGTTTTCCATTGTATTAAGTAGACTTAGCACAGGTAAAATGCAGATTCAAATTTTTACTGGGGTCCTGCTTTTATACATTTTTACAAAGTAGTTACCCATGATAGGTCAGTTAACCTGCAGTATATATACATTTTCCGTGAGGTCCTGACTGTACCTATTGTAACACTAACAGGCAGTGGTTAAATGGCAAGTATTATGGAGGAGGAACTGTAATCTCTATATTTGTAGGAGGTGGAACTACTATTCAGTGGAGAAAGGTGCCATAGGAGGTGGAACCGAATTCCAGTGAGTTCCTGCCAATTTAACCCCTGTTACCAGGTCTGGGATGTCCTAAACGAGTAGGCTCCATCACAGCCTATATGTTTTCAGTGACCAGATACTGTATCTCACTTTGGCCAGCAAGAGAATGTGAATTGTGCCGAGTGCATGTTTTAGTGTCTCATTTTTGCTTTTGGGGGCAATGTTCCAATGGTGCAGGGTCATAATAACGCAAGCAAACACCGCACAGCAATAAATGCTGCAAGTAAAACTGAGGCTTTGCCCACAGCATCTGGTAAAACAGCGCCCAACAGCAAGAGCACATCCCCATAGAAAACTATGGGAGTTCTGTATTTTTGCGGGGAGTGGACCTCGCCCACAGCACCCCTCCATACCCTGGACTTATATTAATCATCGTGGACTTCGATGATGGAGAGAAAATCAGGACGGGGAAAAGCTTTTTTTTTTTTTTTTAAACAGTTGCAACAGGAGACCGAATCAGAATTGAACCACTATCCTAAGTCTCCTGCTGCGTGGTGTGCTGGTACTCTAGCCACTCCACACAGAAGCTGCTCAGCCAGGCTTCCCAGCACATGGCTCCTTGATATTTACTTGTTTTAGCATACAGCAACAGGGGTAGCGGTAATTCCCTACCGCTATTGTACCCCGCTTGATCTAAATCCTTTTGCACTTTGTACAGTGCGGTTGTTGCAGTGCTCTTTCTGGTGCACTTTTTTGACCCGGGAGGTATTCAAACATGCTTGGGGCACTCACACTTTGCTCCAGACATGTTTGAGTATAGCAGATTTAGTGAACTGTGCTAATTTTCAGTAATTGACCAGCAAGGGAATGTGAATTGTGCTGAGTGCACGTTTAGTGCCTCATTTTTCTTTGGGGGACTATATTCAAACATGCTTGGGGCACTTGCAGTTTGCTCCAAACTTGTCTGAGTATAGCAAATGTAGTGATCTGTACTAATTTGCATTAATTTGCCAGGAGGGGGATGTGAATTGTGCTGAGTGCATGTTTTAGTACCTCATTTTTGCTTTGGTGGGGTTATATTCAAACATACCTGCAGCACTCAGACTTTACTCCAAACATGTTTGAATATAACAAATTTAGTGAACTGTGGTAATTTACATTAAGTAAAGGGACTTTGCAAGGTGCACCCTGATACCTTTTAATATGAGGACATTATTCTGTGTAGTTCTGGCTTCCAGTTCTAGGTTTATCTACCTATTTCTGTTCCAAGCTTTTAGCCGACTACCAGTCCAGCAACCCGGGTTCAAGAACAGACCTGGATCACTTGGGCACGGGTCTGGCAGGGAGAAAACACATCTGTAGGACAGAGAGAGGACCCAAGGGGGCAGCACCGTGGGACAGCATGGGTAGGGCCCCCCACCTGGATGCCTGAGGTGTCTCCTTGAAGGCCAAGTACACACATGTCTGGGCCTAATGGGTGAAAAGTAGGAGGAAAAACCCTTCCTCTGTAGAACACTGATGATCTGCCCCCTGGGAGACCCACACTGATGGTTAGGTACCTCTAATCCAAGGTCTTGTGACAGGACCACCAGAAAAGGTACACCCCAGAGAAGGTAGGTCACAGGGCTGGGAAGACTGGCTCAGATGGAGGCAAGTCAGGGTGCTGAAGGAGATAAACAACTTTGTCACATGGACACAATAAGACAACATGCCACTCATCACAGTTGTATACTGTGTGATGGTGAAGGGTAAGGGGCTGACTGCATGGAGCAGCAATGATGAGAAGCAATGCATGAAAACAGTGGGGCAACATGTTACCCATCAAGGTGGTGTACTGTGTGCTGGTGAAAGGTGAGAGACTGCATGCACTGTGGAGTGATGCTCAGAAGCACTGTACGAACACAGTAAGAGACTGCTTGCATAGAGGAGGGATACAGATAAGAAATGAATGAACACAGTGGGAAGACATGCCACCCATCATGGTGGTGTAATGCACACTGGTGAATGGGTAGGGTCTCCCCGCTGTAAGGAATGATGCTCAGAAGCACTGCATGAACACAGTGGAGTGACATTGCACCAATTATGGTTGTGTTCTGTGTGCTGGTGAATGGTGAGGGACTGCCTGCACTGTGTAAGGGTGCTCAGAAGCACTGTATGAACACTCTGGTGTGACAAAGGCACACATCACAGTGGTGTACTGCTTGTTGGTGAAAGATGAAGAAATGCTCACACAAGGTAGTTGTAATGCTCCAAAGATGGGGAATCCCAGAAAATTAACTTCAATAAAAAGATTAGGGGTTTGCAGGAACCCAGGGTGCCTGCCTTAGGTACAGTCTGCAGGGTATTTAGGTAAAAAGGGGACCCCTCAGTAGTTGTTTCCCCTTTCTATACACTATAAACCACTGTAAATAATAGAAAAAGTGCCCTGAGCACTTAAAAATGGTCAAAAGACAGAATTCAGTGCAGCTGCATTAACATTGGCTTGGATGGAATGCTGTGCTGAGCTGCTCATGCACAACATTCCAATCCAGAACTAGAGTGTTTAGTTTCAAAAAGTTTTTAACAGTTTTTTTAGAGTTCCTGCTGGCTGTGGAGAAGAGAGGACGCAGATGGTTAAGGGGAACTGGTAAAGAGCTTACCTGGTGGTTGAAGCTGTTCCCCGAGGGCCAGTCGTGTGCCTGCTCTGGCTCCAGCCCGTGAAGATCCCCCAAGAGCTCCATTTCAGTCCGCGGTGCCATCAGAGCACCAGAAGAAAGTAAATCAGCCATTTTCCGTGGTTTGGGTTGTGTAGCCCCATCGTTTTATTATTTTAGCACCCCCCCAAGTATTTCTAAGTTTATTCCGGTCCCCCGTCGGCAGCCCTGCCAGCTGCATCGTGCCGCTCATCCTGTCTGCCTTCTGAGGCCACCTGATCATCCCCCCAGCTGCCTGTAGCACTCCCTTCCACTGCCAGCAAACCTCCCGCCTCCCAGAGACCACAGCGACCTCCTTCCAGCTCGTCGGAGCAGTGAGTCGGCAGCAGCACTTGAAGCCTGCTGACCGCCCATTACAGGACAGACTGCATTTTTATTTGAAAAGTGTAGTAGGTACAAAGAGAGGCGGCCGAGTGCCACAGGGGCATTGGGTCGATAGGACCCTTGATTTTAATATGCAGAGGGAAGGCGGGGTTTAGCGACGCCCACAGGAGGGGCCAGCAAAGCAGTTCAGTATATCGGCCTATAAATATTCATGAAGGGGATGGGATTAAGGGCGGTGACTCAGGACTGAGTGACAGAAGGCTCCGAGAGCCTAAATATTTAAAGGGGCAATTCAGTTAAAAGGGCAATCTAGGCCCACAGTATAAGGAGGGTTACTAGGCCCAATATAAAGAAGGGCACCAGGCACATTGAAATAAGGGCTACCAGGCCCAAAGTAAAGTAGGGCTATCAGGCCCACAGGTAAAAAAGGGTACTAAGCCCGATTATTTAAAGGGGTGATTCAGGCCCATTGTAAAGCAGGGCTTCCAGGCCCACAGTAAAGAAGGCACTAGGCCCTGTGTTTTGAAGGCACCAGGCCCACAGTAGAAAAGGGCACTAGGCCCACTGTATTTAGGGCATCAGGCCCGAGGTAAATGTAAGGCATTAGGCCCGAGGTAAAGCAGGATTCAAGGGCAGCCCCGGCCTAGTGTAATAGGGCAACCCAGCCTAGTGGTAGTGAGGGCAGCCCCGGCCTAGTGGATTAGGGCAACCCAGCCTAGTGGTAGTAAGGGCAGCCCCGGCCTAGTGGATTAGAGTAAGCCAGTCTAGTGATACTAAGGGCAGCCCCAGCCTAGTGTAGTACGGCAAGCCAGCCTAGTGGTACTAAGGGTATCCCCGGCCTAGCAGATTAGGGGAATCCACCCTAGCAGTTAGTAGGGCATATAGGCTCCATAGTGAACAAGGCGTTCAGGCCTTTAGTGTTCCGGGCAATCAACCTAAGGCAAGTGGTACCCTCAGTATAGGGGTTAGGGCATCCTTAGCAAAACATTCAGGGGTTGCCAGATCCTATTCAAGAGGACCCTACATTTAGGAAAAGGGGTCCATCCAAGAGTGCTCAGTTCGCAAATACTGTGAAGCTGCTGTAACCTTTGTACTGTTTACACAATTGCTATTGATGAAGTACTTGAAAGACTGTGAACTTGCTAAGAAGCACCAAGACTGTGTTGTATTGGATTGTGGTTATTTACCCCTGGTTTTCTGAACCATTACCCCTTGTTATCTGAACCATTGCACCTGGTTATCTGAACTATTGCCCTAAGCATCAGAACTATTGCTCTAACTATCCAAACTATTGCCCCTGGTTATCCAAACTATTGCTCTAAGTACCCGAACTATTGTTCAAAGCATTTGAACTATTGCTCCAAGCACTTGAACAATTGCCCCACCTGTAGTAATTGCCCAGAAATTTATAGTTTGCCTTTCCTGGGCAAATCATTGGATTATTCCACAGTCCCCTTGGCAGTGTAGGAAGGTGCATCTTCAGCTATATTGTTACTACTGTATGGGGACAGTCTCAATCTTCCACCACACTGCAGTCCCATAGTGTGGTCCGTAATACTCCACACTCAGAATCAGTCTCTACCCAGAAGAGGACGTCTTCTCAGCATTCTTCACTCAAGTGGGATTGTCCATCGGCTCATTTCTTCCACCTGTGTCGTCCGCCGAAGTCGAGTCCATCGCCAGTCATACAAGTCGTACCTGCCGTTTCTTGTTTTCTCAGCTCGAAGGTACGTTCGCCGAAGCGCATCACGACAGCCGTGCCAGTGTCGTTTCATATGGTTCCTGTTCCAGATGTACCAAAGTTGGTCACCCTTCTCAGAAGAGTGTGCTCATCCTGGAGAACCTGGTCTGCGCCCCTGGTCGTTCGCCGAAAATCGAGTCCGTCGAAGCCCAGTACGGGACGCGTCCGCTGTTGCTTTGTTTTTTTCTAGTTTCTGATGCCAAGATTGCAGAATCAACCATCATCTCTTCAGATTCTTCTGGTTCCTGGTCCTGTCAGAGATTGTTCAGAGTTTAGCTGGCCCTTGGAGTGTTGCAGCATCCTTCAGGTCGTGGTAGTCCTCCATTGGATTCGTCGCCATGCAGATCCTGATTTCTCATCGTCCTTGGCAACCCTAGAAGTGGGTTTTGGCCGAGGAACCCTTTGTTTTCAGCTGGGAATCCAACAGCCCATCAGTGGGTTATTTCAGGTATCAGTTGCTCTGGTTCTTTATTCTGGCAGCCTCGGAGAGAGTGGGTTTTGCCGAAGAATCATATGGTCTGTTTAACAAACCTCTCACCACCCAGTGGCCTTGACAAGGTCCCTGCTAAGAATTACATTAGCATCTATTGTTTCATTTGTTTTCCCTTCGTAGCTACCATTGCAGACTGATGGTGTACATGAAGACGCCAGATCTCTGGACTCTTGTAACATCTGGACTTTGGTGGAAGTGTGTAGTGATAGTTGACCCTAATACTGTTCTGAATAGTGCATGTCATCTGATCTTCACCTAAGCTTATTGAATTGTAGAATAATAATAGAGAATGGCAGTAGGCCTCCGCATCTATTCTACTCTTGTTGTAATCATTTTAGCAGTCATAGATAAAGTGCCTGTCTTGTTTATCACCCTATTGTTTGGGTGACTTTTCCTTTCTCTTGTGATTATGTATCCTCACCCTCTGGTACAAAATAAACACCCTATGGGCACTGAATCTCTGGGTCAACTCGTGCCTCTCCTTGTCTGGGTAATGGTTATCTTATCCACAATAATTCGGACCTCATCTCTTTTCACCACCTTTAGAGCAGAGTACCCCAGAGCACCGCTCTAGACCATCCCGGAGCTCAACATAGTAATGTCAGAAGCACTGCATTAACACAGTGGGATGACATGGCACCCATTAAGGTGATGTACTCTGCTGGTGAAAGGTGAGAGACTGCCTGCACTGTGGAGTGATGCTCAGAAGTACTGTATGAACACAGTGGGTTGATATGTTAACAATTTCATTAGTGTACTGTGTGCTGGTGACAGGTAAGGGATTGCCTGTACTGGGGAGCACTACTCAGAAGCAATGCATAAACACAGAGGGGCAGCTTGGCACCCATAAGAGTTGCATACTGTATGCTGGTGATAAGTAAGGGACTGCCTGCACTGTGGAGTGATGCTCAGAAGTACAGCATTAACACAATGTGGTGAGATGACACCCATCATGGTGGTGGTATACTGCATGCTGGTGAAAGGTGAGGGACTGTCTGAACAGGGGAGAGATGCTTGGAAGCACAGCTTGAACACAGTGGGGTGACCTGGCACCCATCAAGGCAGTGTTACACGAGGTCCCTACACCCTAATTGATACCCTCAGAGGTACACCGTAGACAGCTAATGCTTATGCATAGGTTACACTAATACCTAGGGCTAAGGGCATCTACCATACAAGAGTAGATGTCAGGATATGAATGCATATTGTTGTAATCCACTTTGCTTGCTAATGCACAAATATTATACCATGTATTTTCTGTCTATTTCTTACTTGTCAGATACCAAGTCACCTGTCCTTGAAGTAATGATAATATGTAATGCAACATTGCCATCCTTTGGTGATGTGCACCACTACCCTTGGTTATGTAAGACTCTGTATAAGAACTTCTTTGTTCTAAAACTGATGACTTTACAGAATTACATAATGTTATCTTGGACTGTGGAGCCACCTCTAATTTAGCCAATAGGGCTCATCTGTAACTAGAAATGTTTCTATCTTTTAGTAACCATAGTAATTATCATAGGTATATAATGTAATGCACAGGCTTTACACCTCGGAGACCCGAGAGATCCCAAGAGACTACAGAGAAACCTTGAGGTGTAGGGAATGCTTAGCACTGGCTCCCAGTTCGTATTGATAAGAACTGCTTAGGGCAACTGTGATTTATCCCTTTTGTAGTAATAAACTTGTTTATTACTCAAATGCAACTTGTTTGTGATTACTTGCATTCCCAATATCGTCAAGAATCTGAAAGTGAGGTTTAGACCTCTCAACAAATTGGCGACCGTGTGCAGGCGATATTTGGTGTTTGTAAGTCTTCACTTGTTGCTGCAACTTTTACCTTCCCCACGGGGACTGTAGGTGTACATTCCCTTATCACATCTCCAATTTTTGTCACCAGTTTGTAGTCACTTGCAAAGTCTGGCTGACTTTTTGGGTGTGGTCGATGCTGTCTCGACCCACTCCGTAGCAGCTTTGAATTGCAAGCCTGCAACTTATACAGTAGCCCGGCTGTGTTTAAAGTACTCGTGTTGTGGATCGATACACAACACGCTGTCTTTTTCACAGTTTGAATTTTCGTTCCCTCCCACACAATGGCCACAGTATCAGATATCTGCTCAGAACTGAGACTCGATGTCTCTAACTTCCTTACCTCCCATGGAGGATGGGCTGACTTTGCGTGGGACACAAGTCAATCTGACAACCCTGTACTGGGGATTTCAACCCAGTATGCAGAGATGCGACAGTCAACCAATAAGCGGCATGCTAAAGGGTTGATGGTCACTGCTCTGTACGCTGCTTTGGAAGCCTCCGAAGCGAGGTTTTGAACCCTTGATCTACAGATCGCATCTCTTAAGCAAGAGATGGGTTTACAGGAAACTGAATGTATTAGACTGCAGCAGAACTTGGAGTCTGAGCTCCAAACTCTGCGAAATGAAAAGGATTCACTATTGCATCATTCAGCACAGGCTGGTGAACAAGAAATGTGTAATTTGAAGCAGGAGTGTGAAAGTTTGAGACAGGATAAGAGTCAGGTTGTGCAAATGAATGATTTGTTGAGTGCTGCGAATGCACAGTTGAGTGATGAAATGGGTGAGCTTCAGGACGAGATCAACCAGGTACGTAATGATTTAGAAATAGCCTATAGGGACAATCGTGAATTGAGCGCTGTGTACCGTGTTTTGCAAAAGCAGAAGCAGGATCAGGTTGATATGGATGTTGCAAGTGTGAATCATGATGAATGTAGAGCTAAGATGGCAACACTGCGCCATCAGCGAGAGGTTTGGCTGGCCATGTTAAGGCAATGGGAGGCGTAGCCCCTGCCTTTCACTCGTCATCAGAAGGGAAGTTATCTGATGATGACATCTCGCAGTACAACGCCCAGTCACGCCCCTACTATGGCCCAGAATCCCCACCCAGCCATCCACAGCATGGCGGTTCCCCGCCCCAACTCCCCAGGTCACACGTCGACGATGTCATGACACTCATCATGGGAAATGCCAACATGGCAGCACCCATGATGGGGGGGGAACAGGCCCAAGCCTGGTCCCGATGGCACCTCTGGTAGCCATTATTAGTGTGGAAGACAGGCAAGAAATAGAAACCATGATTGATAGAGCATTAGGTAATGTTCCTCTTCCTGAAAGGAGTATGAAAACTATTAAAAGTCAGATACGACAGATTTTCCAAGAAGCTGGCACTCAGGAAGGTGTTTTCCGCACTACAGCTGAAGCTGCAGCTCGCGCAGCCTTGGATGGTGCCCGAGAAGCGTTACCTTTGCCTGATTGACCACCTACTAATCCCCTACAAATGGCCTACTCTGTCCAGCAAATTGCTGAGAGTATCGGTCGGATGAGCCCGTCCGACAACCTCAGCTGTCATTTGGAAAAGGTGTGCTCTAAATGCGAGATGCTCAGCCTCGCTGCAGAATATCAGGTCCAAATACTACACCAGACCATCGATCCTGGTTTATGGGCCAAACTCCCTGAAGCAGTTCACCAGGATGGGAACGCTACCTTTGACGAGGTTGCAGCTGAGCTCATCTCCGCTCATAGCCCAGGTGTATTAGGAGTGATACTGGCATACCCCGTAAAGCAAAATGCAAAAGAAAATCCCAGCAACCTACCACCAGAGACTCTGGATGGCTTATCGAGCAGGAAAACACCTGGCACAAGAAGCTGTGGATGTAGCTCTAATTGAATATAAGACCTTGTTCCTTAGGAACATGATCCCAGCAGTAAGAGAAAAGGTAGAGCCAACCACTTACCCAAATACAGATAGGTTTGCCGATATTCTTCAGAAAAACGAGAGGGTGTATTAACTGTACATCCGTGATTTGGGTTCCGGTTCCAAGAAAGTAGCTGCCGTGGAACCTGCCTCTGGGACCACGACACATTATACAATGGAAGGGCAGGCCCAACACCAGCAGACCAAACATCCGTTGGCCCCTCCAGCTGGTAACCAACAAAACACCCAACAGGCCCAACAACAACAACAGCAGTGGGGTGGGAACCGGAACTGGCCTAAAAACAGGAGGCATAAGGGCAGAGGGAAGCCATCACAGAGAATGGGTCCTTCATATAGGGAGATAGCTGAAGAAAACTGAAATTTCCGAGAGCTTCTGGGACAAGTATGCTCTGTAGCAGATGCTGTTCCCACACAGACCCTTGTGGCGGTACAACCGTCGGCCCAGGCCACAACCGGCCATGGAGACACCAGAAGTACAAGCCCTCAGGCCCATACAAGCCTGAACCCAGAAGCTCATCCCTATATCGCATCAGTACAGCACTGTGAAGTTATTCATGCAAGTCAGGCCCAACCTCTGCATGCCCCCGCAATACTGGTTGACAATTACAGCCCCAGTCCGTGTGTAAACAAGCTGGTCTTGGATATAAACGGAAGGCCCTGCAGCGAGGCCGAGGTCGGGGGCCACCAACTAGTAGTCTTACTAGATACAGGTGCAGCTGTATATGTGTTACATGACGAACACCCGGACATGTCCCCTTGGTCTACCGGATGGAAGACCAATATGTCAGGAGTCGATGGTACTAGGCTGCCGGCATACCATTCTCTACCCTTACCGGTAGAGCTAGGCCATATGAAGGCCTCACATGCTTTACAACTGATGGTACTGCATGATCATCCTAGTATCATAGGAATCGATTTCCTTGCACCACTCGGCTGTGTGGTAGATCTAGCTAACATGCTGCTGATACAGATTCAGGGTCAATACCATACCATCTTGATTCCTGACTCACATGTTGTGGCAACGATATCTGTCAATGACAAAGAGTATGATGTCATAGATTTGTTCAAGAATCACGAACTTTTTCCGAAACTCTTACCTATTCTACAACAACATTTGGAAGCGTTCGCAGTTAACAAGCATGACTGTGGTAGAATGCACACTGTCATTGAAATGCCCGGCCCGGCACATGAAAGGCAAAGGCAATACCCTTTTCCAGCTGAGGCCTTGCCTTCCCTTTGAGAAACGATCAAGTCACTCCTTAAATAAGGAGTAATTAGAACTTGTGTTTCTACTGCCAACTCCCCAGTCTGGCCCATGAAGAAACCCACAGGTGCCTGGAGACTTACTATTGACTACAGGAAACTGAATCAGGTCACTCCCAACTGTTCCCCAACCATTGCCTCGGCACCAGATGTGCTCCGACTTCTAACACCTGATCAGAAATGGTTCAGTGCCCTGGATATTTCCAATGGTTTCTGGTCATTGCCATTGGCCCTCAAGAGTCAATATAAGTTTGCCTTCACCTTTGAAGGATGACAGTACACGTGGACTTGCTTGCCACAAGGATTCCATAACAGTCCATCCCTCTTCCATCTCCACATGATGGATGCCCTACAGAGTTTCTCTACCCCTCAATGTCTCTTACAATATGTGGATGACCTGTTGCTGTCCACGGCCATGCAGGAACAGCATTTGGATCTCTTGGATGAACTACTGACTCTCATCCAGAGAGCAGGCCTCAAATGTAACCCAGCAAAAGCACAATTATGTCAGAAGGAAGTATTCTTTCTAGGTCTAAAAATAACTGACCAAGGTCGAAGCCCTACCTGGAAAAAGGTACCGGGATTACAAGACTTGCCGTTGCCTACCAGTGTGGCAACTCTTCGAAGGTTTCTAGGTATGGTAAATTATTCGAGAGATTTCATTTATGATTTTGCTCAGAAAGCCGCTCCTCTGTATGAACTACTCAAAAAGGATGTTCCATGGACTTGGGGTCCTGTTCACACCCAGGCTGTGACGTCACTAAAGCAGGCTCTGGCCTCCGCCCCAGCACTGGTCAACCCCAATCCCGCACTACCATTCCATCTGGAGTGTGCCACCTCTGACATTGCCATGTCAGCAGTGCTGGCCCAGAAGGTGCATGGCACCTTGAGACCCATTGCATATGCATCACAGCTCTTGACCCCAGTAGAACAGAAGTATGACCTTTGTGAAAGGAACCTTCTGGCCACCTATTGGGCTGTCAAGCACTTCTTGTATATCATTGGGTACTCATCATTGATCCTCAACGCTAACCACACGCCAACCACCTTTCTGCTCTCAGATAGAGTGAAGAATGGGTCAGTCTCTAACACTAGGCTGACACATTGGTCACTCCTCCTCCAGGATAGAGACATCCAGGTCCACCCGACCAAAGTTCCATCTCTACTAGCTCATGGTCTCCTTTTTCAGGGAGAACCCCATGACTGTACACTACAGTCACCCGATCTTCCAGATCCAGGTCCTTTCCTCCCTGCCACGCCACAAGTACTTGAGAGTACCTCTTTGTGCCATATCTTTACTGATGGTTCAGCATCCTACTATCAGGGAGAACAGATTGCAGGGATAGGTATTTTGGTAATCTACCCTTATGGGAACACTGTCAAGATATCTAAATGCTGTAGTGTAGCTTCATCACAATATGCAGAGATGGCAGCGTTGGCCTGTGCCCTTGAGTTCATCCAACATGGAACTCAGGATACTATCATTTTTACAGACTCTAACTGGGTTTGTTGTTCCCTTACAGCATTTCTTCCTTTATGGCAGAAGAACTCCTTCCTCTCTTCTGACAGCAGCCCAGTGAAATACAAAGAATTGGTAATATACATACATGCATTGGCACAAAAATTCACACTCAAACTTTATGTTCACAAGGTTAAACTCCACTCTCTTCATGACCCCATCATGCTTTCAATGACACCGCAGACACCCTTGCTAAGGAAGGGGCCCGAGGAAGGGATGTCTGGATGATGGAACATCCAGAAGCTAATGCAGCTGTACATGTTGCAGCCCTCCAGAAGAAATCTGAGTCTTTTTCTCCGCTGGACCTCTCAGCAGCCCAGCATCTGGACACTGAACTTAGAGAGGTGTTCAGATTCCTTGACAAAGGTACTGAAGAAAGACTACCCACACATAATCCATACCGAAGGCATGAAGGTAAGTTGCACTTACCCCCTGACGACAAGCTCATTTGGTTCCAACCAGATGACACTACCACCAAGTTGTGGGTAGTCCCCAGACACCTAAAATCTGAATTTATGCACCAAGTGCATGATACTCCTACTGGTGGACACGAAGGAGCAGAAAACACCCTCCAACGACTCAAAACCACTGCCTGGTGGCCTGGTATTACTAAAGATGTTAAACAATACACAGACAATTGCCTTGTTTGTGCACAAAACAATCCCATATCTACAAAATGAAATGCCAAACTTTTACCGCAAAGACATTCTGGCCCTTGGCATGCTATCCAAATTGATTTTATTGGCCCTCTGACCAATACCAGTAGAAACAACAAGTATGCTCTTGTGGTAACTGACCTATTCTCTAAGTGGGTTGAGGCTTTCCCCACTAAGACATGCACCACAAAGACAACTGCCAAAATCCTGTTGGAACAGATTTTCTCCAGGTGGGGCCTGCCTCTTAAGGTAGACTCCGACAAAGGAACCAGTTTTACAGGTGAGTTGATGAAAGAATCCTTTGAACTCCTTGGAGTTCAACAAAAGTTCCACATACCCTATCATTCTCAATCCTCAGGTCAAGTAGAAAGAGCCAACAGACGGATTAAGCAAATGCTTTCCAAATCCATTGAGGACAATCCCAAAACCTGGGATTCCCTGTTGCCTTTACTCCTTATGGCAATCAGGGGCACACCCTCAGCCACTACCCAGCTGACACCCTTTGAGGTGATGACTGGTAGACAGATGAGATTACCTGAACACTTGCTGTTTGACCTGCACACCCCCACTGCAGACCGTGTGTCTGTGGATCAGTATGTGGAAAAACTCAGAAAAGACCTCATACACACACACATGTACACTGCAAACTGCATGGGCAAAGCCCAGCAGCAATCAAAATACAATTTGACAAACACGCACAAGAAGTGGATTGGCAGGTTGGAGATCAGGTAATGGTACTTCGATTTGCACATCCCACCCACTCCTTCTCCAAAAAATGGGAAGGCCCATACCCCATTGTCAACAAGCTCAGTCCGGCAGTCTATCAGGTTAGACTTCTTCACAACAACAAATTGACTGACAAATGGTTGCATGCAAACCAGTTGAAACTGTGCAAAGGAACTTAACTTACTTTTCCCAATCCCATTGGGTGGAATTGTATTAATATACTAATCTTTGATCTTCCTTTTCAGATACACTGACAAGATGGCTATCTTGTTCCTATAGCTTCTCCTTTCAGGAGTGATCCCCTGCACCCAAGGCACGGTACCGGACCTCCTTCGACAACTGGATCCTCCAGCACCTCCTACAGAGGGAGTTTCCATTAAAATACCAGATACTATGATCACTGTCCAGGAAGGTTCTGATGCTTACCTCACTGCCTCGGTCGTTGCTCCTGACAAATCTACCCTTCAAATTGAGTGGCAAACCACATCACAAGGACAAATCCTCCCTGTGGCCAAACTCTCCAAAGGAACTTTTCAGGGTTGGCCCAATGCTAAATTATCCCCAAATGGTTCACTCTCCTTGTTACAAACTTCATTAAGACACTCTGGTTTGTACAGCATTACTGCTTTAATAGATCCTTCTTACTGTAATTCTCTATCCAAAGTTTTTGCTCACAGATTTTGTGCTGTACACCACATGGCCTCTGCTGCCATGTATCTCTCTGTAATACCGCCCACTGATAAACAGCTTTTGGAATGTCCAAAACATAACCCTGGACCCCGTAGTGGTCTCACAGCCACTGCTCTCCCAGGTTCTTTGATTAATAATTTACAGTTTATGCATATACTTGTTTTGTTTAACCTTACTTACTGGAAT
Source organism: Neoceratodus forsteri (assembly GCA_016271365.2). Taxonomy (NCBI): domain Eukaryota; kingdom Metazoa; phylum Chordata; order Ceratodontiformes; family Ceratodontidae; genus Neoceratodus; species Neoceratodus forsteri. Next base: position 159,459,476 of record CM028138.1, read on the forward strand.
ATGAAAGAGTTTGGTACGTGTCACAATACTAATACATCTGCATTTTATAGTACATTACTACTTGATAGTTTAGCTGCATTTCAGATTCGTACGAAGGATCCCTTCACTGGGGTCTATTCTACTGAACATAGAGGTAATTTTAGGAGAAAAACTCCTGGTACTTTCAATCATAAATGTAACAAATGTGAAGTTGACAGTTCTGATGTTACAGGTGCTACAGGTACTGCCACAGGTCTTTTTGGTACTGCCCTGTCTATCTGGAATAAAGCAGACATTGCTGCTATCAACAGTCATTCTGCCAAATTTTCCACTGGTTTGGTTAATAATGTTTTACCTCCATTATTGCATGGTGTGGATGGCCTTAGTCAGGAAGAAAGATACACTGTATACAACATGCACGACATTGCTAAAGCATTCACTGATTCAAAAGATAAGATTAACGCACTCATACAACAGAACAATAGAGAAGCTGATAAACAATATATTGCTAGAGAAATACTCTGCTCTGCTTATGGCTCATACATTCTTATTACCATCAACAACCTCTTCCGTGATTTAGAATCTGGAAGAATTCCTGACATCATACATGATAGATGCATTTCCAAATGGTATTGCCCAAAATGTAAACTTTCTAGTTGTGTTTCCATGTGTATGCAACAGACTTTATCTATTCCTCTCTCCACAGCGAGAAATTTGGGGTTTGTGACCAGACACCCTAATACTGGTCCTTGTTTCTCTACTAAGAAATGGTCCATAACAGATACCATGTTTGTTTTCTTTACTGTCTCCTTACCACGCTTTGATCCCACTACAGCTTCATTTGACAAACTTGCACTGGCACATTCAATTGGGCATTTGGATGAAGATATCTACAGAGAACGCCTGGCTCTACCACCTCTACTGGTTTACCATTCTTTCCTGGATGCCTGGGTGGCACTGCACATGGACTGCTGTGCGAAAAAGCAATACATCTACCTGTGCCAATGTGATGTGTTTGATGTTATACGCCCTGTTTGTGGCTACTCTCCAGACAGCATTGATTGGACTTTCACTATGGATGATGACATCACTGAGAATGGCAGCAACTCTTTCAACTCAACTTTGTCTCCTGATCAGCTCTACCAATCCTATCATGAGGAAGCTCATCACCTGTCAACACGGATTTCAAAGACAACTTACACATTCCCTGTCCAGTTGCAAAAGTGGAGACTGTCTACTGTGCGATCACAATACAACTCTGATGGCGAGCACTGCGTCGTCACAAATCTTAAGACTTATACATATGGTTCTGTTACTTGTGCTATTGATTACCCCAACTTCTGTTTTGTTCCCCACCAGAAGACTGTTATTGGACATACTGTTATAACCCCCATCCCCCTTATGGATGCAGACATTATTGATGGTAACCCAGATTATCTACTCACACTGTCAGAATACTTGCCATACTTTAACGTACACATAGACCCACTTACACTCACACTGAAATCCCTTTTAGACAGAAAGGACACACACCTCATCCACATCAGCAATAATATAACCAAAGCCAATGAAGCTGTTCTTGACTTGATTAATGATGGAGATATGAATAATGCCTTAACGAACACCTGGTTAGAGATTACTTTTAAAGGTTTTGTTATTATACAAGCATTTTTGATATTCACTTTGATTATTATGCTTTGCTGCCTACAACGTACACTATGCCAACACCATGAGCAGCTTGAGTTCCTTTGCAAGGCTCGCACGTCGGGATTGTAAACGACCACTGCTCCTATCCTTTCCCTGGATTGCCTGTGGTGCCCTTGGAGGCAACAAGGGGGGAATTGTTACATGAGGTCCCTGCACCCTAATTGATACCCTCAGAGGTACACCATAGACAGCTAATGCTTATGCATAGGTTACACTAATACCTAGGGCTAAGGGCATCTACCGTACAAGAGTAGATGTCAGGATATGAATGCATATTGTTGTAATCCACTTTGCTTGCTAATGCACACATACTATACCATGTATTTTCTGTCTATTTCTTACTTGTCAGATGCCAAGACACCTGTCCTTGAAGTAATGATAATATGTAAGGCAACATTGCCATCCTTTGGTGATGTGCACCACTACACTTGGTTATGTAAGACTCTGTATAAGCACTTCTTTGTTCTAAAACTGATGACTTTATAGAATTATATAATGTTATCTTGGACCGTGGAGCCACCTCTAATTTAGCCAATAGGGCTCATCTCTGTAACTAGAAACATAGAAACATAGACTTTGACAGCAGATAAGGGCCACTTGGCCAACCCAGTCTGCCTATTTCCCTACCTACTGGTTAAGCTGCAGATTCTAGTTAACCAAAAGCCTACTTCCTGCAACCACCAACTATAATTGCCTTGTGTCTGTCCCATGCATGTTTGAATTCCCCCACTGTTTTAGACCCAACGACCGCCTCAGGAAGGCTGTTCCATGTATCCACCACTCTCTCCGTGAAAAAAAAATTCCTCACATTACCCCTGAGCCGTCCCCCCTCTATCTTTAAATTGTGCCCCCTTGTTCTTACACATCTCTTTTTCTGAAAGATGCTACCCTCTTGGACTTTGTTGATTCCCTTGAGGTACTTGAACATTTCTATCATGTCCCCCCTGTCCCTCCTTTCATCAAGAGTATACATATTGAGCTCTCTCAGTCTCTCTTCATATGGCTTCTGCTGCAGACCCTGCACCATTTTAGTTGCCCTTCTCTGGACTGCTTCCATCCTGTCTATGTCCTTGCGTAGATGAGGTCTCCCAAAACTGCAGCATACTCAGATGGGGTCTCACCAACTGTCTGTACAGAGGGATAACAACTTCCCTTTTTCTACTTGTGATGCCCCTTCCTATGCATCCCAGTATCCCCCTGGCTCTCCTTACCGACTTTTCACATTGCTTACCCACCTTTAGTTCATCTGATATGACTACCCCCAGGTCCCTTTCCATTTTTGTTGTTGTTAGTACCTCCCCTGCTATTGTGTACTCTTCTCCTGGGTTTTTGTTTCCCAGGTGCATTACTTTGCACTTCTTTGTATTGAACCTAAGTTGCCACATGTCTGCCATTCCTCCAACCTTGCCAAGTCCCTTCTCATCTTTTCTACCCCCCCTTGTGTATCAACTCTGTTACAGATCTTTGTGTCATCTGCAAAGAGGCATACCTTTCCCTCCAGACCCTCCACAATGTCACCTATAAAGATGTTAAAGAGGACTGGACCCAGTACTGAGCCCTGAGGTACTCCACTAGTAACCCCCCTTTCTTCAGAATGTGTTCCATTCACTATTACCTTCTGTGTCCTGTTGTGCAGCCAGTTTGCTACCCAGGCTACCACCCTGGGACCCACTCCCAGGCTGTCTAACTTGATTATTAATCTTTTGTGCGGGACTGTGTCAAATGCCTTGCTAAAGTCCAGGTAGGCCATATCCACAGCCCTTCCCTGGTCTATTACTTTGGTCACCCAATCAAAGAAATCAATTAGATTCATCTGACATGACCTTCCAAAATGTTTCTATCTTTTAGTAACCATAGTAATTATCATAGGTATATAATGTAATGCACAGGCTTTACACCTAGGAGACCCGAGAGATCCCAAGAGACTACAGAGAAACCTCGAGGTGTAGGGAATGCTTAGCACTGGCTCCCGGTTTGTATTGGTAAGAACTGCTTAGGGCAACTGTGATTTATCCCTTTTGTAGTAATAAACTTGTTTATTACTCAAATGCAACTTGTTTGTGATTACTTGCATTCCCAATATCATCAAGAATCTGAAAGTGAGGTTTAGACCTCTCAACAGCAGTGTACTCTGTACTGGTGAAATGTGAGAGACTGTATGCGCTGTGGAGTGATGCTCAGAAGCACTGTATGAACACAGTGGGGTGACATGTCACCAATCTCTTTAGTGTACTGTGGGCTGATTAAAGGTGAGGGATTGCCTGCATTGTGGAGTGATGCACAGAAGCACATCTTGAACACAGTGGGGTTACATGGCACCAATCATGTTAGTGTATTGTGTGTTGGTGAAAGGTAAGGGAGTGCCTGCTCTATGGAGCGATGCTCAAAAGACTGAAGCATGAACACTAAGGAGTGACATGGCATCCATTATGGTGGTGTAATGTGGACTGGTGAAGGGGTAGGGTTTACCTGCACTGAGGACAATGCTGAGAAACACTGCATGAACACAGTGGGGTATCATAGCACCAATCCCTGTTGTGTACTGTGTACTGGTGAAAGGTAAGAGATTGCCTGTACTGGGGAGCAATTCTCAGAAGCAATGCATGACCACAGAGGGGCAGCATGGCACCCATAAGAGTTGCATACTGCATGCTGGTGATAAGTAAGGAACTGCCTGCACTGTAGAGTGATGCTCAGAAGCACTTCATTAACACAATGTGGTGAGATGACACCCATCATGGTGGTGGTGTACTGCATGCTGGTGAAAGGTGAGGGACTGTCTGAACAGGGGAGAGATGCTTTGACACACAGCTTGAACACAGTGGGGTGACTTGGCACCAATCACAGTGGTGTGCTGTTTGCTGGTGGAGGATGTGGGAATGCCTGCACAAAGGAATATTGTCAGAAGCACTGCATGAACATAGTGGGGTAACATGGCACACATCAAGGTGGTACACTGCATGCTGGTGAAAGGTGAGGGAGTGCCTGCTCTGTAAAGTGACACTCAGAAGCACTACATGAACCCTGTGGAGTGACATGGCACCCATCATGGTGGTGTAATGCGGACTGATGAATGGGTAGAGATTGACTGCACTGAGCAGCAATGCTCAGAAGCACTGCATGAGCACAGTGGGGCATCATGGTATCCATCCCTGTTCTGTACTTTGTGCTAGTGAAAGGCAAGGGACTGCCTGTACTATGGAGCAATGCTCAGAAACAATGCATGAACATAGTGGGGCAACATGGCACCCATTAGAGCTGCATACTGCATGTTGGTGAAAGGTGAGAAACTGCCTGCACAGGGGAGTGATGCTCAGAAGCACAGCTTGAACACAGTGTGGTGACATGGCACCATTCACAGTGGTGTGCTGCATGCTGGTGACAGGTGAGGGACTACCTGCACTGGGGAGCAATGCTCAGGACACTGTATTGACATTGTGGTGCAACATTGAACCCAGCATGCTTGTGTACTCTATGCTGGTGAAAGGTCAGGGAATGCATGCACTGAGGAACGATGCCCAGAAACACTGTATGAACACAGTGGGGTGTCATGGCTCCCATCCTAGTTGCATGCTCTGTGCTCATGAAAGATTAGGGACTGCCTGCACAGGGGAGTGATGCTCAGAAGCACTGCTTGAACATAGATGACATGACACCCATAAGAGCTGTGTACTGCATGCTGGTGAAAGATGAGGGACTGCTTGCTCTCTGGAGTGATGCTCTGAAGCACTGCATGAACATAGTGGGGTGACATGGCAACCATCACTGTGTTGTACTGTATGCTGGTGAAAGGTGAGGGGCTGCCTGTACACAGGAGTGATGTTCATAAGCAGGGCATGGTCATAGTGGGGAACCATGGAACCCGTCATGGTGGTGTACTGCATGCTGGTGAAAGATGAGGGACTGCCTGCACTGTGGAGTGATGTTCAGAAGCACTGAATGAACACAATGCAGTGACATGGCATCCATCACTGTGGTGTACTGCATGCTGGAGAAAGGTGAGGGACTGCCTGCACAGGGGAATGAAGCTCATAAGCAGGTCATGGTCACAGTGGGGAATCATGGCACCCTTCATGGTGGTGTGCTGCATGCTGGTGAAAGATGAGGGACTGCCTGCAAGGGGGAGTGATGCTCAGAAGCACTGCATGAAGAACAGGAATGAAACAGGAGCACTTTAAACAGTGTAATGGGACATGAACCCAATGTCCAAATTCATGCCATCATCAGCACTATTCAAAAGAAAGATAAATTTAACCTCAAACACCTGTCTCCATTGTGTATTTTCAAAATGTGCATTGAGAACCAGGAATGAGAGTTCATAGATTGAGTGATCAGCCTGAGAGAAATGTCGCACTGTTTTTTTCATTTTTCTTCATTCTAATAGCATGTCTGTGCTCCTGCTTCCTTCTTACTTCGGGTACAACACATGGATAGATATTGGTCTTACATATTTTTATATGCTTGTATATAAGATGGTTCTAGCTAATTTATTGAACTATGTATGTTAGAGGTTGTATTTTAACTGGTGGGTGATGAGTTCTTAGATTTTAGTTTCATACAGCAGACTTGTTTCTAGTGCACATGCATGCACACATATATATATATATATATATACACACACACACACACACACACACACACATATATCAACTTACTTTCGGTAAGACATTTAACATCAGATAATTTACTGCATTAACATTCCATTCTGTGACATTTGACCCACTCCCTCCTATGGTTTTCAGGGATGTTTCCTTATCACGTTAGTTGTATTTCTTAACTATTGCTCCTCTAATCTGCCACATTGATGTGTAATTTTTTTTCTGTCTAATATTGCTTTGGGTTCTTAAAAGGCAGTTCTTGAATCCAACTGTTGTCCTCTGAAGAAGAAGTCTGTGTTAGTCTGACGGTTTAGGATGTTCTGCAGATCTTTGTTGGTCTAATAAATGGTACCAAATAATCTAGTTTATGGCTGGGAAAGGCTACATTGATATGTTTACGAGCTATGAGACTTTCTTGAAAGAGAATAGTACCTAGATTCATACTATTAACCACAAAAAAGTCCAGTGCAACACCACTCAGCTGAATGAGCACAACATACTTTTTCAATTAGTGGAGTGATTACACAGAACCACCAATTTTATCTAGTCCATTTGGAATCTGGAGAGCTCCCTTTTTCTATTGTGGTAGCAAGACATCTGCAGGGTTCTGCCCACTGCAGCCATAAAAATGTGCTGACAGCAAACACTGGTCAACTTCAGCAGAGCTGGATATTCCTCCCACACAGACCCTATTTTCTCAGGTTGATTCAGCAGCCAGCGAGACACAGACCACCAGGACTTTAAAGAAACTGGCTACCATAGCTGGAGGCATGATGCCAGCTAGCCATTTGTGAAATCCCCATCTTAAAATTCAGCCAAAGTGTGGTTTAGAGGAGCTGCTCCTGAACATTTGCATACATACCAATGGCATAGCAGAGTCATATTATGTGCATCATGCCTGTGATGTGTGTTGCCCTGGACTAGATTGTGTATTAAGGTGCTTCTGGGGACACACCTTCATGATTTTAAACATGAGTGATAATCACAGTTTGGGGGAGGAGTTTTGCTTCTGTTCCAGATTTTGTGTGAGATTTACAAGAATTTATTAACAGCTTTGGGGATGGCAGGGTGGATGGGAGAACATGAGAGAAAAAAGAACAGGGCTCAGTATTTCAGAAACACAATCACAAGTCAATACTTCTTAGTGGCACCTGTTGGCGGAGGAACTATTTGATCTTCTTTTAACAAGTTTTTATTAATTTTATTTCTGATTCTTTGTTAAATATCCCTATTTTTAAAACATTTTTCTAGATACCTATTTCATAAGTGCAATAAGACACTCCAGGAACATGTATTGCACTGTGATAACTGCACTCTCAGGGGTAGTCAGTACTCAGCCTGTGGCCTCATGCCTAACTACACACCTGGGAGTGCAGTTATCATAGCGTAATGCCCCCCCATCATGTCATATTACTTACATGTACAATAGACCATGCCAATTGAACTTAGACCTTTAGAATCTTGAAACTATATGCAGTACCTGGAATGTTTTAAATAAATGATCCTGACTATCTAAACGTTATATAATGAGTTTATGTGGGCAAGCCTCCAAGTAGAGTGTGGCTTTATACTGTATACCACATCTCATATTACTGTATATTTAGGGCCTATATAGTAAATAATTTTAATGCACCTGAGGTTTATGATGGCCTTAAAAACAATGAGAGAGAAGTCTGAGTGATTTGCAAAGGCATCACCAATAGAGTGTGTGTAAATAATGAGTTAACTCTGCATCCACTGTTTTACTGTACATCTATTAAAATCGATTTTACATACAGTTTGTTTGGAAAAAGTGAGAAAAAGTCAAATTTAAAGACCCAAATGGGTCTGTGAACCTCAACTGGGTAGGAAGATCTGGTAGGGGTACATTTAACTTTGATTAAATGGGAACGGGTGGAGTATATGGAATGTTAGCAAACACTATTCAACTTTCCAAAAACCCCATTACACATGGGCATGTCATAACTGTGGATTAAGTACTATATAATAACTGGGAAGTGTTTTCTCCCCTAGGAAACCCAGGTTACAATTCGCTGTTATAACCTGTGGGTTATAATGGCAAACATGCACCGGGTTTCCTTTGCTGCACACATGCGCCTGCCAGCACCCAGACAGCCCACCAGACACTTGTTCCCAGTCGACTCCATCACCATCACTCGGTAAGTAAATGTAGAACCAAAAAAATAAACGGTTCCTCTCCACAGTACAGTCTGAGTCCTCTGATAAATGTTAAAACATATATAAAAACAAAACATTTCAGCAGCTGCACCTGCTCCTTTGCCGTGCAGCCTTTCATCAAGACCAGACTGAGGCAGTTTATTTTATACAATTGCTGTGGTGAGAAAATGTTCCTTAGCAATTATATATAAAAAAGAATATGAGGCTGTGTGTTTAACTCAAATTTTTACACACACCCTTCGGTGTTGGATGCTTAAATAAATCATAGCATCCAACATCTCGGGATGTGTGTAAAAACTCATTAAACTTACAACCCCATGCATTATTCTATATACTGTACATGACTATCAGAGCTAGTGATAGCTACAGAATAAATTTGGCAAAGCAGAGCTACAACTAGCTCTGATAACTATGGAGCATATTTAAATCTCCAGTGGTGATCCAGGCCATAATGTCAACTGCAGTGGATTCTGTTATGCTGCCCTAATGGCTAAGAACCTATTATATCAGGATGGGGGGACGGCAGGATCATCCACACAATTGAAAATAACACAGAAACATGTTAAACTTTGATTTAGTCACAAAAACAAATTAAAAATTAGGGGCAAATCTACACTGAGATGTGGGACTTTTTCTCCATATATACTTTTGGCTTTTTCTCCCCTTTTAATCCCACTCCCGCACATCCCCAATGTGATATACACGTGTGGAGGGATGTGTACACATGCTTTATGGGATGCTGCCCCCCCACCCTACTAGTCACATAGTTGCCACCTGCACCTGTCACTGGACCTCCATCTGGTGACAGCAGTACTATGGGTGGGTGATCCCCCCTTGCCAGGAGAGGAGAGGAGAGCCTTTGCTCAATCCTGCTCCAACCCCCCCATGCCGGCACCCTGGTTACCCGAGGTTGTTCCCAAATCTGGGTTGCTGACTCAGTGCGAGGTAAGGCTTCCAGAGTCTCAGTCCTCAGTGCCACCAGGCTGGCTAGTGCGGGACTTTTTAACATAGATGTTCTCCTTTAAAATACTGGATTTATGTTCAAAATGAGCTGGAATACCACTACAGTAAGTATAATGAATAGCAGCATTATGACTGGTATACTAACTGAGGATGGGAAAACCCAGACTGATGCTGCTTCCACAAAAAACCTAGTACATTACTCATAACACTTAAGGGAGCATGAAAGGCATGTGGGGCACCAGCTGCTGCTGCCATGGGGAGCCAGCTGCTGCTGCCATGAAGTGTCATATGCATTTTACATGACACACAAGGGGGCATGACAAGATGGGCATGACCCAGCAGATTCTGCTGCTTAGAAATCCTCATTACATTGTACTGTGCATAACACATAAGTGGCATGGTAAGGGGTTGTGACCTAACCCAGTTTTGCTGCTATGAAAGCCAGTATACATTTTACATAATACACAAGGGGGCATAGCAGAGGCAAGGCCAACTGATACTGCAGCCATGAGCAACCAAATAAGTTGTGAGCAGCACACAACAGATCGTGCTCAGGTGATGCTGCTGCCACAAAAGCCCAAGTACATTGTACATAACACAAGAGGGCATGGCAGAAATGATGACCTAGCTTGAGGAATTGGTCATGAAAGCTCCAACACACTGTGGCCCAGATATTCAAACTGCACCCAAAAAGTGTGCAACAGCAGGAGCAAGGGCAAGTCCAATGCGCTCATGCGCAAGAAGCACGATATTCAAAAACTGCGCAGGCCAAGATGCGCCTACAGCTGACGACTGAATATCGCACCACCTGCACCGTAGCGCAACTAGGGATGTGAAGCTGAGCATATCTGATGCACCATAGAGCAACAAGGGATGTGAAGCGGAGCAGTCCAAATCTACCATAGCACAACCAGGGACACCCCCTGCAGCAGGGCAGCAATGCAACAGCACAACCAGGGATGCAGGGGCCAACTACCCATGCCACAGATGGGCAGAGGAACACACAGCAGAACAGACATCATCCCCCACACCCCATGCACTGCACAACTGGGGGAGAGCTGGAATAACCACTGGCCCATGGATACCAGCAACCAACCCACAGCCAGGCCATGGTGCCCCAGAACACCCCCTGGCAAGCTGTGACTGGCACACAAGTAGGGCAGACCACCCCATACCACACCATCCCACTAATGCAGAGCACACCCTGCACCATGATCCCCATACACCCTGCCCAGGAGTAGTGCCCAACAGTGCAGGACACCCCATGCATGCCACCACCCCCACTGTGACAATGCAACCCTGTGCACCATGGAGCCATGCAAGGCAGCCCCACCATGAGCACCCTGCAGCAGGTGGCAGCAGACAGCGATGCAACAGATGCATACACAGTGCCACCCTGCAAGTCCCCCCGAGGTACAGCTGAGAGACCAACCATGTGTCAGCACATGAGGTACCCCACATGCGACAGGACATGCCCCGGACCCCTCTTCCAGTGGTACAGCACCCTGCACACCCTCCCAAGGACACATCCCGTCCCAACACTGGCCACAACAGCCATCACAAACATGCACAGTGTAGCATGGAGGCATGCACCACACAGGATGCAACACAGTGCATGGACAAACACCCACCCATACCCAAGGGCACATCAACACAGGGACACAGTAGCGGGTCAACCAAGCCACTGGCATGTGGCCACGGCTGACGTGTACACACGGCCAGCACCCCTCCATTGCACAGGTGTGCCAGCCACCCTGAGCAGGCACCATGAAGCTGTATGCCACCAGCATGCTGCCGGAGCACAAGTGACAGACACTGGAACACATCCCCTGCAACAGACACAAGTGACAGCATGGATGGGGGACAACAACAGCGGAGGCCACAGTGCCACTGGAAGCAGACGTGCACCATACTGGTGATGGCAGGCAACCTGGCATTGTGCCGGGTACAGTTGTTATCCAGCATGGACAGCCACCACTGACATGTCAGCAGATTGTGCATATCACAGACATGCAAGGTTGTCAGCTGCACAGGCCATGGATGGTCTGTCAGAGGTGCCATGCACACAGTGCAGGCCCCGTGGACCACTGCACACAGGCATCCAGTGCACAGAGTACAACACACAAACCACAGACAGTGACTGATCCCCCTGCCCACACCATAGGTGGTTCACCTCTGCACACACACACACACACACACACACACACACACACACACCCACCCATCGCACCACCCCTGACGCCATGCACATCACTGCAGCTGAGCACCTGTAGCCCACTGCAAATCAGAGACCACCACAATTGTCATAACAAAATGCATATATTTAAATGATGTGAAAAACTATACAATTATTTACAAGAGGGAAGGGCCACATAACAGGTGGGGGTGGGTAGAGGCAGGGGTGAACATATGGGAGAGGGAAGAAGGGGTGTGAGGCTGGGTCAAAGGGGGGAAGGTGGTAGTTGGGGCATGGGGACATCAACGGCCACTCCCGTCTTCCTCTTCATGGCACTGATGTGTGCTCCTCCGTCTCCTCCTGACCTTGTGGCGGTGTATTCTCTGAAGGAGCTACAATGTCTCCCTCACCGCCTGGAGCAGCTCGTGAATACCCTGCTGTATTTGCAGGAGTTGCCGTCCACCTAGGATGAGGGAGCAGAGTCAATAGGTGTGACTGTCCATCCTTCTGCAGCCCACCTATTGTGCATGGCATACAGCCATGTGCCACGCCCTTGTGATGGTGTGTGACCACCCACAGTGACCATGTCTACAAGACCTGCCCACCCAGGCAGCCACAGCCATGTGGACCACTGCACACATCCACCGCCCATATCCTGCACAGCACCACCATGGCCATACAGTGACTTGGCTATGCGGTGTGAAGGCAGTGCCACAGCCATGTGCCCGGTGAATGCATGGACCATCATTGATGCACTCCCAGACATGCAGTGCCACTGGACAGTGCTGACTGTAGCAAGTTGCATGAATAGCAGTGGTGTCAATGGATGATGGCCATGCCCCACTGCCCACCCAGTTATACAGCATGCATTAGTAATCAATGATGTAAGGCACTCACCATCATCAGGCTGGTCCACATGCCACGGACCACCATCACCCCTCCTGTCCCTCTGCTCCTCCATGCAGTGCCTCCTGTCCCTGTTCCGCCACCATTCTTCTGGCCCTAAGGTGCAAACATGGAGAGAGGAACATCAGTACAATCCGGTAGCAAAGTCCCCTCACCCCAATGTGTGTGCAATCCCACACAGCCATACCCATCCACCCCACACCCCAATACCACCACCACAGCCAACACCGGATGGCCCCCCCATGTGCCGGACACATGCAACTGTGATACCCATATGGACGATAAAAGTGTACGGATGTTGCACTGACCTGGCCATGGCACTGTGCCCCTCCTGGCATGGGCAAGCAGTTCCGGATCCCTGCACCTCAGGTCCCCATAATGGTGGTGGCATTGCTCCGCCATCCGCCCCATACCGGTGGCCTCCTCCAGGGTGTTGGCTACCTCCTGCCAGACTGCACTCCTGGCCCTGTCCAGGGGTGCCTCTCCAAACAAAGCCCCAGCATGGGGCTCAACTATAGCCACCAGGTTGGCGAGCTCAACCTGGCTTCAAACCACAGCATGCCTCCGCACCATCTCTGCTGTCTGATTCAATCAAAATGGCACTCTGCAGCACGGTCTTGCCACGTGCAGATGCTGCATGGTACAGCGCTGCCATTTCCTATCGCACTGTCACCAAACAGCACGATAGTGGTTCACCCATGCCTGACACATGGCACCTAGGGGGCAAAGGTCGGGCACAGGGTCAAGGGTCTCTGGTGCATGGACAGCCACAGCATGATTGGAACCCAATGTGTTTAGCGTGATTGGGTGCCTGTGTGCCACCTCCTGTAGCGGCCTACAGCGCTGTTGCCCCAGTGCGCCTACGATGCCCCAGTGCCACAGCGCCATATATGTGAACAGCGCTGTAGCGCCACTGGCACAATGGTGGCTGTGCCCTGCATTGCCTCCCACACACAGCACGTCAGCAGCGCGGCAGGCGCCTGCGTCATCAACCCGGGCATGCGCAGTTAGGTGTGTACTGTGCATGTCACAGAACTGCGCCCTTGGCTCAGCACGTTCAACACAATTGCACAAAGTGCAACAGCGTGATATTCAGCTGGCATATGCAAATCATCTAATCAGCCATTCAATGGTGCAGTCACTGCATTTGCATCCACTTAAAGATGCACCTCACCTCATTTGCATGGGTTGCGCTATAAAAATGCGACATTGGGCTGCACTGTCCATAGTCGGTTACTGCAGTCTATTGCACTGACTTGCATGCTGTTTGGGAGTGTGGACTGTGGTGTTTGGGACATGCATGGGACTGCACAGTCACAGGTAACACCTGTCATTCTCACGGGATGAATCATGATCGATCGTGTGGTGGAGAAAAAGGAACAGAGTCGTGGGAGGAAGAGGAGGCCAAACTTTACAAAGGCCGAGACAGATGCCCTGTTTGAGGCCTACCTTGACCAGGAGCCACTTCTCAGTGGATGCCAGGGAACACCACAGGCCCGTGCTGCTGCATGGGAGGAGGTGGCGCGTGCTGTCAACCTGCATGGCAGCCACCAGCACTGCATGCAGGAGTACAAAAAGAAGATGGGCACGGACAGGCGGAGGATTAAAGAGAAGGTGACTGCCATCAGGGCAGCATGGTCTGCGACCAGTGGGGGACAGCCGGAGGTGCAACGCCTGACCCCACAGGAAGAGCGGGTTGCTGGCAGCATGCAGCGTTGCGCCATTGAGGGTGTTCTGGGTGGTGGATTCCAGATGGGTGGTAGCCTGTCACTGCATGGTAGGTCACGGTCTGTCTATTGGGGGAGGGACAGGGTAGGTCACATGCAGTAATGCTACTTTTTTTCCCCTACAGCTCCTGAGCATCTGCATGGATCAGCGGTGGTGGGCTTCTCCACTGAGACCAGTAACATGGAGATGGAGGAGAAACCGTCCACCTCCACAGGAATACAGGGTCAGGGTGACAGTGGGCCCGCCTGGACATCCAGACTGATGTTGGTGGAGCAGGTGCGGAGGAGGCCCTGCCCATGTCCCAGTGTGCCAACATCCATGGATGCCAGCATGCTGAGACTCGGGCTGGTGCTGGATCCATCACTGATGATGATGGAGCTAATGTCATGGGCAGTGACACGTGTGTGCCACAGGATGGCCACACAGCAGGTGACATCGAGGCCATGGCTGTGGGTGGTGCCACCGTGGAGGCCTGCATGTCATCACAGTCCCAGCCTGTGCCTGTCTGCACCAGTGGGGCAGCACTGGTGTGTGTCCAGGACAGTGTGACTGTTGCAGCCACTGTGGCAGCGCCATTGAGCCCTGGAGAGCGGCAACCGGAGGGGCAGCATCAGCAGTCGGCCAATGGCCATGGGGGTACAGTGTCAGGGGGTGGCATCAGTGCACTGCCTGTGGACATGCCCAGGCCTGGTCCTGGTGTGCAGCGCCCACCCTCAAAGGGTGATGAGCATCAGGGCCATGAACACCCTGAGGGACAGCATGCCGATCAGGCAGATGACCTCTTAGATGAGCACACCCGCATACTGCAAGCATCAGTCAATCAGCAGATGTGGCTTGTGATAGCGGTGGATGCACTGAGTGCAGCTCTGCACCAGGCAGAAGAGCGACGCAGCAGAGACACCGCTCTGCTCCTGGCAGGGATGGACCGGTTGCGGGAGGATGTGACCACTGCCATTGACAGGCAGACACAGGCATTCACAGCTGTCATGGCCACAATGGGCACACAGTTATTTGCCCATGTGTCACAGACACCACGCAGTGCAATGTCCACCCCCTGTTCCCGGCTTCGTGCGACACCATCCTTGTCGACACTGGGTTCAGCTGTGGGCAACCTGAGCACGCCTGGCGCAGGCAAGTTCAGTGTGCTGCAGACCCCTGCGCGAGCATGGTCGCATTCACACAGTGGAACCCCTGGGGGTCTGTCGGTGCCACCCTATGAGGCCAGTGGTCAGCCTGTCACTGCTGGCGGGTCTCAGTGGGGCCGCCCATGCATCTGTGGTGGCCGTGGCACTGTGTCGCGTGACTGACCTGTCTCCCAGCACAGCTACTATCTGATGCTGCCCTGTGTGCATTGTGTCATTCAGTGGGCAATGCACGGGTGGGGTAACCGGCCCTGCACGCACACACATGTTCCATCTGCACACCCTCCTGGCTGCTGTCTGCTGTTGCATGTGCATGATGATGCCTGCATTGTGCTGTATGCCAGTGTGCAATGGTGCCCAGCATCTGACACATGCACATGGACAGGCAGTGGGTGTGGTGGTCTGTGGACATGTGTGTGGCTAGAGGTGGCGGTCTGGGTCGGCGTGCATACTACCCTTTGTGCATGTCTTGTGAGGTGTGTGTGTGTGTGTGTGTGTGTGTGTATGACTGCGTGCCATGTTAGACCTCGCCCATCCCTGGCGGTGTGTGTGGTTCCATGCTCGGCCACTTTCCTTGACAGCATGCACCCCTGGTGTGTGTCCATACGTGTTTGTGGGTTGTGCCTTTACCACTGGAGGTTGCACATGGCCCCATGACTTACCTGGGTTGACTGAAGTGCTCCTCTGTGATGGTGTCCCGGTGCAGCTATGCCAGCCGGAGCAGTCGGGGGTCCCATCGGCCAAGGGGGGGTCTGCCCATCACCATCGTCACTGGCGTCCTCATCATCCCCATCGCTGTCCCCCTCTTTGACCTGTATGGCTATCCCACAGTCATTGGCCATGTTGTGCAGGATGCAACAGGCCAAGAATAGCCTGCAGGCCTTTGAGAGGCTGTACTGTAGGGCACCGCTGGAGGTGTCCAGGCAACGGAAATGTGCCTTCAGCATCCTGAACACCCACTCGATGACATTGTGTGTGGTGGCATGTGCCTCACTGTAGCATTGCTGCGATGGGGTCGCGGGCCACCAGTATGGTGTGACTAGCCAGGGGCGGAGTGGGTATCCACTGTCACCTGTGTGTATAGGGTGGAGGTTAATTTGGTGATCAGCATCGCCCTGCCTTGGGCCATGTAGGCCACTACCCATGTCACCTTTGACCATTCCCCTCCCAAGCTCTATGTTTGTCCATGTGATTTGCATACTCATCCACTAAGTGGCTAGTGGGGATGTCCCCACTCTTGAATCTGTGGCACAGTGCCAACTGGTGCCAGACGAAGGCATCATGTGCTCCCCCAGGGTGCATGGCACAGACATTGATTATGTGCCCCCTGGCATCACACACCACCTGGCAGTTGATGCTTGCATAGCCTTTCCAATTGATATATGCAGCCCCCTCAGGGCCAGGTGGTGTGCGGATGGCCATGTGGGTGCAGTCTATTGCCCCTAGCATTCCAGGCATACGTGCTACCCTGTGGAACTCCTGTATGTGTGCTGTGCACTCTGCTGGTGTGCTGGGGAAATGGATGTACTCCGGAGCATGTGGCAGCAGTGCGCTGAGGAATTGAGTGAGGTGGTGTGATGCGGCTGACTAGGTTATGCCTGTGGTGTCCCCTGTTGGTCTCTGGAAAGTAGTCATGGCAAGCAAGCACATGCAAGCTGTCATTTTAGTCTCCACTGACAGAGCATGGCTCCGTCATGTGGGTGCCTGCATCACATCACTGCACAGCTCACAGAACCACCTCAGAATTGCCCGATTCAGGCGGTACCGGCCCACAATCTCGGTATCGCTGTACAGCTCGAAGTTGGTGCAGGCTTGGTACTGTCTGTTGGGGGCATACCACTGACGGGCCCTGCCATGGCTGCACCCCCCTGCTGCCTGCCTTCTCACCCCCCTCATTACTGCCTCTATCTGGATGGTTGCACTGGCCATGTCCCTGGCTTGTGTACCCCCCCGGCAGCTATTTCTGTGTTCCCCCACTGTCCTGGCTGCTACTTTTCCTGCACCAGGAACACCTTCCTGTGGTGGCCTCAGTGCTGTGTGGCACTTCCTCCTTCTGCACTGGCTGTGGCTCCCCACACCTTCCCTGTGCCTGTGGGTTCAGGGTGCCCTTTCCCTGTCCTGCCCTGTGTGTCCTTCCTGCCCTGTTTGTCTGCCTATCAGTCAGCCACATGTGCCTTCCCTGTAGCATTCTTGCACCTCTCCCTTGTTCCTTTTTTATTTGGGCTCATTTCCGCTATTGTACAACTTCCACTTGCTCCCCTATTGCGCATGGTGCATGTTGTTGAATATTGCACTGCGCCATTTATGCATGGTTCCTTCCCCTTCAGTTGCGCATGCATTCATTGTCATTGCAGTCTTGCTCAGCGTGATTTGGAGGGTGCATCTGCCTCTCGCTGAATAGCGCAGAATGGCGCATTTTCGGACTTGCGCTGGAGCAACCCTATTGCACATGGCACAACCCTTTTGAATATCTGAGCATGTAAAACACAAGGGTATAGAAGGAGGAATGCCCCACTCAGTAATGCTTTCATGAAAGCACCAATATATTGTAGACAACACACAATTGGACATGACAGGAAGGTGTGGCACTGCTATAAAAGCCCCAACACACTGTACCTAACATACAAGAGTGTGTGGTCTAGCCAGTGATGCTTCCGATAAGACCCCAATACATTATATGTAACACATAAGAAAGTATGGATAGTGAATGTCCCAGCCTGATGATGCTGCCATTAAAGCTTGAATACAGTGCAGACAACAAATAAGAAATATAGAAGTTGTCAGAAGAAAAGGACAGCTTGTCCCTCCTGGCCTGCCCAGATGTTTCCTTCCTAATCTGTTTCTGCAGACCCTAACCGATCTTCGGTGATTTTCCCCCTGCCTATATACTAATATTCCCCTATGTACTGTATATCCCATGCATGCTTGAAAATCCCTACTGTTTTCACCTCCATCATGTCTGCTGGGAGTCTGTTCCAGGCATCCACCACCCTTTCACTGAAGCAGTAATTCCTCACATCCCTTTTAAACTTACCACCTTCAGCTTTATCACACGCCCCTTGTCCTGGTGTTCTTTCTCATTTGAGAGGCACCCCTCCTACACCCTGTTCACAACTGTGAGGTACTTGTTGAAGGTCGCTATCATTTCCCCTCTCACTCTCCCCTCTTCCAGGGTGTACATGTTCAGAACCCACAGTGTCTCCTTGTAGGGTTTCTCTTGCAACCACTTCAACATTTTACTTGTGGTTTCAAAAAGATGAGCGCACACTCAATTAAGCAGACCAGTCAGCTGTAAGTGGCTGTGCAGGACCAATTTATTTCCTTAGCACAGGCAGACTGGACACTTTTGTCACTGTGCCAAGTCTATTCAGAAGCATAATGTTCATGCAATGTGCTTATGTGCAAACTTAAATGTAGCAGTACCTGGCTGGCATTCATGAACTTCAGAGCAGACCCAAAGCCCTGGTGCTTTGTGCCAAACCATGCTTTATCAGAAGACCATCATGCCTCTGTCATGTCACCTGTCCCTCCTCTCTTCTAGGGTGTACATGTTGAGATCCCTCAGTTTCTCCTCATAGGGCTTCTTGTGCAACTCATGCAGAATTTTTGTCACCTTCCTCTGGACGGTCTCCACCCCATCTATGTCCTTTCTGAGGTGCAACCTTAAAAACTGGACATAGTTCTCCAGGTAGGGTTTCACCAGTGGGTGAAACAGTGGAAAAAAACAACTTTCCTCCTTCTTCCTGTTGGAGATACCCATCCCTATGCACCCCAGCATCCCACTAGCCTTACTGACTGATTGTCACACTGTTCTGCCACTTTGAGGTTGTCAGTTATGAAAACACCAAGATCTTTTTCCTGCTTCGTGACTGTCAGTACCCCTTCCCATCTTACACTCACCTCCTGGGTTCACATGGCCATGGTGCATGATTTTGCTCTTTGTGGCATTGAATCCCAACTGCCATGCCTTTGATCTTACCCCAGATTTCCTGATATCCCCACACATTCTCTCTACCCCCTCCTGAGAGTCTACCTTATAACAGATTTTGGTATAATTTGTAGAAAGGCATACCTTCACTTCAAGTTCTTCTGTGATGTCACTTATCAAAACATTCAAGAGGACTGGTCCCAATACTGAGCATTGTGGCACCACACTAGTCACATTGCAGTCATTAAAGTGAGTGCTATTAACCACCACCCTCAGTCACTGATCCATTAGCCAGGTTGTTATCCAGTTCACCACTTTGGGTAACACCCCTAGGCAGCCAAATTTCTTTATCGGTCTCCTGTTTGGTAGGCCATGTCCACTGTCCTTCACTGATCTCTTTATCTGCTGCTGTTGGTGACTGTGTTGGGAAGGCTGGATGGCTGTTGCCATCAGGGAGTCCAGGAGCCAGCCAGGAGTGGCAGCAGAAAGCCGCAAGAACTTAAGGAGTAAGGATGCACCCGCGGCCAATCGGAACAGCATGTGCGAAAAGCCATGAGGTTTGAAACACTTGGTTGGGCTTACAAGGAACAGCCCAGCCGAAAACTTTGGGACCTGCTGTTGGAGGTAATTAATTCTCCCACCCCACACTGCCTCCATTATTAAATAGTCTAGGTGAACCACTCCCAGAGAGGATTCACCTATCTGGTGGGGGCAGTAGATGGATCAGTGTCTATATAGGTAGAGCATTTTAAAGGGGCAGTTTATCTTGATGACGTACTTTTAATCAATCTCAGATTCACCTATCAGAAGGGATAGAAGGTGGTTACAAGTTTACAGGAGCACCAGTAAAACCATGGAATGATAGTGACAGGTTAAACTGGGAAGAGCTGGTGTATGCTGAAAGGCTTGAAGGTGACTGTGAACATGGGGGTGGTGGTACAAGCTGGGCAGCTGCTTTTTGCTTTTTGGAAGAAACTATCTGTAAACTGTGGGTCTGAGAGAAGATGAGGTGGTTGGGATGGACACTAGAATGGGTAGGGGCGAGGGGTAGAAGGGAGGGCAGGTGGGGGTAATTTGAGAGAGTAGGATGGCATAGAGGTAGAAGAGGGAGCAATGGTAGAGCTGTAGGGGGTCTAGGGGCAACTGCAGCAGTAAGCAGGCATAGTTAGGAGATGGATTGGAAGAGCACAAAGCAGTATGCAAGCAGGGAAGGAGGAGTGGATGTGGGCATAAGGGGGGCTTCTGAGGGCTCAGTTAGAGGCAGTGCAGGACATGAGAAGGGCAAAAGAGGTTGGCAGAAGATAAGGTCCAAAGGTCTAAAGCCTGCGTGCAAGGGAAAGAAAAGGGGAGGAGCCCCAAATGGAGGGATATAGGCAGTGGGCATAGAGCATAAAAATAGATTTGCACCACTGGTGCAACAAAATGAGGGTGAGAATATGGAAATTAGAGTTGAAGAAGACTCAGGGAACAGGAGCAGCAACCTCGAAGGAAGACTCAGTAGAAAGGGGGAAGGAGAACATCCCTTCACGAGAAAACAAAGAAGATAGTAAGAGTAAAGATGGGGCGCAGAGGTAAACTCACCCAAAAAAAGGGCAAACCCTCAAGAGAGGGGAGACAGTAGGCACAGGTTCAGGGGGGCTAAAAAATGAAGGAAATGGGGAAGCGATCTGAGCACTGCGAAAATCAGTCAGGGCTGGAGAAAGGGCAGGGCATGGGGGGAGATAGAGATCATAAACAGTGGGACAGGGGAGAGTGGTTTCCCAGAAAATACCTGGGGGCAGGGCTGGGAGCACATAGAGAGAAGGGGGAAGTCAGTACTAGGGGAGATACAATAAAATCCTTAGGAAGTTTTAATTAAGTGCTCCAACGAGCCTGTAGATTTTCCTTTGAGCTCATTTTGCTCACTTGCTGCCTATAAGTATTAATTAGGCTTCCAATGAGCTTAGTAAAGTTCTATAAAGTGCCTTTTTCAGCTAAGTTCTATAAAGTGCCTATTCAGCTACATTTTAGCAAAGTTCTGCATTTAGCAAAGTTCTGCAGCAAAGTTGTTTAAACAGGGGCTTACCTGCTGCCTATAAACTGAAGGAACGGACTCCTGCCTGGTGTGCTGGACTGAAATGTAACATTATCTTAGTGCAGTTTAACACTGTGTACTGTTATTGAACTAAATGTAATCAGAAAGACTGGTGAATTTTTGGGTTCACTCAAGCTTTTCTTAATTTTGCTATATCCTCCAACTAGCATACATCAGCAGGGTTAGATTTAATCTGCCTTGTTAGCATTTATAATCTTTTATTTATTTCTCTCTTATCTCCTGCCTTTGAACCTTGCCCCTCTGGCTACAACCTGATCTTCTCTCTTTCTCTCACACATTATTTGCCTCCCCCATCTCTTGCAGTTCCCCCTCTGCTATTATCTTTAATTCTTGGCTCCCTTCACTCCCTCATTTTTCTCCTTTCAGCCCTCCCTCTGCTATTATCTCTTTTGTCTCCTTTAGCCCTCCCTCTGCTATTTTCTTTAACTTCTCTCCCCTTCTCTCCACTTTCCTCACCCTCCGGGCCCTTTAATGTGGTAGGAACTGCTGGGATAGCCCCCTACAATGAAACACAAGGTATGCAGCAGAATGAACTCAGTGCTCAGCATCAATACTTTTTGAATTTAGCGCCTTTTCTTAACCACTATGTCACAATGGCTTTAGTTTCTGGGTGCACCTCTGTTTAAGTTAATTCCTTGCATTCTGTAGGATTTCTCACTGTATGCTCAATATTTGAGTGCTTCAGTAAGTACTGAATTTATTTTTGAGCACAGCTAATGAAATCCTTGGGAAATTTTAATAACTGCTCCAACGAGCCTGTGGGTCTTCCTTTGAGCTCATTTTGCTCACTTGTTGTCTGTAAGTATAAATTAGGCTCTCTACGAGCTTAGTAAAGTTCTATAAAGTGCCTTTTTTAGCTAAGTTCTATACAGTGAAATATTCAGCTAAGTTGTAGCAAAGTTCTGCTGCAACGTTTTTTTAAACTGGGGTGTACTTGCTGCCTGTAAACTGAAGGAACAGACTCCTGCCTGCTGTGCTTGACTTCCCCGCCGATGCTTCGCGTCGGTTCCCCTCCCAACCTTGGCTGTCCTTTGTTTTATATCTAGAATCTAGTCATATGACTTAGTCTCAAGTTTTCCATTTGCTCGTTATATGCTGGCCCCATTAGAAGGCATATCTTTGAATCTGGCTCCCTTGCTTGCTTTACTTAATGAATCTGACTTTTTGACATAGATGCCTCACAGTAACAACTTTCTGTCTAGTAATACTGTGGTATGTTAATTGAGTTCCTGGTGCTCTTGTGAATTGCAACTGAAGACTCCTTTTCCCTGGCAAGGCTTGTGAGCTATTTGATCTCATTTATTTTAAAATCCAATCAAAGATAAGCTTTTTGTATCCAGTACTCCTCCTTGCACATTGTTCATTCTCCATGCAATTTAAAGTGACACCAATGAATCTTACATTCTGCTTATATATCCTCCAATTCTTAATAGCTGGAACTCCTAAGTTTTTTCTCTTAGACTGTTGTCCCTTGCATCCAATTTAGTCTTAATACCCCAAGAGGTGTTACTCAAATGTTGCACCCATGGTTGTGCCTGCTTTCTGGTGGTTACTTATACCTCTGGTTACCTCCATGGCTAGACAGTGAATTGCCTTTGCACTGCTAATTATACTATCCTTTTCATATATAGACAATCTCATTGCACATTGCCCAATCTTCCAACCCATTAAACCCACTTCCCTTCACTTTAATGTTTTTCTACCTAAATCAGCCTCATCCCACTATATCATTCTTTCCATGAGCACAAAGGATGAGTTCTTTCTTGGGTTCTGTGAAAGGTCCTCTCTGCTCTCTCTATATGCAAGATTTGCCTCAGACCTAGATCCTCATCCCGGCTACAGTTATCCTCAGCTTCTCACCTTCTCCTACTCCTTCTTTGAGTGGGTGATGTTGAACTACGATAAATCCTGGTCCATCTGATCCCACTGTTGGGCCTGTCTTCCACCCCATGTTTAAAATACATCAAAACTGCACACATTAATGTCCAAAGTCTCTGACATAAAATGGCTGAGATTCAGGCCTGGTCTGATAAACATAGCCTGGACATCCTTGCAGTATCCAAAACCTGGTTAAAACCCAATATACACCAACATGAGGTAGAATTACAAGTGTATTCTTGTTTCAGAAAAGACCTTGTGGGTAAAAAAGGAGGTGGGGCTTTATTTTATGTTAGATCTAATCTTCACGCAGTGGTCATCCCCTCGCCAGATGTTAAACAATCTTCAGCTGACTCTCTGTTTATCTCACTAACACTCGATAATGTAAAGAAACTTTTAGTTGGCTGTATTTATCTCCCCCCAACAGTTTCTACCAATAAGCTTCCCTCCCTCATGTTGCTCTCCCCCCTTATGATACTGTGATCTGTGGAGACTATAACAATGACTGGTTATCCATGCGCAAAAACAAGGCAAAAACAATAATCTCTGATGTTAACTGTACCCAACATATCAATGAACCAACTTGATATAGCCCCAAAACTGGGACCTTAACATTATTAGACTGGATTGTATCAAACTGCCCTAACAGGATCAAGGCAGCTGCAGTACTACCAGACTGGATCAGTGACCATTTACCTGTCTGTTGCATCTGGTGCAACAGTTTTGAAGCCCCACCTCCCGTAGTACTTGACTCCATAAACATGACACAGTTTAATTTAGAGGAGTTTCTTACCTCAATAACTAATACTAATTGGATCCCCATTGTAAACCTCTCCACCATAGACCTTGTCCTAAAATACTTCATAACTACCTTTAAGAACATTATTAATAGTCATGCACCTTTAACCAAGTGCAGAGCCATGGGCATCAAAGCACCATGGCTTTCCAGTGAAATCAGGTCCCTTATGAAGCAGCATGATACTGCATGGGAAGTCTATAAATATAGCCACCTACCTTCTGACTGGTTTTCTTATCATCATCTGAGAAATCAATGCAAAATTAGGATACAGGGTGCAAAACAGGCCTATTACCATTCTTTCCAAACTGATTAAGTAAGTAAGCCCAAGGCTTTCTGGGGCCAAGTTAATTTGTTGATCAAGAGGAAAACTACTCAGTGCCCCAGCTCCATATCATCTGGGGGTGAGCTGTTACAAGAACAACCCACTATTGTGGAAGGCATTAACCAGTTCTTCACTGACCTCGATAGGTGTACTTCTCATCTTATGCCCACCCCTAAGTTCTCCATCCCTGCCATGTCCCATGCATCCTTTGGCTCCCGCCCTAATTTCCACCTAAAACTCACCACTCAAAATAAAGTTTGTAAATTATTACTAAAACTCAAGGTACAGAGCTCCCCGGTTATTATACTTTAGAACCTAAATTCCTCAGGTTGGGGGCGGCAGCACTTGTTGCACCTGTCTGTAGTCTTCTGAATAGGTCCTTTTGTACTACATCTGTGCCTAGTCAATGGAAAGTGGCTGTTGTAGTCCCGCTCCACAAGGGCAGCTCTCTGGTCATTGAAAACTTTAGACCAATCTTGATTTTATGTCCCCTGGCTAAGATACAAGAGAGGATCTTGTATAACCAATTGCTGTCCTATTTAGACACTCACCAGCTTCTCACAGACTGCCAGCACAGCTTCAGAAAGGCACATAGCACTACCACTGCCCTGATCATGGTTTCAGCTGACATCCTTAATGCTAGTGATGTGGGCCTAGTTAGTGGTGCAGTGTTCATAGATCTGACAAAGGCTTTCGACCTCATCCACCACAGCCTTCTGCTTGGTAAATTGTCCAAAATTGGCCTAAATTGCCTGACATTAACATGGTTTAAAGACTATCTTACTGGAAGAACGTAAAGGATAAAATGGTCTGGATCACTTTCCTCCCTTAGGCCTGTTTTGCAAGGAGTTCCTCAAGGCTCAATCCTTGGTCCAGTGCTGTTCTAGTTATTTATTAATGAGTTTTCAGACTTTTGTGGTGGTGCTTCTGCACAACTATATGCGGACAACGCAATATTATACCGCTCATCTGAAAACCTAGGTTGGCTTACCAAAGACACAGCTCAGACTTTGATATGCTCAAGACTTGGTTCTCAGCTAATCATTTAATTCTGAAGACAAAAAAAAAAACTAAAGCTATGATATTCCACAATCCTTCCCCTAGCTATCCAACTTTGTCTCTCTGTATCCTCTCCAAATCCAAGTGCAATCAGGTGACACTATTGAAGTAGTCAAAACTTTTAAATATCTTGGGTTGCATCTTGACATCTCCTTCTCACTAGAGGCTCATGTAACCCAGGTGTACAAAACCATAAACCAGAAGCTATGTCTCTTATATCATCTTCAGCCCCTCTTATCAACTGCAGCCTGTCAAAAAATTGCTTCTACAACCCTGTCCCCTGTGTTACTGTATGGCATTCCACTCCTGCTATCCATGCAACCCTCTTCCCTTGCCCAGCTGAGACAATTGTACTACAGAAATGGATGCTTTGTGTTGGGAGCTGACAATCTGTCTTCCTATAACTGGCGAGATTATGATGCTAGGCTGCAGTATCTCACACTATATTTTGTGTTCAAGCTAGTGAACATTTTTAATCCCCTTTGTCTAAGGGATATCATATATTGCAAAACAAGTGCTCGCCCACTCATATCTACTTCCCTTCCATTATTATTTTTTTTTTAGTTGTTTAACCAGGAGTAGCACACTAAGCTGAAAGCTTTTTTACAGGAGCAACCTGGGAGCACAGGGAAGTTAAGTGACTTGCTCAGGGTCACACAGTATGCAAGTGGAAGCTGTGGGATTCAAACCCAGGTCTGGTCTGCTGGATGTCACCAGATTTGCAGCTCAGAACCTTAAACCACTGTGCTATACTGCCTCCCTCTTAGCTGCCTCTCTATTACCTATTCAGAAACTGCTCTGACTCATGAGTAAGTGTTCATTTGCCATCTTGACCTGGAATTCCCTCCCATCTGCTGTAATTTCCTGTCCTACCCTGTCACTTTTCAAAAAAGAACCTACCTCTCTCCTCCTTAAACCTCTGAACTGCCCCTACTTCCACTAATCCTTCTCACCCCATACTACTTTTCTGCTAAAAGTATGATTTTCCTGATGCTATAATGATCATCACAATGTATTATTTTTTTGCTAAGAATACATTTTTTCCTGAAGCTTATAAGATGTTTATGTCAGTAAATATATTCAGCTCATGTCCTGTAATCTTGTACATTCAGGATTTTAATCTGTATATATACTTCATTTTTTGTCCTCATTGCACTTACTACAGTATGAGTGTATTTAGATGTAAAAGTCTCTGGAATGCCATGTTTTTTTCCTGTTTACTCTAGCACTTTATTTATACCAGTTGTATGTTGTTTGTATGTGTCCCCCGGGTTATCACTGAAAAGGGGACTGTATGGTCTCAGTGGGCCTAGACAGTTATCAAAATTCAAACAAACAAACAGACAAACAATGGGTAAAGAGGGAAGCGAGAACAGGGTAAACAATGGAATGCAAGATGCTGAGAGAGCAACAGAAGAAAAAACTCAACTCAACTCAAACTTTATTTATATAGTGCCTTTCATAGCCAAGGCACTGTACAGAGTATAAAATTACAGTATAAACCATAATATAATAACATTTTAAAAACAATCAATTTATCATTTAATTAGAGAAGGCCAGAGAAAATAAATGTGTTTTCAGCATAGATTTAAAGCTGCTAATGGTCAGGCATTCTCTTAACCGACAAGGTAGAGTAATCCAAAGGGTTTGTGCTACAAATGAAAAAGCACGAGCTCCAGATGTTTTAAGATGAACCCTGGGAATCTCTAGCAATCCCTCATCAGCAGATCGGATAGGGTGACTGGGGCAGTAGGGAGTCAGGAGATCTTTCAGGTACCTTATAGGTGATCCGCCACTGGACTGGCAGCAAATACAGTTCATGCAGCACAGGCGTAATATGACTGGTCCTAAAGGTACGAGTCAACAGCCTGGTCACAGCATTCTGCACTAGCTGCAGACAGCAGATATCAGTCCCAGACAACCCTAGGTAGAGGGCATTGCAGTAGTCAAGATGAGTGGTAATGAAGGCATGGACCAATGTTGGTAGGTTGCTCGGTGGAATCAAGTGTTTCACCCGAGTGATATTCCTCAGATGGTAAAATAAGGATTTGACCACAGCTGACACCTGAGACTTCAGGGTCAAGCCATCATCAAAAATAAGGCCCAGGTTACTCACCCGATTTGAGGTAATAAGCTGGACACCATCAAGCCACAGGCCTGACATGAACACAGCTCCAAGACCCACCCCCGGGTGACTGGGATCCACAACCAACACCTCAGTCTTATCTGGATTTAACCTCAACCAACTCAAGCTCATCCAGTCTTTGATCTCGGAGAGGCAACTATTTAACACAGAGACTGTATAAACCTGTCCGGGCACAAAGGACATATACAGCTGAGTATCATCTGTGTAGTAGTGAAAACTCAATCTGTATTGCCTGATGATATCTCCTAATGGCAGCATATACACTGCAAACAACATGGGCACCAATATGGAACCCTGTGGCACCCTGCAGGATGGGGGGAGAGTGTCAGAGGAATAAATTCCAGTGACCACCCTCTGAGACCTGCCTACGAGGAAAGATTGAAACCATTCAAGGACTGTACCCAACAGTCCACAAAGGAACTGCAGGGTTTCCAAAAGCACCTCATGGTCCACAGTGTCAAAAGCTGCTGAGAGATCTAGAAGGACCAAGATGGTATGAGCCTTTCGATCTCTAGCCATTAGGAGGTCATTTAATACCCAAACAAGGGCAATCTCCATGCTATGCATCTTCCTGAAACCAGGAGTGGAGAGCTTCATAGACATTGTAGGTTATTAAGTGATTGTCCAGTTGCATCGCAACCACTTTTTCAATAACCTTCCCCATAAAGGGCAGGTTAGAGACAGGTCGGTAGTTAGCTAGATCGATGGGATCCAAGGAGGGTTTTTTAAGGAGTGGTTGAATGATCACCTCCTTTAGTGGATCTCTAAAGATTCCCCTCTCTGAGGATCTCCATACAATTTCATCTAGGATCGAACAGATGACATCTATACAACCCACTAAGTGGAGGGCAGGGCCCAGATCCCAAAATACAACAAGTTGGGCACAAAGTCTGGACAATCTTCATAATGTCCATGAATTCCAGTCTGCTGAAATCCGTCCAAACAGACCAGGTGCTCACTACCTCCCATCAACCTCCGCAACCCCTCATAGAGAGAGCCAGGCTGATTCCAGACTTGATGTTGACAACCTTATCTGTGAAAAACTGAGCTGGCTCATCACACTCAATTTGTGAAAAAACTCTTCTGGACTGGAGGCAGATTCGATTGTGCAATCTGTCAACAGTTTGAAACAGTTGAGCTGGTCAGTTCTCTGACTTCTTATGGGTTATTTCTGATTGGTAGCCCTTATAATGTTCCATCAATCTAAGCCTGTCAGCATCCAGGCTGGAAAACAAAAACAAAAACACGCAGAAGGCAGTGGAGAGAAGGGTCTTACTTGTTGGGGACTCAATAATAAAAGTACTGAGAGGAGATGGAGGATTGAGGAGTAGAGCTGTGTAAAATATAAAATTACACCAGTGGAATGCCCACGGAATGACCATTCCAATTCCATGGAATCCAGCATGGAATTTTGCAGAAGTTAAAATTTCAGTTATTTCACTATACTTTTAAAACTGCATGTCCAAATAACACCAAATTTGAACTGCAAGCAGTACAGTACAGTATGGTTTACAAATGTGTACCGAATTGCAGAGTTCTAAATTAAAAGGGGGCAGAGTTATGGGTTGGTTACCAAACACTTAATCAAAATTTCATTTTCAGTTATTCTGAGATAATTTTAAAACTTCTTCTCCAAATTTCTCCACAATATCAGATATCAGGATTTAGAGAAGCACATAGAATGCATATATACACTATGTTTCAAGTCTCATGATTTAATGGGAGCTGAATTATCGGTAGTCAAATATTTTGCTAAAATTTGAATTTCTGTAATTTTAGTATAACTTTGACAGTATTCTTTGAAATATTACAAAAATTGCCAGGTATACAGGTTATCATAACATTTGTATGTGCCCATAGTTTCAGATTTCTAGCTTTAAATGGGACTCTGTTATAGCCTGCCAAATATGTTGTCAACATTTAATTTTTGGTTAGTTCCCTCTAATTTTAAAACTACATATCCAAATTTAACCAGAGTTGAAACATTTAAACTACCATACCACATGGTCATTTCTGAAAAAGTTTATATTTTCAGCCTGAAATGGGATTAAATGAAAAGTAGTCAAACTTTCACAACATTTTTAAATTTAATTTTGCAAGAATGTAAACTACAAATTTATAAACCCCATAAACTTTAAAACTAGAGAATGCAATGCCATTAAATTTGATAGGTTCATAGACTTTACAAGGGGACTGTGTGTGCCATGTTTATTAATTGCTTGCTGTGAGAAATTGTAAAATAACATCTCTACTTAAAGTCAAATCCCATGAGTCTTTGTGAAAATTGCAGCATTTCATGAAAAATTCCACAAAACTGGAATTTTCTTATTTCACTCAGCCTTATCTGGGGGTTCTAACTAAAGGATAGGTGTATAAGAGGCAGGTAGCACAGAGGATCACCAGGTTCAGGAGTTAGATGCACAATTTCACCAAGTAATGGACAGCTGAGCTGGGTAGCACAACAGTGGTAGACCCCCATGTTGAAGCAAGAAAGCACAGAGTGTCAACAATTCCAACCTGAATGCAGGCTATTTGAGGATCATAGCCAGTAAATGTATAATCTAGGGAGACAGGTGTTCATGCAAATCTAGGACTTAGAGGTACTCAAAAGCATGTAGTAGGGCAGGCGTCTGCAACCTTTTCAGGATTGGGAGCCGCATGTCCTCCTGGCATGACCAGTCTGATCACCAGAGAGCCATATGAGCGTATGCATAGATACATAGATACATAGACAGTGTCAGCAGATAAGGGTCTATGGCCCACCCAGTCTGCCCATTTGAGCTTGTAAGTTCAGTTTATGTTTTTCTAGAAGTCTGTAGCCCCTTACCCCCAACCTCCAGAATTCTTTTATGTCTATCCCATGCATTCTTAAATCCCGTGATTGTTTCAGCCCCCACCACTTCCTCAGGCAGGGTGTTCCACTTGTCCACCACCCGTTCTGTGAAGAAATTCTTCCTCACGTTTCCTCTGAATCATCCTCCCTTCAACTTCATCCCATGCCCTCTAGTTCTGGAATAGCAGAGGTCCTTTGTAGTACATAATGTAGCTTAAACTCATCCAACAGTGCTATTTGAATAAAGCATATGTTAATCAATTGGAACACTGCACGAAAAAGCCACACTGGATAGTTTCCTCTCCAGATCCTCCCTAAGAGAATCAAAGGAGTTTTAGTCATGATTTTGTAGTTGAAAAAGCAAATAGTGACTGAAAATTAATTCCTAATATGTGCTTCGGGTAAATCTTTTAGAGCCATTGAAAGAGTCCCACTCTGTGGGCCTCTGTTCTCTGGTGCAACCTTCCTGTGTCTCGGCATAGGTTGGGGTGAGCCTGGTCACCTCTACCACACATATTATTGGCACATATAGGATGTTTGTTTGGGACATGCCCTGGAATTAATATTTTTCGGAAACTTTTGCTGCAAATCACTTGAAACATTCATCTATCCCTGCTGATGAAACCAAAAGCACCCCAGTCTTCTAGAAAGCCTATGTTCTTATCTATGATTTTTTTTCTTTGTTGGGTGTGCCAGTGTATCATAAAATGAATGGCTGATTCACAGCATCAGTGCCACCTTAATACTGGCAAAGCTTTGTTTAACACGCTTAAAGGAACACTGTCAACTTACTTAAGCCTCAAAGTGTTCCAAGTTTAAAATGCACAATTTATGATTGTTCACGTTATATTCAGACTGTTTATGCAGCTGGTAGTTTGATTCACATCTATTTTTTCTTTTAAAAAGTGATAAACTAACAGCCCATCATACTGGTGTTACCACACCAAAACATGTTTGTTTACATTTCTTGACCACATCACACTGCATCTTTCTTGGACTCTGGAACACCCCCAAGACAATCTAGCCACTGAATATGCAGTGGGAGTAGAGGAGACTGTTGTATCATGAGTGGCTGCACTGTTTGAGGGTGTTTCTAATATTTAGGAATTGTGCACTTAGAGTAGTTCAGTGATATGAAGCGAAACAAAGCTGGGCATAGCTATACATTACCATGCATTTCAGTTCTAACAAGCAATGAGGTAGAAAAAACAACCAGCAACATAAATGAATTTTAGAGAAAGTAAGCAATCATAAAATGTGTATTTTTACCTAAAATAATACAAAAAAGTTAACAATGTCCCTTTAATATTTCTTGCAGTTGTAAGACCTTGCATTCCTTGACTCAGTCCTCCTTCCATCCCCACAGCCTTCTATCCTGCCTGAGGAACAACTGCCTTTCAAATTATCTGAATGCCACATAGCATCCTGATGTAACTGTAGTCATATCTCTCACCCCACCTAGATCTCAATTGATATGAGGCTATCATAGTAAAGTACATAAAATGCTCAGCACCTGTCAAGAGGTGGAGAAGGATGACAAAATAACTGGCTGGACCATCTTGTATATATGAGGATAGGAGTCCATCTCTATCCCTCCCACTTGGGGCACTGATGTCTTAGTCAGGCATGGGTGGCTGGGCATGGACATCTATCAGGCCCAGCCTGCTATACGTAAAAACACATGGAATGTCTGGTGCCTCTGCATTCAGTGTCAAGTACTGCAAGCTCTGCTAATATCTGGCAACATTTCCTGAACTGCAAATCTCAGCCAACATGATCACTCCCCTTTGTTTACCAGAGAGCATTTGTGCTGTTGTGAGGCATCCAGAGCTGATTGTCACTGGGTTTGCCACTTGATGTGCAATACTCTGGGCTTTGGCACCAACCTTGTTCAGCACCTTAGTAAGCAGTAACACTAACTATGATGTCATCAGGCAGTCCTGCCATGAACCTTTGAAAGTTTTCTCTCTCACATCCCAGTGGCTGATGTCAGTAATGCAAATGGTAGTATCAATACTGGCCTGTAATATAGCGGACGCTGCAGTGCCAATAGCCTCTCATAAGTAATTATGCTTGACTTTCTCATATTCTCCCAGCATCAAGATAATTCTACTTCATGAAGAGGGTGGTGAATAACTAGAACAAACTCCTAGAGGAGGTGGTGGGAGCAGGGACTGTGGGGGGATTCAAGGAAGCATGGGATAGACACGAGGGTCTCTTGGATCTTGGGGGGGAGATGGTAGGAAATTACAAAGTTCCAGCAGCTTATTAGGCACACGGGGCAGACTGGGTTGGCCTGGTGGTCTTTTTCTTCCTACACATTTCTATGTTTCTATCAAGAATATCAGTGTGTATGTGATATTGCATATTCAGTGTGTGACCTCCACAGACAATTCCAAATTACTTTATTGTGGAGCAAAGCAGCAGAAATACCGAAAAGCATAAAGCTGGACTTTTGAGAGTTAAGGAGATGCAGAGCCGCATGAACACAGGCAAAGAGCCGCATGCGACTCCCGAGCCTCACGTTGCAGACCTTTGTAGTAGGGGAAGACAATGTCTTGGACAGCAGGAAAAAATAATTTGGGCTATTCCAACAGGGTAGATTGGTAGGAAAGGGAGTAGGTGACTCACATTTTAAGGAGGCTTGTCACTGTTAAGAAAAAAGAGGAGATCAGTGGGATCCGTAGTTTTAGTGAGTCAATCTGGCTATGCCAAAATAGAAGGGGGGGATAGTCACCCAATGAGGAACAGCAGGACTGCAAAAAGTGCAGCCCAGCTTATTAAATAAAGTAGTGGTATGTGCATTGTTAATGTTAAATTCCACAAAAAAAAAATTCTGGATGCTTCATCTACAGAATATGCTATCATAAATATGTGAGAAAATGTTACAAATCATTTTTTTCTACCGCAAAATTAAAACTGCTTAGCCAATTTATCCAGTTGTGTTAGGCACCAGGATACACGGACTATGGATATGCATGTCAAATGTTAACACTATACATGCAAGAGCAGAGAAGTTACAAACATTTAAATTTTTGATAGTTTTCAGAAAGTTTTGCAAATACTTACATAGTAAAGTTTTGAACCCCTGTAACTTAAAAATCTCTTATCTAAGTCCCTCAATATTTAGATTATTCTATAAGCATTACAAAAAGGTTATTCATACTAATTTACACATGTCTAGCTCCAAAGGTGCCCGAGTTATATGTAGATGAAATTTGTTCATGAAATTTCCTGAAAAAAATAAAACAACAGATTTTGAGCACATATAATTTTGAGACAATGCATCATATTGTCATGAAATCTTGCACATTGTTAGGACACGTATTGTCACAAAATCATGCTAAATTTAAGATCCCTGACCCAAAAGATGGTTAAGGTCTATGCAGATAACAAAATGGTCATGACATTTTGCACAAACAATAAAATGACAACATTTGAGAACCTATAATTTTTAAACTGTTAGACCAAATTACATGATATTTGGAAGGTTTATGGCCGGCAGCCCAAAAGAATATATATTACAAGTTTCAGACCTCTAGCTTGAACAGTTATTGAGCTATAACCAAATTACTACATTTTTAAAATTCCACAAAATGTCAACAGAATTCTGTAGAATTTCACAGAATATTGTTCCAGAAACAAATGATTTGATACCTTTTATTGGACCAACATGGATGTTACAGAAAAGAACAAAGTGCTTTAGCTTTCGAACCAACCAGGTCCTTCTTCAGAAGCTTTGTGGCAGTTTTTTCAAATATCCCATATTATTAACACCAGATTATATAGAAAAAGCAGAAATAATTCTCATTGGTTTAACATATACATTTAAAACATAATAGAAGATTACGTCAGAGAAGCTAATTAACACCAGTATGCCTTTAACTGAGGAGCCTCAGAAGGGCAAAGGTTATCAAGAATTCTCTACAGCCAGAGAGTTCTTGTCACATAAATTTTAAAATGTCTCAGTATGCCAAGAAAGCATTCTAGTGATAAAAAAAACCTTGGAGTGGCATTCTCTCTAATACATGTAAGATGAGCTTACAACTTACATTCCAATTGTCCTGGTATATTAAAGGACAGATAATGAGAGACAAAATCCTGAAATTAGGTATAACTGCAAGTTGAAAGCAAGCCTCAAATTAACCTACACATATAAACATGATGCATGAAAGTATCACTTGTAAGTGTAAGTGCAAAAAAAAAAAAAAAAAATACTTGTCAAGGACCCCCAAGAAAACGAGACCATGAGCCTGATAAATGCAGATTTCAACACAGAGTCTGTGTATAACAAACATGCACAGAATCAGTCTAACAATCTAAATGAAACCAAAGGAATTACACCTTTAATGAACCCCCAAGTAAATGAGATATGCGTCTTAATAGAGCAGTTAAAAATGTGACAGTGTAAATCCATCCACTGACAACTAATAGAAGGAAATAAATGCACACTATATGTGAAAACTAAGTGTTCTAGCCACATAACAACTGCCCCATGCCACGCTCCACCCACACATATGTGTGTCCATACACCACACCACAACCCCCCCACACACACACCTGCACACCCCACACAACCACAACACACAACAAATATAGCAAACACATTCCACACACACCACACCACGCACAACAAACAAAACACACATACACACCATACCCACAACACACAAAAACACAACACACACAAAACACACACATACATACATACATCAGTATACACACATACACACTTAAACGCACTCACCACAGTGTTAAGGTGAAAAGTCAACAATGTAGATAACCATAAACTTATATAATTATATATAATTATATAATTATAATATAATTATACATGTACATCAAGTAATGTGGTCTAT
Organism: Neoceratodus forsteri; assembly: GCA_016271365.2. Lineage (NCBI taxonomy): Eukaryota > Metazoa > Chordata > Ceratodontiformes > Ceratodontidae > Neoceratodus > Neoceratodus forsteri. Next base: position 159,494,772 of record CM028138.1, read on the forward strand.
TTTATCCAGTGCAAGAAATGTCCTCGCACAGGTTATGTGGGGGAGACAAGCCAACAACTCTGCACTAGAATGAATTCACACAGACATTCTATTAATCACAAGATGATTGAGAAACCAGTAGCCTAGCACTTCTCCCAGGATGACCACTCAATCTCAGATATGTCTGTGATGGTCTTAAAGGACATTTCAACAGTACACAACAGAGGCAGGCTTCTGAAATTAGACTTATTTTACTTCTCAATATGGTGGCGGATGGATTGAACATTGATGTTGGGTACATGACACATTATTCTACTTAAACTTACACAGACCTTTACTTTAAAAGATGGACATAAACAGTTTAGTTCTTCAGCGGGCCTTTGATTTTGTAAGTTTAGTTTATCTACATTGTTGACTATTCACTTAACACTGTGGTGAGTATGCTATGTGTGTGTGTGTATACTGATGTATGTATGTATGTATGTATGTGTGTTTGTGTGTTGTGTAAGGTATGGTGTAATGTGTGTTTTGTTTGTTGTGCGTGGTGTGGTGTGTGTGAATGTGTTTGCTATATTTGTTGTGTGTTGTGGTTGTGTGGTGTGCAGGTGTGTGTGTGGGGGGTTGTGGTGTGGTGTATGGACACACATATGTGGGTGGAGCGTGGCATGGGGCAGTTGTTATGTGGCTAGAACACTTAGTTTTCACATATAGTGTGCATTTATTTCCTTCTATTAGTTGTCAGTGGATGGATTTCACACTGTCACATTTTAACTGCTCATATTAAGACGCATATCTCATTTACTTGGGGGTTCATTAAAGGTGTAATTCCTTTGGTTTTCATTTAGATTGCTTAGACTGATTCTGTGCATGTTTGTTATACACAGACTCTGTGTTGAAATCTGCATTTATCAGGCTCATGGTCTCGTTTTCTTGGGGTCCTTGACAAGTTTTTTTTTTTTTTTTTTTTTGCACTTACACTACAAGTGATACTTTCATGCATCATGTTTATATGTGTAGGTTAATTTGAGGCTTGCTTTCAACTTGCAGTTATACCTAATTTCAGGATTTTGTCTCTCAATATCTGTCCTTTAATATACCAGGACAATTGGAATGTAAGTTGTAAGCTCATCTTACATGTATTAGAGAGAATGCCACCCAAGGTTTTTTATCACTAGAATGCTTTCTTGGCATACTGAGACATTTTAAAATTTATGTGACAAGAACCTCTGGCTGTAGAGAATTCTTGATAACCTTTGCCCTTCTGAGGCTCCTCAGTTAAAGGCATACTGGTGTTAATTAGCTTCTCTGACATAATCTTCTATTATGTTTTAAATGTATATGTTAAACCAATGAGAATTATTTCTGCTTTTTCTATATAATCTGGTGTTAATAATATGGGATATTTGAAAAAACTGCCACAAAGCTTCTGAAGAAGGACCTGGTTGGTTCGAAAGCTAAAGCACTTTGTTCTTTTCTGTAACATCCATGTTGGTCCAATAAAAGGTATCAAATCATTTGTTTCTGGATCTGTTTTTAAAAGGACCAATACGGCACCTACAACATTTTTTTACAGAATATTGTGAAATTTCACAGAAATTCAGTGGATTCAGAATGTCCCATTCTGCACAGCTCTATTGAGGAGTTTAATAAATGGCTAACAGAATGGTGTGAGCAGATGGGGTACGGGTTAGTACGGGACTCAGGAACAACATGAGGGATGAGAGTCTATTTGCCCTGGATAGACTGCACCTGAATAGGGAGGGTGCAGCAGTGCTTAAGTACAAGTTAGGGGAGTTCATAGAACAGAACTATAATTTAAACTAAATTGGGGGGGTTGGAAACAAACCCACACCACAGGATAGGAGAAATGGGGTCTGCCAGCCTCCCCCAGGATGGAAAAACACAAGGTAGAGGAGAGGGGAAGGAAACATGCAACAAGGGATGGAAAAATGGGTCCGGAGAATGGAAAGCCATTAGCACCAATGCCAGGAGCCTAGGAAACAAGATCTCAGATTTAGTAGCAGTCATGGCTGTGGTGACCTGGACATAGTAGCAATTACAGAGATGTGGGGCCAGAGGAGGGCAAGCAGAGGGGAGGTGCTGCTGAAGGGGGACTTCAACTTGCTAGATGTGGAATGGGGCACCCCATCAGCAGCATCCACTAGTAGCTGGGAAATTATGGACTCCCAACAGGGAGCTCTCATCAAGCAGCTGGTAAGGGAATTGAACAGGGAGGGGGTGATCCTAGACTTGATTCTTACAAATGGGGAACAGGTGGGAGAACTATCCACAGGGGGGAGAACCTTGGCGCGAGTGACTACAGCACCATTTGGTTCAAGGTAAAAATGACTGCTGATGTTTATCGGACCAAAGTTAAGGTGCTAGACTTCAGACATGTAGACTTTAAGAAAATGGAGGAATGCATCAAGCAAGCATCAGTACGAGTAAGGAAACTTAAGGGGGTGGAGGAAATGTGGGATACAATAAAATGGGCCATAGTGGAGGCCACTAGCCTCTGTGTCAGGATGGTAAATAAAAATAGGAATAAAAAGCCACTTTGGTTTAATAGAGAAGTGGCGGGGAAGATCAGGGCTAAGAGAAAGGTGTTCTGGAGGTATAAAAAGACATAGAGTGGGGAGGCTAGAGTTATATACCAGGAGAAGCAGAAGGAATCAGGTTTGGAGGTCTTGAGAGTGAAGGCAATAACAGAAGACAGAATAGCTTACTCAGTCAAGGAAGGGGATAAAATCTTCTTCCGGTATGTGAGCGAGAGGAGAAAGTCAAAGAAGGGGATAGTTAGGCTGAAAAATAAAGAGGGGGTTTGGTGTAAGATGACTAGTAGAAGGCAGAAGTACTTAACAGCTATTTCTGCTCAGTGTTCATGGTAGAGAAGGAAGGGGCGGTAAGAAACATCAGGGGAAATAAGGTGGTGGATTGGGGGTTGACTCCAGTCCATTCCAGGTGGTGAAAATCCTGAGGGAGCTAGATGGGTTGAAGTTGGACAAGACAATGGGGCCAGATGGGGTGCACTCCAGGGTACTGAGGGAGCTTAATAAAGTACTAGCAGTACCTCTGACCAGCCTCTTCAACAAATCCTTGGAATCAGGGGAGGTCCCTGTTGACTGGAGAAGGGCAGATGTGGTCCCACTTTATATGGTGGGGGACAAAGAGGAGGCAGTCAATTATGGACCAGTGAGCTTGATATCAGTGGTGGGCAAACTCAAGGAGAAACTGTGAAAGAAATGAATTTCTAGCTACCTAGAAGCCAATGGCCTACAGGACCAGTGGCAACATGGGTTCACTGAGGAAAGGTCATGTCAAATGAACCTGATTGAGTTCTTTGACTGGGTCACCAGGGTAGTGGATGGAGGGGGCTGTAGACATTGCATACCTCGACTTTAAGAAGGCATTCAACTTTGTGTCACACAGGAGACTACTGTAAAAATTAAGATGTCTTGGGCTGGGGACGGTAGCAGTTAGATAGTGCAGAACTGGTTTGGGGTCAGAAGGCAGAGAGTAATTGTTAGTGGGGTAACTTCAAAGGAGGGAATGGTCCCCAGTGGGGTACCCTAAGGGTCAGTGCTGGGGCCACTCCTATTTAATATATTTATAGGGGACATAGCGGAAGGGCTAGAGGGGAGGGATGTCTATTCTCGGACAATACAAGGGTCCTCAATAGAGTGCATATGCCTGAGGGGGTTGAGAGTATGCACAGGGATCTGGAGAAATTGGAGGAGTGGTCCAAGGAGTGGCAACTGTCCTTCAATACAAAAAGTGCAAGATTATGCACTTTGGCAGGAAAAAACGGGGAGTAGAATACTAGATTGAGGGGGGTATGCCCTGGAGGTAACCGAACTGGAAAGGGACCTTGGTATAATCATTTTGAGGGAACTGAAGGTGACATAGCAATATTAGAAGGTGGTAGCAATGGCCAGTAGGATGTTGGGTTGTATCAGTAGGGGAATCACTAGTAGAAGGAGAGATGTCATAATACCACTGTACAGACAACTAGGCCACATCTTGAGTATGGAGTCCAGTTCTGGAGGCCATACCTCAAGAAGGATGTGGATAGAGAGAAGTTGCGTCCAGAGGAGGGCAACAAAATGGTAAAGGGCCTCAGCCAATTGTCATATCAGGAACGGCTGAAGGACCTAAACATGTACTGTCTAGAACAAAGAGGGAAAAGGGGGACATGATTGAGACCTTCAAATATATCAAGGGTATTAACAGGGTGCCAGTTATGGAAATCTTCCAGTTAAAGAGGCAATCAAAAATGAGGGGGCATGATATGCAGATAGTAGGGGGGAAGTTCAGAGTAAACATTAGAAAAATTTTACTTCATGGAGAGGGTGTTGGATAACTGGAACAAACTCACAAAGGAGCTGGTGGGGGCAAGAATTGTGGGGGGGGTTTCAATGGAGAGTGTGACAGACACAAGGGTCTTTTGGATCGGGAGGGGAGAAGATGGTAGGAAATTGCAAAGTCCTAGAAGATGCAGTAGTTATGCACATGGGCAGACTGGGTGGGCCTTTTCTGCCAACACATTTCTATGTTTTTATGATAACCCCAGACAAAGAAATCTACTAGGTTCAACAGGCATATCTCCTCCACCCTCATGAATCAATTTTGCCTGATCTCTTACAGCCCACTAGATTCAGGATACTCTACCAGCCTTTACTTAAGTAGGGTTTCCAATAATTTCCCCACCACTGAAATGAGACTGACTGGTCTGCAGTTGCTAGCCTCCTCCCTGTTGCCACTCTTAAGTAGAGGGGTATGCCCCTGTATAGTGACACCATTACTGTGAACACATCGATGCTGACAACATCAACAGTTCACTGTAATGGTCCACCCAAGACCCCAGCACTCTGTCCACCAGTCCTACACCCCCTCCCCAAATCAACTGTGACTTGGAGTTGATAATCTTTAACTTTGGGGGTGTGGGGGGCAGAGACACCCATATGGAGTGTTCGGGGGTGAAGCCCCCCGATGGAAAAACAGCCAGGGTCTCCTGCTTATGTCAACCGCAACTTGTGGTCAACATAAATCCATTGATGTGATGTCGGTAGACAATGTAGTTGTCGAAACGGCATCATAGAGCCAAGCAGAGGGACCATGTATGCTTGCCTCCAGTCCTGCAGCACCACACTAATTTCCAGTGAACTGTTATACAAGGACATCTGAGGGGCAGCTAGCATCTCCCCAAGTTCCTTTTGTACCCTTCGGTGTATCCCATCTGGTCATGTTTCCATCTTTAGATCTGCAAATCCCTACAGGATTATTTCATCTGAAAAAGGACTTGTGTCCACCTCACCTCCCCCATCTGTTCCTGCAGTTCCCAGGTGGTCCATCCCCTAGTGGTGTGTGAGTAACAAATAGCATTTCCAGAAAAAGCACAAATCATGTACCATTTGTTATTCAGATCCAAGTAACAAATTATGTCAATTTTTGTGCCTATTAATATTTGAAAAATAGAGATAACCAAAAATAACAAAAAAGCCCCTTTTAACATATATAGCTCCCATCCCCCATCCTCTGTTAGAACCATCTCACCTTCCTCCTCTTCTCCAGCACCCACAATTAAAAAAGAAAATCCCACAATGGGTGCCAGGCACAACCTGCCTGACACCATGGCCAGCCGCCATCTTTGAGCACTTATTTGTGCTACATCCATTAATGTCTCACCTCACCCAGTGGAAGTACTTCCTTCCCTCCTCCCAACATGTAAAATTAATGAATTCCACCCAGAATGGAAGTTGAGAACAAGTCAAAGGAAAAAGAAGACGACCAGCTGTGCAACCCACCCTCCTTCATGGTCGGTTACCTTCTTCTGAATTAAAGCACTTGTGTGCTTGCTCATAGTCTGCACAGGGGTTGTATACAGACCCCCTTCTCAGGGGGAGGAAATGGACAAGGAAATGATAGAAAGTATACTTAGAATGGCAGAAAAAGGGGAGATATTGCTGAAGGGTGATCTGAATATGCCAGATGTTAACTGGAGTGCAGTTGCAGCAGCCACTTCGAAGAGTGGGGTTATTCTAGATGCCCTACAGGGGGCATGCCTTAGACAACTAGTATTGGAGCCCACTCGAGAGGAGCAATCTTAGACCTGATTCTCTCAAATGGAGATGAAGAGAGGATCACAGATGTGACGTGGGTAGCCATCTGGGAACTAGCGACCATCGAACAGTATGGTTCACAAAAAAGCAGCAATAGAGTCAAGCCATACAAAGGCAAAAAGTACTGGACTTTAGGAGGGTTGACTTTGCCAAATGGTGAGTGCCTAAGGAATGCACTAGCAAATGGGCAGGAAGGAGGGTGGAAGAACAATGGGGAATAATAAAACTGCCATCACAGAGGTAACAAGCTGGAAGGCAGTCAGAACAGCAAAGGCCCAAACCGAGGAAAAGATAGCTAACTCAGTTAAGAAGGGGATAAAACCTTTTATAGGTACATCAGGGAGTGAAGGAAGACCAAGGGAGGATAGTGAGGCTTAATAAAGGGCAGGGAGGGAGGGTGGGCAGAGGTGACTGTGAAAAGGCAGAGATACTAAACAAATATTTTTGCTCAGTATTTACAAAGGAAGAGGAGGTACCTAAAACAAACAGTAGAAACACTCTGGATACAGAAGTTGATACCGCCCATTTACAGAAGAAAGGGTTCTGAAAGAACTCTTAAAACTGAAGGTGGACAAAGCAATGGGGCCTGATGGGATTCATCCCAGAATTCTAAAGAACTAAGGGTAGAACTAGTGACACCACTGACTACCCTTTTAACAAATCATGGGAGGATGGGGTGGTACCGAGGACTGGAGGAGGGCAGATGTGATTCCCCTTCACAAAAGTGGGAGCAAGGCAGAAGCAGGAAACTACAGACCAGTTAGTTTAACCTCAGTGGTAGGAAAAATGATGGAATCACTTCTGAAGGAAAGAATTGTCAAGTATCTAGAGGTCAGAGGGTCGCAGGACCCAAGGCAGCATGGATTCACAGCGGGAAGGTCATGCCAGACAAATCTGATAGGTTTCTTTGACTGGGTGACCAAAGTAGTAGATCAGGAAAGGGCTGTGGACATGGCCTACCTAGACTTTTGGCAAGGCATTTGACACAGTCCCACACAAAAGATTAATATACAAGTTAGCCAGCCTGGGAGTGGGTCCCAAGATGACAGCCTCGGTAAAGAATTGGCTGGAGAATGGGACACAGAGAGTAATAGTAAATGGAGTCCACTCTGAAGAAAGGGGATTACTAGTGGGGTACCGCAGGGTTCAGTATTAGGACCGGTCCTCTTCAATGTCTTTATAAGCGACATTGCAGAGGGACTGGAAGGAAAAGTATGTCTCTTTGCAGATGACACAAAGATCTGCAACAGAGTTGATGCACAAGGTGGGGTGGAAAGGATGAGAAGGGGCTTGGCAAGGTTAGAGAAATGGTCAAATGTATGGCAGCTTAGATTCAATGCTAAGAAGTGCAAGGTAATGCACCTGGGAAACAAAAACCCAGGGGAAGAGTACACAATGGGGGGTGAGATACTAACAACAACAAAAATGGAAAGGGACCTGGGGTAGTCATATCAGATGACCTAAAGGTGGGCAAGCAATGTGAGAGGGCAGCAAGGAGGGCTGGGGGGATACTGGGATGCATAGGGAGAGGCATCACCAGTAGAAAATAGGAAGTTATTATCCCTCTGTACAGACAGCTGGTGAGACCAAATCTGGAGTACTGCATGCAGTTCTGGAGACCCAGTCTCCACAAAGACATAGACAGGATGGAAGTTGTCTAGAGGAGGGCAACTAAAATGGTGCAGGTTCTGCACCGGAAGAGAGACTTAAGGAGCTTAATATGTATAGCTTTGAGGAAAGGAGGGAGAGGGGGACATGATAGAAACTTTCAAGTACCTCAACAAAGTCCAAGAGGTAGCATCTTTCAAAAAGATGTGCAAGAACAAGGGGCACAATTTGAAGATAGAGGGGCAGCTCAGAGGTAATTTAAGTATTTTTCACAGAAGGGTTGTGGATGCATGGAGCAGCCTTCTGGAGGAGGTTGTGGAGTCAAAAACAGTGGTGGAATTCAAGCATGCATGGGACAGTCATAAGGCAATTCTAGGGGTTGGGGGTAGGAAGAAGTAGGCTGCTGGTTAACTAGGATCTGCAGCTTATCCATTAGGTAGGGAAATGGGCAGACTGGGTGGGCCAAGCGGTCCTTATCTGCCATCAAATTCTATGTTTCTATGTTTCTAGTAAGCTGATCACATGATCAGCTTGTTTTACTATGAGCAAGCTCGCAAGTGCTTTCATTCAGAAGATGCCGTCCAGCTGTGGAAGATGGTGGGTTGCATGACTGGTCATCTTCTTCCTCCTTTGACTTGTCATTGGCTCACCATGGGAGGCACCAGATTCTGCATGCTGGGGGGGAGGGAGTAAGTGATGCCACTGGGTGGGGGATAGGCAATATATTAAATTCATGGGTTTAATACAAATAAGTAATCCAAAAAGGCAGCCAGCCATGGAGCCTGCAGGTTGCGCTGATCACCCATTGTGGGATTTTTTTTTATTGTTGATGTTGGAGCAAATAGAGGGTGGGATGGAGTCTTACAAATGTTGGGGGATGACGGGTGGGTGGATGTCATAGGGTCTTTTTTTGTCTTATTTATGCTCCCTGAGCCCTCGGACAGCTACTCCTTCAGGCCTCCTAGGCTATTCTCTGTCACATCCATTCGCCATATGCCACCCCCCAGTGAGTGCTGACAGCCAGGTAACCCAATGTATCCCTTCATCGGGAGGGCCCCTCCCTGTGAGGTGTAACTGGGAAGGAGATTTGCAAGTAGGCATTCCACATATCCCGGGTGCAGCAGAGGTTGGCTCGGACACCTTTAGGCTCTGTGGTGAGTGGGGACCGACCGCAGACATCTGGCCGGCTGAGTGGCTAGCTTTCTGGTTTTCTCCCAACCCACCCACCACCTACATAGGGGTCTGACCACGGCAGCCTCCTGGGGGCGGGCGCATTCAGCAGCATGTTGCACAGCTCCTGCTCCTGTGCCTACTCCACAGCCACATAGCATACAGCAGCCATCTTAGAAGTGGACTATCTCCAGCTGATGTACATTATGCTACATGTGTTACTTATTATGTCTCTACAATTCCACTAATAGTTTGCAGGGAAAGATGATCAGGGCAGTGTTTAACTCGATGGGATTAGAAACATAGAATTTGACAGCAGATAAGGACCACTTGGCCTACCCGGTCTGCCCATTTCCCTACCTAATGGATAAGCTACAGATCCTAGTTAACCAACAGCCTACTTCTTTCTACCCCCAACCCCTAGAATTTCCTTATGTCTGTCCCATGCATTCTTGAATTCCTCCACTGTTTTTTGACTCCACAACCTCCTGAGAAAGGATGTTCCATGCATCTACAACCTTCTCTGTGAAAAAATACTTCCTCACATTTCCTCCGAGCTGTCCCCCTTCTATCTTCAAATTGTGCCCCCTTGTTCTTGCACACCTCTTTTTCTGAAAGATGCTAACCTCTTGGACTTTGTTGATTCCCTTTATGTACTTGAAAGTTTCTATCATGTCCCCCCTGTACCTCGTTTCCTCGAGGGTATACATATTAAGCTCTTAAGTCTCTCTTCATATGTCTTCTGGTGCAGACCCTGCACCATTTTAGTTGCCCTCCTCTGGACTGCCTCCATCCTGTCTATGTCCTTGTGGAGACTGGGTCTCCAGAACTGCAACCAGTGTTCTAGATGGGGTCTCACCAGCTGTCTGTACAGAGTGATAACTTCCTGTTTTTTACTGGTGATGCCTCTCCCTATATATCCCATTAACCCCACAGCCCTCCTTACTGCCCTCTCACATTGCTTGCCCACCTTTAGTTCATCTGCTAAGACTACACCCCCAGGTCCCTTTCCATTTTTATGTTAGCGCACTTGCGCAGCCAACATCTTGTGGTAGTGGAGATTTGGAGGCGTGGTCACTGTTGGGCGAATGCAGGGCATGCACCAGTAGGTGTGTCCCTCAATCCCCAATCAGCCTGCATGCTGGTGCCACACCACCCGGGTGAGCATATCTAAGGAAAGGTCCGCTGTAATGCGAGCAAAGCTCATCACATGCAGCGGACCTTCCTATGTACTTCACCAGCTACAAACATGACAGCACAGTGGCCGCTAAACTGCCAACCTCGGGGGTGCCCAATCCAGGTTAAACACCCTGCCCCTTATCAATGCTTCTTGCCAGGAGTCCACTCCCGTTGGCATAATGTGTCACCCTCCTTTTTGCTTGCTGAGGGGTGCCCAATCCCCTCTGCTCATGTGCCCTCCCCCCACATTGTTTGCCGATGGGGTGCCCAATCCCAGTCAGCATCCGTCCCCCTTTCCCACTTTAATGTGTCGACAGGGAGCCCACTCCCTGTTGGCATGATCTCTCCCCTTCTTCTGTGCTGAGGGGTGCCCAATCCCCTCAGCTAGTGCGTCCCCACTCCTATTTATACAACGGGGTACCCCAATCCCCATCGGCTACTGTATCCCCCAAAACAACTGTAAAAAAGAAAATTCATTAGTGATGTTTCTTTTACATCTGTAAACAAACGGTCCCTCGTAGTCTCCTACCACCACCCGCACCCACCACTGTGCACCTGCCTTCCCACACCTCCTGCCCCATACTTACCTCCGGAGTCCAGTGCTATGATCTTCGGTGGACCGGGAACACGTCTGCACTCTTCAAAGCCAACCACAAACTGTGGAAATGCCAGTAAGCTGTATAATGGAATAAATAGGTTTATTTCAACTTTGATGCATATCTCGGGCATTTTTTGGAATTTTTGCACCAAATTTTCAACATGGGGTGTTTGGGACCCCTCCTCATGAATTCTGTCACTGTTATGATGTTAATCAGTCCCGAAAGATGATTTCGCAGTCACTGGTATGGAATCACCTTTCAGGACTGATTAATGCTGGGACAGTGGCAGTGTTCATAAGGTGGGTTCTCAAAAGCCTATGTTGCAATTTTGGGGAAAAATCAAAATGGCTGTTTTATTTACGTGTGTTGTGCAGTTGCTGCACATGCGCTCTTAACTTTGCGACCAGTAACATTTTCACACCAGATTTAAAACATTGTCATTTTTCTATACCTCCTTGTGAACAGTACAGCTGTCTATTTCACATCCTGACCGAAATGTGTTTCCTTGAGTACTTCTGTCATGTGATCGTTGTGGAAATCAGTGTTCGGGCAGATTACAAAAAATGACAGTGACACTGTTCATGAGCAGAAGTCCTGGAATGCTTATATTGAAAATTTGGTGATAATACTCCATAAAATGACTGTGTTACGAGAGTGCGTTGCACATTTCCCACACACCCTTGTAACTTCGCACATTTGCAATATTAACATGCCACATTTTCAACACTGCCATTTTTTACACCTCCTTATGAACAGTACAGCTGTCATTTTTCACATCCTACCCAAAATGTGTTTCTGCACTGCATTACCAAAGCCAATGCCACCGCGACAACATTCGGCATTGACAAATGCTTGTTACTGTTGTTGGTATCTCACCCCCCCATAGTGTACTCTTCCCCTGGGTTTTGGTTTCCCAGGTGCATTACTTTGAACTTCTTAGCATTGAATCTAAGCTGCCATACATTTGACCATTCCTCCAACCTTGCCAAGTCCCTTCTCATCCTTTCCACACCACCTTGTGTATCAACCCTGTTGCAGATCTTTGTGTCATCTGCAAAGAGACATAATTTTCCTTCCAGTCCCTCTGCAATGTCACTTATAAAGACATTGAAGAGGACCTGTCCTAGAAATGAACCCTCGGTACCCCACTAGTAACCCCCCTTTCTTCAGAGTGGGCTCTATTTACTATTACCCTCTGTGTCCTGTTCTTCAGACAATATTTTACCCAGGCTACTATCTTGGGACCCACTCCCAGGCTGGCTAACTTGTATATTAATCTTTTGTGTGGGACTGTGTCAAATGCCTTGCTAAAGTCTAGGAAGGCCATGTTTACAGCTCCTCCCTGATCTACTACTTTGGTCACCCAGTCAAAGAAATCTATTAGATTCATCTGAAATGACCTTCCTGCTGTGAATCCATTCTGCCTTGGGTTCTGTGCCCCTCTGGCCTCTAGGTACTCAACAGTTCTTCCTTCAGAAGTGATTCCATCATTTGCCCTATCACTGAGGTCAAACTAACAGGTCTGTAGTTTCCTGCCTCTGCCCTACTCCCACTTTTCTGAAGTGGAATAACATCTGTCCTCCTCCAGTCCTCAGGTACCACCCCATCCTCCCATGATTTGTTAAAGAGGATAGTCAGTGGTGTCACTAGTTCTACCCTTACTTCTTTTAGAATTCTGGGATGAATCCCATCAGGCTCCATCACTTTGTCCACCTTCAGTTTTAAGAGTTCTTTCAGAACTCTTTCTTCTGTGAATAAGCTGGTATTAACCCCCTATCCAGAGTGTTTCTGTTTGGTTTAGGTACCTCTCCTTCTGCACTTGTGAATACTGAACAAAAATATTTGTTTAGTATCTCTGCCTTTTCACAGTCACCCTCTGTCCATGCCTCCTCCTCTTTATTAAGCCTCACTACCCCTCCATTGGCCTTCATTCTCTCCCTGATGTACCTACTGTATAAAAGGTTTTATCCCCCTTCTTAACTAAATTGGCTATCTTTTCCTCAGTTTGGGCCTTTGCTGTTCTGACTGCCTTTCCTACTTCCTTCTGCTTTAACTGATACAGTTCTCTGTCCTGCTTCTTCTATGATTCCTTGTACTTCCTGAATGCTATATTTTTCTCCCTAACCTTCCCTGCCACCTCATTTGAGAACCATAGGCTGTCATGATGCAGTCAGACCTGGACATTGTGGCCATCACAGAAACCTGGTGTAATGATAACCATGGCTGGGAGATGGCCATACCTGGCTACAACACATTCAGAACAGACAGGGCAGGTAAGAAGGGAGGGAGGAGGAGGAGTGGCACTGTATGTGAAAAATGACACAAGGGCCACAGAGATCCAGGAGGAACAAAATGGGGGAGAGATACTGTGGGTTAAGCTGGAAAGAAAAATGGGACCAGCCATCCGCACAGGTGTGGTCTATAGAACACCATCCCAGGAGGAAGAAACAGATAGGAAGCTGATGCTAGCCATCCAAAGGATGACAGACAAGGGTGAGGTAGTGCTGGTTGGAGACCTCAGTATTCCAGACGTAGACTGGGGCATCCCAGCAGCAGCATCATCTAGGAGCAGATTTATCCTGGACTCCCTTCAGGGTGCCTTCCTCAAGCAACTGGTCAAGGAATCAACTCAGCAGAAAGCAATACTGGACCTTGTGCTCACAAACAGGGACAGTGTGATGGGGATTACAGTGGGGGAGCACCTGGGGAACAGTGACCACCAGTCATTGTGGTTTGAAATCACAGAAGGAGCAGAACCAAACCACACAAAAACATGTATCCTGGATTTTAGGGGGACAGACTTTGGGAAAATGGGGAGATGCATGAAAGAGGCATTAAAGGAATGGGGCAGGAATCAGGGGTTGAAGAACAGTGGGCAGTATTTAAAACGGGGATTACAAGAACAACAGAATTATGCATTAAGCAGGTTAGCAAGGGGAAAAGGAAGTGGAGGCCATTATGGTTTTCCAAGGAGGTATTGGGGAAAGTGAAAGCCAAAAAGATTGCATTCAGGCAATACAACAAGACACAGGCAGAATGGGATAGGGAGAAGTACCAGGAGAAGCAAAGGGAGGCAATAAGGTCAGAAAGGGAAGCCAAAGCTCAGATAGAAGAGAACATTGCAAAATCAGTGGGTAGATGGGACAAAACCTTTTACAGGTACATAAGTGAAAAAAGAAAGGCAAAGGGAAGGATAGTGAGACTGAAGGGGAGGATGGGGGCTGCATGGAGGATGGCAACAGTAAAGTTGACATATTGAACGGGTATTTCTGCTTAGACTTTACTGAGGAAGAGGAGGGTAATGGGTCTGAAGGGAGTACAAGGGGTGGGAATGGTGCAGAAATGGACAGAAGTCCCTTTACACGAGAAAGGGTCCTGAAGGAACTGGAAGTAATAAGAGTTGATAAAGCAACGGGGCCACATGGGGTGCACCCCAGGGTCCTTAAAGAACTAAGAGAGGTGGTGGTTGAACCTCTGGCAATCCTGTTTAGCCGATCACTGGAAACAGGGGAGGCACCTAAAGACTGGAGGAGAGCAGATGTAGTCCTCTTATACAAAAGTGGGAACAAAGAGGAAGCGGGGAACTACATACCAGTCAGCCTCACCTCGGTAGTGGGGAAGATCATGGAAGCACTACTGAAGGAGAGTTGGTGGAACATCTGGTTGTCAATGGACTATAGGACCCAAGGCAGCATGGTTTCACCAGGGAGAGGTCATGTCAGACCAACATCATTGAATTTTTTGACTGGGTGTCTTGGGAGGTGGATCGGGGAGGGCAGTGGACATAGCATATCTGGACTTCAGCAAGGCCTTTGACACTGTGCCACATAGATGACTATTATACAAACTGGGGAATATGGGTGTGGGCAGGACAGTGGTGCAGTGGGTAGGTAACTGGCTGGGCGGTAGGACACAGAGGGTGGTGGTAAATGGCTGTCACTCCACAGAGGGAAGAGTGATCAGTGAGATACCACAGGGATCAGTGCTGGGACTGGTCCTATTCAACATCTTCATCTGTGACATTGTGCAGGACCTAGAAGGTAGAATTTCCCTGTTTGCTGATGACACAAAGCTCTGTAATAGAGTAGACACACCAGAGGGTGTAGACAGAATGAGAAGGGACCTGCAGAAACTTGAAGAATGGTCAGGGGTTTGGCAGTTGAAATTCAATGCAAAGAAGTGCAAGATAATGCATTTGGGACACAAAAACCCTAGCACAATATACCAGTTGGGGGGTGAGGATATAGCATGCACCAAGCAGGAAAGGGATCTTGTGGTTATCATCTCTGATGACTTCAAGGTAGAGAAACAGTGTGACAAGGCAGCAGGTAAAGCAAATGGGATGCTGGGATGCATTGGCAGGGGCATTACCAGCAGGAAAAGGGAGGTCATAATTCCACTATACAAGACACTAGTGAGGCCCCACCTGCAGTACAGTGTACAGTTCTGGAGACCTTACTGATGTAAGGACATAAACATGATAGAAAAGGTTCAGAGGAGGGCAACAAAGATGGTACATGGATTACATCACAAGTCCTATGAGGACAGGTTGAAGGAACTGAATATGTACTCCCTGGAGGAGAGGAGGGAGAGAGGGGATATGATAGAGACATACTGTTCAAGTATCTTACAGGGACGAACAGGGTGCAGGAATACACTATTTTTAAGTGAAAAAGATGTTCCAGGACTAGAGGGCATGGGATGAAGTTGGAGGAAGGATGATTCAGAGGAAATGTGAGAAAGAATTTCTTCACAGAATGGGTGGTGGACAAGTGGAACACCCTGCCAAAGGAAGTGGTGGGGGCTGAAACAATCATGGGATTTAAGAATGCATGGGATAGACATAAAGGAATTCTGAAGGTCAGGGTTAAGGGGCAACAGACTTCTAGGAAAACATAAAGTAAACTTACAAGCTCAAATGGGCAGACTGGGTGGGCCGTAGGTTCTTATCTGCCAACACTGTCTATGTATCTATGTATCATAGTCAGGTCCCCTGGTGTTCTGTGGCAGAATTTTCTGATTTCTGCGGCAGGGCTCCTTGACTTCTGCGGCAGCATTTGCGGATTTCTGTGGCTTGATTTATTCATTTTTCTGGCAGAATACAGTCCTGTCATTATTAAATATGATGTGATGTCATCAATGACATCATATGCTGAAACGAAGGAGGGGCTTCAGGATAAACGAGGTGGGAAAGAAAGCCTGACGCTATGGAAAAACAGTATATTTAATGAAAAGTCACCAAAAACAATTAATTCTGCGGCACTATATATATTCTGCGGCATGATGCAAATTCTGCAGCAAATTCCACAACCGCAGAACCGCAGAATTCCAGGGGCCTTGATCATAGTATTTTTTCACATAATTTTGTTTTGTTTATTTGTTTAACACAAAGGCTTGTTGCCTTAGTGATGGCAGTTTTGGTTATTCCCCATTATTCTTCCACCCCTCCTTCCTGCCATTTGCTAGTGCATTCCTTAGGTACTCACCCATTTTGGCAAAGTCAGCTCTCCTAAAGTCCAGGACCTTTGCCTTTGTATGACTTGACCCTACTGCTATGTTTATCGTGAACCATACTGTTGGATGGTCGCTAGTTCCCAGATGGCTACCCACTTCTACATCTGTGATCCTCTCTCCATCTCCATTTGAGAGTACCAGGTCTAAGATTGTTCACCTCCTGAGTGGGTTCCAATACTAATTGTCTAAGGCATGTCCCTTGCACAGCATCTAGAATGACCCCGTTCTTTGACGTGGCTGCAGCAAATGCACTCCAGTTAACATTTGGTATATTCAGATCCCCCATCAACAATATCTCCCCTTTTTCTGCCACTCTAAGAATACCTTCTATCATTTCCTTGTCCATTTCCTCCCCCTGAGATGGGGGTCTGTATACAACCCCTGTGCGGATTGTGATGCCATTGCCTGTCTCCAAGTTGACCCACAGTGCTTCCTCTCCTCCCTGTTTACCCTTTTGTTCTGTTGCTTTGATTCCTTCCCTTATGTAGGCAGCTACTCCTCCTTTTCTTTTACCCTCCCTCTCCCTCCTGTAGATAGTATACCCTGGTATGTTTACATCCCAGTCATGGTTCTGTGTGTACCATGTTTCTGTGACTGCCACGATATCCAGATGTTCTTCTTCCATCAAGGCCACTAGTTCAGGAAGCTTGTTACCCAGACTATGGGCATTGGTACTCATTACTTTCCATTTTCTGATGGTTTTACCTCTTGTAGCCCCATCCCTGCCCTTACTGACTTTGCTTTCTCCATTTACCCCAGTCCTGTTCCCTACTGACCTTTCTATCTTTGTCGTTACCTCATTTAGTACCCTGTTTTGGAGGGGGAAGCTGGGAATTCCCTGCTGCTTATAAGTGCCTCCTCCCTTGGCTAGCTTAAAAGCTGCCAATGAAGCATTTAAACTGATCACTGAGGAGACTGGTTCCTTTCCCAGACAGATGCAGACCATCGTGCCAGTATAGGTGGGTAACCCTCCAGGAGGAACCCCAGTCCCCAATGAAGAAAAAACCCTCTGCTCTACACCAGTTTTTCAACCATTCATTGAATTGCATGGTGCAGAGTACCCTCACCTCACCCATGCCATAGACAGGCAGCACCTCTGAGAAGGATACTGTATGAGCTACTTGTCTAAGGACCCTCCCTAACTACACAAACTCCTCCTGCACTGCTTTAATCCCATGCGTGGCCAAGTCATTTGTCCCTAGGTGTACAATGACATCCAGCACTGTCCCCCGTGCAGCTGCTGTCGTGATTCTTTGAATCTGCTTCCTGTCCTTCCAAGCCATGGTGCCAGGCAGGCATCTTACTTCATTTTCCCTTGCCCCCCCAGTTCTATCCCCCTGATAACTGAGTCCCCCACCAGGAGCTGCTTCCTTTCCATGCTGTGTCCTGTGCCAACTTCCTGTGGGCCTCCCTTGTGATGTTGCCAGCAACCTCAGTCTCCTCCACGTGTGCCTCCATAGGAGAACTGTGCTCCACCAGAATGGTGTATGGATTGTGGAGTGGTATGTTTGAAGAGGTGCACCTCTGTTCCATCACCCTCATCCTCCCTGAGCCCACTGTGGTCCAACCGCTGCTCCTTCTTGGCTACCTCTGAGGCAGATGTGGTGGCCTTGATGTTCCCTGCATGAGGGGGGGTTCCTGTACTCCTGTCCAGTTTTTCCTAGAGACAGGCAGCCTCCTCCCTCAGAGCAGAGAGTTGCCTGCAAATAGGGCAGCATCCCAGCCTCCAGAAAATCTCCCAGAAGACTGCTTCCCCACAGCCAGTGTATTGCATTACTCCCCACATGTCTGTCTTCTTTCCAGTTTATCTGGTGTAATTTTTTTTTTTATTTTAAATAGTGTGTGCACTTTTACTGCCAATGCAGTGTGCTGTGCTGGTAAGGATATGACAGTTGTATGCCGAGAGAAAATGATGTCAGAACCCCTGGTATAAAGGAAGTGGCACCAAGGGGGAGTGTGAGGCACAGGTGGGGTTGGGCCTAAGCTGTGCCCTCCAGACACAATCAGCTATAAGCTCTGACCCACCACTATGATGAGTGTTGACCTTCCTTTCGCAAGACAACCTGCATGAGTTAGCAGAGAAAATATCCAGCAAAGGGAAACACAGAGAAAAATAAAGCAGTTCAGCACAACGCAGGTAAGCCTCCCTGACCCTAAACAACCTGGTGTTGTGTGCTCTGAAAGCAATCGGGGAAGACCATCTCCCCCACCTGAGGCTCTGTCTGTATTCAAATACACAAACTGTAGCCTTTGCTATGAGAACTAAACAGCCACCACCACCAGTAAATTATTTAAAAATAGTTTGATGCAAACTGTCACAGAATCCTAGTAGACAATCCAGTTACCCACAAGGGAAAATCAAATATGCAGTATTTCAACCCTTCTGAAGTTACTCACACAAGATAAGCAGTTTCGAAAACCCCCTTCTTGATTTCAAAACTAAAATAATTAAACACAAAGCGATACCAATGTAAGAATGTAAAGTAGGAAACACCTCCCTCAGATTTAAATTAGAGTGAAATATGTTGCCGATTTCTAGTCCAATATTGTATCTCCCATATAGCTCTCAGTTGTTTCAAAGCACACCCTGTTCTAACTTCAAGAAGATGGGGGGCATTGGTCATGTTAATGTTTTAAATTGCAATTTTTTGGGGGGCGATGGGGAAGGGGAGTGGGTGTTATGGATGAGGTATTATTGTTTGGAAACAATCTGTGCTGTCCATGTGGTTTTAGCATGCAATGGACCAAAAGTGGTGGATACTGTTCTGAAGTCATCATTAACGTATTTATTAGTGACATTGCAAAGGGGCTAGAAGGGAATGTATGCTTTTTGTGAATAACACTAAAATCTGCAATAGGGTAGACACTCCGGGGTGTGCATTGAAAAATGAATAGAGATCTAACAAATCTAGAGGAGTGGTCAAGGGTGTGGGAGCAGAGTTTCAGTGCGAAGGAGTGCAAAATCATGCACTTGGGATGCAGAAACCCAGGGATAAAGTATGAAATGGGGTGGGGGTAAGTATTAATGACCAGCAAGCAGGAAAGACACCTGGGGGTAATCATATCTGATGATCTAAAGATGGCCAGACAGTGTGACAAAACAGTGGAGAATTGAGTGGGATGCTAGGGTGCATAGGAAGGGGTATCACCAGGAGAAAAACAGAGGTGGTGTTACCACTGCATAGATCACTGGTGAGACCTCACCTAGAGAACTGTGTCTAGTTCTGGATACCGCATCTCTAGAAGGACATGGAGTAGAGGTGGTTCAGGGGAGGGCAACTAAAATGGTGCTGGGTTCGCATCAAAAGCTCTATGAGGAGAGATTGAAGTCTTTTAAGTACCTCAAAGGAATCAACAAAGTCCAAGAGGGTAGCATCTTTCAGAAAAAGAGATGTGCAAGAACAAGGGGGCACAATTTGAAGATAGAGGGAAGATGACTCAGAGGTAAGGTTAGGAAGTATTTTTTTAAGAAGAGGGTTGTAGATGCCCGGAACAGCCTCCCTGAAGAGGTTGTGGAGTCAAAAACAGTGGGGGAATTCAAAAATGCAAGGGACAGACATAAAGCAATTATAGTGGGGGACAGGAGGAAGTAGGCTGTTGGTTAACTAGGATCTGCAGCTTATCCATTAGGTAGCGAAATGGCAGACTAGGTGGGCCAAATGGTCCTTATCTGCCATAAAATGTTATGTTTCTATGTTTCTATGAAGTACCTCAATATGTACACCCTGGAGGAATGAAGGGAGAGGGAGGATATGATAGAAACTTTCAAACACCTCAGGGGTAAAAATAAGGTTCAAGAGGGAAGCCTGTTTTAGAAAAAGAAATGTGGAAATTATCTGGGGTCACGTGATGGCAGCCTGAGGGACAGCAGCGGCCCCCCGGAGCTCCGTTCTCTATCTCCCAATTTTCCCTAGATCAACGGTAATCCACTGCAAAACCCGCTGCAAAATTAGCCTAAATCAGAGCCAACTTACCACCGACGCTCAAGTCAGGCTGATTGATGGAGGTGTACATGAAGAAGGCGCCCCCAAGGCATTCTCCCCCACGTACGCCAGAGAAGGACAAGGCCACGAAACGGCCTAAACAGCAGGCCGCTGGCACAATCAAGATGCCCGCCACAGAAGCAGCCCTTTCTGAAGGGAAATTCATGGAAATCATGCAGCCTCTTCAGACCGCTATAGCCTCCATCTCAGAAGACCTACAAGAAATCAAGGGGTCTGTGGAGTTGCTGACGAGGAGGGTCAGTGATTCAGAAATTAAAATAATCTCATTAGAGAGGAAACACAAGAAGTCTAAATCAGAGCTGACAAATATGAAATGCAGAATGAAGAAACTTGAAGATAAGTTGGAGGACTTAGAGGGGAGTAGTAGGTGGAACAACTTAATAATAATCGGGATTCCAGAGAAAGAGGAAGGGAGTGCAATGATAACATTTCTACAGAAGCTTTGTAATAAAATAACCAGTCCTTCTCTGGGTGGAGGAGAATACATACTTGAGAGAGCCCATTGAGCGTTGCGCCCTCCACCAGCCCATGGTCAGCCACCCAGGCCGAATCATCTTCAAACTTTTAAATTATTTAGATAAACAACACATTTTATCTAAAGTTAGAGGCATCAGTGAAGTTACCTGGGAGGGCAGGAAAATTCGCATCACCCAGGACCTGCCACACTCAGTGCGGGTACGGTGACAGGAATTCCACCCCTTAGTCTCTAAGCTGGTGGCGGCTTCTAAGCCGTTCAGGGTTAAGTATCCTGCTATCCTGATGGTTAAACATGAGGATAAATGGCTCTCGTTTGATTCACTCGTACAAGCCTTACAAGAGCTCAAAAGTATCTTCCCAGATCTTTTCAAGTGAACAGCAGAGGGAATACCCTCGGACAAGAATATATCGAAGTGTTGGATCGTAGTTTATTTTAAGGACTGAGTTTGCAGAGCACATCACACTGACAACCTCCCCCGAGGAGGGTAATGCCTGGGCACAAACACTTGTCTTATCTGTTGGCTTGGTGTTTAACCACTGTAGCTTCCCCCTGGGAGGAGTTCTGTGACAACGTGGAACTGGAAAGATCATCCTAGCATCTGTGAGAGTTGAATGCGATATGAAGGGACTCGAACAATGTTGCCCCTGCATCTAAACGTCACACTGATGCCGTTAAGCATAATTTTAGTTTGTGGTGATTGGATGAATGATCATATCGTCATACTAAGTGGTAACGAGGGTTCCAGCTCAATCTTAGACGAGTGTACACTGGTTTGCTGCCTAGATTCACGTTTCTTACAATGGGCAAGATATTCCCAACTCTGAGACAAACAACGCAACTTTGTTTTCTTTGCTGACAACCGTGGAACGGTCACGAAATGGGACAAAAGATAGTGTCACGCAGACCTCGGCTTCTCGATACGGGACAGAGTTGCGAGGATTAGATGGCGGAGGTTATGCTTGCAAAGACAGCAGGAGTATTAACTGTCATGGATAGCCGAGATAATTGATAGGGAATTGTGTGCTCCAGTGTGGCTCTTCATCAAGGTTGACCTGAAGCCATGGCCTGCTCCCTGTAGAGTGCAACTGACCATAATAATCGAACATTTTGCATAAGCAGGATTGAGGGTGGACAAAACTCCTTTTTTTTTTGTTTTATCTCCTTCCCTGATTAAAATGCTCCACGCTTGATGGGGGTAACGGAACCACTTGTTTTAGTACACAAGTTTTAAAACAGCTTGTTGGTTGTACTATGCGATGCTAAAACTGATGGGCTGGCTACTGACCATACTCCATTATATTTAAATGTCGATCTCACAGACACGAAGCTTTCTAATGTTTTGTAATGATGCTAGCAGGGATTTGAGGTTTTCTAAGTGGTAGAGACGAGTGTAGCTCTGCTCAGTAGCTTATCGTTAATCTCATAGGTTTATGCTTAGTCTTACAGTATTAAGGAAGGGGGAGGCTCCGGGCGGTATGACTGCTAAGCTTAGATTGCTTAGATGTTAATCATGTGGCATAACAAGAATGGGAGTGCAGTTAATTTGAACTGGGGGTTGTTTGTTGTATTAGGGAAGGGGGGTCATAGCTTTGTTGATTATGAAAGTAGGGTAGGAATCTTTTGATTGGGGTTGGGGACCACGGCTACACACTGTCAGGGATTTTTTACTCTATCTAAAGTCAGGACATGTTTTGATTTTTCAATAGAACCTCTGTACAACCCAACAGGGATAGCTTTGTGTATTTTCGTTCATGTTTTACCATCATAGGACATGAGCAGTCAATATAACTTCATTAGCTGGAATGTTAAGGGAGCCAAGGATAGGGTCAAGAGGCAAACCATACTGAGGCACCTGCGACAATTGCGGTCGCAAATTGCCTTCTTGCAAGAAACGCATTTGAGGAGAGAGGTTATCCTCCTTTTTAGAAGATCATGGGTAGGGCAAGCTTTTGGGGCAGGGATATCCACGAATAGGGAAGGGGTAGTCATTCTCATGGCAAAGAATGTCCCTTTTAAATCGGTCCAGGAAATCTGGGACCTGGAGGGCCAATATATCATTGTACATGGCTCATTAGAATCTTATCCGATTCTACTCGGCTCAGTATACGGTCCAAACTGTGACTCCCCAGCCTTTTTCATGCGGTTACTAAACATCGTGGTGTCTAATCCGTCGAAGCTCACCATTCTAGGTGGAGATTGGAATTTAGTGCTTCAAACAGACCTGGATAGATCTGGCCGTGAGAGACAGGGGTTATCTCCAGCACAAAGAGCATTGAAGGATCTCATCAGAGATGCTGCTCTGGTGGATGCCTGGCAGGTCATAAATCCAACTGTACGGCAATATACTTTTTTTTCTACAGCGCATAGGACATATTCCCGAATCGACTACATTCTTATAAGTTCCTTTGCAATGTCTGGGGTAATGCAGAAAGATATATCAGCCAGAGTTCTGTCTGATCATGCTCCGGTCAGCCTGGAATTCTGGTTGGGGAGGGAGTAAACGGTCTCCCCAGTGGAGACTAAATAGTCAGATACTGAGGGATGAAGCTTCCCTGGGGCACATAGTGGATTTTATTACCTTATTCCTTAATAGTAATCAGGGCTCAGTGGCTAAATATGACTTAATTTGGGCAGCTTTAAAATGTTCTGTAAGGGGAGAACTGATAAAGATGGCCTCCAAGAGGACCTGGATTCAAAGGGCTCAATTGGACTCTTTGTTAGTATCCATTAAGAATTTAGAATATAGCCTATCTCGCGCCTCTTCGGCGGAGAGTTGGGCCAGACTTTACCAGCTACAGGCTCAATATGCAGGCCTGGTATCTCAAAGAGCTGAATTGGCCCTTTGAGGACCATACTCAAATATCTAGAGACAGAGAGAGGGGCAAGTAACTTGCACCAAGCCATGCGTATTAAATCAAAGTGGATTCATGCAATTCATCACAGGAATTCACATTAGGCCCAGGATAGTCAATTTGTATTGATTCGCTGAAATGGTGAAAGCCTTCGGTTCCTATTTCCAAGGATTATACGCAGTGGACCCAGCCTTACGGCCTACTGATGATGATATTAGTTCCTACCTTAACTCGGTGAACTTGCCTAAGATCACAGCTACAGAGGTGGCCTCTCTGAGTGCCCCAATAACTTTCATTGAAATACAGCAAGCCGTTCAGCAGATGCCTCTAGATAAATCCCCCGGGCCAGATGGGCTGCCTAGTAATTTTTATAAAGCCTGCCATTCGGTAATAATCCCTGTTTTAAAGGAGGTATTCACGTATTGGTATGACAATAGGATTTCAGACCCTAGTTTCCAAGAAGCCACGATTTCTCTAATTCTAAAACAAGGGAAAGATCCTCTTAATATTGACAGCTACCGCCCCATTTCCCAATTAAATACGGATGTTAAAATTCTGGACAAAGTTCTCGCAAATAGGCTTTCCAAAGTTATTGGTAGCCTTGTAAGTCGTGAACAAGTGGGATTTATGATGGGGAGATCATCCCAAGATCACATGAGGAAATTGCTACATCTTATTACAATTGCTAGGGACTCTGACACGCCAACAGTGCTGGTATCACTAGACGCCGAGAAGGCATTTGATAGGGTATCCTGGGATTTCCTATTTGCTACAGTATCTTCTTTTGGGCTGCCTAAAGAATTTCAAAGATGGGTACAAATTCTATACTTGCTCCCCTCAGCCAGGGTCAAGTGCAATGGGGTATTGTCCCCACCATTTAAGCTGGCTTGGGGTACAAGGCAAGGATGCCCCTTGTCTCCCTACTCTTTAACTTATGCTTAGAGCCACTGTTGTGCAGAATGGCAGGGAATGCTGTTATAAAAGGAATCCAAATGGGAAATACCAGGTATGCCTATTCAGTGTATGCAGATGATATTCTACTGCATATCGAGGATCCAGGCGTCTCAATTCCAGCTATCCTGGTGGAGGTTGAGACCTTTTCTAAAATTTCCTATTATAAATTAAATCGGGCCAAAACAAAGATCCTTCCTTTAAATAGTAGGGTTAATAACGCCAAACTGCTCCCACTTGGCCTTTCTTGGGAAGCAAAGTCACTCACATATCTTGGAATTAATGTTTGCAAAGATCTGAACTCCATAATAAAAGACAATCTTGGCAATTTAGTTAAAACGATAATGGGGGACATGGAGAGATGGCGGCTGCTCCCCTTCTCTCTTTGGGGAAGGCTAAGCATAATTAAAATGAACGTATTACCAAGGATATTATATCCTCTTGGTATGGTGGGTGTCTACCTATCGAAAGGGTGGTTCTCCAAATTGCAAAGTGCAGTTAGTCTTTTTGTATGGAACAAGAAAAGGGTCCGTAGATCTTACCTCAAATTGACAGCCCCGAAACTAAGAGGAGGCCTGGCCACCCTTTCCTTATTTCTCTATTATGTTGCGCAGCACATAAACAAATTGGCCTACTGGAGTAGGGGGAGTGGACACTTAGAATATCTACCGTTGTGGATAGATATAGAACAGCATTTGGCAGCGCGGGTTAAATGCTCGTTGCGGGCTCTTCTATATGTTTCCCCATTGGCTATCCCTAAGCCCCTTAGAAGCAATCCTATGGGATGGTCGTTAAAAGCCTCCCATCAAATACAAAAATATCTTGCAATAAGGTGGTATCACTCGTCTGATCAGCCTATTGTGGGTAATCCACACTTTAAGTTCGGGGGGGTGCGCCATTGTCCCTTACCTTCTGGCCTCAGCTAAATCATACCAGGGTCTCAGACTATTGGTTGAATGGGAAGCCACTCCCCTTTGATCATCTGCAAAAGTCCATAGGAGCCTCACGTAAGGAAATATTCAAGTACTTGCAAGTTAATAATGCCCTAACCTCCTTTTTCTCCCGGGCCTCACCGATAGACCCTGGTGAAAAAGATCTAGCCACGCTCCTACAAATAGTCTCCCAGCCGCGTTCAGTTTCAAACCTGTATAAAACTCTTCAGGAGTGGGACTTTAGACTACCATTAGGGATTTGCTATTACTGGACAAGGGAGCTGGGAATCCCGGAGGAGCCTAGTCTTTGGAAGAAACTCTGGCTGTCAATGTACAAATTTATAAAGCAAGATAGGCTGAGACTGGTGCATTTTAATATTATGCATAATATGTATCTAACTCCCACTCAGCTGTGTAAGTATGGGACATTGACTATGTCACTTTGTGGCATAGAAACATAGAAACATAGAAGTTGACGGCAGATAAGGACCGCAAGGCCCATCCAGTCTGCCCAAATGCAAATGCAAGAGGGGCAACGGTACCCTGTACCACATGATCTGGCTATGTCCCCATATGCAGGCCTTTTGGCAGTCTATTAATAACATCCTAGACCCTATCCTTGGCTTAGAAACCCTATTTACCCCCGAAGTTTGTCTAATTAATCTCTTCCCAGCCGGTACTACCAAAGTTAAGAGGGCTCATATGTCACTTATTTCTGCAACAGCCAAGTTGACAATCTTGAGGCACTGGGCCAGTGACAAGCCTCCCACTTTGATGGAGTGGTACAGGGAGAGCACTCTAGCTTTACAGTTGGAAAGACATATAGCCTACATGCAAGGTAGGGCCAAAGCTTATGCATCTCTCTGGGGCATTCTTGAGGCGCTCCTGACAGCCTGGAAGCCTTGATGTCTGAGCCCACTTCAGGACCAGTGAACCAAGAGTTAATTGTGTGTGTAGTCTTGGGGGGGGAGGGGGGAATTGACCTGGGTGTCTGATACCTGCAGTTAACTGTTCTGATGATATCTGATATTTGTACAATTACTGGGTTTTTGTGTTGCTTATTGTTAAACTAATAAAACTGGTTTAATTAAGAAAAAGAAATGCTCAAGAACAAGGGGTCATACAATGAAGCCAGGAGGGGGGTAGACTCAAGGGAGAGATGAGGAAGTAATTCTTCACAAAAAGAGTGGTGGATGCCTGAAACAGTCTCCCAGCAGAGATGGTGGGGGCTAAATCCAAAATGGGATTCAAGAAGACATGGGATACGCATAAGGGGAAACTTAGTGGTAAGGAAGGGGAGTAAAGGAAGAGATCAAGTAAGATCTGTGGTGTTACAGTAGGTAGGGTAAATGGGTAGACTAGGTGGGCAAAGTTGTTTCTATCTTCCATCAAATTCTACAGTTTTATACAGCCTTTATATTAAGGTTATACCTTTCTAACACAGATGTGGGACATATTTAGGTATAAGGACAATGGTTGACAGAATTACTGTGGCATCATGGAATGTCAATGGACTTAAAACATCCTTAAGAGTAACAAGCATTTGTCAATGCTGAATGTTGGCTTGCTGGCATTGGCAGTGGTAGTGTAGAAGTTACAGAGCAGCGTAATAGGAATGGCAGTGAAGTACTGAACTGAAGCCCACCCCACCACCACCCTGCAGAGAGTGACAGGCATTGGGGTCCGCCTTTGGGTCGTCAGGCATAACGGGCACGCCATTTCACCACACCCCACCCTGCAGACACTGACAAGTGTCACGGTGTTCCTTGGGGTCTTTGGCCCTTATGCATACCCCATTCCATTAGGAAATACGGTGAGATGGGTGCGATATAGAAGAATGGGGTGAACTTTGGGGCTGAAGAGTCCAAGGCATACCTCGATGCCTCTCACTGGATACAGGGTGTGGAATGGTATGAGCATTACAGGCAAGAATCCCAAGTCACACCCCTGATGCCTGTCATTCTCTACAGGGTTGGGCATTATGGTTGGAAACCCTAATGCCTCAGGCATTCGTTGGTATTTTCACTCCAAATTTTCAACATGGTTGTTTTTGTGACCCCGCCTCATGAACAGTGGCAATATCAGTTTGTTAGCCGAAAGCTGCTTATGCACAGCGACTATGGCATTTAGCACCACAGGTGCAAAAACATTCCAAACAGGATGTGAAAAATGACAGCTGTACTGTTCATGGGGAGGAGTAAAAAATGGTAATGTTGCAAATCTGCAGTAAAAATATTTAAAAAACTGGCGAAGTCACGAGCGTACATAGAAACTGTGCAATGCACACCCGTAATATAATTAGGTTGGGGATTTTTAACAGCAGATTGTCAAGCCAGGCATTTTGGTGCCTCCGATCATGAACAGTGTCGCTGTGATTTTCTTTATCTGTCCCGAACAATGATTTCCCACAGTGACCATGCATCTCTGTGCTGAAAGTGTGAAAACACACTTTGGCCATGTTGTGAAAAATGACAGCTGTACTGTTCATAAGGAAGTGTGGAAAAATGCCACTGGAGAAAATCTGGACTGAAAATATTACAAAGTCATGAACTTACGAGGTGCGTGGAAACTCGCAATGCTCACTTGTAACACAGTCATTTTATGGACTTTTGTCACCAAATTTTCAACATCGCCATTTTAAGACCTCTGCTCATGAACAGTGTAACTGTGATTTTAGTAATCTGTCCCAAACATTGCTTCCCATCAACAGCACCATTAGTGCGCTACATTGTCTTGAAAACACATTTAGGCGACATATGAAAAATGGCAGCTGTACTGTTCATAATGAAGTGTAATAAAATGGCAGTGTTGAAAATCTAGGTGAAAATATTAATTCACAAACTTACTAGCATGCATAGGAACTTCATAGCTACCTAAGTAAAACAGTCATTTTAGGAATTTTTCACCAAATTTTCAACATAGCCATTTTAAGACCTCTGCTCATGAACAAGTGTCACAGTGATTTTCTTAATGTTTGCCATACATTGATTTCTTTATCGACTCGCCATTTAGCTTCACATGGGCAGAAACACATTTTGGGCAGATGAAAAATGACAGCTGTACTGCTCATAAGGAGGTGTGGTAAAATGGCAATGTTGAAAATCTGGAGTGAAATATTGAAAATTACTAACTTACGGTGTATGAGAACTGCGCACGCACATCAGGAATAGTATTTTTTTGAATTTTTCCACCGAATTTTCAAATAGGGTTTTGAGATCCCACCTTATGAATATGGCAGTGTTATTTCATTAATCAGTCCCAAAAGGTGATTTCACGAGTAACTCTGCGAAATCATCCTGCGCCTGAATAACGCCATGACAGTGACAGAATTCATGAGAAGGATCCCAAAACCCCATGTTGAAAATTTGGTACAAAAATTCCAAAAAATGCCTGATATATGCAGCAAAGTTGAAAAAACCCTATCTAGCCCATTATACAGCTTACCAGCATTTCCTCAGTTCGCGGTCGGCTTTGAAGAGTGCAGACGTGTTCCCGGTCCACCGCAGATCGTCGCTCCAGACTCCGGAGGTAAGTATGGGGTGAGAAACATAGAAACATAGAATTTGATGGCAGATAAGGACCGCTTGGCCCACCCAGTCTGCCCATTTCCCTGCCTACTGGATAAGCTGCAGATCCTAGTTAACCAGCAGCCTACTTCTTCCTACCCCCACCCCCTAGAATTGCCTTATGACTGTCCCATGCATGCTTGAATTCCACCACTGTTTTTGACTCCACGACCTCCTCTGGAAGGCCATTCCATGCATCCACAACCCTCTCTGTGAAAAATACTTCCTTAAATTACCTCTGAGCCGCCCCTCTATCTTCCAAATTGTGCCCCTTGTTCTTGCACACCTCTTTTTTTGAAAGATGCTACCCTCTTGGACTTTGTTGATTCCCTTGAGGTACTTGAAAGTTTCTATCATGTCCCCCCTCTCCCTCCTTTCCTCAAGGCTATACATATTAAGCTACTTAAGTCTCTCTTCATGTCTTCCGGTGCAGACCCTGCACCATTTTAGTTGCCCTCCTCTGGACAGCTTCCATCCTGTCTATGTCTTTGCGAAGACTGGGTCTCCAGAACTGCACACAGTACTCCAGATGGGGTCTGACCAGCTGTCTGTACAGAGGATAATAACTTCCTGTTTTCTACTGGTGATGCCTCTCCCTATGCATCCCAGTATCCCCCAACCCTCCTTGCTGCCCTCTCACATTGCTTGCCCACCTTTAGGTCATCTGATATGACTACCCCCAGGTCCCTTTCCATTTTTGTTGTTGTTAGTATCTCACCCCCCATTGTGTACTCTTCCCCTGGGTTTTTCTTTCCCAGGTGCATTGCCTTGCACTTCTTAGCATTGAATCTAAGCTGCCATACATTTGACCATTCCTCTAACCTTGCCAAGTCCCTTTTCATCCTTTCCACCCCACCTTGTGCATCAACTCTGTTGCAGATCTTTGTGTCATCTGCAAAGAGACATACTTTTCCTTCCAGTCCCTCAGCAATGTCGCTTATAAAGACATTGAAGAGGACCGATCTTAATACTGAACCCTGCGGTACCCCACTAATAACCCCCCTTTCTTCAGAGTGGACTCCATTTACTATTACTCTCTGTGTCCTATTCTCCAGCCAATTTTTTACCCAGGCTGTCATCTTGGGACCCACTCCCAGGCTAGCTAACTTGTATATTAATCTTTTGTGTGGGACTGTGTCAAATGCCTTGCTAAAGTCTAGGTAAGCCATGTCCACAGCCCCTCCCTGATCTACTACTTTGGTCACCCAGTCAAAGAAATCTATCAGATTTGTCTGGCATGACCTTCCTGTGTGAATCCATGCTGCCTTGGGTCCTGTGCCCCTCTGGCCTCTAGATACTCGACAATGCTTTCCTTCAGAAGTGATTCCATCATTTTCCCTACCACTGAGGTTAAACTAACAGGTCTGTAGTTTCCTGCTTCTGCCTTGCTCCCACTTTTGTGAAGAGGAATCACATCTGCACTCCTCCAGTCCTCAGGTACCACCCCATCCTCCCATGATTTGTTAAAGAGGGTAGTCAGTGGTGTCACTAATTCTACCCTTAGTTCTTTTAGAATTCTGGGATGAATCCCATCAAGCCCCATTGCTTTGTCCACCTTCAGTTTCAAGAGTTCTTTCAGAACCCTTTCTTCTGTAAATGGGCTGGTATCAACTTCTATATCCAGAGTGTTTCTACTGTTTGTTTAGGTACCTCCCTGAAGGCAGGTGTGCAGTGGGTAGGTGTGGGTTGTGGGGGGCAGGAGACTGCGTGGGACTGTTTTCAATTTACAGTTTTTGTTTTTTAAATTGGCATGCAGGACATTTGCCATGCTGGGTGGACTCCCAGCATGGCAGAAGCATAGTGGGGAAGCGTGGAGCTGGCCAGAGGATTGGGGCACCCGTTGGCAATGGCATCAGTTGCCACGCTGGGGTGGGCTCCCAGTGTGGCACCCTGTACTCGGAGGGGGGGGACGGGCATGTACGGGAGGTGTGTCATCTGTGCTGCTGCATGACGAACTTGTCTCTGATTGCAGCGGCACTTTGTTTAGAAGTTTTGTCCACTTTGCATACTGTTGCTGTCAGTGCTAGCATGCTAGCTTGTTGGGGAATGAGGGACGCACCTACTGATGCATGCCGTGCATTCGCCCAGCAGCAGCTGCGCCTCCAAATCTCCATTCTCCCAATATGTTGACTGCCGCGCAAGCACGGCAAGCCAACACAAAAAGGTCCTGGGAAGTGTAATAAACTCTGGTCAGACACACCACGGCTGCATAATGAAGTTAGTGAAGTTGTGTGGAATTAAGGAGGTATGGAGAAACAACACAATGATTTGTAAGTAGTAAGATTTGTTTTAGTTTCTGTTCTAAGGAAGGCATACATATTATTAGAAAAATATATGGAGGTGTACATTTTAATGGAAGGAATAGAAAGCAATATAGGTTTACAAAAGAACCCCAGAGCAAATGCTACTGAGGTATTTGTTATCCTGGATGATATTGACCAGACAGCCACATTTTAAAGAAAACACAATTGCACATACCTAATAATGCAAAGTATAATGGGAAACATATGCAAATCCCCATGATGGCACAGAAGGTGGCAGTGCGTGAAAAAGTAATGGCTGGCATATGTTCAGCCTTGGGATTATTTATACAGTTTTTTTTTTTTAGGAGAAATAGTTTTTTTGTCCATAAGGTGATGTACAGTAAGTTATATTTAAGCAATGTGTTAGGTGCCCATGACAATTAAGCAATAAGGCACTACAGGGTGTGTGTGTTATTGTGTAATAACGTCACTCCTGGGGTGGGTTGAAGCATGAGGCAAAGCCGAGTGCTTCTGCCACCCCAGGAGTGATGTTATTACACAATAACTCACACCCTGGAGTGCCTTATTGCTATTATACAATGGCTTGTTGTGAAAAAATAAAAAAATAGTTTTAAGAAGTGTGTTTTTAATTACATTTCTCTGTTTTTTCCCCTGTGGTAGGCATATGTGGTGAAACAAGGAAAAGTAGTCCCCACTAGGTGGTGCTGGTGCTGCATGCTCCCCAGCCCCTGTATGTTCTTCGTAGGTGCTGAGCATTTATTTTGGTATAGGTGTCTCTGTCACACACACCCCACCATGATACTCACACAATTATTGTGACCATATAGTTTAGTTGTGCTGCTTTCGGTGACAGTTCTGATAGCGACAAAGAAGGGAGCACTCGGTGGGGCAGTCACGAACAGTGAACAGCATTTTGAAATTAAAGCCGTGTCACCGATCGTACCGCTTATCTCTTCCATTTAGAAGAAGCAGTTGTTTGTTTCTCCTTCTGCTTCTCCCGGTACTAGTGGCATGTACCGGGAGAAGATCCGTGACAGTTCTGATAGCGAGGGAAGAAGGGAGCATGTGCTGCGGCAGACACGAACAGTGAACGGCATTTTGAAACTAAAGCCATGCCACCACTCGTACCGGTCATCTCTTCCATTTAGAAGCAGCAGTTATTTGTTTGTCCTTCTGTTTCTCCCAGTACTACTGGCATGTACCAGGAGAAGAAAACAATTGGAAAATAAGCTTGATATGTGGGCATGTGAAGCTGTGTCATCACCAGGATAGTGCAGCAGGGAGGGTATCTTTAACTGTGCTGCGATCATATTTGTGTCTGCCCTAGATACAGTGATGTTATTGTCTTATATCATCACTGTCTCTACAGGTCAGTAGCCAATTAGAATCATAGAATTTTTCTTGCCATTGTATAATTATGAATATATATTGATATGTTTTAACTTCAAAGCACTAAACGTATTCAAATGCATAAAACACAAGACTTTATTCTCTTCACACATTACTGCTAAACTTCAAGTCCCAGTGAGATAAAAATGTAGAGCTTCCCCTAGCTATTTGGGTGGGTGTTTCAGCTGTGTGTGTCTGTGGGGGGGGGGTATAAAAAGCTTTAAAGAAACAGACACTCTAGTATCCAATATGGGATAGTCTTCTTTTAGTGACATATTTTACTCTTTAGTGGGCTTATACCTTATTTGTCATTCTTGTGTTGCAAGTGCTTGCTTTCCTCAAGTGCTGTGATTACAGGATGCAGTCTCACAAGTGCTGTATAAGGATGCAGTTTTAGGCACTCCTTAATAACTTTTTCTTTCCTTCTGAACCATAAGCTGTGATAGTCAGTTGTTCCAACATGATAGGTCCACCGCATGCCCCTCCCACATGAACCAAAAAAAAGGGTGGGGGTGGATCTTTAGGAGCTTCTCAAGTGGAAGTGGGGATGGATCTTACCCCCCAAAAAAACTGATGCTGCCTCCCACTACTCAGGTTCTAGTTCTTGTACCTCCCATTTAAGAAAGAAAATAGTGCCCTACAACCATTGAATAACATTAAAGCATATTTATTTGAGGGCAGAAAGCATTTCTTGAAGGAGGGTAAGGCGGGGGAGACTATTTACACCTTCAACCAGTTCCACAGACAGAAAACATGACATCAGCTCTTTTGTTCATGCAAAATGTATGCAGGCTCCTCCCATTGCAGCAGTAAAAAGAGGTGCGCTGACGTGTTCTTCATTCAGAAAAGGCACATGGCTCAGTCTAAAGGCCTTAAGGAGGCAGTATAGCGCAGTGGTATAAGGCTCTGAGCTGCAAATCTGGTGACATCCAGCAGACCAGACCTGGGTTTGAATCCCACAGCTTCCACTTGCATACTGTGTGACCCTGAGCAAGTCACTTAACCTCCTTGTGCTCCCAGGTCACTCCTGTAAAAAAGCTTTCAGCTTAGTGTGCTATACCTGGTTAAACAACTAAATAAAAAAAAAAATAATAAAATAAAATGAGTCACATGACTGCCTATTGGAGGGACACATGGAAAAGGCCATACTAAGGTGTTAAATCCAGGGGCATGGCTCTATGGTTGAAAACCCAGTTCCCAGCAGTGATAACAGACTTTAGGTGCGATTACTATGCATGGTGCTGCTCCACTCTTCCTGGGCTTCATATACAGCCCTAATGTAGGAACACAGGGGAAGTGCTTAAGGTTAATCTGAGAGGGTTAACCATCTCCTTTGCCAGCTTTCATGAAAGACAAGCAATGCCCAGTTACATGTCTTGGAATGCATAACAGAGCAAATGGATAAATATCATATGTCAAACTCAAATCTGGTCTTATATGATGGGCTACAAAGGGCTTAGTGGGAGCACAATACTGTTAGCAGAACAGCATTGCAGAGGGCTATGCTGCTAAGCCATGCAGGGCAGTGCTTTAATGGGGATAGGGAAAGGAAACTCCTGGCTCGGCAGATTAAGAGCAGGGACAGCGCCAGGACTGTCACTCTGATCAAGACTCCAAAAAAGTGGCCTTGCACCTCTGACAGGGGTACTGTAGGTGAGGCCTCTTGTAACTTCTATAGAAACCTCTGTGCTAAAGAAGTGTCACCCATTCTGGCTCAGTATCAGCTATTTTTTGATAAAGCTCCAGTTGTGGTAGTTAAACTGGAGACAAGACAGACCCTTGATCAAACTTTCTGTAGAGAGGAGGTAGATAGGGTGTTATGTACGGGGGGAGGGAGGAATGAGGCACTGGGGCCTTAAAGTCTACCTATTGATTTTTTTTAAAACCTTCCTAAAGGATCTGAAGGTCTGGCTACTTAACATGGTTCAAAAAAGCTTAAATACTTGTCACATATCTCCCTTTACACGTTCTGCAACTATTGCTACCCTGTCCAAATCAGGTAAGGACCCCCACACTATACACCTCATATTGCCTGATATCTTTGCTCACCACTGACTATAAATTTGTGACTAAAGTTACTGTGTCCAAGCTTGAACCTTGTACTGCAAGCAATAATTCATCCCAATAAATCAGGTATTGTTTCAAGGTTAGACAGGGTAAATCAAAAGTGAGGAGCACTCCTAAATATTACACAGCAATGGGTTAAAAAACAAGACTGCAGTTCTTACTCTGGATGCAGAGAAAGCTTTCAACCATGTGAAATGGGGGGGGTACATGTTTTAGACTTTGTATAGAATCAACCTAGGTGACCAGCTGATACATTGGATTGGGACACTGTATAAACTTTCTGCTGCTCAAATGTTAATTAAAGGGGGTTTAATGGCTCCTTTCCCCCTGACAAGAGGCACTGCCAGGATTGCCCATTGTCCCCTCTTCTTTGTTTTGGCTTTGGAACCCATTATGGAGGCAGTGCAGATGTAATGCCATGTTGAGGGTTATGTGGGTGGGGAAGTGCAAAACAATAAAGAGTCCCTTTTTGCTGATGACATGCTTATGTACGTTAAACACCCCAACATATGTATGCCAGACATTAACACCTTATTAAAGGAATATGGCAATCTCTCTGAACACAAAGTAAACTGGGGAAAAGTGAAATGCTCCCAGTGGGTAAGCTGGGTAGATACTATTTAATAGGTAATCTGCTTGGGTTGGTAGCAGTGGATAGTATCAAGTACTTGGCAGTTTCTAGAGCACTGAGTATTGTGCGGAGGGGAAGGAGGGGGTTTTGAGGGTGCAAACAGTGGAGGCCGAATGAGCAGGGACACTGTATTGGTGTAGTGGAAACCAGAAGATGCCCTGGGGCGAAATGGACAGTGGAGCGAGGTCACTCTTGTCTGGTTTCCATACCCAAGGGCACCACTAATGATGTTGGGCAAGTAGTCTGTGCTGCTCCAGATGCCCGTCCAACCCGGGCGGGGTTGTGCAATGCCAGATCCATAAGTAACAAGACTGCAGTTATTGCAGATCTTGTTGAATCTGTGGATTTGCGCTATGTGACTTGCATTACCAAGACCTGGCTGGATGAAAATGCTGGTCCAGTTTTGGAGGCAGCAGTTCCAGCCGGGTACTCGGTGTTATGCCGCCCAAGGTTGGACCTCAGGGGGGTGGGTTGCAGTCTGTTTCAAGACCAAACTGGTCCTCACAAGTGTACCAGTTGAGGGAGCTGAGTCCTTCGAGTGTACTGCAGTGGCCGGTGTGGGTTGTAGAATTGTTCTCATCTATCGTCCACCAGGTGATGAGAAACATTTTCTACAGGAAGTAGCTGACTTCGTCATTGACATGGCATTTGAGTCTCCCAGGCTGATGGTCCTGGGTGGCTTCAATGCCTGGGTCGATGATGAACTCTTGCAGTTTGGAAAATACTTCCTCAAATTAATGACATCCTTAGGCCTACTACAAGTGGTTACTTCTGCCACTCATAAGAGCGGTCACTCTTTGGACTTAGTTTTCCTCCTGGAGATTGAGGCCTTTGATGTGGGGGTGGAGCCAGTCAGTTGGTATGATCACTACACTGTGGGGTTCAGCTTTTGCACACACACACCCCCATAGGCCTACCGCTGTGGAGATGGTTAAGTACCACTCTTTGCGAGATGTTAGCTCTACAGGCCTGGCAGCGGTGCTTGACCTATTGGAGTTTTCTGGAGTGAGCAATGATCCTGATGCCTTGATGCTGTCCTACAATAGGGCCATCTCCTCGGCTATCAATCAAATTGCTCCAGTCTATGTTCGTCCTCTCCCCCTTCAACTTTGATCCCCATGGTTTGATGGGACCTTGACGGAGATGCGGCGACAAGGACGAAGATTAGAGCATCCCTGGCAGAGAACTGCCCTTGATGCCGACCATCTTAGACTGATGGAACATTATCAACTCTATCATTCTGCAATCTCTCATAAGAAGGCAGTTCCTGTCCGGGAACATTGCAACTGCTCAGAACCGACCAGCTCAGCTTTTTCGAACTGTTGACAGACTGTGCAACCAAGCCTGTCTCCAGGTTCGGAAAGTTTTTTCACAAGTGGAGTGTGATGAACTTGCTCGATTCTCTCCAGATAAGGTGGCTGACATCAGGGCAGCACTCCAGCCTGCTTCCTCTATGGGAGAAGCTTCAGATGGGCATTTGGTCACAGCCCCCAGTCTTTCCTGGAGTTCCTTCAGCCAGCCTGAGTTCATTGATGTCATGAGGATTGTCCATAGTATGCGCCCTACTTGCTGTAGTTTGGACCCGGGCCCAACTTCCCTGATAAAAGGTTGTCATGATGTCATCGGCCCAGTCCTAGCATGGATAGTCTGGTGCTCCTTGGACTCCAGTGAGTTTCCTAGCTCCCTAAAGGAGGCAATGGTGACACCCCCTCCTGAAAAAAAGCTTCTTTGGACCCCGACTGTCATGCTAACTACAGGCGGATCTCTAACCTTCCCTTTGTAGGGAAGATTATTGAGAAAGCAGTGGCTGTACAATTGGAAAACCATTTAACCATCCAAGACATCTATAAACCACTCCGGTCTGGTTTTCAAAAGAGGCATAGTACCGAGACAGCACTGGTTCGGGTGCTTAATGATCTCCTGATGGCTAGAGATCAGAAGAGCCGTTCCATCTTGGTTCTTTTTAATCTCTCATCAGCTTTTGACACTGTGGACCATGAGATACTTCTCACGCACCTGGAGTTCATCTGTGGCCTGTCAGGTACAGTCCTCAGTTGGTTTAGATCCTTTCTCACTGACAGAACTCAGAGAGTGGTGTTGGGGATAAATTCTTCCTGCCCAGTCTCTCTGTCATGTGGGGTTCCCCAGGGCTCAGTGTTGTCCCCCATGTTGTTCGCAGTGTATATGCTGCCCCTCGGAGACATTGTAAGAAGGTATGGGCTGAGGTTTCACTGCTATGCAGATGATACCCAGCTTGACCTGTCTTTTGCACCCAACCAGGATAGAGCTGTCTCAGTCTTTAATAGCTGCCTCACTGAAATCCAGTGCTGGATGAATTCAAGCTGGCTTAAGTTGAATTTGGGAAAGACGGAAGTAATGGTTGTGGATCCGAGTCATAGGGTAGAGGGGATGGGAGCTGATTTCCCCTCAGGTTTATTTCTGGGGGGTATCCAGCTCCCTACCTCTGAACAGGTGCAGAACCTGGAGTGATTTTTGACAATGAGCTAACACTACATTCGCAGGTGTCGGCCATTGTCAAACTTTCCTTTTATCATTTTAGGCATATCACCAGGATTAAGCACCTCATTCTGCTCACCAATCTGCCTACACTGGTCCACTCTTTTGTGACCTCATGCCTTGATTATTGCAACTCCCTTTATCTAGGGCTTTCTGGAGTTGATATCCACTGCTTGCAGCTGGTGCAGAATGCTGCGGCCTGATTATTGATGGGTACGTCTCATGCCTGTCATATTTCACCAGTTGTAAAAAAACAAAGACAAGGCGCTGCGTCAGCATGTGGTCTAAAAGCAAAACAAAATGGTTATATTAAATGCACGCTGAAAATAGAAAATAGAGTTAAAAATCTACGTTTCGACCTTAGGTCTTCTTCAGGAAATATCTAAAAGAGAAAAAAAACAAGTTAGTGTAGGTTCACCAGTGCTGTGTGATCTGCATTGGCTGCCAATTCAGTGGAGGATTACCTTTGAAGTGGGTCTTTTGACTTACAAAGCCCTACACAGACAGGGTCCGGACTACTTGAAAGAGCTTCTGGTGCCCTACTGCCCTAAGCAATCTCTCTGCTTGGTGGACAAGGAGTTGCTAGAGATTCTGAGGGTTTCTTTAAAGTCTTCAGGTGCTCATGCTTTTATGTATTCTGCTCCAACCCTCTGGAATTCTCTACCCCATCTGCTTCGTCAGGGTGCATCCATGGAGGAATTTAAAAAAGCCTTGAAGACCTATTTATGGTCAAAGATTTATTTTAATTAATTATTGTGATTTTAGAGCTCAGATTATTGTTGTATTATTGTTGTATTAAGTATTATTTATTATACTTGTAAGTGTTGTAAGGTGCCTTTAATTTAAGAAAGGCGTGGTATAAATAAAGTTTTATTATTATTATTATTATTATTATTATTATTATTATTATTATAGCATTTTCAATGGCAGCTCTATATAAGGGCAATTACAAACCCCTACTGCAGGAATTAAAAGTAGTGTGAAAAATGTGAATATTTTCCATTGTCCCTATTAAAAATGTGTACCTGCCTAAATGCTTGTACTTAATTCAACCCCTCCCCATAAGAATACCTAGTGCAGTATTTAAATCTTTAGACTCCATTAACCACCGATTCTTATGGAGGAATAGCCCTGTTCACATGAATAGAACAATCTTCCATCTACCTCTGACAGAATAAAGAGCAGCCCTTTCAAACTTCAAATTATATTACTGGGTCTCACAACTTGCCTTTATCCCCACAAATTTAAATAAGAAACCAGGGTGGGTGAACTTGGAAAAGAGAATGTGGGAGGGGAGTTGTCTCAGGAATGTCTCTACACCTCTTTTACTGAAATACCTCCCCATCTCTTGCAAACCCATTAATGAATTATTTAGCAGGAGCCTTGGCTGTGACCCAGAGACATATCAGTTTTACTTCTGGTGTTACACCCAAGGCAGATATTTTGACATTATTAATCAAAGGACCACTGGTACTAAAGATGCCAAATAAAGTTTGTAGAGTATAAAATAATTAAGTAACAAAATACAATATACTGTGTGTTTGCCTATATTGAAAACCACTAACCCTTTGCCTCCTTAGTGAACACACACTGAAAGTGCTATTAAGCTGCCGGCATGGGGATTGCAGTTCCTGTGGAGTAGTCATTAAATTACAAAGTGTAAAACATTTGACTGTGGATCTAATCCCAACAGGTGATATACCTTCACAAATTGCTGTTCTTATCTACATTTACTTCTCATGTAATTTACTATTCCAACTCCACACTTTCATGAATTGCCACTAAAGTGAGTTTCCATCTTACAAAAAAATTCAAAATAATTTTTAAGTCCCTGACAGGATTTGAATTACCGATCCTTTGCTTGCCAAGAAAACATACATTCAGTGTGCCACTTAGCTGCACATAAGTGAGATGCAGCTCCTGTGGTGTAGAGGTATGTCACAACCTGCAAAACAAGTAATTTGGCATTTAATTGCAACAGGCAATATACCAACACTAACTGTGGTTCCTAACTTTATGTACTTCTTATACATTTACAATTTCATCTCCAAACCACAATGAATGGCCATTCACATGAGTTTCCATCGTCCAAAAATATTGAAGATCATACCAGGATTTGTATCACTGATCCTTTGCCTGCTAAGCAAGCACATAAATTAGTATGCTACTGATATGCTGAAAATCAGCTGCAGTTCCTATGATGTAGAGATTATGGCACAACCTACAAAAACAGGCAGCTGGAGATCTATGCCCAGTAGGTGATTTTATTTTCACACATTGCCGTTCTTAGCCCAAATGCACTTATATGATTTACAATTAAAACTCCACACCACTATGAATCACCACTCAAGTGTGTTTCTGTTTTTCTAAAAAATTGAAAAAATATGTTTATATATCTGCTGAGATTTGAATCACTGACCCCTTTGCCTGATAGGCAAACACCCATTCAGTGTGCTACTGAGTTGTTGGTAAATGAACTGCAGTTCCTTTGATATAGAGGTTATGTCATATCTGCAAAAAGCTGACTGGTAATCTTATCTCAGCAGGCAATTTTCTTTCACAAACATAGGTGTGCACAGGATGGGGCTGTGCCTGGACCTGCCAACTCCCCATTAAAACAGCCATTATCTGAATTTTTTCAAGGGCCGTTGGTGTTGATGCAGACACCTCCCATCATTTACTTCTTAGTAAAACATTCACCCTATAACAAACTGAGAGTCAGGACTCAGGGATTGGAGATGAGTGCATCTGAGGCGGGTGAAATAACATAAAAGGGATGGCAGCACATGTGTGCAAACAAGAGAGAGAAAGCAAGAAAAAAAACATAGATGAGGATAACACTGGCAGGCTGGGTAAAAGATGTGTATGGTGAAGATCAGAAGAAGACTTGCAGCTGATCTAAACTTGGCTTCTCCCTCATCCAAGGCAGCTCAGTGTGAGGTTGGTGGTGGTCTCTGGGTATAGGTGTGCACTGTGTAAAGTAGAGCAGCTGATCATAGAGTTAACAGGTGACATGTTGGGAGAAAAGATGTAGAAAGACTATTAAAAAAGACTATTGGGCCTGAAAACAGGGTTTGAATTGGTGCCCCATCAGCTGGAGTGATCACAGTTTCTGCTGCAAGATGAACAGGTAGACACTAAAGAACGGTGTGTACTGCAGCATGCTTACTTGGATGCTGATCATGAAGAGATATCCATAAGACATAGAGCTTGGCCTGCAACTTTAACATAAAATAACATTATAAACACAACAGCATGTTTGCTGCAGCTACTAGTGGCATCCCAAGATGCCAATGATAGCCTCAGAAACTGCCTGACAAGACATCATGACAAGCTTTCTGCTTGCTGCTTATTGTGCAGTCAAAGCCCACTCAACAGAGCAAACTGTGCTTTCCTGGTCACTGGAACAACTTTAAATGCAGTAATGTTGCTGCATATTTTTACTGTTGTTTGGAGAGTACCTGGGACAGTAGCATGCTTGTGAGCTTCCATTTTTGGGTGAGGAAGAATATACTGTAACTGTTAGTGTATCAAGGAGAACAGCCTAATTTAGAGTTTTTTGTTTTGTTTTTTATTGTTGTGTTTTTACTTTGGGGGAGACATACACTGTACTTAAAAGGGAGAAC
Source organism: Neoceratodus forsteri (assembly GCA_016271365.2). Lineage (NCBI taxonomy): Eukaryota > Metazoa > Chordata > Ceratodontiformes > Ceratodontidae > Neoceratodus > Neoceratodus forsteri. The sequence goes on from CM028138.1 coordinate 159,536,217, forward strand.
AGCTCAATTGCAATTCTTTGAATGGGGGCTGGAGAGCAGTGCTTTGGAGAAGAGCCTGTGTGTTTTGGGGGTCTGGTATGACTTCCCATCTGATGATCTCCCGACAATGCACCTCCCAACTGCAAGTTCCCATAAACTAATTTCCTGCTTGGTAGCATTTGCCGACAGACTCTCTTCCCAACCAACAAAAGTCCACTAGCAATACATAAATCACTTTCAGGCATCACATAAATGTACCTCGCTATGACTTTGGGAACACAAAAATCACTTGCAGACCAGAAAACCCTTGATACGGAACAGTTTCCAAATAGTGACTGATGAGAATGGGCTGAAATATCCCAAATGTCTTACAATAAGGCCACAAAAATCCGTAGTGATCCACATGAATCGAACACAGTAAATCACCGTGGCTACATGCCCGAGTTCCCCATAGATCCTCTGTGCCCCATATGCTCATTACGTCTGTACTTAAGTAAGCTACCACCTGATGCCCTGCCTTTTATTTGCCCCCGAAGCAGCTACCCCAAGTAACAGTCCTCACTCTGTAGTTATTGGGGTCCCAGTAATGCAGAGAGAAGAATATGGTCCTCAATCCTAGCAGAAAAACCAGTAGGCACAACTAAAAGTGAAGACAACATCCCCAAAGTAAAGAAGAACCATGTTGCTCAATGGCGCAGCAACCAGAAGTCGCACCTCCTAATGCAATCCCAAACCAAACATGTTTTGCAAAGCAGGAAGTGTACTGCATAACAACAGAAAACAGTGCTGAAAATGCAACTCAAATACCAAACGAAGCAGAACCTGAGGAGGAAAATGACTTTCCCGAGGTGGCAACACAGAGCAGCTGCTCAGCATATCCAGACAGCACCACAAACTCCGATAATCTCTCCACCGACAAAAACACCAATCCTTCAAAAGAGCCAAAATCACAAAGATGCTTGCTGAAAGGTATTTAAATATTGGAGAGCTAAAAGGAAATGTACATTTATGTGGTGCCTGCAAGTGATTTTGTCAGTCAATGGTTGCTGAGGGATAGAATTTGTCGGCAAACAAACCCAGTCGGTAAATTGCATTCGGGCAGTTGATTGTCGGCAAGTTGCCAGTCGGGCAGTGGTACGGATCCCTGTTTTGGGGAATGACTGGATTGGTGGAGAGAGAATTTGTGCTGAGAGGGGAAAGCAATCGATAATACCCAACAGGGTGAGTGGTATTGGGCTATATCCATCCGCCCAGGGTCATAATGAGGCCTGATGTCACAGGTGGAGATCCTTATAGCCCCTGGGAGGGCGGATATAGCCCATGCTGCCCACCCTGGAGGGTATTATCATTCTTAGAAAATGGGTTGACTGTGTCATTTTTGTAGGACTACAAAAGACATTTCAACTGATTTAAAAAAATGACTACAGTACCATTTTTCTTCTTTTTGTGTAAAGTAGTTCCTATATCTCTGATAGTGTGCTGTTTTAGCACCCCAACCCCCTTCTCAGTACTGTGTGCCTTTGTTTCTTACTGGGGATTTTTGTTTAACATATACTGTTAGTAGAAGTGAGAGGGGACTGCAGGACACAGAAAAGAAAGTTGCAAGGAGCGCTCATTTGCCGATCATGGTAAGTTGTGTATCGCAGTATATTTTTGTAGAAAATGGCTGCACTAGGAATGGTGTTGCTTCTTCCAAAGGCAAAAAACTTTCAAAAACTGGTAGGCACTCAACAACCAGATAGATTACATAGAGGCTGCAAACTTACAAAAGTACTCCAAATTTATTCCAAAAACATCTTGTTGCACACTTGATGCGTTTTGGACTATGGTCCTTTACCAAAAGCTAGTGCAACTAACACCAACACAGACTTAAATACTAAAACAAATTATCTTATTACATCATCAGATGACAAAACCCTCTCTGATAGATGTAACATCATTCATTTATCAGGTTGCTACCATTTCAATCTGACCCATTTAGAACAGAGGGGGAATAGAAAGACTGGAAGGATCCAATGTTCACTAGAAAGAGGGGGGAGGTGGAGGAAGGGAAGGGGAAGAGTGGGAAAAGAAACAGGCACGTATGTAAAATAACATTGTTAAGTGTCTATATACATATAAATGAACCCTTTTATTAATACAAATCCAACAACTAGGCAGACAAAAAGGTTATTTTTAGAACCACGCACTATGTTTTCCTTTTCCTCAGAAAAGGTTTCAATTCAAAGTTTGCATTAAGACCTGGGGACTGAGTTGCTTTTAAACTAATAATCCAAAATGATTCTCTGATAAGAACAAGGTCATTATAGTTGCCACCTCTCGGACTAGGATTAACTTTATCAGCTGCTGTAAAAGAAAAGGTGTGTGTAACACCTTTTTCACTATCATTAACGTGCAGCAGTAGCATAGGTCAAATCGTTTTGTATAGCTCTTAGATGTTCATTTGCTTTTGTTTTGAAATTTCTTGCAGTTTTCCCAATGTAAAAAGCACTGCAGCTAAATGTAGCCAAATATATGACCCACTGGTGTCACATGTTATAATCTGCCTTATCTCAAATTCTTTGGCTACATTGATGCTTTTAAACCTTTTCACTGGTAGCACATGGCTGCAAGCTGCACATATTTTACATTGAAAACAGCCATATACACCTCAAGTTAGCCAAGTCCCATTCTCTCTTTTTCCTGAAAGTGACTATGTGTAAGGGTATTTCCTAAGGTCATGGCTTTCCTATTTGCCATTCTTGGCATCTCTTGTGTATATGGTATAAGACTTGGGTCACTTTGAAGAACATGGCAGTTCTTACACACAGCCTCCTGAATTATATATGCTCGTGCTGAGAAGATAGCAATGAAATGAATGCGTGCATTCTTTACAGGGGGTGTATCTGTTTTATTTAGTAACACCTCCCCATTCATATTGCCAGTCATTTCCTTGGCTGCAGCAATATTATTACTGCTATATCCTCTCTCTCTTAACCTTACTCCTAAATCTGTGGCATGTTCCTCAAAGGCCTTGTCTGCACTGTGATTGTGCTAATGCACATCATTTGGTCTTTTGGGATGTTTCTAGTCACATGAGGGAGGTGGCAACTCTTAACTAGCAAAACAGTGCCCCCTGCTATTTCTTTTCTATGTAAACTAGTCTCAGCTACACCATTTATTCCCTTAGAGGTAATAATATCCAGCAAATCTATGGTTGTGACATTGCTTTTCCAGGCAAACTTCAAAAAAATTAGTTTCATGTAAATAATCAACAAACAAGCACATTTCAGATTCACTGCCACCCCACAACAGTATCACATCATCTGTGTATCTTTTGTAGCATTTAATCTTGCAAAAACATGGATTTACAGTAGTATTAAATAAATAGTTTTCCTCCCATGCATCCCCCCTCTTTCTAGTGAACATTGGATCCTTCCAGTCTTTCTATTCCCCCTCTGTTCTGAATGGGTCAGATTGAAATGGTAGCAACCTGATAAATGAATGATGTTAAACCTATCAGAGAGGGTTTTGTCATCTTATGATGTAATAAGATAATTGATTTTAGTATTTAAGTCTGTGTTGGTGTTAGTTGCACTAGCTTTTGATAAAGGACCATAGTCCGAAATGCATTGCTACAGTTTTGTTGTAGCAGGTTGAGAGAGCTGCATGGTACACTTGACAGGCAGTTTCGTGACCCTGATTGGTTTGATGGCTTTGTTGTATGTGCCAACTGCCTAATGTTTATTTTATATTATTAAAAAATAAGGGAGATTGAGGAGAGCACTTCTTTCTAGATAGAGGCTGAGGGAGTTTTTCTCTCAGTGGGGGGGGAAACGGGGGCTGGTTGTGTGTGCCTACCATTAGTAGCTAGTAATGAAATCCAGAGTATTGTGTGCCATTGTCTCTCGCTAAGCGAGACAAACAAATGGTGGACATTTCAAATCGAAATGAGGGGGTTTAGCCAATTAGAGAGCAGGGTGGGCACCAGGATTCTGGTGATAGGGCTGGCAGAGCTGATACTTTTAATAGCCAGACTGTGTTGTCAGATAGAGGCCCACCTTGCCAGGGCTATCAGCCGATCAGAGCCTGGGATTTTCTTAGCCCATTTCTAACAAACAATAGTTCTCAGCCAAGTAAGTGTGTGTGTGTGTGTGTGTGTTAATGTGTGCACACGCATTTCTGGGGGACAAGATGTATTAAACACAGCTGTGAATGCAGGAAAATGCACATTTACGCTGTTTTTTTTTGTTTTTGTTCGTTTACATTTCTGGGGGGATGCCTAGCTTTATTGTAGATTTTGATTCACCTTTTTCTTGACTCTGTGCACCCCATTGTTCACAAATTGCTGTTCTTCATTCAGTTATCATCTCATATAATTTGCCATTCCACTCCACATCACCATGAATTTGCTACTCAAGTTTACACCTTAGAAAAAAAGTTAAAAAACAAAACCAATTTAAGTCACTGTCAGGGTTCAGACTTTGTCTACCTGAATTTAAACCACTGATCCTTTGCTTATTAAGTGAATACACATTCAGTGTGCCACTGAGCTGCAGAGTAAGTTGTATTTCATATAGTTCAGAGGTTAAGTCACTATCTGCAAAATAGGCATTTGGGGATGTAATCCCAGCAGGTGATTTAGCTTCACAAATTGTTCTTAGCCAAATTTACTTCTCATATAATTTACACTCTCAACTCCTCAACATCATAAATCACAACTCGAGTAAGTTTTCACCTCTTGTAAAGAATATTTAAATCCCTGCCAGGATATGAAGTATTGCCTGCTAAGTAAACATATTAAGTGTGTCACTGAGCTGTAGCTAAGTGAGTTGCAGTTCCTAAGATGGAAAGGATGTGTCACAACCTGCAAAACAGGTGACTCAAACCGTTTCAAACCTAGACAAGCTTCAGTTGGTATTAATTTAACTGACTACAACATACTGTGGAGCTGAGTTCAGTTATCTGAAAGTCAGCTGTTTAACTCTGCTGAAACACTTCACTGCACCTGCAATGACATCTAACAATGTCTTTCATACAATAAAAACTGTGGTGAGAAAGAAAAAAATGTGCAATAAAGGGGAACAAACCCAAGTTTGTATGGGACTGAAATCTAATGCCAAGACCTAAAACCCTGTCACTGACATCATCAATGACATCATGCAGTAAAGTTACTCATACTGAATGTAACCTTAAACTTTGAATGACGTTCAGAACAGTGGATGCATGACCACAATAGGTGCCAACAACTAAGTTTATGGCACCTAATAATATAGTAGGATATGTTTTCAAACATCAGACCATGCTGCGATAGAAATTCATGGTGAATAGCACTATGGGAACTTTGTTTGAATGAGGGCACCTGTAATAATTTGCAGCTTTGAGAGATATCCATGGCATACAGCCTGGAGAATTATTTACTTAAATTAGGATAAGGCACTAGCTGATGGGGGTCAGGATAGTTGCACTTTCTATCTCTGAGCCCTCCCCTGTAGAGACTGTTTTATACAGAACAGAATAAATGGATGGAACCATAATCCATAAGCCAGACCGCACTGTCAGAGGAGTTGCCTATCCTCCACATGAGAACACTCAACGTAAAAACTGACGGCACTCAAGAAAGTAATTAATAAAAAGTAATTTTTATGTTAGCGCGCTTGTGCAGCCAACATCTTGCGGTAGTGCAGATTTGGAGGCATGGTCACTGTTGGGTGAATGCAGGGCATGCACCAGTAGGTGCGTCCCGCATTCTCCAATCAGCCAGCTGCAGGGGCCAACACCCTGCCTAGCTAATGAGGTGAAGACATGAGAGAAAAGGTTTGTTGCAATGACAGCAAAGCTCTCATGCAGTGTGACCACAACACGCCCCCCCCCACGTGCAGGCAACATGGTGGCAGTGACTGCCACTGTTGCCTGTCAACACCCCCGTTTATTGTGTGCCGATGAGGGTGCCCAATCCCTGATGGCATCATGTAACCCCCTTTTTGATTGCGGTGTGCCCAATTCCACCTCAGCATCATGCACCCCAACAGTTTTCTTTGCTGATGGGGGCCTCCCTCATCGGCATGTATCCCTCCCTCCTTGAATTTTGCCAATGGGAGCCTACTCCCCATTGGCATAATGTGCCCCCCCATTTTTTGCTTGCTGAGGGGATGTTCAATCTCCCTCGGCTCCTGCGCCCCTGTTTTCCTTGTTTACCGACGGGGATGCCCCATCCCCCATCGGTTAAAGCACCCACCCACACACACACACACACACAGATGGCATGCTGGGAGCCCACCCCAGTGTCCCAAAGCACCTATTAAAATGAAAATGGTCTCCCAATGTCTTTAATTTTTTTTTAATCTGTAAAGCAAAAATGGTCCCTTGTACTCTTCCAACCCCCCACCACACCCATCCATTGCGCACCCTGCCTCTCCACCCCCCACCCCACCTCATACTTACCTCCAGAATCTGGCGCCATGATCTTTGGTGGACTAGAAACATGTCTGCACTCTTCAAAGCCGACCACAAACTGTAGAAATGCCGATAAGTTGTATAATGGAATAAATAGGGGCTTTTCAACTTGAATGCATGTCTTGGGCATTTTGGGGAATTTTTACACCAAATTTTCCAACATGTGTTTTTTGGGACCCCTCCTCATAAATTCTGTCACTGTCATATCGTTAATCGGTCCCAAAAGGTGATTTTGCAGTCCCTGCATGGATCACCTTTCAGGACTGATTAATGAAATGACAGTGCTACTGTTCATGAGGTGGATTCTCAAAAAGCCTATGTTGCAAATTTGGTGGGAAAAATCCCCAAAATTACTGTTTTGCGAGCGTACATTGCGCAGCTGCTATGCAGGCTTGTAACTTTGCGAATTCGCAATATTTTCATGGCAGATTTTCAACATTGTCAGTTTTCTACATCACCTTGTGAACAGTATAGCTGTCATTTTTCACATCTTGGCCGAAATATGTTTCCGCACTTCTGGTGCTCAATTGCACGGTCGCTATGGGAAATCAGTGTTCGGGCCAGATTATGAAAATGACAGTGACACTGTTCATGAGCAGAGGTTCTAAAATGCCTATGTTGAAAATTTGGTGATGATACTCCATAAAATGACTGTGTAATGAGTGTGCATTGGCAGATTGCACCCACGCTCGTAACGTCATGCATTTGTAAAATTTTCACTCTGGATTTTCTCCCATGGCATTTTTCCACACCTCTTGATGAACAGCACGTGCTAGCTGTCATTTCACATATCCTGGCTAAAATGTGTTTTCGCACGTCCAGCGCAGTTGCTGTGCAAAATCACTTTTTGGGACAGTTTCAGGAAATAACAGTGGCACTGTACATGAGCAGAGGTGCTAAAATGCCTGTGTTGAAAATTTGTTGCTGCACGTCCATAAAATGACTGTGTTACAAGCGTGGATTGCGCATTTCCCATGCACCCTTGTAACTTTGCAAATTTGCAATATTTACATGCCACATTTTCAACACTGGCATTTTACACCTCCTTATGAACTGTACAGCTGTCATTTTTCACATCCTGCCCAAAATGTTTTCCCGCACTGTACTACCAAAGCCAATGTCAGTGCAACAACATTCGACATTGTCAAATGCTTGTTTAGTAACTCACGACTGCAAGCATTTTAAGGACATCAACCATAAAAGTGTTAAGCTAGCACTCACCATGTACTTCCCAGGCTGTTGCCACTTGTTCCAGTGCATTGACTCATGCTGAGTCTTCCTTACGCCTGAGGAATTTTAATTACTTTCTTGAGTGCCATCAGTTTTTTCTTTGGCTATTTTATACAGTCCTCAACTGGGATTAAGATCTATTACTGCATCCTACTCCTGGTAGATTGCATATCACCTTCTGACAGAATTATCAAAAATTGGAAGCAGAACATAGATACAGTATGTGGCTTCCCTCTAAAACATGAGCAGCAGCTCTATTCAGTTTTAAGACTGCTCTACAAGCAACCATCTGAGGCAAGTACAGATGAATGTTATGTACAGAACCTACCTCACTCCACTCTTCATGCACTTCTTTGACTGTTCCAAGTCCCCTACTTGCACTAAATATGCAGTACAAGAAGGATCTTTTTAATATACAGCTCTTGGGTTCATGCAATTGTCCAGGCTATGTGTGGGTGTTGATGTGTGATATGGCCGCCACTACACATTCAGTCACTTCACTACCAGTCTAGCATTGTTTGTAAAGTGCTTTGGGATACACTGTGTATGAAAAGTGTTATGTTAATGTTGATTCTTCTTCTTCTTCTTAAATGTCATAAAGCCATTTTGTTTTGAATGAGGTACATTGGATTATGCAAGCTATACTGGGCTATGCACTCCCACTCTCTTTTCTGGAGTTCATTTAGTGGGTGGGAGACTCAGTGTAGCTGTCTAGGGGAGCCAAACAACGTTGGGCCCTGGCACTGATGCCCGTGAAACTATTCCCGTGCTGGATGGGCTAGGATCCATCCAGTATTGCAATGTGGTGCAAGAATCTGTTGTTATGCCTAAAGATAGAATGCATACAATAGTGTGTTAATTGTAACCTTACCGAAGAAAAACATTTGGGCCCCACTTGTAAGTGCCATAGAAACTGGTATATTCCCCCATGTAACCCTAGTAGGTAAATTATATATCAGTTCAACAAATATTTTAGTCTGTTCTACCATAGTCCTCTATACTTAAACAAGCACTTGTCAGTGCCGAAAGTTGATTGCTTATATGTGCTGTTTAGGTATTTAGAAGTGAAAGTACTATGCCCAAGAACTGTCATGTGCCCCCCAGACATCCACTGTATCTTTCTATTCAGTATTCACAGAAGAGGGGGAGGGGTAAGGGCCACAGCAGTACAACAGTTGCAAAGGCTATAGGCCAGTCAGCCTCACTTCAGTAGTGGGGAAGGTCATGGAGACACTGGTTAAAGAAAAGATAGTGGGGCATGCAGAAGCCATCAGAGCCCAGAACCATAGGCAACATGGATTCACAGTGGGGAGGTCATGTCAGACAAATCTGGTTGATCTCTTTTGACTCGGTGATGGGGCAGTGGACAATGCTTACCTTGATGTAAGCAAAGCCTTTGACACCGTCCAACATAGAAGGGTGATAAACTAGCTGAGTAGGCTGGGCATGGGGGAAAGGGTGGTAAACTGGGTTAGAAACTGGGTAACAGACAGGAGGCAGATGGTGGTGGTAAATGGGGCGCAGTCTGGGGAAAGGAGGTGACCAGTGGGGTGCTGCAGGGATTGGTCCTAGGGGCCAGGCCTGTTCAATGTCTTCATTAGTGACATTGCAGAAGGGCTGAAGGGAAAGGTCTGTCTGTTTGCAGATGACACCAAGATCTGTAAGATAGTGGATACCCCAGAGGGGGGTGGAGAAAATGAGGAGGGACCTGAGGAAGGTTGAAAAATAGTCTGAGGACTGGCAACTGAAGTATAATTCAAAAAAGTGCAAAATTATGGGTTTCATAGGTGTTTCGGAGCATTTGTTAGATCCATATCCATATTATGCACCTGGGGGACAGAAACCCTGGGGAAAGGTACAGGATTGGGGGGGAGGAGTTGCTGACAGTCACAAAGAAGGAAAGGGACCTGGGGTTTGTTATTTCACATGACCTGAAAATATCAAAGTAGTAAGGCAGCTGGGAGGGCCAGTGACATGCAGGGGTGCATAGGCAGGGGTGTCACCAGCATAAGGAGGGAGGTAGTGACGCCATTATATAAAACCATTGTCAGGTTTCACATGGAGTACTGTGTGCAGTTCTGGAGGTCACATCTTCGTTAGGATATCAGCAGGCTAGAGATGGTCCAGAGAAGGGCAAATGAGATGGTACAGAGTTTGCAACACAAGACTTATGAGGAGAAATTAAGGGACCTCAATATGTAGTGAGTAGAAGAGAGGAGGGAAAGAGGGGATAGGATAGAAACATTCAAGTACCTCAAGGGTATAAATATAACTATTGAGAAGCAGGAGACAGCTGCTATAGGCATATGTGCCAGCTTCTGTGTGATATTCTTTTGTTCTTCTAAATCTGTAATCTCCAGTATTTCAGTAACCACATGACCACACTGCCTTCTGTAGGCAATTTTATTGTGTTTGATGCCTGGTGTCAGATGGCAGATGGAGGGCTCACCAAATTGTGTTGCCATTTGAACAACTTCATAGTGTTCTTTTACTGGTAAGCATTTTGGAAAGCTGGTGAAGGTCTCACAATTTTTATTATGATTGTATCTCCTTATGTCTGTCCCCTTTGGTAACCCCATCCCACGCCCCAACAGTCATCAGTGGCCACAACTGCAGCCTTCTTCTTGCCAAGATGGTGGGTGGGAAACATAGAAACATAGAATTTGATGGCAGATAAGGACCATTGGCCCACCTAGTCTACCCATTTCCCTACCTGATGGATAAGCTGCAGATTCTAGTTAATTAACAGCTTACTTCCTCCTACCCTCCAGTAGAACTGCCTTATGTCTGTCCGTGAGTAGCTGCCTTCAGAGTCTGTGAAGTCTGACGTCTTTCAGTGCCGCTTACTGGTCATCTTCCAACACAGGTGAGGCACTGCCAGCTGAAAATTAACTCAGGACAAGCAAGTTTCAAAGTGGGGAAGAAATGGAGTGAGCAAGAATGAAGTACTCATTCAGATGAAGCGTCGAGTTTAAGATCAGCATACTGGTGTGGACACTGCAAATAGAACCTCAGCTCTTTAAGCAGCCTTATGAAGAGTAAAGGCTTCTCGAAGCACTAGGGTTGTGTTTATTGTACTGTAAGTGGGCTGCATCTAATTCAGTAATTTACTGTACCTTACATCTGGATGTATGGTAGGATCAACTTTAAATAAACACTGCACCTGAATTAACACATGATGCCACAGAAACATAGAATTTATCAGCAAAAAAGGACTGCTCAGCCCATCCAGTTCGCCCAAGTGTTCTCTACCTACATGTAAGTCCTGCCTCTATATGTTACTGCATGTCTTATTCTGCCTGCGTCCATCAGGACCTCCTTGTGAACTTTGACCTCCTTTGAGCGTGCTTAATGGATTTTTCCTACAATTTACTTAAACCTACTCCACTTCCATAGCCCTTTTGATCTCCGTTGACCCCCTCCTTCCCCTTTTTCTAATATACCCTTATGTTTATCCCATGCATGCTTCATGCCCCCTACTATTTTAGGTTCCACCAGCTCTCCTGGCAGTCTGCTTAAGGCACCTACAACCCTTTCAGTAAATAAATATTTCTTCACATCTATCCTGAATGCCCCCACCCCAGCTTCGTTGTATGTCCCTTGGTTTGGGTGCTCATCCTCATTTGAAGGAAACTCCTCAGCTGTACGCTCTTTACCCTTGTGAGGTACTTTGTAGGTCTTGATCATGTCACCTCTCGCACTCCTCTCTTCCAGAGAGTACATGTTGTGATTCTTCAGCCTTTCCTTATAGGGATTCCTGTAAAAATTCTGAACCATTTTAGTTGCCCTCCTCTGGAAAACCTCCACCTTATGTCCTTTCTGAAGTGTGGACTCTAAAACGGGACACAGTACTGCAGCTGGGGGTATACCACAGAGTGAGACAATGGCAGTGCAAGATTCCTCCTCCTACTGGAGATGCCACTCCTTATGCACCCCAGAATCCAATTTGCCCTGCCCATAACCTTGTCACACTGTACTGCCATCTTGAGGTCCTCTGATATAATAACCTCAAGGACCCTTTCATGTCTAGTGAGTATCAGTACCTCCCCCCATCCTATACCCAGCATCGGGGTTCCTATCCCCTAGATACATGATTTTATACTTGTTGGCATTGAACCCCAAGTACGTAAGAAAATAGAATTGATTTGAATGAATTTCAGGCTTTTAAGCAGCTTTTCAGGGAGTGTGTATGTGTTGGGGGGGGTTCTGCTACTGTAAGTATTTGCTTTTGATTTGGTATAATGTGCGAACAGACTAACCCTGCTCCCCACTCCATGTGCTACATCAGAGACAAAGAGTCCAAAGAGCATTGGCCCAAGCATTGAGCCCTGTCGCACCCCGCTTGTCACTGCTCTGGGTGCCGAGAGATACCCCACCACTACCCTCCGCACCTTCCCCTATAACCAGTTCTCTGTCCATTTAGTCAGACCACCTTCCACCCGTACCCCTCCTTCTCCTCACTCTTCTCCTCCTCCTTGGCCTGTGTCCCTCCTCCCAGTAGTCAACACCCTTTCTCCTCCTTATTCTTACTGGGTGGTGGTGCCTTCTGTATTACACTCAGACCACTCTGCCTGCCCCTTCCAGGGTTACTACACCTCCGCCTTTACCTGTATCTAGGGCAGTGAGCTCATCAGGCTCCCCTGTCCTGACCTTTCTACCAACCTGTCTTTTGACCACCACTCCATTTGTTTAAATCTACCTTAGTAGAGATATACCCCTCTAATCCTGGCTTTTTTTTTTACATATTTTCTCACAAGGCTATGGTCGGCTTGGTCACCCCGACCGACCCCTGTAGCCCTGCCACCCGACATCAGGCCGACCTGTTCACCTGCATGGATTACCTCCATGCTGGGATGGTGACAAGCTTCCCAGATTGACCCACCGAAGCAGGATCCGGTTGAGAAGGCACCATTCTGGGTGAGCAGGGGGAATCAGAAGCTCATGCTGCCTGACTGTAACCCATTTTTCACTTTTCTCCCTTTTGTGGAGTGCGGGTGTGAATTGACAGCGCACCAACGTCCGCCACACTCCACAACCCTTTACTACACCACTGTTGTAGCATCCGTGGTTGTCACTGGGGGCCACTACAGAGTGGTTGGTCCCTGGATCCCGCTCTGGAATAGGACAGCAATCCTCCAGATGCTGAATCCTATCCCTCCCTTGCCAACCCCTGGCAGCCCGGGCTCACATCCAAACCCGGGTCGCCAGCGTGGCTCAAGGTGTGGTGTCCAGCGCTTCAACCCTCAGTGCCAGTGGCCCAGCAGCAATGCTGCCTTTAATACTTCCCTCCCATTCCTGCTCCAGTGTACCCTGTCCCCCACGTACGAGTCACTATTCACCCCAGACCCTACCCCAATTAGTCACTAACCCATAATGTTTCGTGTGGCACCAATCCCTTAGCCACTCGAACTCCTCAAGCCTACCCTTCCTCCCCATGCTTGCACATGGTACCGGCAGTACCTCCAAAAATGCCACTGACTTTCCCACCCCCTGGCACTGCCTGCCCAAGTACTCAAACCTCTCCCTCACTACTTCCACCGTGTCCCCCGCCAAGTCGTTTGTACCCACATGCAACAGTAAATGAGGTTTCTTCTTCCCCCTTGCTGCACGCTTGAGCAGTGCCTGCCCTGCCCCTCCTGCAGTCAACCATGGGACAACTTCAACGCAAATATGGCTGTGCCTTCCCCCTTTCCACTCCATCTCACCCATTTCAGTATAGAGTCCCCCAGGATGAATGCTCCCTGCCCCTTACCCCCTTTCCCTTCTCATGCCCCTTCCACCACCCCAGTATTCATTCTTCCCTGTCCCTTACTCCCGCCAACTGCACCCTCTGTGACTTCTGTATCTGTACCCCCTACTTCCACCTCACCCCTTTTCTCTGCCTTATTCCTCCCATCCCCCTTGAACCCCTTCCCAGCCTGACTACTTCCTACTGGGCTTCCCATGTCGACCTCCCCTCCTCCCCTGCTGATTTCCAACCCTTCTCATATCCCCACTGTTGTCGATTTAGAGCCCACATTCCCTTCTACCCTGATAGTGATGCCCCCCCCATCCTTCCCCCTCCTGTGGCCTTCTCTCTTTCAGTCACCACCCCCACCTTCCTTACTAGCCCCCTTCTACTCTTTTGTCCTCGCTATCTCTTCCCTACCTGTTGTCATCCCTCTCATGCCCCGCTTGTCCTCCCCCATTCAGTATGTTCCTGGTCCCCCTCTCTGTCCGATAGCAGAGTTTCAAATCTATTCCTAGTTGATACCTGTCCTACATCTCTTCTCCCTATCAGTTCCCCCTCCTAGTTGTTCCCTCCATACCACCCCTGGTCCCTCCCTCCCTACCTGCAGCCATCTGCTCTCTCCCCGGTACTCCTCATGGTCTCTTCCTCCCTCATCAGGAGGCCCCCGGCCCTCACCTCGGGCACCCCCTTTCATCTCCTCTCTGTTCTGCTGATGCTTCTGATACTGGGGTCAGTTTCAGTCCCTAGTTATTCTTCCTCTGTCCCCCTTTGCCATCCCCTATTCCCTCCCTCAGGATGCCTACCATACTCATCTGCCCTGACACTTAGACTCCTCCCTAACCTCCACAGTTCCTCCCTCAAACTAGCCAGTCATCTACAGACAATACGTCCCCCCATCCTCCAAGCCCAGTCCAGGATCATGGCAGACCCACACCCTGTACACCCCTCCACCCTTCCAAAGATTCCCACCCTATTGACGTGTGGCACCTGCCCCATTTTGGCCCTCATCTTATGTTACTGGCTCTTATGGTTCTGTACTCTACTACAACTGTTAGGTCCTTATTTACTCAAATTCCTGCCCCCCCCCACAGTACTTCCCCTACTGACCCCTTGCCAACTGGGGTAATTCAGTCTCAAATCTCATCTGTTAGATACTGTATTACTGTAGCAATCCTAAAGCCTCCTTGTCCGTTTTTCACCTCTCAGCTGCTATACTTTTTGTTCTCGGCTCTCATATAGTTTCACTTAGCCCAGTTAGAAATCCTATTGCACTCCAAGTATTACTCAGCTCAGTTAGAGAAATAAAAAGAACAAACAAATATGTATTATTACAGCATTCATAACAGTATAGTTCAGTACTTAGGTCAGTTAGAGAAAGAAACAGAACAACTAAATCTGTATTATTACAGCAATCCTAAAGTATCCAATCATTGCTTTGTCTCCACTCCAGAGACCCTGCTGTAATATAGAACCACATAGGACCCTGGGCGGGAGGATGGGCAACTCTAATGTCCCAGTAGAGCTCCATTGAGGTGGCTCACTCCCCCTCTCTCACTCACTCATTCTTTTTTTCCCTGGAACTGTAGGCTGCCCTTTTGTACTAAACCTGCCTTTGTTGGTGCCTTTTTCTGCCCACAAAGAAATCTGCAGCAGTCCTGACAGAGCTCCATTGAGCTTGCTCACTCCCCCCTCTCTCACTCGCTTGTTCTGTTTCTCCTGGTGCTGCAGGCTGCCCTTTTGTACTGGGCTCCTGCCTGCATTGGTGCCTTTTTCTGCCCACAAAGAAATCCGCAGCAGTCCTGACAGAGCTCAGTTGAACTCGGACATTCCCCCTCTCTCACTCGCTCGATCCTAATTTGTCCCAAATACTGATTTACAAAAGCAAAGTTACAAGGGTGCATGGAAACTGCACAACACACGCTTGTAACACAGTTATTTTATGGAGTTTCATCACAATATTTTCAATATAGGCATTTTGTCAGTTGTCAGTGTCAGTGGCTCAGTAGGTAGCACACTCGCTTCTGAGGCCGGGAGATCAGAGGGCTGTGGGTTCAGTTCCCACATCTGGCACTTGGGTTAATATCCCAGTACTGACACTGTAGTGCAGCATGAGAGGGGTACTGCACTTCTGAGGTGCTGTCTTTCAGATGAGACGTTAAACCGAGGTCCCATCTGCCTGGATTGGTGGTAGTTCAGGTGGATGTTAAAGATCCCATGGCACTTATCGAAAAGAGCAGGGGAATTTCCCCGGTGTCCTGGCCAAATTCCCTCATTCACTAAAAATACCACCAACAGCTTAATCTGGTTCAAGGTCAGTTGGCATTCATCTGTATCCCTTCCCCCGGGTCGTGCCTGAAAATAGGCAGGATTTGTCTAGTGCACTTACCCGGTCAACAAAAGCTGAATAAATAAATTTTAGGACCTCTGCTCATAAACAGTGTCAGTGTGATTTTCTTAATATGTCCCGAACACTGATTTCCCACAGCGACTGTGCTATTCTGCTCCGGAAGTGCAAAAACACATTTCGACCAGGATGTGAAATATGACAACTGTACTGTTCATAAGCAGGTGCAGAAAAATGGCAACGTTGAAAATCTGGAGTGAAAATAGTGCAAATTTGCAAAGTTACAAGCGTGCATGGAACCTACCCAAGGCACGCTCATAACAGAGTCATTTTATGGAGTTTCATCACAAAATATTCAACATGGGCATTTTAGGACCTCTGCTCATGAACAGTATCACTGTGATTTTCTTAATGTGTCCTGAACACTGATTTACCACAGTGACCATGTTATTCTGGGCAACAGTGTTAGTGGCTCAGTAGGTAGCACACTTGCCTCTGAGGCCAGGAGATCAGAGGGCTGTGGGTTCAGTTCCCACATCTGGCACTTGGGTTAATATCCCAATACTGATACTGTAGTGCAGCATGAGAAGGGTGCTGCACTTGTGAGGTGCCATCTTTCGGATGAAATGTTAAAACTGAGGTCCCATCTGCCTGGATTGGTGGTAGTTCAAGTGGATGTTAAAGATCCCATGGAACTTATCGAAAAGAGTAGGGTTTTTTTTTATTGAATTCACACATAAAGCATACACAACATAAATCAAGAAATATTAACAAAAAACAGAAAGGAAAAGAAAAATAACATGATTACAAATCATAAAGGGAAAGAAAAAACACATCACTTATATTTTATAAAAATTTGAAAGCCTTTCCACCACCTATATACTTTATCACCAGAATAATGTAATAAATCAGCATGATATACAGAATTCATTGCTTATAACTAAATAACTATACACAGAATATGGCATCATTTTGGGAAAGAACCCATTGGCATCGAGCTTGCCACAAATAAAAACTTAAACAACAAAGAAAGATGAAATATGTTTCTAAGTGAAATTCAACATTCCCAGTAGGTAAGAGACCAAGAACAAGAGTATTATAATCCAAGTTAAGTAACCAATCTATATTTCATTTTTCTTTAAGAAAAGACCAAAGAGGTTTTGCATATGAGCAAGTCAAGAAAAAATGGGACATGGTTTCTTCTAAATTAATACATGATAAATACGGACA
Source organism: Neoceratodus forsteri (assembly GCA_016271365.2). Classification (NCBI taxonomy): domain Eukaryota; kingdom Metazoa; phylum Chordata; order Ceratodontiformes; family Ceratodontidae; genus Neoceratodus; species Neoceratodus forsteri. The sequence goes on from CM028138.1 coordinate 159,553,166, forward strand.
ATTTCTGTCTGCCAAATTTTTATGCTTAGCATTACCTCGAATATTTAATCTACCATACATAGTGAGCCACAAAATTTCCCGCATTGTAGCAGGCACCATCTGGTTAGTAAGTTGTTTAAGAACATGCCCATGAAGGGCCGGAGGACAATCTTTAAAACTAGGTTCTATAGGATATAAATGAGTTAATAAATGATAATAACAATTTTTCCTGGTATTATGCAAAATATTCGTTTTAGAAATTTTCCATTTATATAATTTCTGAGCTATAGGATGGAAATAGTCAGGAAAATATAATCGTGAATGAATTTTCGGCGCAATATCAGTCCACCCATTTAAATAATGTTTCAATACCTGCTGCATGAGACCCCGTACACCATTGGAAGAAGAGGAAATACTATAAAAAACAGTATGGTAGATAAATAAAGAGGGAAAAAATATATAGGTTCGATCATACCCAATCCCCCTTTGGCTTTACTTAAATACGTATAACAACGTTTAACTGGGTTAAGCTTATTCCCCCACAGCATTTGGAAAAATATTCCATATAAAGAGGTCTCCAAAGAAGAAGGTAGTGGGAAAATATATGCAACATATTGTAACTGAGGAACAATAAACTGTCTCAAAATTTGAATTCTTTTAAGTTTAGACAGTTTCCAGAATTGCCATCTCGTAACTTTAATTCGAGATTTTGACAATGCAGATTCCCAATTATCAAAGGGTAAATTTATTGTACCAAACTTAATACCCAAAATGACAATAGGATTTGTAGAAAAAGTAATCCCTGACACCTGCCGTGGACTAAAATCCCAAGGGCCTATCAGCAATCCTTTACTTTTAGCAAAGTTTAACTTTGTATTAGAAACCATAGCATATCTGACAAATTCCTGTAAAACCAAAGAAATATGGTCAAAATGTGAAAAAAAACCACAAATGTCATCTGCATAGGCCAACACTGAGAGGTTAGCCAAAATTCGAAGCAAGGGGTCAATAGAAAATAAGTACAACAAAGGACTGAGAGGACATCCTTGCCTAACTCCGTAGAAATAATAAGTCCATCCGTTATATGTCCCTTTAATAACACTTTAATGAACACCTGAGAATATAATAATTGTATATTCTTAATAATAGATACAGGCACCCCATATTTAGCTAATGTGAAAAACAGAAAACACCTGTCAATCCGATCAAAAGCTTTCTCTTGATCCAATGAAAGAACTCATCCTTTATTACCCATTATGTGCAATATTTCAATAAAATCTCTGATAATAATAAGTGCATCTTGGATTTTTTTCCAGGAAGTCAGCAGAATTGTTCTACTGAGAGAATAGAGGAAGCATAAGTCCTAAGCTTGGAATTAAGAATATGAGTTAAAATTTTGTAATCAGAATTCAACAAAATAATTGGTTTCCAATTTGAAATATCAGCTCTGTTTCCGGATTTAAATAAATAAACTAATAAACCTTCAGAGAAGGAAGTTGGAATCTTCTGATGCTGAAAAAAAAAAAAATAAACAGTATGCAGAATGACAGAAAGTTCTGATATAAAAACTTTATAAAACTGATTAGGCAGTCCATCCAAACCTGACGAAGTGCCCGTACTAAGATTCTTAATTGCTTCTATAACATCTGTTACAGTAATTTGTTGAAGCAAGAAACGTTTATCATGTAAGCCCAATGGAGTCTCAATGTTTTGTAAATAGTCTGCAATTGTCTCATTAGAAGGGGCTACCATAGGTTCCATAGAGTGGTAATGTAATTTAATTAACTTTTCCATCTCTAAAATAGAATCAATCCTATTTCCCTCTGCATCCTGCAAAAATTCAAGAGTCATATCTGCATGGATTTTTTTACAGGCCTCATATGGATCTCTTATGGGTGTTTTCTGAGTACCACTAGATAGCATTGCCATAATTACAGAGGCTCGATTATATTGAAAACGTAACATTTCCTTTTTTAAATTACTGATTTGTAGTGAATAATCATATCTGGTAACATATGATATAGCAAACAGATGTTGTAACTGACTTCGGAGGGACAGATATTTCAAAAGGTTTTTGTTACCCAAACCCTTGCTGTAATTGCTAAAGAAACTCTGTAAATCTAGTTTGGTGTCCATCCACCATTCTCCAACGCCATCATCTAAACAAAGTACAGACAATCTGGCAGGCAATACTGCTATAACATTTTTTCAAATATTAGAGGATTCCAACAAAGAAGGGTTCAGTTTCCATCTATTCCTGACTTTGGGAGTATAACTCAACCTAGCAATAGTAAACTTCAGCAATAGATGATCAGAGAATTCACTAGGGACAATAAAAAACTGACCCTGTGGAATATTCCTGGAAAAAAAAAGGTGATCAATAGTTGTTTTAAAAATGCCCCTAACATAAGTAAATCTTGACCCTCTATTATAGATACTACAATTTATGAACCCTGCTGTGCGAATAATAGATGATAACATGTTAGAATCACAATAGACTTTTTTGCGTTTCCTTCCCCCTACATAATCCCTTGCAATATCACAGTTAAAATCTCCACCTAAAATAATCTTATATGAGGAGACTAAATAAGGCTGAACCAATTTTAACAAACCCACCCTATCAGCCTTAGTTTGAGGCCCATAAACATTAAGGAAATGAAAAGCAGATAGTTTCCATTTTCCATCTAACATTAATAAACGCCCAGGAATTAAATCAACTAATTTTACTAAAGAGAAATCATATGAACCAAAAAAAATGCCCACCCCATCTGCACACTCAGGCCCAAAGGACCAATAAGATAGCCCCCAAATCCAGTCCCTTTTAAACAACAATAATTGATCTCTAGAACACATCCAAGTTTCTTGTAAATAAAAAATATCATAACCTGAATCATGAATAAAAGAAAAAACAGCCTGATGTTTAACTGTATTTAATATACTATGGATGTTCAAGGACCCAATAGAATAAGAACCCGTAAATTATTTAGATAACTTAAACCCAGGGTCATAAGCTCGCCTTTTCATTTCTTTCTTTTTTTCTTTTTTTTCTTTTTATAATCTCCTCTATCTGGTCCAATCGAAGGCTGATTACTCTCTACCGATTGGGTATCTATATCCCCATGTTCCATGTCAGAACTCTCATCTGGCAAGAACAAAGCAGCATATGTATTATCCGTTTCTGCTAATACTGGAGTAATTGATTTAACTGGAGGTTTAATGTTCCAAGAGGAACGCCTTCTGGCCACAAGTTGAAAAGCCTTACTGTTAGCCAAATCACCTCCTGAAAGAACAGGTTCTTGATAACAAACTGGTGTTAAAAGGGCAGCACAAATAGGGTTCTCATGTGTAAGGGCCTTGGGCTCCAGGAGTACCACGGGGGGGGGCGCCAAGGCCTTATCCTGCAAAGAAGCTGACTTGGGGTTTAAAACAAAGGAGGTAAGGCTACCCTGAACAGAAGTGAGGGCCCCAGATTCAGGGAGTACCGTGGAGGGGGGGGACTAAGGTCTTATCCCATAAAGGAATTGACTTGGGAATTAAACCAGTGGAGGGAAGGTCAGAAGTAGAATCCTGAGCTTGCTGAATCAAGAGATCTGGACTAATACAAGAAGGTTTATTCCTAGCAGCCCAAGGACATTCACCAAAAACATGGCCATTATCCTCACATAAATCACACTTGGTAAGATTAGTACACTGCATAGCTATGTGACCGATTTCCCCACAATTATCACATCTGGCCTTATCACAGGTACTGGATAAATGGGTTTTTGCACCACATTTATAGCAGGCCCTAGGTTGCCCTGCATAAAAACATACTCCCCTATCCCTCCCCAACAAAAAGGAATTTGGGATATGTTCCATTCCGTTGTCAGTAGCCTTCAATTTAACCTTGTATTTCCACCGCCTGGTCCAAAAAGATTCCGAGTCTAATAAGGCTTCTGGTTTATTTAAAATCTCACATTTCTGTGATAACAAAAAAGTGATATCATCGATGTGAACACCCTCGTTTCAAAACATAACTGTCACAAATTTAATTAAAGGTTTTGTTAAGGGAATAACTAAAAAAGGGGTCCAAATGGGGGGAAAACTTAACTTGTGCATAACGCTCCCAAAAAAGATCTAGTGCATGTGCAGTTCGAAAACTAACATCATAATTGTCTTCCCCAGATATATTAATAAGGGCAAAAACATCTCTAGGGGAAAAAGATAAGGATTCTTTTAACAAAGTACGACCAACATAAGTTTGGTCAGGTCTATCTTCCAAGTCAACTTTGTAGCAGATACGAACGGCATTCCATCTAGGTGCAGCCTCCTTTTTAATTTTGGCAAATAAATCCGATAATAAAGGAATGCGATCTGGAACAGGGTCTTGAGGAACAGTAGTTTGTTTCTCCGTAGTAGACAGCTTAATAGGGTTATGGTCCTTGGGAAACTTCCACCACCTCAGGACCTATTTGAGCCATAGAGGTGAAACAACCAGGTTTAACAGTGTCAATATTCTGTGTATCCAGTGTCAGGGAACCTGGGGTGGGACTCACACCTTGAACATCTGAAGGTTTCCACTCTGGAGATGAATGTAAAACATTTAAGGAGGAATCCCAACTAGGGTCTGGTAACCAGGTCCCTTTTTCAGTCTGAAGCCATCCTGCCCTTTGTAAGGCATTTTGGGGTGTCCAGTGTTCGTCAATGTTAGGTGATAATAAAGGGTCAGATGCTGCAGCAGATAAAAGTATATCGTTAGAGTGTTTAAGAGGTACAACTGACTGCTGCATGGTAGATTGAGACTGAAAAGAGGATTTGTTTTTTAAAGCCAAAAAAGAAAAAGTAGCAGCCCCCGTTTGTACTCCTGGGCTAGTTTGATATACTGTGCCACATTGGGTATCATGAAACAAATCTTTATCCACAGAGTTAGTTGGAAATCGGAACACAAAACCTGCATCAGACAGAAGAGGAGAATCCACTGAACCCACAGTGGGCTGCAGTAACACACTAGAAGGAGCAAAGGCATTTGGAATGCAGTCAACGCCCTCAGGCAGAATTTTACTAGCCGTGGGGAGTAAATGAGAAGTATTGGGCTTTCGGCACACACCTGAATTAGTGCTAGAACTGCCAGCCCTCTCACTAGACTGAAGTGGCTTGTTAAGAAAAAGAAAACTAGGCTGTTGGCACACACCAGTCTTGTTAGAACTGCCAGCCTCTGAAACAATTTGTAAGTTAGAACGAGATTCAAAAGCCAACTCACCAGCCACAGTAAAGCCCATCGGTTGTACAGTATTCTCTGTAAAAAAAGAAACATTCTCTGGTTGCTCCGAACGGAAAATAGTCACCTCTTTACTCAAAGATGGGTTAGAAAGCTCCACAGGGTCGTTTGATGCAGTAATATTACATTTTGTAGATGAATCCAGGTCTGTAACACATAAAGCTGTGTCGAGGGTTAAACTTTTAGACGTACTTAAATCTTCCGTCGATACGAAAATCTCATTCCCTTCACCTTCAATTTCGGAATCGTGCTGAATTTTAGAAAAAACCTCTTGCCGAATGGAGTCAGGAGAGGAGGCTAGCTCACCCAATTCTGCAGCGTCCTGCCGGTCTGACAACTCACTCCGAGTGGCCATCGCAATGGCCAAAAGGCTCCCCTACTGGCCACAATGCAGAAACATCAGCGAAGCAGCATCAGAGTAGGGGAATTTCCCCCGGTGTCCCAGCCAAATTTCCCTCATTCACTAAAAATACTACAAACAGCTTAATTTGGTTCAAGGTCAGTTGACATTCATCTGTATTCCCCTTCCCCCGGGTCGTGCCTGAAAATAGGCAGGATTTGTCTAGTGCACTTACCCGGTCAACAAAAATGAAATGAAAAATAAAAATTCTGTGCTGGAACTGTGAAAACAAATTTTGGCCAGGATGGTGACAGCTGAACTGTTCATAAGGAGGTGCATAAAAATGGCAATGTTGAAAATCTGGAGTGAAAATATTAGAAATTGGCGAAGTTACTAGCGTGCGTAGCAACTCTGCAATGCACGCTCATAAAACAGTCAATTTGGGGATTTTTCCCACCAAATTTGCAACACAGATTTTTTGACAGCCCACCTCATAAACACTGGCACTTTTGTTTCATTACTCGGGCCAGAAAGGTGCTTCCATGCAGTGTCGCAAAATCACCTTTCAGGACTGATTAACACCATGACAGTGGCTGAATTCATGAGAAGGGGGCCCAATAACCCCATGTTGAGAATTAGGTGCCAAAATTCCAAAGAATGCCTGAGATATACAAAAAAATTGAAAAAGCCCTATTTATGCCATTATACAGCTTACCAGAATTTTGTCCGTTTGCGGTGGACTTTGAAGAGTGCAGACGTGTTCCTGGTCCACCAACAATCATCCAGAGGTAAGTATGGGGTGAGGGGGGGTGTGGGGAGGCAGGAAGCACAGTGGGTGGGCGTGGGTTGTGGGAGGGGGAAGGGAGACCACGAGGCACCGTTTTCTTTTTTACAGGTTTAAAAACAAAAAAAATCGTGGGGCGTTTTTTTCTTTACAGGGCATTGGGCACACTGGGGTTGGCTCCCAGCGTGCCACCTGAATGTTTGGGGGCTGTAGCTGACAGGAGTTGTGCACCCCATCAGCCATATGGAGTGCTGCAGGGGACAAGAGCCAGAGGATTAGGCACCTCGGCATAAACCCGAATGTTTGGTGGGGGGCCATTATGCAGACAGGGAGTGGGCACCCCGTCGGCAACCTGACCTCATGGGACTGAAGCTGATGGGGATTGGGGCCCCCATTGGCAAACAAACACTGTTGTGGGGGGGGTACATGCTGCAGGGGGGGAATGGGCACCCCTTCAGCACTGGGGGCTTAGTCATATTGTTTGTGAACATGCTGGCAAGCCACCGCCATGTTCTCAAGTAATATTATAGTACCAACATTCCGCCCAGTAATGACGGGTTGCTCCCTCATTGCAGCAGAATGGCTGACGCTGCAATGGCGAGGTGGCCCCAGATAGTAGCGACTGAAATGTTTCAAGGTTGTGGCACGCTGGCTGAACTAGTGTCAGCAGCAGCGTGACACCCCATTGGGAAAAGCAGGCCAAGCCTCAAAAGGCAGTGGGGTCATTGGTCACAACAGTGCCGCACCTCCACAACCTGCTTCTGCAGCAAGCTGCCGCAATATGTTTCTTACGCATGTACGCAATCAACATAAAAAGGAATGTACTAATTGCTCTCTCTCTCTCTCTCTCTCTCTCTCTCTGTTGCTTACTACATGTTGTGCATTTATGTCACCATATTTGTAAGGAAATTTATTAGAAATCCTTGTCAATGTACTGCACTATTTCCATTGTATGAATGATATATGTATTCATAATCAATAAAGCAATTTTACACAAAAAAAGACTGCAATGATTTCATTTAAATCTGCTCTAAAGACCTATTTGTTTGGATTAGCTTTTCCAGATTTTGATTGAAATTTTTAACTGGGTTTATATTATTGAATTTTAACTATAGTTAATTAATTTATAGTGTATGGTAGAATGTTATAGTCAGTCAAAATCCGTCATTTACTAGTCTTGTTTTACCATCGTTGTGATGTCAGTAAGCTGCTGTACTATCATTCGTGCATCACAATGATGGTACAACAGCATTGACTGCCTTTGCACATGCACAAGTGGCAGTATTTAGCACGTTGGAAAATGTCCATCGCATTTCACTGATGGAACAGGAAGTTTTAATCAAGCGGTTAGTGATTATTTTTTTTGTTTTTAATCTTATGCGGCACACAGCAGCACACCAGGATGTCTTTCTCAATGCAAAAAAAAATGTAGCATGAAGAAGTAGAGTGTTTTCATGGACTTTTGAGTGAGGAATCTCTGATACCATGGCGTGATCACAGAAGAAGTGACAAGCTATTTATTTACTGTTGCCCATACACTATAACAGACAATGGATGGACAACAGTAAATAACAACACTGTTGATCACTTCTTAAGGTTGTATGACAACCGTAAACCTCTTGCGCTTCACTGTCGAGGTTTACCCGGCTGTCATGACAACCTCTCAAAGTGAACAACGGTGTTGTTATTCACTGTTGCCCATCCATTATCCTCTACGTTATCTAATATGTTTGTACAAGCACTTTGATATTTGCAATTTTACTTTTTGTAAATGAAACTTTGACTGATTTGATTGATTGTAGTTGGGATCCTGGTTACCACTGGTATGGGTCTGTTCATCACCAGTAGCAGGATGCCGTGAGATTAGTTTAATTTTGTTTGCTGGGAGAAAAGTCATGTTTACTTAAGGACATTCTCTGACTCTGTGTTTTTTGTAAACTTTTGCAATGAATAGTATTCCTGGGTGCATGGACTGGGGACTCAGTGTCTGACTCACAAGGTTCCACGAAAATTAACTGGAAAGGTTTTGGACCTATTAGTAACAAAAATGTGTTGAGGTGTCCTCCATAGGGCACACCAAAAGGTCAGGAGAATGTACCCCTTCAATGCATGTGGGACCTAAATGACATGCTGATTGTTCAATGAAAGGACATTACATTCGTTTTTTGTGCAGCATGTCTTAAGAGTGTTTCTTTGATCAGGAAGTGTGCCAAAGGTTACTGAAATAGAGGTGATTGTGTTATGTCATACACTGCACATCCTTGCACTTAAACCGAACAGTAAGGCATTTTGAATTTAAGGGTTGCACTAAAGAGTTTGCTAGCACAGAAAATCTCCACCTTGTGGTTCTATCAAGGGAATTAACTAAATATAAGAGGGGGAGGGGTTGCAACTTCTTCCCCCCATGGGAGGCCCTTTTATGGCACACTATGAACTTCTCCACAAAGAGACCAGCTGACCAACTGGCTCAAGAGCCAGCAGGGATTAACCAGGTCCTTCATTACAATGGAGTGGGAATGGGTTTAAAAGGCACTCCCCCTCACTGGTCAGTTATTATTTCTGTGTGGCACTGAGGCTTGTTTGCTGGGAAGATGGAGATTCAACTGGTGGTTGGAGAATCTATGGGACATGTGGGAAGAGGGGTGCCTGGTGGCTTTGTTCAGGCCAAAGGTCCATAGTTGGCTGCTTACCTTTGAAGCACCATGGTAGCAGCTGCAAGCTGCGGAAGCAGATTCCATGGATCCTGGTGCAGTACCTTGGACAGCAGCAGCAGAGATGGACATGTTCACGATGATGCAGCTCAGGATCCAGGTGCAGTAAGGTCTTTGCTGAGTCTTCCTGTTGGTAAGAGGCCAGTCAAGGTAAGCTACAGAGGGTGTAGGTGTGAAGAACTAGAATGCAGAAGTGAGCCTGGGTTGAGTGCCTTTTCTCCAGTGTTACAACTGTCTTGTGTGGACTGTGGTGGTGGCCTACCATAGTACAGTCAAATCAGAGGGCTAGTCTGCCATCCCTCCTTCTTCGCTACATTCACAGCCAGCTGAGTGCAAAGTGTTGTATGGCCTAGTGTTAGGTAGGATGGGTTTGCTTGTCAGTATCAGCCCAAAAATGATTGAAGCAGTGAGAGACTGCTGAGCCTATAGTCAGAGCCTGCAACATCTGTGATAGTTTGGGGCTGGGCCCACTAGAAGGAGTGACCAGAAGACTGGGAGAGGTGGACTGAACCAACCACTTGACAAAAACCAGTCAACTGACTGGGAGCTGTAGATCGACTGGATGGCTGCAGATGGTGAAGCTACTGGGCAGCAGGGAGTAACAAGAAGCTAGATGGCAGTGATAGGACACAGAAACCACAGCTGTAGGCACAGTTTCACCCACACTGGATACCAAGAACTGTGCCTCACTGGAGGTACTAAGGGGTCTTTTTGTAACGTACACAACATTGTTGCAGCCCCTACTGTTTAAAGTTGTTTGTAAAATCTTCCACAGAACTGTTGGGGGTAATCACCGAGGTGTAAGACTCTAGACTCGGTACAATCCCTCCCAATTCAGATCCAACCATCTTAAAGAGATATTTCTGGGACTTTTACATTGAGTCTTGGTTGAACAGCTGTCTTTTGCATCGTGTACTGATTATTATAAAAGTTATTACTCCTGTGGAGTGCCTATAACCATACAAAACTCTAATTCACACTTTTCTTTCCCTGTTCAATAAATGTGTAGCACAAATCCATAGAAACACAGATTTTATAGGGAAATAAGGACCAGTAGGTCTATCCAGTCTGCCCTACTTTTCCCTTTCCATGCCATGGTAGGAAAAGGCAATTATTTAGCTCTGTAGTGGTCAGGAAATGGTGTAGATGCCACAATTTTAGAGTGCCATAACAGGTTCTCCATTCCCCAGTTACATTTGGCATAGTTAACCAGATCAATACTTAGCTTTAGTGGGTAGGGGGGGTTACCCTTCTAGAGAAATGAACCCTCGGGTGGCTGGTCAATGTGGAGTACCTCAAGGACATGGTATAATGAAGAAACATAAAATTTGTCAGTAGAAAATGATTGCTTAGCCTATCCAGTCTGCCCAGATGTTCCCTGCCTATTCTGTTTCTGCAGAACCTAACTGGTCTCTGGTGACCCTCTCTTCTCACTGCTTATTTACCATTTTTCCCCTCTGCCTTGCCTAAGCATGTTTGAAAACCCCTATTGTTTTCAGCCCCATTACCTCTAGTGGCAGGCTGTTAAAGGCATCTACCATGCTTTCAGTGATGTAGTAGTCCCTCATAACCCACCAAAACTCCCCCCTTCCAACTGTGTTGAATGCCTTTGTGTTCTGGTGCACTTCCTCCTTTGAAACAGGCTCCCCACCTGTACTTTGTTAACCCCCATGAGGTACTTGTAGGTCTCTATTATGTCCCCCTTTCCTGGGTGTACCTGTTGAGATCCCTCAGTCTCTACTTGTATAGTTTCTTATTCAACCCCTGTATCATTTCAGTTGCTCACCTCTGAACTGCCTCCACCCTGTCTCCTTTCTGAGATTTGTCCTCTAGGACTGGACACAGTACACCAAGTGTGGTCTCACTAATGACCTCCACAGTTTTTATGTCATCTCCCTCTCCTCCTGCTGGTGATACCTCTCCCAATGCACCCTATTATCTTACTGGGCCTGCCTGCTGCTTTGTCACACTGCCCTGCAACTTTGATGTTATTATATACTATAAACGAAAGTCTCTTTTCTGCTTAGTGGCCAACAGTCCCTCTCCCCCAATGACATACTCAGTTCCTGAGTTTCTGTGCCCAGGTGCATGGTTTTTCACTTTTTGAAAAGGTGAAAGAGCATACAATGTAGCAGCCAAGGAAACCCTGTATACTCAATTGGCAGAGCTGAAGCATAAGCTTGTGAAACTAGAGGCCTGGATCCTACATGCTCTGGACAAACTGCATATTGCCCTGTTCAAATACCTGGCTCTGACTCTGTACAGCCCATGGGGCAAGATTATCTTAGATTTGGTGGGACATCCACAAAAGGCAGGTAAACCTTCAGTGGATAAATGGTTGTTTCAAACAAAGTCTTCCCTGAGGGTCCTATGTGAAGCCAAAGTAGACACAGTGGCATTTGTGAGGTAGCACTGGCAAGGCCAAGTCAGAGGGACTGTGTGGTTTCTGGTTCCAAGGAGTCTGGGACCATAGATACCATCTTCTAGGCACATATAGATGTTAACGTGAATAAAAAAAAAAAACATTGTGCCTGATGGAGTTTTATGACTGCTTTCAAGTGAATTGGAGAAACTGTGTCTGCCTCTGCCTGTGACTTATACAAGTGACTGGAAAGGTATGCTGAAGAGAACTAAAATAAGGTTAATGTTCAGGAAGTGGCAGTAAAAGTGAAGCTTCTGTTGGGTTTGTGTGACCCCTTCATGTGGATCAACCCTTAGAGCTTTGTTGAATGGCTGCAGACTGCCATTGTCTGTTCAAAAGAGGAACAGAGCAGGTTTGATGTTGGTAAGGAACTGGGTCACCCATGAAATGGGGGTGTAATCTGTCTCACCTCCACTGAAAAGGATCATTATGGGCTTATCAAAGTTGTTGATCGAGTTTGTGTAATGGTTTACAGTTCCTCAGGAAGAACTGTCCCACACTGTGGATATCCTTGGGCATTTCCAAATTGAGGTGGCAGCTTCTTTTCCCCAGATTGGTCATGGAAGGATCCACCCTAAACTGATGCCCAATGTTAGTATATCTTATTTGACAGCCATGCTATGTCTGGAAGGAGTGCCCACACATGCCACTGGAGTGATGCTGTGTGTCTGAACTACAAAAAAAAATAATAATAACAAAACTTCTACAGTGGATGCCTCATAGATACTGTCTGAATTGACCACCATGACAGCATTATACTTCTACAGGAACTTTTATGGATCCTATGGTGTATTGAGGCATGCAAGCTGAGTGTGAAAAAACTGCAACCAATGGCCTTGACATTCTGGATGTGGTATGTCTTGTGGTGGATGTGGAGAGCATTGGCCAGACAGTACCAGTACATCAGAGAGTATTTTCATTGTCCAATAAAAAGCCATTGGAGGAGATAAGCCAGGAGTACCCTCTACTGTGAGGTAAATGTGTTGAGGAATCTTACTGGCTACTGGAATCAACATGGTGGATGACCACCCAGTCCCAGTGGGGAGAGGGCTTGTTGGCCAGACTCTTGCATGGCAAGGGGGTCAATGTCATGGCATAGAGAAAGCCTCAAAGAATGCTGGATCTGGAGGTAGAAAGGGTCTTGCAGCCAGAATTGTGATTAATGCCACAAGCCTTGGTGATGAACAATCAAGTTCCATGTTATAGTGGGGTGGGGTAGATTTAAAAGGCATTCACTGCCTCACTCATCAGTTCATTCTTTTGGGTGGCACTGGGGCTTGCATGCTGGTAGGATGCTGGATTACTGGTGGGTGGGTGTGTGGGTAGAGGAAATTGGGAATGTACACATCCACAGTGGCTCACCTCAGAAGTACCATGGGCAGCAAATAAAAATTGTGGAAGTGCAATCAGTGGCTCCAGGTGCAGCAAAACTTACAGTGAGCCTTCATCTCAGAGAAAGGCCAGTCAAGGTAAGCTGCAGGGTGTGCAGGAGGGAAGAATTCACATGTGGCCCTGAGCTCAGTGCCTTCCTCCCTGTTGCTGCCCGTGCTTTATTTGATGTGGGCTGTGGTGCTGGTTTACATCACACCTCAATGTAAAAGGCATCCTGTTTTGCCCTTACATCCCCATTTCTTCTATAACTTGTTGTCAGTCAGGTACCAAGACTTGTAGGACCTAGTGATAGGTACAGTTGACTTGAGTGTCAGAATAACCCAAAAGTGAATAAGGCAGTGAGAGGCCATCCTGCTATCCCGGCCTACAGACAAAGTTGTGTCATTAGGAACAGTTTAAGTGTGGGTCCATTAGAGGGAGTGACTAGACATCTGGGAGCAATGGACCAAACAAATAAGGAGTGACAGACTAATCAACTGACTAGGAGAAGTGGAGAGGCTGCGTAGCTAGACAGTACCTGCAGGACAGAGTAGAATACTGCAGCTGCAGACTCAGTTTCACAGCGGACATTGGGTACTACACCTTGCTGGAGGTGCTAGGGGTCATTCTTTACATCACACCAGACTGTTCCTGCCCTTTCTGTTAACAGTTATTTGAACTGTATTCTACTGAAATGGTTGGGGCAAGGATCAGTGTGCAGGACTGTGGATTTAGTAGGATCACCACTGAAGATCCAGCCATCTTAAAGAGACATTTCTGAGACCGCTACTTTTAATCCTGATCAGACTTGTCTTTTGCATGTATTGATCATTGTACAATTTATCCCACCTGCAGCCTGCCTATCATTCCACAAAATTCTAACCCACTGGTTCCTTCCCTAATTGTTGTCCATTAATAAACATGTGTTTTTGTTTGTTTTTAACCAGGAGAGACACACTAAGCTGAAAGTTTGTTTACAAGTGCGACCTGGGAGCACAAGGAAGTTAAGTGACTTGTTTAGGGTCACATATATTATATTTGGCTCAAGAGTTCCATTTTAGATTAACATTTTTATTTTTCCTATAGCTGGCAGGTGAAATGCTTAGGTCCATGACTACAGGATGCAGTTGTATGTTCCTTGTTGCTCTCTTAGAAAACTTACATTTGTGTAGCTTCTCTGATTAGCCTGAGGAATTCCCTATGAGGGAACAGTTTACATATATGTTTTAAGTTTGCTTGAATGTAGGTGCAAATTGAACATGTTGTGGTTACTCAGGGGAGTAGGGGCTGCAGAGGTGTGGTAGTGTGGAATCCAGTGAAGATAAGGCAACAGGACGTTCACCACTGACAGTCCAACCAGAGGCAAGCAGATCATGATGGTGTTCAGCGTAACTGAAGGCCAACAACTTTGAATAGTAGAAAAGAGGCAGCCACACCTATGAGAGTGCAGCTACAACCTTTCATCTACAACAGGCCACCCAGGAGCCAGCTGAATGGTGTCAAGGTTAATTGCTGCTCATCCCTCCAATCTGATGACTTTCACTGGTGCTTCTTTTATAGAAAAAACATCTCACCCCTTGAATAGACTGCCCCTCCACCAATCACTTCCTCACTGCTCCCACTAGTAACAAATCAATCCCACACTCTGCTGTTAGCACCCCACCTCTCGATTGCTTCCCCAGGTGCCCCATGTGTACCAAAACAATACCACCTGTTGCCATAGCCCACCCCTTCAAGGACTTGGACTGGACTGGAGGAGGACAGATGTAGTCCCACTCCACAAAAGTGGAAATAGGGAGGAGGGGGGAAATTACAGGCCAGCCAGCCTGACTTCGGCAGTGGGCAAAGTAATTGAATCACTAAAGAAGGAAAGGATTGGAGAATACCTTATTACCAGAGGTCTACAAGATCCAAGGCAACAAGGATTCACTGGGGTAGGTCGTGACAGACAAATCTGATCAAGTTCTTCAACTGGGTAACAAAGGAAGTGGACCATAGAGGGATGGTTGACAGCCAGTTTTGGATTTAAGCAAGGCCTTTTGACACCGTACCACATAGAAGGCTAGTAAACAAACTGAGTAGCCTAGGAGTAGGTCCTAGGATAGTAAAATGGGTGGACAGTTGGCTTAGTGATAGAAGCCAAAGAGTGGTGGTAAATGGGGTACACTTTGGGGAGGGCAAGGTGATTAGTGATGTGCTGCAGAGGTCAGTATTAGGCCCGATCTTGTGCAATGTCTTTATTAGCAACATTGCAGAAGGACTGGAATTCATGGATGACACAAGAGTCTGCAACTAAATAAGCACACCGGGGTCTGTGTGTGGGGGGGTTGCTGAAAGAATGAGGGAGGATTCAAAGTTAGAAACATTGTAACATGTTTGGCAGCTCAGATTCAACACAAAACATGTAAAATCACACAATTAGGGCACAAAAACCTGGGGGCAATATACCAGTTGGGGACAGGGGAGTATTATTAGTCACAATACAGGGAAAAGACCTGGGGTTTATCATTTCTCATGACCTGAAGGTAAGTAAACAGCATGACAAGGCAGTTGGGAAAGGCGAGTGGAATGCTCAGATGTATAGGGAGGGGTTTTACCAGCAGGAAGAGGGAGGTAATAATAATCCTGTATAGATCACTGGTGAGACCCCACCTCGAGTACTGTGTACAGTTCTGGAGGTTTCATCTGTGGTAGGACATAGACAGGGTAGAGGTGGTGCAAAGTAGGGCAACCAAAATTGTGCAGAGTCTGCATCAGAAGTCCTATGAAGAAAGACTTAAGGATTTAAATATGTACTTCTAGAAGACGAGGGAACAGGGGGCTATGATAGAGACATTAAAGTACCTCACAGGAATAGACAAGGTACAGGAAAAGAGCATTTTCCAAAGGAAAGGATGCTCAACGATAATGGGTCACAATATGAAGCTGGAGAGGAGAGGCTGACAGGAAATGTGAGGAAGCATTTCTTCATGGAGAATGTGGCTGATGTTGGAACAGCCTTCAGAGGAGGTGGGGGGGGGCTAGAATGGTCACAAATGCATGGGATAGACACAAGGGAATCTTAGAAGCAAGAGGGGATTGTAAGCTGGAGTTCAAGTAGGGTCTCCAGTGGCACTATTGGTTGGGAATTTAGAGCAGACTAGGTGGGCCAAGTGATCCTTATCTGCTGACAACTTCTGTTTCTATGTTTATGCTTCCCTTGCTCCCCCATGCTCCATTTCATTTATTACACATAAAATGAAAATAATAATAGACCAGTGATGACTTATGCCACCCACCTTCCCCACCCATCCCCCCTTGCCACTTACTGCCCACACCCTCTCACTCCTCACTTACTTATCCAGTTTACAGCCTGCAGCTTTCACAGCCATGTCCTGCTTTTCCAGAACCCAATCAGGAAATTACTGATACAGGGTTAGTTTGGTCAATAGCTTTTTTTGTATACTTTATTTATGCTCCTACATGGCAGCCTCTCTCTCTCCTAGGGATACTCAGTCTGGAGCTCTGCTGCCTACCTGAAGACCCTGAATTACACACTCACTGATATGCCCCTCAGCCCCAATCCCATCCGGTAACATGACCCCCTGGCTCTGAGCCCTCCCCCGGGTGGGACCGCCAACTCCTCCTGTTCTCTATCTGCAAATCTAGTGGAGCGACTGGAGAGGAGGAGGGTGACTGGGAGTGCGGCTTGATAGTGCCTGGCACTGGGCATGGGGCTCCACCACTGACCCCACTATCACCTACCACCTAGGCAGGGAGTTTTCTTGGTTTCCTCTCCTCAGGATGTGGTATGCAATGGCATCCTGTGCTGCACTCATGCTACTGGAGCCTGCCGATGTTTCACCCCATTTTTGCAGCCCGACATCTGTACTGCCTCTGGTCTTCACCAGAGGCTGCTGCTGCACCAGGCACCCCCAACAACACACCCCAGCAGAAGAGAGCAGTCCTCTGGATGCTCGATCCTCTCCCTCCCTTGCCAACCCCAGATGACCCAGGTCCGTTCCTGAACCAGGGTCACCAGCGTGGTGCGAGGTGTGGCATCCAGCACCTCAACCCTCAACGTCACCAGGTCGACTTGGTCAATGGCTTTTTAATGCATTCTGAACTTTTATTCATAACTTTGTAATTTTTGAATATTCCGCCCACATTTACAAAATAATTTTTTACATTACCTTATAATCCAGGTACTGTAAGTGGCATTTTGCAAATCTCCCCCAAACATTTTCACAGTCAATCCATGAAACCACATTTTAGATGGGATTCAAAAGGTTCCCCGTGGTGATAAAGTAGGGGTAACAAAAAGACAATGTTGAATATTTAGGGTCAAATTATAAAAAATAAAACCAACAAAGTTACAAGGAAATGATGAAATGCTATAACTTTTATTCATAACTTGGTAATTTTTCCAGATTTTGACCCTAAATGTACATAGATACATAGACAATGTCAGCAGATAAAGGCCTATTGCCCACCCAGTCTGCCCATTTAAGCTTGTAAATTCCCTTTATGCTTTTCTAGAAGTCTGTTGCCTCTTACCCCTGACCTTCAGAATTCCCTTATGTCTATCCCATGCATTCTTAAATCCTGTGATTGTTTCAGCCCACACCACTCCCTCTGGCAGGGTGCTCCACTTGTCCACCACCCTTTCTGTGGAGAAATTCTTCCTCATATTTCCTCTGGATCACCCTCCCTCCAACTTCATCCCATGCCCTCTAGTCCAGGAACATCTTTTTCACTGGAAAATAGAGTATTCCTGCACCCTGTTCCTCCCTATAAAATACTTGTATGTCTCTATCATATCTCCTCTCTCCCTCCTCTCCTCCTGCGAGTATATATTCAAGTCAACGTAGCTTTTTGTTTACCCAACTTTATGAGCAAAACAGGTGTCATCTTAATGTTGGCTCGCGCGCCAGCCAACATCTTGCAGTAGTAGCAGATTTGGAGGTGCGGTCACTGTGGGCTAATGCAGGGCACGCATCAGTAGGTGCATCCCTCGTTCCCCAATAAGCCAGCATGCAGGCACTGACACCAGCAATATGTAAAGTGGTCACCACATCTAACAAAAGTGCCACTGCAATGAGAGGCAAGCTTGTCATGCAGCTGCACAATAACACGCCTCCTGACGTGCCTTTACTGGTGAAGTTTTTCAATAAACATGGGGGTACTGACTGCCACCACGCACAATGCCAACTTCAGGGGTGCCCAATCCCCCTGTCAGCATGCCCCTACCTACTTAATTTGCCAATGGAGGAGTCCACTTCCCGTTGGCATAATGACCCCCTTCCCATTTCAATTGTGTGCCGAGTGGTGCCCAATCCCCCTCAGCATCATACGCCCCCAACAGTCTTTCTGTGCCAGTGAGGGGGTCCAATCCCCATTGGCTTCAGCCCCCCCTTCCTAGTTCAATTTGTCGATGGGGGAGCCCACTCCATGTCAGCATAATGTCCCCACCCCATCGATTTATCTGCTGTGTGCCAAGAGGGTACCCAATCCCCCTTGGTATTATGTCCCCTCCACCCGTTTCTGTGCTGATGGGGGGTCCAATCCCCATCGGCTTTGGTTCCCCTCCCCACAAATGCAGGTGGTACACTGGGAGCCCACACAAGTGTACCAAACAACACCTGAGAAATAAAAAAAACGAACCGAGTAGTTTTTTTTTTTTGCCTGTAAAACAAGAAAATGGTCCCTCAGTCTCTCCTGCCCCTTCCCCCAACCCGCATCCACTTTCTGCACACCCTGCCTCCCCACATGCCCCCCTCACCCCATACTTACCTCTGGAGCCTGGAATGATGATCTTTGATGGACTGGGAACACGTCTGCACTCTTCAAAGTCAACCGCGAACTGAAGAAATGCCAGTAAGCTGTATATGGCATAAACAGGGTTTTTCAATTTTGGTGCATATCTCCAGCATGTTTGGGACTTTTGGCACCACATTTTCAACATAGGGTTATTGGGACCCCTCCTCATGAATTCAGTCACTGTCATGGTGTTATTCAGTCCCGAAAGGTGATTTCACGGTGCGTGGAATCACCTTTCAGGACCGATTAGCAAAATGACAGTGCCACTGTTCATGAGGTGGGCTCGCAAAAAGCCTATGTTGCAAATTTGGTGAAAAATAAAAAAAATGACTGTTTTATGAGCGTGCATTGTGCACTTTCCACGCATGCTCATAACTTCATGAATTTGTAATATTGTCACTCAAGATCTTCAACATTGGCATTTTTCCACACCTCCTTATGAACAGTACAGCTGTCATTTTACATATCCTGGCCTAAATGCGTTTTTGCACTTCCGGTAGAGAATAGCACAATCTCTGTGGGAAAATAGTTTTAGGGACAGATTAAGAAAATTACAGTGACACTGTTCATGAGCAGAGGTCCTAAAACGCCTATGTTGAAAAGTTGGTGATGAAAGTCCATAAAATGACTGTGTTACAAGCATGCATTGCGCAGTTTCCACGCACCCTTGTAACTTTGCAAATTTGCAATATTTTCATGCCAGATTTTCAACACTGGCATTTTTTCACACTTCATTATGAGCAGTACAGCTGTCATTTTTCACATCCTGCCCAAAATGTGTTTTCTCACCTGTGGCGCATAATGGCGTGTTGGCTGTGGGAAATCAACTTTTGGGACAGATTAACAAAGTCACAGTGCCACTGTTCATGAGGGGTGGTCCCAAAATGCCTATGTTGAAAATGTGGTTAAAAAAATAAAAATAATTGGGTTACGGACGTGTGTTGCGCAGTTTCTATGCATGCTCGTGACTTCACCAATTTTTCATATTTTCACCCCAGATTTTCAATGTTGCCATGTTTTTACACCTCCTCATGAACAATACAGTTGTCATTTTTCACATCTTGCCCAAAATGTGTTTTCATGCCTGTGGTGCCAAACGGTGCATTCGCTGTGCAAAATCACCTTTTGCCTAACAAACTGATAGTGCGACTCCTCATGAGGTGGGGTCACAAAAAGCCCATGTTGAAAATTTGGAGTGAACATATCAACAAACGCCTATGGCATTAGGGTATCCAAGTATAACACTCCACCCTGTAGAGACTGACAGGCATCAGGGGTGTGACTTGGGATCATCGACTGTAATGTTCATGCCATTCCACTCCCACCCTGCAGCCAGTGACAGGCAACAAGGTGTGCCTTGGAGTGTTCAGCCCCAAAGTTCACCCCATTCTCCTATACAGCACCCATCTCAGCGTATCACCTTATGGAATGGGGTAAGCATAAGGCCCAAAGACCCCAAAGCACACCACAACACTTGTCAGTGTCTACAGGATAGGGTGAGGTAAAATGGCATGAGTGTTATGGCTGATGATGACCCAAAGGCACACCCCAACACCTGTCAGTCTCTGCAGGGTGGGGTGGGGTTGGTGTCAGTTCAATATTTAACTGCCATTCCTATTATGCATCTCTAACTCCTGCACTACCAGTGCCAATGCCAGCGAGACAACATTCGGCATTGACAAATGCTTGTTTTAATTCCCCCCTGAAATATGCTTTTGTAGACACTCTATGAAACAGTCTTGCAAACAAGATTTAACATATTTCACCTGTGTTGATCATAAGGTGGGGTAATAAAAAGACTATGTTGAAAATTTAGGGTCAAAATCCCAGAAACAACAAGGTTATGAAGAAATGTTGAAATTCTTCAAAGTTTACTCCTAACTTTGCTATTTTACCTAATTTCGATCTCACATTTTCAACATAGCCATTTTTCTACCCCACCTCATGAACACAATGTGCCATTTTTCAAATCCTGCTCAAAATGTCTTTTCACACTTGTGCCACAAAATGGCATTTAGGACCGGATTTTATAAATGAGAGCTGCCGTGGTCACAGTGTGGTGTAACAAAAGGACTATGTTGAGCATTTGGGGTCAAATTTGAAAATCAAAACAAAGTTATGAAGAAATTTAGATTTTTCAGTGTTGACTCAACGTTGCAATAATTTTACTTTTTGAACCCACATTTTCAACATACTCATGTATTTTATCCCATTGAATGAATATGGTAGCTGAGCCTGTTGTTATCACATCCCCTCTAAAGCATGTTTTCATGGTGGTTTCACAATAATAGTGTGTTGGGTTGCATTTCATAAATGACACCTGTCATATTGATATGCTGGTGCAATAAAACTAGTATTTTGAAATTTCAAGGGCACAGTTTAAAAGAACAACAGCAGTATGTGTGAACCTCTAATCTTTCATACGAATACCAAAACACCTACACAGCAAAGTCAAGCAAGCAAACATTTGGTATTTGCAATGCTTACTTTAATTTGCAATTTATTTACCTACGAGAACCCACTATTGATACAGTATCACATTTCCAGTGAAATCCTGCTTCTACTCATTTCTGTAGCTAGGTGTAACAGAGCGTGGTGAGGTCAACTGAATTGCCAAGATCACACAGTGAGTATTAGCTTTGCGTTCTGACCATCCCTTCTGAAATGACTGAATGTCCAGACATTGTTTTGGATGCACACATGGCAAAATTATTTTATTTACACCACATTATATATTTAAAACATTCCAGCTCAACCATTCAGTTATTCTTCATGAAAATCAGACTGATATTTATTGTCCATAGGATCCTTAAATTCAGTCTTGCATTGAATTATTTATCCATGCCATGTCCAGGTCTTCCACCTTTGATCTTCTTTCCTTTTCAGGCTCTGGATGCGTAATCCAACCACCCAATACCATCTCCAATCAAAGCTACCTACAGCTTTCCTAATTACTAGGCCCGGATGCAGAGACCCGATCCCTAGTACTTTTATGGCCCATCCCCAACCCCCTCTGTTCATGTCCAGGTGCAAATGACCCTGGCCTGTGTTGCTTACCCCTCCCCACCTCCCGTTTTCCTCTAAGGCACCCCCCCTCTTATTTTTCTCCCTCTCTCTCTCCTCTTAGCCCTTTCAACCACTATCTGCTCTTCAGCAACCTTCCACAAATGCAGGAACTGTCCACCTACCCCAGAACCACCAGTCCGGTCCCCACCAGTGCTCCTTAAAGCACCCAACTTAGACCCCATCCTTCTGCCCATTCCTGTCCTGTCCAGGTGGGTGGGGGTGGTGGAAAATGAAAGATCCCAGCAGAAAGAGGGAGACAGCCTTGAGGCATGGGCCTATAAAGCCCCTAAGAACTCCTACTGGCTCCACCCCTGGACCAATCCTATCCCTCCCTAAGGAGTACACATCATTCACGTTGAACCTGCCATCATTCATGACCTCACCTGTCACCTCCCCCTTTTCTGCCTGCTGTAACTCATGACTTCACCTAGCTCCTCCCCGTCCCCTTCCATTCTTTCCCCCCAACACATTATTCAGGCCTCCATTTCTTCAGTAATGCCATCAGACAACTCTGGTTGCCTTTTAATAGCAACCCTATTTGTCTTTTGACCATCTCTTCCAAAATGATTCAATGTCCAGACATTGTTTTGGATGCATAAATGACAAAATTATTTTATTTACATTACATTATATATTTACAACATTCCAACCATTCAGTTATTCTTCATGAAAATCAGACTCATGTTTATTGTCTATAAAATCCCTAAATTCAATCTTGCATTTAATTATCCATCCATTCCATGTCCAGGTCTTCCACCTTTGATCTTCTTTCCTTCTTTGGGTCCAGATGCATAATCTGATCCCTCAATACTAGCACCAACCAAAGCTGCATATGACTTTCCTAATTCCTAGTCCCGGATGCAGAGATACGACCCCTAGTACTTCTATGCCCTGCCTCCGCTGCCCCCTCTATTCACATCCAGGTCCTAATGACCCTTACCTGTGTTGCCCACCCCACTTTTACCTCTAGGCTCTCCCCTTTATTAATTTCCCCCATCTCCACCAGCCCCACCTCTAGCTTGCATTGGAATGTGGCCCCCCCCCCTTGCGAGGACCGTCAACCACTTTTTATTTTTTTATCTCCCAGGTCCCCCATGGGGCATAATAAAAAAACAGTAAAAAGCAGTAAGGGTCCAGCACAGCCACCTCAGTAAAAGAAAAAAGCAAAACTTTTTAAGGGAGGAGCCAATACAAATCAAATACAAATACTTATATTACCGCAGATTGGTAAATAAGGCCCACTCACCCAATATTATTATAAATTGATTTTATTTTAACAAACTTCCATATCTCATTTGATATAGTACCAAGTACTAAAAAATAGTACTATGTAAACGTTTCGGTTTAAACCTTCATAAGTACAGTACCATATCTGCAAAATATAACATGTAAACCATTTTTAATTTGATCTTAATTGTTACACCACTTCTCTATTTTATTTATTTATTTAATGCTTAAGAGCCTTGCTCACCAATCAAACACCTGGCTATCATAACTGCAATTCAGCATCCCATACATTTTAATTTACCTATAGATATAAAAAATTACAACTGTTATCATCGGTTCTCATTCCATAATACAGAATTAACTTCTATAATTCAATATGGTTAATCTATTGATTTCATAAACTTGCTCTTACCCTGTGCACACTTATTTCTGTTTTTTTATATACCATATACATAAGTTTTCATGCTTCCTTTCATATATTATTGCATTCATCTGTAAAACAATATCAACTTTCAATGTAAACACTCTCAATATAAACTTCTCTCATCATACCAATTAGGAAGAATTCTATATACGCAAGCTATCAAGTCAATACAAAATAAATAAACTCACAGTCGGAAAGTAATGGTATGCACAGACCTCTCACTCTCTCTTTAACTTCAAAGGTTCTGTGCTGACTCAATGCTGCGTCTTAAATATTGTGGGAATCGGGCATTGGGCTTTTTGCGTCATCATGTGAGACAACATTCTCATGCAATAGCATCACTAGCTCAGTGTGCCCGACCTGCTTAGAGTAGCAGCACCATACACTTTTACGGTGTCCCATTAACTTAAATGTTAAACCCATGTAGTAGCATTCTAATCAGAAAGTGCTTTCTCTTTCTTACATATAGCTCCATAAAGATCATAGCCATTATCATTATTACACAGCAGATGTTAATTTTCTTACATCAAGTATCTATCAACATTATCCTGCCAATTGCATATATGTGTGAAACAACATTCTCACATATTAACAGCACTCATTCTGTGTGCCCAATCTGTTTAGAATAGCAGCACCATAAACTTCTACGGTATCCCATTAACTTAAATGTAAAACTCATGTAATAACTTTGTGAAAATGCTTTCTCATTCCTATATATAACCCCATGAAAATCATAACCATTATCATCATTACACAGCTGATATTGATTTTCTTATCACACGTATACATCGACATTATACTGCCGATTGCATATATATCCTGTACCAGATATCAAACTTGCTAGATATTCCGTTCTACCACTCAAAACCCAGTAGCCCTCAAACTCAAATGATGCCTATGTATGATTCAAATTTCTTATTTCTGAATTTGAAATGTACCAACACTTACATATACGTAACTCTTGTTCCTTTTATCATTAAGAATAATGCGTTATCACAATATTTTGAATCTTGTTAGCATCTAGCGTTCTGAACCATAAATTTAGCATACATCAGTCTCTCACTCACTCTCCAGATACAAAAGTGTTGCACGACCTAATGTTGCGTTTTAAATACCGTGGGGTTCTGACGTTGAATTTCATACGTCAACGTGTTAAGATATCAAACTCTTACATTGTATACAGCTATTCTATATGACCAACCTGTCCTTAATAGCAGCACCTCATATTTTCTAATACTATAGTATATAAGTAACTTAGGGTTTATCTCATCTATTCTTATGTTAACTGTTAATTACTTAGGTCATATTAAGCTTCTATTATGTATTCAATATGTCACCACTAAATTTAAGATAATCCACACAATCTTGACCAAAAAAAGATATTACAAGCAGGATTATTCATTTTGTTAAGGCCAATATACTGCATAATATGTAAAAAGTTATATTCTCTATAAAATTGGCTGCCAATCTATCAAATCATTTAAACCATATCTAGGGTTAACTGCTTCAAAATGGTCTAAATAATAAGCTTCACGAGTTAATATTTTATTCCTATAGTCACCACCTCTTGGAATGGGAAGAATTTTTTCAATACTAAAGAATCGCAATTGTGGAAGTTGATGCCCCCGTTCTATAAAGTGTCTTGCTACTGGAGACACTTTATAGAAGATATCTGGGATGCTGAATTGCAGTTATGATAGCCAGGTGTTTGATTGGTGAGCAAGTCTCTTAAGCATTAAATAATATAATAGAGAAGTGGTGTAATAATTAAGATCAAATTAAAAATGGTTTACATGTTATATTTTGCAGATATGGTACTGTACTGATGAAGGTTTAAACCGAAACGTTTACATAGTACTATTTTTTAGTACTTGGTACTATATCAAATGAGATATGGAAGTTTGTTAAAATAAAATCAACTTATAATAATATTGGGTGAGTGGGCCTTATTTACCAATCTGCAGTAATATAAGTATTTGTATATGATTGGTATTGGCTCCTCCCTTAAAAAGTTTAGTTTTTTTCTTTTACTGAGGTGGCTGTGCTAGACCCTTACTGCTTTTGAGTTTTGGTGCATCAACAGATTCGTGTTCCAGAGGGCCATTGATGAGATTAAGTCTTTTCAAAGACAATTAAGAGACTTGAAAATCACCGATTGGGATTTCACAAAAAAACTTCTCTTTGAAACAACGGAGGATCTACAATATATTGGACTATATATAAAAACATCGTATCTTTTTTGGATCCTAGTATGAATTGTTAAAATCACATGACAGTTTAGATTTGCCTTTATCATTAATAGATCACTTAAGGGATATAACTCTGGTCTTTGCTATATTCAAGTTTAAAATGTTAAATTTTGATGAACTTGATAAACTAACAGATAAAAGATCCATTCCTTTGTCTATATCGGACATGGATGAACAAAGAATACTAGGTAATTTTAAAACTAATAGAGAATTTAGCGGTATTACACCTACACACACTATTATGAATCAGTTTGAATATTTGAAACAGAAGCAGGCAAAATTAGAATGGCATGCTTTGACATTGACACAGTATTTGAAACAAAAACGCATCCCAAGGGGTCTCTGCATTTTCGTAGAGGCCAACTTGGGATATGTAGATTTAGATTTAAATATTAAATGGGATGGAGTAAGGAACCAATGTTCTAAAGACTTTATGTTATTGATTATTGAATCAATTACAACAGAATTAGAGAGAGTAGAAATAGAAATTACACAACATAACAATGAAATTAAAAATAAATATACAATGGAAGAACTGACAGAATATTTAGAGAAAGTTAATATTAATTTAAAGGAATTTGAAGAAGAATTAAGAACTACTAAATTGCATAAGTTTAAAAGGGACTTGAACGACTATAAAAATAATCAAGTATATTCCTTTTCCAATAACAATAAAAAAACAGGATATATAAAAATATCTCAATATAATTTGGATTCTGAATCTACAGCAATTAGTTCTGGGAGTGAGACAGAAGGTGAAGGACAAGCTAACAGGGGTAGAGGCTTGCGTTTTTTTGGTAGGGGAAGCTATTGAGGCAGGAGAGGATCTCGACAGAGAGGCAGGAGAGGATATCAATACACTCAGGAGAGCAAAATGGACAGAACACAATCAGAACCTCAACAAATAGACTTGGTACACAATGCAGGAAAAGGAACAGAATCCGATATAGGAATTCTAGAAAAAAGAAAAGAAAAGAAAACACAAGAGGCAACTTTAGAAATGAGAACAACTCAATCAACAGTGACGAAAACCAATTAGTTTACAATATATCTCAAAGGGTGTTATCAGATTTTGAGATTCAGGTCTTGGAGAAGGGTTTAACCTACTGTCCACTTAATCAAATTAAAGAATTTGAAGTTAAATTGGATTTACTGTAAATCAATTTTTTAGAAAATTAAAATTAAAATATTTTTTTGGATCTCAGCCCATAAAATTGGGTAATGAAGTGGAACAAACAAAAAGAATAGCATTAAGTAAGAAATTGAATTTCAAATCAAAATTTACCCCTTTGATTACATGTCATATTATCGAGACATATATGACATTGGTCAATAAAGACATTGATGAAATCTTGAAAAAAGAAAGAAATATGGATAGAAGAAAAAGATTTAATTTATCTGCAAGTCAATTTGCAGCATTACAAAATTTAGAGAATGACCAGAATATTATTATTAAAAATGCGGATGGGGGTGGGGGGCAGTAGTAGTTATGGATTATGAACAATATCGTCTTATTTGTATGGAGTTAATACAAAATAGGGAAAATTATATGCTATTAGAACAAGATCCAACAAAAGCTATTTCAGAATTAATAAAGGCTTTATTGACAAGTGCATTTGAAACAGAACAAATTACAGAATGGGAGAAAGAAGCTTTATTTAGAGCTAATCCAACAGTACCAGTGTTTTATATTTTACCAAAAATCCATAAAAATCTACAGGCACCCCCAGGTAGACCAATTGTTGCTGGGATTAATTCAATTTTAGAACCCTTATCGATCTTTATTGATCATCAAATAAGACCATATGTTGAACAAATTGAATCATATGTGCGAGATTCAACAGATGTCATGGTGAATTTAGAACATTTCAATACTGGTGGGATTGATATTAAATCTTGTATACTAGTAACATGGGATGTAACAGATCTATACACATCTATTCCCCACAAACAGGGATGTGAGGTTCTGAAGGATTTTCTGGATAGATTTAGAAGTGAAGAAAAACCATCAAATGAAATCATTGTGAAATGGGCAGAGACAGTCCTCAGCCAGAATTATTTCTGCTTTGAAAAGAAATTTTATTTACAGATCAAAGGGACTGCTATGGGGTCAAGCATGGCCCCATCATATGATAATATATACATGGGACACTTTGAAAATGTATATGTTTATGGGAATCAGCACATATTTAAAGAAAAACTGTTATTTTGGAAATGTTTTATAGATGACATTTTGGTATTATGGTCTGGAACTGTGATGGAATTATATAATTTCAGTCAATATTTGAATCAATGTACTGATCACTTGACCTTTAATATGACACATAATGAGGAACAGATCCCATATTTGGACTTGTTAATTTATAAACAAAATGATAAATTGATGACAAAATTATATCGTAAGACTACAGATAAGAATTCGATCCTACATGCCCAAAGTTTCCATCCTAGAAAACTTATAGAATCTATACCCTATGGACAATTGATTAGATATAAATGAAACTGCACCGACATTGCAGAATATATTAAAGAAAAAGAAATTATGTCTGAAAGACTTAGAGATAGGGGTTATAAACACGATACACTATTGAGAGCTGAACAGAGAGTTTTGACAAAGGATAGGAATGATTTATTAAGAACAAGTACAAAAGAATCTTTAGATACAGATAGAATTGTATTTTCAATAGTTTATAACGACAGATTTTTCCAGATGAAAAATATAGTCAATAAACATTGGCATATTTTACAAGCAACTCCTTTAAGCCAGCAGATATTTAAAAATCGACTATTAGTAGTACCTAAACGAAATAGAACCTTAGGAAACCGACTAATGAAAGCTGATCATAAAATACCAGACAAAAGACCTTTCCATTTTTTAAATCTGTCTGAAGTTAAGGGTAATTCTCCATGCGGTCATTGTATAAATTGCAACAACACCTATAGAATTAAAAGCATTAGGAATACTGCAAGAGTCGAAGAAATTATTATTGAACAATCTATTAACTGTTCTACTTCAGGTGTAGTGTATGCACTAAAATGCCCTTGTGACAAGATTTATATTG
Source organism: Neoceratodus forsteri (assembly GCA_016271365.2). NCBI lineage: Eukaryota > Metazoa > Chordata > Ceratodontiformes > Ceratodontidae > Neoceratodus > Neoceratodus forsteri. The sequence goes on from CM028138.1 coordinate 159,581,857, forward strand.
GCAAAATGGAAAGGCCATTAAAGACTAGAATAACAGAACATAAGAGTGATATCTGGAGACAGGATTTAACGTCTCCAGTAGCAAGACACTTTATAGAACAGTGGCATCAACTTCCACAATTGCGATTCTTTGGTATTAAAAAAATTCTTCCCATTCCAAGAGGTGGTGACTATAGGAATAAAATATTAACTCATGAAGCTTATTATATAGACCATTTTGAAGCAGTTAACCCTAGATATGGTTTAAAAGATTCGATAGATTGACAGCCAATTTTATAGAGAATATAACTTTTTACATATTATGCAGTATATTGGCCTTAACAAAATGAATAATCCTGCTTGTAATATCTTTTTTGGTCAAGATTTTGTGGATTAGCTTAAATTCAGTGGTGACATATTGAATACATAATAGAAGCTTAATATGACCTAAGTAATTAACAGTTAACATAAGAATAGATGAGATAAACCCTAAGTTACTTATATACTATAGTAATAGAAAAAATGAGGTGCTGCTATTAAGGACAGGTTGGTCATATAGAATAGCTGTATACAACGCGAGAGTTTGATATCTTTACGTGGTGACGTATGAAATTCAACGTCAGAACCCCACGGTATTTAAAACGCAACATTAGGTCGGCGCAACACTTTTGAATCTGGAGAGTGAGTGAGAGACTGATGCATGCTAAATTTATGGTTCAGAACGCTAGACGCTAACAAGATTCAAAATATTGTGATAACACATTATTCTTAATGATAAAAGGAACAAGAGTTACGTATATGTAAGTGTTGGTACATTTCGAATTCAGAAATAAGAAATTTGAATCATACATAGGCATCATTTGAGTTTGAGGGCTACTGGGTTTTGAGTGGTAGAACGGAATATCTAGCAAGTTTGATATCTGGTACAGGATATATATGCAATCGGCAGTATAATGTCGATGTATACATGTGGTAAGAAAATCAACATCAGCTGTGTAATGATGATAATGGTTATGATTTTCATGGGGTTATATATAAGAATGAGAAAGCATTTTCTGATCAAAAAGTTATTACATGAGTTTTACATTTAAGTTAATGGGATACCATAGAAGTTTATGGTGCTGCTATTCTAAACAGATTGGGCACACAGAATGAGTGCTGTTAATACGTGAGAATGTTGTTTCACACGTATATGCAATTGGCAGGATAATGTTGATAGATACTTGATGTAAGAAAATTAACATCTGCTGTGTAATAATGATAATGGCTATGATCTTTATGGAGCTATATGTAAGAAAGAGAAAGCACTTTCTGATTAGAATGCTACTACATGGGTTTAACATTTAAGTTAATGGGACACCGTAAAAGTGTATGGTGCTGCTACTCTAAGCAGGTCGGGCACACTGAGCTAGTGATGCTATTGCATGAGAATGTTGTCTCATGCAATGACGCACAAAGCTCAATGCCCAATTCCCACAATATTTAAGATGCAGCATTGAGTCGGCACAGAACCTTTGACGCTAAAGAGAGAGCGAGAGGTCTGTGCGTACCATTACTTTCCGACTGTGAGTTTATTTATTTTGTATTGACTTGATAGCTTGTGTATATAGAATTCTTCCTAATTGGTACGATGAGAGAAGTTTATATTGAGAGCATTTACATTGAAAGTTGATATTGTTTTACAGATGAATGCAATAATATATGAAAGGAAGCATGAAAACTTATGTATATGGTATATAAAAAAACAGAAATAAGTGTGCACAGGGTAAGCGCAAGTTTATGAAATCAATAGATTATCCATATTGAATTATAGAAGTTAATTCTGTATTATGGAATGAGAACCAATGATAACAGTTGTAATTTTTTATATCTATAGGTAAATTAAGATATATGGGATGCTGAATTGCAGTTATGATAGCCAGGTGTTTGATTGGTGAGCAAGTCTCTTAAGCATTAAATAATATAATAGAGAAGTGGTGTAATAATTAAGATCAAATTAAAAATGGTTTACATGTTATATTTTGCAGATATTGTACAGTACTGATGAAGGTTTAAACCGAAACATTTACATAGTACTATTTTTTAGTACTTGGTACTATATCAAATGAGATATGGAAGTTTGTTAAAATAAAATCAACTTATAATAATATTGGGTGAGTGGGCCTTATTTACCAAACTGCAGTAATATAGCATAATAAAAGAAGCCAGGCCCATCTCTGACAGGTGAACCCCATTGTTCTGGTAGATCCCCAGCCTTTCTAAGGATATGTCGTTATGCTGAACATAGGTTCCCCCATCTCTGCTAGGAGCCCCACCACCCTCCTATTGAGACTTTTCCTTGCTATTTCTACTGCCCTAATATTATTGGCCTGCCACCATACCCATTGGGAAATTATCTCTGACCATACTATGTCGACCCATGGCCACCAATCTTTTATAGTCTCAAAGTCTGCCTTAATAGCCTGGAATAGGGCTCCCCAGGGTGTCTCCCCTAAATCACTTCCCCAATGTGTAAGACCAGCAGGTCAGGCTTGCCTCAGGTTAACCTTAGCTCCTCAATCAGCTGGAGCAGCTAGGACCAAGGCATACTCTGGACCCCTTTTCAGCAGACATGCACCAAATCGAGTCCCCTTCTCAATTGCCTCCCTCCTGATGTGTCTGTGGCATATCTCTCCACCCAATATACAAATGAGTATCCCACAATCCACATGCTCTGACCTCTGTGGCCACCTGTTGAGATAAAGAAATAAGAAACAGAGGTCATTTAGGTTCTGACATATCGTTTGTAGCAGGCAGAGCGCCATCTGCCCAAGTTCTTTATCTCCTCTTCCAACCCCCACTTTGTAGCCATACTGGTTTGCCACCCCTATGCAGAAAGAGTCGGGGTTGAACTCCATAGGATCCAAACCCAAAAAGGACAGGACTTTTTCTAGACCCCTCCCACCTGATAGCTTGTGTCCACCCCTCCAATGCCATGCTGGAACCAGGTTCCTGTGCCTGTTGGACAAATACCCTTATAGTTCTCCATGGTCCGCACTGCACAAGTATCACTCTTTGTTTCCCAGTTGATCCTCACCTCTGTGCTCCACCCCAACTGGTCAGTCTTTGACCACCACAGCAAAACAACCATGCTATGCATAGTAAATTTGATGTTCATGTCTTGTAGCCCCCCCTTCAAATCCCCCTTGTTTTTTGCTACTACCTCCCCCACCCTAAAAGCCCCTTTTCACATGAGTGTAAACACTGCCCGAAAGAGGCAGGCTTCATTAGCTGAAATGCATATCACTCCTAGGGCTGCTAGCAGCTCAGCCAGGAGTTCACCTGTGATGGGTCTTCTAATGTCACCCTGGGCATCGTGCCCCTTTTTCCAGCCCAGGAGCATGCATCTCACCCGCTTGGCCATGTTGGGCTCTGGCCATCCTCTAGATCTGCATGCCCAACCTATACCCATGAGCTGTACCCCCATGGTGGAATATGCCATCCCATTCTCCCCCCTGTCTGCCATGTACCGCATTACCTGCTTTTCTGTGGTGGGCAAACTTATCACCATGCTCTGCTGCAACCGAAACTCCTGGAAGGCTTCTCATGTGGTACAACATTCCAGCTCTTTCACCCAATCTCCCAGAAATGTTATGGCACCTGTGTTTTTGCCACTGCTGCTTTGGGAACCAATGTCCGGAACCTGCCCAACTGAAGATGGGAAAGGCTGTCAGCAGTTTCGTTTTAACCCCCTCCACTTGCCTAGCCTTGAATGTGAGGTTCAGCCTGAGCCCCAACAGAACTAGCTGCCTCGTGACCCTGGTTGCCATATTGGTAGACCCCTTCTGTCTATTAATCACTTCAACACCACCCTTGTTACACCAAAAAAGCATTCTCTTGTTCTGCATATCTCCCCCACAAACCTTCAAAGTTACCCATATGGAGAATAACTCCAGCAGAGTGATGTCCTTCAACAAACCTGTGTCCCTACAACTTTCTGCCCAGGTCTCTGATATCCATCCCCTAACCCCTAAAATAGGCCCACAATCCCAAGGCACCCGATGTGTCCGTATACAATTCCAGTTCGACACTGGCTACCCATTCTTCCTGCCAGAAGGTGACTCTGTTATAACTGATCAAAATGTACTCCATACCACCAGGTCCTCTTTTATCCCCTTGGAGATATTGACCCAGTGATGTGGCAGCTTGGCCTTGCCCTGTGACTCTACCTAACCACCTCATGAACATTATGGCTTTACATGCAAAGTTAAGGTGCCCCAGCAGTTGTTGCACTAATACCAGTGGCACCAGTCTACTACCCAAAACCTGACCCAACAAACCCTTGAGCTTTAGGACCTTGGGCTCACATAGCCAAAAGCACTCTTGTACCATGTCTACTTCAAGCCCCAAGAATTCCAGTGCTCTTGCAAGGCCCTCTGTCTTTCCTTCCAGCAGAGGAATGCCAATTCTCTGGCACATATCCTTGAAATCCTCCAAAATCACCTCAGCCTCGTCCCAGCTTTCCCCAATCAGCAAAAAATCATCAAGGTAATGTACCACACTCCTATGGCCGTACCTGAACCTGAATACCCACTGAACCCAGGTGCTTAAAGTCTCAAAGGTAGAACAGGCAACTGAACACCCCATGGGCATGGTTTTTTAAAAGTAGAACCCTCCATCAAACTGGAAACCCAACAGGTCCCAGTCCTCTGGCCTAACCGGTAACAGCGTAAAAGCAGACTCAATATCTGTCTTTGCCAGCCAAGTCCCCCCTCATTGCCTGTATTAGGATGACCGCCATGTCCAGTGAGGTGTAGGAGACTATGTTAACATCCTCTGGAATGCCATTGTTGACTGATGTCCCTTCCGGTTAGGACAGGTGGTGAATCAGGTGATGTTCACCTAGCTGCTTTTTGGGGACAGTTCTGAGGGTTGAGAGCCAAAACTCAGTGCAAGGAAGCTCTTTGAATAGCCCCTCCACCCTGCCTGCATCCTTTTCCTTCTCAATCTTTCGGTGTGCTATGTCCTCTTTCCCCCTGACTGAGGCCAAATTCTAGACCCTCATCCCTTTTCTGGCCCCTTGAAAGGCCAGTGGAAAACCCCACCTAAATCCCACCCTCAACAAATGCTACCTGTTTTTTATTGGGGTAGTGCACTGTCTGGGCCTCAACCACCCTGACCTTGATGGGGGTTTTGCCAGCATAAAACTCCACCTCTGCCCCTCATCTGTATGCCCCTCAATTCCACCCATAGTTGCAATTGTAACCTCTTCTATTACCTGACCCCTTCCCCCTACCTTCATATGCAGTATGTCCCCCCTTCCCCCTTGGCCACCCCAAAAGGACTGGTTGGGGTTATTCTGCCAACTGGTCCACTCCATGTTCCCCTTCCATTTCAGTATTGAGTGTTGCCCAACCCCCACATTTTGAGCAAATGTGCCTAGATTTGCAGTTGTTCCTAGTGCAAGAGGCCCTGTTGTAGGCCCAGCAGGACATTGGACTGAGCTCCCGATAGGTTTCTTACTACCCCTTCCCCCACACTGCTGGCCTGGCTAGATAGGGTCTAGGCCTACAACTCTGAGTGCATGCAGTTCCACCTCAGATACCTTCTCTCTGCTATCCTTTGGCACAAAGCCTTATCATACTCTAACCACCCATACCCCTTTTGTACCTTGTATGTATTTCAAATAATAGCTGTGTATGGTAACAGCAGAATTGCTAATTACAGTTGTTTTTCAAGCGGAATGGCATTGTATATCAGAAAACCCACCTGCCAGATGTCTGCAGACAGCCTCCTCCTCTTTGTGCCCCACTACAGTCAGGGCTACTGCCGTCTCTGACTTCCCGATGACCCCTTCTGCTCATATTTCTTAGCAGTCTTTTTATTCAGAAAGTCAAACATATCCACATACTTCCCTTTCCATATCTTTTCTTTAATAGAGCCAGGGACATGGTCCCCCAGAGAGAAACCTGGGGGGGGCCATCATAAGGCTTTGTCCCATCACCCCACTCCATGACATGCACCCCCTTTAGCCTTTGTCTTTCCTCAGTTCCCCCAAAATCTTCTCCATTGTGTCCAGCCCCTTATCCCCCATATCACCTAGGAGACCTGCCAAATAGTCTTTCAGGTTGTCCTCATCTGTGGGGTCACTTGCACCCTTACCCACTCCTGTGTTTGAGTCCTGTGGTTTAGGTGAGGGTCCTGGCAGGGACACTGGCTCTGGCTCCGGGTCTGAAGCCCTAGGGCACTTCCCACCTCTGCCCTTACCCCTTGGTCCAGTTGGCTCCTTCCTTTTCCTCTCAGCCACCTCCTCTTCCCTCTTCTGCACCTTCTCAATGAGCTGCGTCATCTTCCCCATTAGGGCTGCTGCCTGCTCTCTGAGCTGCACACTGAAGGCTGGTGTTGTAGGCTTCTTAGTTGCCTTGATTACAATGAGAAACCATAGGGACAACAAATTAAATTGTTTAGTGATGAAGTCCATGCCTCAAGCCCAAGATGGGCTATGTCCCCCAATGCCCTGCCGCCTCTTTTGCTTCCAAGGCTGCCATATACTCTGGGTTCAGAGAGCCTAGCATTTCCACTGCCTAAACAGCATCAGTACTTCTTCAGGACCCTATTTCTGTACTCTTCTATGTGTATGATTAGACATGCTCTATGCTCCTGAACTGCTTCTCAATCCTGTCTTATTGACTTACATCTCTCCATTTTTTATTTTTATAGTTTTCCTTTTCTTCACTTTTTTTTTTACTTTTCTGTAGGATACCCATGTCATAAATCCCTGAAGATACTCTTAAAACATATGTTACCTAGGATGGAGGTGATTAGGAGTCTTCTCAAGCTGTGACTGTCCCCCCATCCCCTTCTTCCTTGTCCCCCCTTCTCTGTCAAATGGTGCCTTGTGCTACGGGTTAAGCTAATTACAACACCAGTTATTCCTGGTTTGTTTTTGCTGTCCTTTTTTTTTTTTGTCATACCAGCCCGCTCCCCACTCATGCTGTCTTCACAGCCAGCCCTTGTTGAGATGGCAGCCGACTGAGCCCTGTGATGACTGCTAGGCCCTGTAATTTCTCGGCCTGCCCCTCCTAGCTGATGGGGGCCTAGCCGCCACTCAGGGCACTGGCCTGTACCCATTGATCAGACTTCCCTGAGTAGCCCTATATTGGGCCATGCCCATGTGTCACCTGGAACATGAGCTCATTTCCCAGCCTGGACTGCTGCCCACTCTGTGGCAGTTGCCTTCCACCTAGCCCATAAAAATGGTGGCAGCCCACCATGGTCTAAAATAGCAGCTGGATGTTTTCCATCACCTCCCCCCCGTGCAATGCCCTGAGGTGCTCCCCACATGGCATCCATATCTCTACTCCATCCTGCCCCTCCCAGGGAACAAGCAACGTATCAGGGGGTATATTCACCCCCAAGTGAGCTGTCCTGCCAATCCAATGCAACCTATAGCCTAGGGTCACCATTTAGCAGTCCCCCAGTTCACTCTGCATCCACCAGCTCCCTTGGTCATTGTATGGCCCCTATGGCTACTTCTTTGGCCAGGTGGCATCATCCTGGGTCCCCACAGAAAAAACCCTCAGGCCCTGGAAGTCCAGACACCAGAGCTGCAATACCTTACCTAGTGGTGCAAAATCAATCAGGAACTTGCCAATCACTGTGCTGTAACCCACTCAAAATAAAAGATCCCAGCAGAAAGAGGGAGAGAACCTTGAGACATGGGCCTATAAAACCCTAAGGACCCCTGCATGAACCCCTACTGGCTCCACCCCTGAACCAGTCTTAACCCGTCTAGGGAGTATGCATCATTCATTTTGAACCTGCTGTCATTCATAATCTCACCTGTCCCCACCCCCCTTCTACTTGCTGTGACTCATGAGCTCACCAGCCCTCTCCTCCTCTTCCACCCCCTCCCCATCCCCTCATTATTCAGGTTTTTATTTCTTCAAGAATGCCATAAGACAACTCTGGTTGCCTTTTAATGGCAACCCTATTTATCAGAGTTTGAACACCATATTGTTTTCTGTTTATTTCTGTGCTGTATAAATGTGACCAAAGATAATGTTTTCAATATTGTGAAATATGAAAGTTTATATGGTAGCTAATTCTCCAGCATCACAGTTCTTCTATAAAGTGAATTTAGAGCAATGCAAATACGAAAAACCATAGGAAACAACCACAATATTTGAAAAAAAAAAACTATGTTTATTATATTGTCTGAATAATGTTTGTATTTTAACATTTCACTTACATAAAACATATTGTATGTCCCCAAATTCTATATACATTTTTTTACAAAAGTATAGGAATGAGATAATTTGTTGGCATTGGAGGAATTGTACAATACATACAAAAAGTCTACTTACATTTCTTTTTACAATAACAATGCCATATGCAACCACATGAAATAAGGACATGACTGAACTTTCTTGGTACATACACAATCATCTATATAGCTAGAACAAATAACATTAAATAAGCAGGTATGTGTGGATGGCAACTATTTTTACCTGTCTAGAATTCCTGTGGCTTACCTTAAACATATCTCCCTTTTAAAAGCTACATGAGAATGACAGGCTTGACTTTTGTCTGAAGGCATTATTTTGAAGGCACAAGGAAACAGAGATATATTTATTTCTTCAGTCATCATCAAGGTAAAACAACAGCAAATGTTTTTATTTTTTCAATATTGTAGTAAACAACTCAAATACATAAGGGAACAGGTACAGTAAGTGTTGGAACTGATTTTTTTAACTGTTTGTATAGTCGTAGCCCTTTAATTCACTCAGAAAGATACAGCTCTCATGAATAATGGTAAGCATAGCAGTTTAGTAACAGATACCGGTTAACAGTGACCAGCACCACTCACTGTTAGTCTCATGCTCAAGCTTTTTCACTGTTACAAGAAGAAGAGTCACAGGGCTGTTCAGCTAGCTGAATACTTACAAAGTCCCTCCCAACTTTTGTTAAGAGTGGCAACTGGGGTTTAATGCAAAGAAGTGCAAGATCATTCACATAGGGAAGAGAAACCCTGGAGCCACCTATAGGCTTGGAGGGGAGTTTCTGGCAGTCACATTAGTAGAGGTATCACAAGTCAGAAGAGGGAGGTAATAATCCCCTCTTTACAAGACACTGGTTAGGCTCCATCTGGAGTACTGCGTGCAGTACTGGAGGCCACACCTTCACAAGGACATTAACCAAACTGAGGCAGTCCAGAGAAAGGCAACCAAAATGTTGCAGGGACTGCATCAGAAAAAATATGAGGACAGATTAACAGAGCCCAGTATGTATACCCTAGAGCAAAGGAGGGAAAGAGGTAATATGATTGAAACATTCAAGCACCTTATGGGCATTAACAAGATGAAAGAGTCTAACATGTTTCAATATAAGAAAAATAGCAGGACAAGAGGACACAGCATGATATTAGAGGGAGGCCAATTAAGGGGTAATGTGAGGAAGTTCTTTTGCACAAAAAGGGTGGTGGATGTATGGAATGGGCTACCTCAGGAAGTGGTGGATATGAATACAGTGCAGGGCTTCAAACAGGCATCGGATAGACATAATTGAGCAATACAGATGAGTATAAAAAGATAGGCCATTGACAGAGCAAAGACTGATGGCACATTTATAAGGCAGAAAAAGAAATGGGCAGACTGGATGGGCCTTGCTGTCCTTATCTGCCGTCATCTTCTATGTTTCTATGTTTATATTAAAATATCCTAGAATTAAGTCAGAGGTCCACTTACATACCACATGTATAATCACATCACAGTATCAATGCAGAAGCTACACCATGATTTTATAACACAAACTGATCATCCATGAGATGAGTACTAACTTTAATGTCACAAATAGGAGCTTAACTCATATGAAGACTGTTTCCAATGGTGGCTGTTCCCCATGTAGCAGGATGTATGCGCCATGGGCGTGTATCCTGCCAGTGGTGGTCCGCACCCACGGACTGTTGTGTGGTGGCCATATTCTCAGCCACCGACACCGTGCGGCCCCAACCCCATGGCACATAGATGCATGACAGCACACCCACGGACATGGGTGGGCATCCAGTGGGATGCCCAGACCTGGTCTGCCACTGGATCTCCTGTGCCCTGGAGCACAATGAATGTTAGGTGGCTGTGGTGTGGTCACATCAAGGTAGGCAGGTGCCTGGTTGGCCGCCCTAGCCCATCTTGTGCTACCCGTGGGCTGAGATGCATGTTGGTGGACCTAACTTCTCTCCTACATCCCTGCTGCCTCTTGTGGTGGCATCCTGAGGGGGATGCATACTAGTTACATCTGCCTGAGTGGGGGGCTCCGCTAGCACTCTGTGGATTCCCAAATAGCACAGACATGCCCCCAGGACCACCCCCTTTGTGGATCTCATTGTGCAGGCAGGGGACGGGTGCATGCCTGCCCCACTTCCCCTTGGAGAATTGGTCACAGGGCAGTGGTGGCTGTGGTGTGTCTACGTGCTCCAGATATGCGGTGTATAGACACTTTTCACATTGGAGAATAGCCGCCAATAATAGCAAAGTGGCACAGTGTCACCCAGTATTTGGATATACGTTAGAGAAATCATAGGGGTTTACTTCACCATGGAATTCATTCTGTTTGTTCATGAAACCAAGTACTTTAGGAGACTGATTTTAAGAAGTAGTTTGCAACCAATGAGCTGCCAGTTCCAAATCATACAGCTGTTCCCTTCGGTAGCATTTGCAACTAAAAGAAGCCTAAATTTAATGGTCAGTATTCATAAACATTACTTCCAATCTTCCCACCAGACTAAATTTCCATTTAAATATAGATTTTGCATCATTTGTGTACATTAGGGATGCACACTCCATCACTTAATCTGTTTGGAAAGAAGATGCTCTTCATCTCAAAAGTTATCCCTCAGTTAAAATAAATGAACTAAGTTATTTCATGAACTGCTTTTGGTACAGCACAATCTAAATAACAGTTCCACTCATACATAACATTCATTATATTTTTAAAATCCAACCACTTAGTGTATTTGCATTCACTATACGTAATCCCATATCTTCTTCCTGCTCTCTGCAAGAATAACACTTGTATTTTTATTTCATAGATTCTTCCTTATTAGCACCTACTTGTTGAAAAGTCGAGTCTAACTTTTTTCTTTCGTTAGCATGCATTGAGTTTAATCCTTTTGTTTTATTTACATCCTCAATTTTTATACAGCACACAATACTGGTTTTCATTTAATTTATTGCCAGTTTTACTTCTACAAACTGAGAATGCTAGCCTCATATACTGATCCAGATAAAGATGGTTCTCTTGGTGCAAAGCAAAAAAAAAAAAAAGAAGACATCCTTTCATATGAACATATCCCTAGTGTACTTAGCAGATCACCTCCCCTTGACCGTCTACCTTTCAGCCATCTGTAAATCTATGTTGACCTGCAGTCAAGAATTTGTTTGGAAAATAATAAATATAATATAGCAAGTATTGGATCTGTATGGTTCTTTCCTGGATTCAGTTTTGTAATCCCTCTTATTAGGATGGAGGGTTCTGGTTTAGGCATACATGCATAAATCATGTCCTGCTGCTCTAGTTTGTTCTGTACTCTAGAAATTAGACTGGGAATGATTCAGGGAAAGTCAGTGCTGAATAAATGTTCTTGTTGTTATTCAGATATAGTAGTTCAACAAATATTTAGACCTGGAACAGTTGGTTAAGTTAATTACATATGGACCTTGTACTGGCTTAATTTGCTCTGTATGTGTTTGGGATGAGGAAGCTGATGCAACAGTTTGGCATGGATTCCTGCTGCTCATATCATTGCATATTTTTATAGAAATTATGGAAATGTTAGGGATAGATGTTCTCCACATGCCATGTGTATATTGTAGATTGTTTTATTCCAGTTAGGGCACTTTATGTTATTGTAAAAAAAAAAAAAAATATATATATATAATAAGTTGGCACCGAAGGTGAGGGTATTCCTCCTCCTCCATTTCTTGTCCACTAGAATGAAGCATCTGCCAATAGTTACAAATATTGTATCTGTAATGTTTAAAAGCCTAGAGATTACAGCATATGGCTGTTAACCTGGAGACCCAGCATATCTGTGTACTGTATGAATCGCACAAGCACCACTTCCATACTGTACAACCCTGAGTAATTTATTTACCCTCCTTGTGCCCCCTGAGTCTCACCCTGAAGAAATATTAAACTCTATGTTCCCTTCAAAGCCCAAAATCTAAAACAGAAAAGTCTTTATTTAAGAAAATAGAGCTGTGAGGAATATACAAGTCTCCTGCTGGAATTCATGCAGAATAACACTTCTGTTTCTGAAATTTCTTTTTGAATTTCATGGAGTTCTGAAAAGTATTTCTATAAAAACCATGGAATAACTTTCCTTGTAAGATGTAAACCATTGAATAATTTTGTGAAGAAATGTATCTGCAGCTTAAGGAAAGCATGGAATACTAGTGAGTGAAAACAATTCAACTTTTGAAATTTCATAATTCCGCTACCAGTGGTATTCTGAGCAACAAGGCAGAATTATCCAAAATGTCATAGAATTAATTTCCATTAAAATCTGAAAAGTATGCACAGCACTAGGAAATAGGGTATCAGTTATTCTGAAAAGTATGCACAGCACTAGGAAATAGGGTATCAGTTATTTGTGTTGGGAACTATTAAAGCAACATGCTGATCACTGTACTGTATGAGCCATTTCACATTTGCTAGTAACTGTCAATCTCAGATACGACTCTATATCATAAAATCTATCAAACTGTGCACATTCATAGAGGTTGGTGGGATAACCTAGGTAGGTTATGTCTTTAGACTATTCTTGCTTGACTTAACACTATTCCCTAGTACCAAATATATCATGCTAGAACCAATATTCCCACCTCCACAGTACAAGATCCCTTGAGCTCCTTTGTTTATCACAGAATTCCACTTTCTATAATTCATAAATGTGAGTGATACAGTTGGTATTGTTCTCATCTGTTTGTGAGAAATGCATATGGTTAGATACTACCCTAGGGTCTTGGCCAACATTTAATATTGACTCCATTCTATTAGTTTTCAGGTAGGGGACCTGCCCAGTTGGTGGTACTGTCCTACACTTATATTTTTTAACAATGAGTCATTCTGTTCCTCTCTCGTGGTTGTCTACAAGAAAATAACATTTCCTATGGCAATGTTTATAAAAGTTGGTGATTACCCATTATCCTGGCAAATATGCCCTATTCATTAACTAGGTTAGTATGATTTTTCCATTTTAGTAGGCAGATATCAACAAGTGCCTAATGATTGCAAATGATGGCAAAGAGTCTCTGCACTATCAGTAGTTAACTCCTCACTTTGTAAAGCACTCTGAGACGCATTCTGTATGAAAAGTGATATATGAATTCCAACATTTCAACATCCAGTTCATGCAGTCCTTGGCCCTGGGCTGCTGGCAACATACAAAGCTATAATTTACTGAATTTTTTATTGCTAGCTATTGCTCTAAGAAAGGAAAGTTACAACCTGTGTTACCAATCATCTCAGGCAATATAAACAATTTTGATAAACAAAATAATCCAAGTGTTTCTTTAATAATCAAAATAATTGTCTAACTACCAAACTAGTTAACATATTTGAACATTCTACGTATATGTAATGAATGACAAGTAGAAGACTTTGCTTTCTATGAGATTGTTGTTATTCATAGTCAGAAGAATATTCTGTGATTCCAGAGACTGAGTAAAGGACGCAGCACAAATTGATTTTGAAGGTCTCTCCCATCAGCTTTAGGAGTTGAGCATATTATGCCACACTATACGGGACACTGGCTGAAGTGCCTTTGTCAACTGACTGGCTTATTCTGCTAGAAAGAGAAAGAGAAAATACAGTGTTAGTAGAAAGAATGATTTTTTGATAGATCTTAAAGTATCAGTAAATAAGCCCGTTGCATGAAAGGCCAATAGGACTGGGTTGAATTACTATGTACTTATTAAAGGGAGCAAAAAATTGGCCACCAAATAGGCAATCTAAAGCTGTAGACTATTTCATTTTAGAGCCAGCAAAGCTCTCTTACATAGCTTGTGTGAGATCAAGCCATTTCTCTGTAGTCCTCATTACTGACTAACAGATTTTTCAGGTAAGTTTGTGGAAAGCCTTTTTTCCATCATGCAGCATCTTCTGTCAAAAACTCATACCTCACCTAAGCTCAGCTCCAGCTCTGCCAATGCCCTTTCTTGATTTACATACTTAATTTTCCTAGAAACAGTTCTTAATTGGGGAGGTAGCACCTTGTCTAGCCTGTGATAATTTTTTGCATGAGGGTCTATCCTTAGGACTTGCTGGTGGGATTGCCCTGCAATGGTACTAATCTTAAAACCTGTGATGCATTTTGAACACATGGGACCAAGTTCTGCATCCTTGTCTTCAAGTACCATGCATATACAAACAAGGAAGAAAAGGTAATCAGAGTTTATAATTCTAATGAAAGGAAGATGCTGCAGTGGAATTCATTCAGTTGTTTGCAATATATGTGGCCAATTTTTTTGTGGAATAACTGAGGTATTCTGTCCCCTGAGTCATTCCACCTTTAATTACCATCACCTACTCAGATGTGGTGAGGGGAGCTGTGTCTCTGGCAGTGAGGTTAGAATTCAGACGGCCATGACATTTCTGTGCTTCAAGGACACCTTGAGTCACCATTCCAGAAAGCTTTCTTTTGAAGTTACTGTTTTAAAAAGCAAAGGAAAAGGTTCACAGGAGTAAGATTAGAAACAAGTAAAAATCTCAACAATGCTAGACATTAAGGGATTCCAAAAAATATGACTTTTCACACAGTCCTCATCTAGATTTGGAGGATCATTGAAAGTCATATAGATTCACAGTTTCAGAGAGCCAGTAATAAAACAAAAGACTGCAGGGCACTCTAAAAAACTTTAGGTTTCTGAGAAATACCACATAGACTCATGATTTCTGGAAAACTCCATGCAGACGTTTGGTTCCAGGAAGACACTGTACAGCCTCTGGTTGTCAGAAAAATGTCATGCAGACCCAGAGTTTAAGGGTTCTATATAGTCCCGGGGTTTCAGAGAGACAAATCCAGTCTTATGTGTTTCAGATAACTCTAGACAGATTCAAGATTTCGTAACAGTCAACATTTCTTTCTTAAATTAACAATTTCAGTAGAAATAAAATAAATTTATTTTCAGGTTCAGTCCATATTTAACTGGTGCTAACTTGTTGATAATCTTTATTAACTCTGTAAATATGTGGTGTGCAATGCTTGCTTAATGTAGGAACAAATTCAAATATTTTCATAAGGATCCTGGAGGAACAGTAGCACATATTATTTAAGTCTTCAATCATCAATTCACAGCTGATAAGCAATAATACATGACAGAATATGGGATATTTAGGTATTTGCCCATGTCTCTTGTGATATGTCACAAGGCATAGGTGAGTGATTTAACCACACCAGAAGTGGACAATTCCCCAATTACCTACATATTGGAATGCCTTATTGTGATTGAATAATGAACCCATGTGTAAAACATACAGTATTTATTATATGGTTAAATAATTTAATACACCCAAAAATCAAAAAAAATGTGGTAATACCATTGCACCTCAGGTGTTAATAGTACTGTCAATCAATGTTAATAATAACATTCCACAACTCAACTATAGTATTAACACTGGTACCGAACAGCATAAGAGCACAGAAAGTTGCTGTCTGGCCCCATGTCATCCTATGCATGCCTCCTGATTGGACAATTTTCATGACTGGGTGGGTAGAACATTTTGAAAAATATGGCAGCCATCTCTCGCTTAGTGAGAGATTATCAAGCGATGAGTCTTCCCCATTTTTTTTGTTTTATCTTCCTACTTGAAATAAAATTATCTGGCTGATCCTGCATTCTTTCACAAGTAAAAAGGTAAGACTGCCTTTTTTCCAAAACAAAGAAACAAACAAACTGTTTGCACTTCAGACCAAGAGGAGCACTGAGGAGAAGAGAAAAGAAGGTGGGAAGGGTTTACAGAACTGTCTGTGGCATGTGAGAAGAGCAAGACAGTGCAGTGGTCGGCCACAATGGAGTCCTCACAACAGCGGCTGACCACCGCTTCCAAATGAAATTGGGATTCATATATTAAAAAAAAATATAACAGATACGTAAGTATCTATTTCAAGGCAGTAATCCCACCTCGAGGTTTGGGGGACTTTGAGAACCTCTCGAGCTTCGCTCTCGAGGTTCCAAGTCCCCAAAACCTCTCAATGGGATTACTGCCTTGCAATAGATACATACATATCTATTATTCTATTTTTAAAATACGTTTTAACTGTGCTTTATAAAAGCCCTTTCACTGACATGGGTTAATGCAGGATGTAAAGACCTTAATAACCAATCAGGTTAAAGGATTTCTTACACAAGCAAGTTCAAACACTGTTTATGTAAAATCTTTACAAACTTACTTCATGTCTTAGTATTTAATGTTCATAATAAGAAAGATTTTTATATGGAATCACATTAAATGTTTTGCATGTTTTCTTCAAATGTTTTGTGAGACAAAGGACTATTCACAGTTGTCCATGAATGTCAGGATCATATCAACCAGTTTAACACAGTAATTAATGTGTAACTGACATTCAGTGATTGCTGGGATAAATATTTTCTCTAAACAATAAATGATACGTAAACACTAAATATGATTCTTCTGTATTGACAGTATCAAAACATTGTGAAATCAAATCAATTGTTAGTCTAATATACCAAGCTGCAATTTTCTGACCCATACCGGTTGCATGCAAACATTGGAATGTAGCATGGTGAGACATAGTTGTGCCAGATAAATTTACCATAAGCTCCCACAAAAAAAAGTATTTTACATACAAATAATATAACATGTCATACAACTGGGACATGCACAGTTTCAGGATATATTAAGTTAGAAAGTAATCAGTTGTTAATGCAGTTATTAGTGATGTGAGAAATTATTCCACCAGCAGAATTATGGCAAATTAAAGAGCATGTGCCTAGTAAGTGTATATATCTTGACAAATACAAGTCAGGTTTTAGAACAGGCTACAGCTCAGTCACTGCTGTGAATGCAGCGTCAGTGGCTCAGCAGGTAGCACAGTTGCCTCTGAGGCCAGGAGATCAGAGGGCTATGGGTTCAATTCCCATACCTGGCAGATGGGTGTCAGAGGGCTGTGAGTTTGATTCCCACACCTGGCATTTGGGTTAATATCCCAGTTCTGACACTGTAGTGCAGCATGAGGGGGTACTGCACTTCTGAGGTGCCATCTTTTGGATGAGCCATTAAACTGAGGTCCCATCTACCTGTTCTGGTGGTAGTTCAGGTGGATGTTAAAGATTCCATAGCACTTATTGAAAAAGGTAGTGGAATGTTTAATGAACAGAGGACTTAATTACAAGAAGAATACACTATATAAAAATCTATTTACAAAAAGAATGCAAACATGTTAAATCTAAGCAATCTACATTGAGATATATATATATATATATATATATATATATAAAACAAAAAACAGAAATCGCAAATTACCCAGTATCATAAGCAAACAGTTTATCACAATTAACCCATAGGTGCCTTGCCTTTTCTGCTGAAAACCTCAGCTGATCAATGCCATGAACTTTAAGTAAAGATTTACTGATGTTTCCAAGCATCACCTTATGTGAGAATAATATTTGTTACAAGGCCCACTGACACCTGGCCTGCCAGATGTAGTAGCAAATTATGGCAAAAGCAACATAACCGGTATCTGCATGATATTTGTTCCAAGATCCAGTAAATGACCCATACATTAGGGCAGGGTATGTCAAATGCAAAAAATTGTAGTTCCTCCCATTCCTTGGCTAAAAAGGTCCAAAAGGAGGAGACATGGGGCATTCCAAGAATTGATGTTGTTGAGTTTCTAAAATCTGTGTACAAGGATCTCTGGGGTAAAACCTATTGGAAAGCTGTTCATGCTTATTGTTAGCACTTAACCTTGCTCTTCCAACATTACCCAAGCATACACAACCCCATAAAAAGGCCAGATGTCTGTGGTTTGTGAGCTGTTTCATAACCTGCTGTAAATGATTTACCTGACACACAGGAAATGTTATTTCGGATATGCACTCGGACTGAACAATGGCTACATAAAATTGTCTTTCTGTCCATAGTCTGAAGTTGCAAGGAAGTTACACCCCATTTTATGGCATGTTTTATTCCTTCCATGCCATACTGTGGGATGGATTTCAATCTGTTTAAAATTCTTGCTGCACCTATCTCCCAAGCGGGAAGACAAGGGGTCAACCATTCAAGAATGAACTGCTTCCATGGCTTTTCTCCTTAAGTGCATCCCCAATATTATAGCTCAGAAATAAGCTAAAAAGGAAAGCAACTGGGTGAATCATCCCAACAACCCTCCCCTTGCAGATGCCTGTATGTATACTTTCTTTTAATGGAGTTTTAACTTGAGCACCAAAAGTCCTAAAAAAAACACTATATGGCCTTGTCAAAAGCCCATATGGGAAAGGAAAAAACACACCAAATGGAATTACTTCTGAAGGAAAGAACTGTTGAGTACCTAGAGACCAGTGGGGCACAGGACCCATGACAGCATGGGTTCACAGTGGGGAGGCCATGTAAGATGAATCTAATTAATTTCTTTGACTGGGTGACCAAAGTAGTAGACCAGGGAGGGGCTGTGGACATGGCCTACCTAGACTTTAACAAGGCATTTGACACAGTCCCACACAAAAGATTAATAGTCAAATTAACCAGCCTGGGAGTGGGACCCGAGGTGGTAGCCTGGGTAAAACATTGACTGGACAACAGGACACAGAAAGTAATTGTAAATGGAGTCTACTCTGAAGAAAGAGGGGTTACTAGTGGGGTAGCGCAGGGTTCAGTACTGGATCCAGTCCTTTTTAATGTCTTTATAAGTGACATTGCAGAGGGACAGGAAGGAAAGTATGCCTCTTTGCAGATGACACAAAGATCTGCAACAGGGTTGATACACAAGGAGGCGTGAAAAGGATGAGAAGGGACTTGGCAAGGTTGGAGGAATGGTCAGAAGTATGGCAGCTTGGATTCTCAATGCAGAGAAGTGCAAAATAATGCACCTGGGAAACAAATACCTAGGGGAAGAGTACACGGGGGTGGGGGGATAGTAACAACAGAAATGAAAAGGGACGTGGGGGTAATTGTATCAGATGACCTTAAGGTTAGCAAGCAATGTGAGAAGGCAGTAGGGAGGGCTGGGGGTATACTGGGATGTATAGGGACAGGCATCACCAGCAGAAAACAGAAGTTGTTATCCCTTTGTACAGACAGTTAGTGAGACCCCATCTGGAGTACTGCATCCAGTTCTGGAGACCCCATCTCTGCAAGGGCATAGACAGGATGGAGGCAGTCCTGAGGAAGGCAACTGAAATGGTGCAGGGTCTGCAAGAGAAGCCATATGAGGAGAGACTAAAGGAGCTTAATATGTATACCCTTGAGGAAAAGAGAGAGAGGGGGGACATGATCGAAATGTTTAAGTGCCTCAGTGGAATCAACAAAGTCCAAGAGGGTAGTATCTTTCAGAAAAAGAGATGTGCAAGAACAAGGGGACACAATTTGAAGACAGAGGGGGGGGTATGGATCAGGGGCAATGTGAGGAAGTATTTTTCCACAGAGAGGGTGGTGAATGCATGGAACAGCCTTCCTGAGGAGGTTGTGGGGTCTAAAACTTTGGTAGAATTCAAGAATGCATGGGACAGACATAAGGCAATTTTTGTGGGGGGTAGGAAGAAATAGGCTGTTTGTTAAATGGGATCTGCAGCTTATCCTCTAGGTAGGGAATGGGCAGACTAGGTGGGCCAAGCAGTCCTTATCTGCCGACAAAGTCTATGTTTCTGTGTTTTTATGTTTCACTTAGTTTCCGAGATAACAGCGCTGAATGTCATGACACAGTCCGCAATGTAATCCTATGAGGGAAAATGACAACTTTGTGATAGAATATCTCTGCAACCAATTAATTTCCCAACAGCTAAATAACATAATTGACATCAGTTGGGCAACCCCTTAAAACCCTGAAACTTTCACATAAAAAGACCAAAGCAATGCAATGTAATCCTATGAGGAAAACGTCAAATTTGTCATGGAATATCTCCACAACCAATTAATTTTCCAACACCTCAATAAGTTAATTCACATCTCTAGGACATCCCCTCAAAACCATGAAAATTTCAAGTAAAAAGAGCAAACCTTTTAAGAGTTATTTCATTTTTTGACTGCGAGGCTGCAAAAAATCAGCCGCAGTCGAGGCCAAAATTTCTTCTTTCACAAATCACACATGTACATTTTCCCATTGACTTATAATGGGAACTTCAAACTTTAATAACTTTTGAATAGATTAATATGTTTTCATCAAATAAAAAGGGACATGTTCCTTGACCCAAGCGCTTTCAACATCCCAAGCTTCGGACCAGCAGACCACATGGTGGCTACGCAGCACCACAGACAAATACTGCGCAAAACTGGTGAAAAGTGCATTTCTTGGTGATTTGCTGTGCAACAACTGTATGTCTGACTGAAATGCAACTTGGCAAATCAAGAGATCTACCATTCCACACCGTGCATACCAAATTCCGTGCAAATCTGTTGAACGGTTGCAACGTTCTTAACATGCAGAATTTGAGGTTTAACCTTAAAGTGCCTACTCAACCCTAAATATAGGGGCTTGACTGAGCCTCTATAATATATATATATATAAATTTCCTTGTAGATTGCTCCTAAACCCTGTTAAAATGTATTTATTGATGAATTTCATTGATCAAGTAAGACCACTGAAACTAGAAGTCCATTTTTCAGGGGTGAGCAGGGTTGGGTACAGATGGTAACCAACTGAAATTTAATCCAATGAAGCTGTTGGTGGTAGTTTATTGAATGGAAGAAACTGGCCAGCACACCAGGGAAATGCCCCTATTCTTTTCAAGAAGTACCATAGGACCTTTTAATGCCCACCTGAACAACCACCAGACCAAGCAGAAGGGAACTCTGTTTAACATCTCATCTGAAAGATGGCACCTCAGAAGTGCAGCAAACCCCTCATACTGCGTTATAGGGCAAGTATTTGGATTTAACCCAAGTGCCTGGTGTGGGGATAAAACCTGCAGCCTTATCTGATCTTCCAGCCTCAGAGGCGAGTGTGCAACCTTCTGAACCACTGACACTGAAAATAGCATTATGCTGCCTTTTTGGCTCTGACCAGAGTTTTTTAAGTTTTACATTGCACAAGAAAAAATCACACTCTCTTTTTGAGTATCTATTAGTTGTGGAAAAATCAGGATAGAAGAGTATGTTCGTTTTTAACACAAATGAAAACTAAATGCATGAACTGCAGCCTAGTGTTTTAAAATGTTTATAAGAATCTGTGCTTGTTGTAATTTGTAAGTAGCCTTGCAAGGAGAATGAGCTTTTTATATTGAGTTACAAAGTAACTTATATTATTTTATTTAATTAGTGAGTTATTAATTAACAATTATTTAGGAAGTATTTTGTGTGAATAACATTTTAACTGCCCACATACACTGGTAACCGTGCACATGTTTACTTGTAGTACAGTATACTGAGTGTTGTGCAAACACAGCACCCATTGAATAACATGTATACTGCTGTCATGCAATGATGTGCGATGTGTGGTACTGATACACCTTTGCATGACTACAACTGTATAACATACTGGTTAGACTAGTAGGCTGCACAGAACCCTGCTCTATGCAACACAGAACAAAACAGAAGCAGAAATCTAGTATCCTAAATTAGGTTGGTTACACCCTTCTCTGGCATACTTCTGCATGAATAGTTTTTACAGAGACTACTATTGTTAAGCTTGGCTACTAAGCATGGTGTTTTTCTTTCTTTTTTCATATATCTTAAACTTTTGTAAACTTGCATACTCTATCTCGAATCCCCTCCATAACAGAAAATAAATAAACTAATTAATTAATAAACTCCAACAAAAGGAACTGTAAATGGAGACAACTAAATAAAAAAGATGGACCCGGCTCCATGGCACCGAGTGAAGGGGTTTGCTTAGCATGCTGGTGATCTGGGTTTGTGCCCCCAGCCTCGGTGTCAGAAGCAGAGTGCAGCAGGGGAGGGGATTCATTGGACGGCTCCCTGCTGGGGGGGGTTCAGCCAGGATACCTGAGGGCATATTGGTGAGTGTGCTTGGGAGACGTGTGGCCTCGACACCCCCTCCGCATGCTCTCATTCCAGGATCCTCCGTGCTCCACACATGGCTGAGAACTGCAGTAAGCGAGGCACCAGAATACAGAAAAACACCACCCGACCATGGCCTAGATGATAAGTGCCAGAGGCCCCTACCACCTGAAGCCCCAGAGCCAGCCCAGATCCAGCCCACAGCACCTGAGAAGCTGAATAGGGGCTACAAGGCAATTTGCTCTTGGAGGAGAGGGACCCACCCAGTACAGGGATATACCGGGGCCACTCTCAGATAGGCCACTATAGGAGTTGGTAGTAGGTGGTAGGGTGTCAGAGGGTGGTGGATGGCACTGGCACTCTGAAGGAGTGGCAGGTCGGGGAGGTGGCAGGGAGTCGCATAAAAAGAAAAGATGGACCAAGGCATTGTTACAGTGGCCAATGGGGAGTCTGGAATAAAATGTGGAATATGCTGTAAATTTAGCACGGAGTCTACAACTGAGTTCTCACCTTCATATGCAATGTATTGAAATAAAAGAGTTAAAATAATGCAGTCGTAAATGAAAACTAGTTGTCTTAAAAATAAAACATTGTTAAATGAAGTATTACCAGGAGCTGAGGAGAAAACAGTAATAGCTGACAAAATCTTATACAGCAAAGGCAAGAGTAAGAAAAGGTAGACAGCATCTGACAGTAAAGAAGTGGATGACTGGTGCTATATGGGAAGAAACAGAAAACATCAAAAAAGGCAGGAGAGCTATGGAATTCTACATAAAACTGAAAACTATTTTTCTATTAATAAACCTTTTGATAATGGAGCAGGCCAATAAAAGGCAACTTTAAGGAACAAATGAGAAAAAACAGACTAACACAAGCAAGGAAGCATACACACACACACACACACACACACACACACATACTGGAGGATTCAATATTAAAATACAATGATGAACATTCAGTGATGGCTAATAAGGCAAACACAACAATATGTGTGTTAATGTTTGCTCTCTTATGGTAACAATGCGTTCTGTGCTTATGTAAATGTTTGTATAAAAAATTGTAGTTAAGTATGTAAACACTCTCTGTAATCTATACATGACAGCTATTCCTTGTAACTGTACTCTCACTGTTTTTCCTGTTCTCTGTGTCACAAGGTACCTTTGTAAACGAGCCTTTGGCTCAAAGGTTGTAAAGGCAATACATCAAATAAATAAATAAATCAGGAGCCAAGCTGAGACTAATGGAATAACATATTACAAAATATTTTTTTTTCAAAAAGAAAACATAAAAAAAAAAAACACTTGTTCTAATCCATGCAGGTTCCAATATTTTAGGGAACCAGGATGAATAGGAAATACAAAACAAGAATTTGTGAATGCCCGAAAGTTTGCTGTTGGTATTGCTGTTGTACATGCCTCCCATATTTTTCTGTGTATATTCCACTGCCTTGCATTTTAAGGGATCACTCATAACATAAATTTCTTAAGTTCTTACTCTACTGGTTTACTTCATTAGAAAAACAAGCATTTGTCAATGCCGAATGTTTGCTTGCTTGTATTGGCATTGGAAGTGCAGGAGTTAGAGAGATGCATAATATTGTAGGAATGGCAATGAAGTATTGAAATACTGCCAACCCCCACCCTGCAGTGACTGACAGGCATTGGGGTATGCTTTTGGGTTGTCAGCCATAACACTCCTACCATTCCACCTCACCCTACCCTGCAGGCAGTGACTGGTGTTGCAGTGTGCCTTGAGATTTTCAGCCCTTATGCTCACCCTATTCCACAAGGAAATAAGCTGAGATGGGTGCAGTAGAGGAGAAAGGAGTGAGCATTATGGCCAAAGACCCATGGCATACCTCAATGCCTGTCAGTGGCTGCAGGGTGACGGTGAGGGTGGAATGGGGTGAGCACTACAGCCAATGACCCCAAGTCACACCCCGACACCTGCCAGTCTGTACAGGGTGGGTGTTATGGTTGGAAACCCTAACACCCCAGGTGTTTGTTGGTATTTTTGCTCCAAATTTTCAACATGAGCTTTTTGGGACCCAACCTCATGAACAGTGGCAGTATTATTTCATTACTCAGTCCCAAAAGGTGATTTCACACAGTGAGTGTGCCATTCGGCATCACAAGTGCAAACACACATTTCAGGCAGGATGTGAAAAAAAACAGCTGTACTGTTCATGAGGAGGTGTGAAAAAATGGCAATGCTGAAAATCTGGAGTGAAAATATGAAAAAGTGGCAAAGTTACAAGTGTGCTTAGAAACTGTGCAATGCATGTTCATAACACTGTCATTTTTTGGAATATTTTCACCAAATTTTCAACATGGGCTTTTTGGGACCTCCCTTCATGAATAGTGGCACTGGAATTTTGTTAATCTGTCCCAAAAGTTGATTTTGCACAGCAATCGCACCATTATGCGCCACAGGTACAAAAACACATTTTGGGAAGGATGCAACAAATGACAGCTGTACTGTTCATAGGGGGGGGTGTAAAAAATGGCAATGTTGGAAATTTAGAGTGTAAATCTTAAAAATTGATGATGTTATGAGCCTGCATAGAAACTGCACAATTTATGTTCATAATGCAGTCATTTTTGAAAGTTTTTTCACCAATTTTGCAAGGGACCCCACCTCGTGAACATTGGCACTGTTGTTTCATTAATTGGTCCTGAAAGGTGATTCCATGTAGTGAACTTGAAATCACCTTTCGGGACCGAAAAATGAAATGACAGTGACTGTGTTCATGAGGTGGTATCCAAGAATCCCATGTTGAAAATCTGGGACCCAAACTCCAAAAAGTGGCTGAGATATCAACCTAAGCTGAACCCCCTATTGATTGTCATTATAGGGCTTACCATGATTTTCTTCAGTTTGCGGTTAGCTTTCAAAGAGTGCAGATGTATTCCTGGTCCACAGAAGATCACTGCTCCTGACCTCCTGAGGTAAGTATAGGTGACGGGGTTGGGAGAGGTGGGGTACGCAGAGGGAGGGTGTGGGCTATGGGTGGGGGGCCAGCAGGATCGACGAGGGACCATTTTTTTTTCAGTTTTAAAAAAAAGACATTGTGGGACTGTTTTCTTTTTTACAGGTAAACTATTCATAACATGGATTTTGGCACATTAGGATGGACTCCCAGTGTGCCACATTAAAGTGGGAGGGAGGATACATGCTGACATGGGGATTGAGCACCCCAATGTTGGCAAGCGGGGGGATCCACTAGCATGATCACACTTAGACTGAAAGTGCCTTTGGGCACTGTATATGCCCAGTCTGTAAAGAGCTTAGGTTGTGGCCTACTCCACATGGTGGGAGAAAATAAGCAAAAGGAGTCTGTGGGAAGTGGAGGAGGCAGGTGAGGAAAGCACCCCCTCCCATCTTCTAGGAAGGGACCAGTAGGGTGGCGGGGGGGGGGACAGAGACATCAGCCAGGCTGATTGTGACACAAAGAGCTGTTTGATGCATGGTGACCTGCAGATGAAAGGAAAAGGCCACCACATAACTGGAGCAGATATTTCTTTTCAAGTGCAGACCACTTCTGGCAAAACAGCTTCACAACCAGCCTGGCTGATAATTGGTGTGATACTGTTGAGCCCCTTGCAGAGCACTCTGCATTGGACAAAGATTTTCACACCCCTCAAAAGTCACTATCCCAAGGAGTTTGATGCGAATGCTTGAAATCAATGAGTACAGGGAGATAAACTGTTACATAAAAAAATGTGACACAGTATTTTCTTAAATGCTACTAGCACCAATAGCAAGCATGGGGAAGAACAAGAAGATCAATAGGTTAAACAACTAGTTGAGACAATAATGCTTTGAGGATGGGTTAACAGTATTCAGCACTAAGATACTTTTTCAAGGAAACTGCAATATGGTTAGTTTTGATGGACTACATCTAAGTACAGTGGGAAAAAAAGTAGACTTCTAGGAAAGACTTTTTATGGTGTAATGGCAAATAGTTTAAACTGAATGAAGAGGGGAATCAGTCAGGATAAATGATAATAAAAGGACTGAAACAATGATAAAAAAAAAAAACTAGGCTAAATATACTAATACAAAATGAGGGAAGCCTGAACATTAGTGCTGTGTGGAGTGCAGAATTCTGCCAGTAAATTAAGTGCAGATAGACCATTCTTCCGAGTGACTTTCTGCTGGAATTTCACTGGTTCTTCTGCAGAGTTCCACCTCATGTGATCCACGGAATAATATTTGGTAGAACATAATTTTTTTCATAGTAAATTATTCCGCAACAATTTCTGTAGAAAATATTGAGATATGCGGAATAATATTTCGCAGAACAGCATTTTTTTCTGTAGAAAATCATTCCACAATTATTTTCTGCAGCAGAATGCCACCATTCTGTTTCAGGTGGAATTTGACAGAATTTTGAAAATTCCATGGATTTTCATTCCATCGGAATTTGAATATTGTGCACAGCACTACTGAATATAGTTAAAACAGCAATGCAAGAATCTGGTGAAAATTTTGACCTATACATTTTTATGCTGTTTTAGATTGCTATCTACCTCCTGATTAGGATAATTTGAGTCTGCTTTAGTAATTTTTCAATTTGAAAAATAGGAGCACTCCTTTTATCATGACTCAGACCAGGTTTTCATCAGTATTTGCAGCTGTTTGTAACACCTGTTGTTCCATAACATCAGAGAACACTGCCAACGGAGAATACTGATGAAGGCCTGATGTGAGCCATATTAAAAGGAGTGCTCCTTTTATTATTTCAAACTTGAAAAACAAGTACTGAAGCAAACTCAAATTGTGGACAGAAGGATATTATACAAGTCATACATACAGATATACAAAATTGCCAGCAGAAAAAGGCTCACATGTCTATCAAGTCTGCCCGAAGTCAGGAGATCAGTGGCAATCTAAAATAGCATAAAAAAGTATAGGTCAAAATTTTTACTGGATTCTTGAACTGCTTCTTTAGAAAAACAGAAATAGAGCTATATGTCACAAAAAGACACAGATATAGCAGCCATCACAGAAATATGGCAGACAGAGCATGCCAATTGGAGCAAGGGAAGTAAGAGGTATAGATTTTAACAGAACAATCCAGTTGGGAGAAGAGGTGGTGGCATGGCATCGTACACAAAAGATGATATTGACAGCAATGATATCAGGGACTATAACACAGCAAGAACTAGTTACTGTGGGTAGAAGTAATGAAGTCTTTGGACAAAATGTTAAAACGCAGAGTCTGCTATAGCCCCCCCCCGATATCAGCAAAGAAGACCCTATAGGACTAATAAACAGTATAGCAGTGACTGTTGATAGAGGCAATATCCTATTAATTGGGTGAACTCAACCCAGCTATTGACTAGACAGATCTGACAGTATCCAACATAAAAGGGCAGCAGTTCCTAAACATGTTGTTAAATAATAGACTAAACCAGAGGGTTAACAGCCCTACAAGAGGGAACAATGTATTAGACCTGGTTATTACAGATAGAACCTGTGGTGTTAGAAATCTAAGCATACTTGAAAACCTAGGGAATAGCAGTCATGACATAATCTAGTTCTCTTTTCTAACCGACATATCAAAAGCTAAGGGGAATACGTTATAACAAAACAAATTTTAACAAAATAATGGAAGAACTACAAAAATGGGACTGGAAGCAAATATTCACAAATGCAGGGGTGGAGCAATTCTGGGTTGTATTCAAAGGCAAAATACTTCAATTACATAAGGCACATATACCAAACACACCACTCTATAATAATAGAGGGAAAATACCGCAATGGTGTACATGTAAGGTTAAAAACTACTAAAAAGGTCAGCTGCAATGCTATGAAAAAGGTACAAATTTAAATATAGATAGATACTGAGGTGAACTGAAGAAACATAAACACATGATAAGGAAGGGAAAGAAGAGGTTAGAATTGGGAAATTATTATATGCTTATATTAATAGTAACAGAGTAACAAATAGAACAATGGAATCATGAATAGAAAATAAATAAGAAATGAAAGACACAAACATATTAGCAGAGGTGTTTAACCAGTATTTCAGTTCAATTTTCATATAACATAACACAACTGTGGACTGTGGTTCAAAACTGGAAAAGAAAGATCATCCTCTGTTTCTCAAGTACAGTACCAATATATGAATAAAACAGAAGTCAAGAAAGTAATAGGCAAAATTAAGGCTTGAAAAAATGCAGGTCCAGACATGATACACCATAAACGTCTAAGAGATATTGGTGACTGGATAGCAGAGCTAATAATGGCACTGTTCAATAAATCATTTGAAATAGGAGAGGTACCTGGACATTGGAAAACAGCTATAGTTGTACCCATATTTAACAAACTCTATCAAGAGCTAGTATGGCTGCAGCTGTGGACTTGGGAAAGCATAGCACTGTCTGCCATGTCCAAGATAGCCACCGGCATTCTGTACACATGTGCAAAGATTTGCGGATGTGTGCTGAGCATTGGAGGCCATCTTGAACATAGCTAAAAGTGCAGTGTTCCGACTGCGAAAGAAAGTAGTACTGATGGATGCCCAGGGATTCAGGTCCACCTTCACTACTCTGAAATAAGTACAGTCAATATCTGTTGAGCTCTCTTACTCGAAGAGATCACAAGATGGCTGCAGGGTTCCACCCAACTGCAGTCGTAAAAAGTGTGCTAAAACTAAAGCATTAGATTACAAACCTATCTGACTGATGTTAGTGTTCAGCAAATAAATAAAAACCATACTAAAGGATAAACTGGGCTCAGAAATTAATACAAAAACTTAACTGATAAAAATCAGCAGGACTTTGGGAAAAATAGGTCTTGCACTACAAATGCATTCTTTTTTATGTTTGCTTGCATGCATGTGCAAGAAACATTTCGTGACAGCTTAGGAGAGAAGTAGGGTTTTGGATGTGTGGCACTGTGGGGGACAATGCCCTCAGTGCCTTTTGAGGTCTGGCCCACATTCCCTGATGCAATGGCACACTGCTGCTGACACTAGGTCAGCCAGCATGCCACCAACTTGAAATGAATCTGCCACTGCAATGAGACAGCGACCCGTCATTGCAGGGTGGTGCCTTGCCTACTGTAACATTTCTTATAACATGGCAGCTGGCAGCGTCTCTCGCCGTCTGCCTCAGGGTCCCCATGAAAGTCAACTTGGGGGTTTTCAATCCCCCTGTCAGCATGCCCCTCATCCCCAGTTCATTTGCCGATGGGGTAGCCCAATCCCCATCGGCATGATGTGCCTCCCCATTTGTTATGTGCCAAGGGAGTGCCCAATCCCCCTAGGCTTATGCGCTCCCACCCCCCACCACACTGTATGGCCGTCAGGGGTGCCAAATCCCCATCAGCTCTAGTACCCAACTCCCCAACAAACACCTGGCCAGGTGGCATGCTGGAAGCCCACCACAGAGTGTTAAAAGTGTCCTGTTATGTCTTTTTTTTATTTTAAATCCTGTAAAAAAAGAAAACAGTCCCTCGTTGAGCCCCATGCCCCCTCTCCAACCCATACCCACCCTCTGCGTACTCTACCTCCCCACACCCCCCTCACCCCATACTTACCTCCAGAGCCCAGCGCTATGATCTTCGGTGGACCGGGAACACGTCTGCACTCTTCAAAGCCGACCGCGAACTGAAGAAATACCGGTAAGCTGTATAATGCCATAAATGGTTTTTTTCAACTTTGGTGCATATCTCAGCCAGTATTTCAAATTTTAGCACCAAATGTTTAACATGGGGTTCTTGGGACCCCACCTCATGAATTCAGTCACTGCCATCTCGTTATTCGGTCCCAAAAGGTGATTTCTGCGGTCACTACACGGAATCACCTTTCTGGACTGATTAACAAAACAGTGTCACTGTTCATCAGGTGGGATCTCAAAAAGCCTATGTTGCAAATTTGGTGAAAAAATTCCCAAAATTGACTGTGTCATGAATGTGCATTGTGCAGTTTTTACACTTGCCCATAACTTCACAAATTTGTAATATTTTCACTCCAGGTTTTCAACATTGGCATTTTTCCACACCTCCTTATGAACAGTACTGCTTTCAGTTTTTACATCCTGGCCAAAATGTGTTTTTGCACTCTCGGCACAGAATGGCGTGATCACTTGTGGAAAATCAGTGTTCGGGACAGATTAAGAAAATCACAATGACACTGTTCATGAGCAGAGGTCTTAAAATGCCTACGTAAAATATTTGGTTAAATAATTCCACTAAATGACTGCGGTACAAGCATGTGTTGTGCAGTTTCCACATACGCTCGGAACTTTGAGCATTTTTAATATTTTCACTACAGATTTTCAATATTGCCATCTCTTCACACCTCCCTATGAATGGTACAGCTGTCATTCTTCACATCCTGCCTTATCTGTTTTCTCACACATCTTTTTTTTTTTGTTAGTTGTTTAACATTAAACTTAAAGCTTTTTTACAGGTGCGACCTAGGAGCACAGGGAACTTAAGAGACTTGCTGAGGATCACACAGTCTGCAAGTGGAAGCTGTGGGATTCAAACCCAGGTCTGGTCTGCTAGATGTCACCAGATTTGCAGCTCAGAGCCTTAAACCACTGCGCTAAACTGCCTCCCAAACATCTGGTGCAGAATGGCATTGTTGCTGTGGGCACTCGAAGTCTGGGACACATTAACAAAATCACAGTGCCACTGTTCATGAGAAGAGGTCCCAAATGCTTACATGAAGTGGGGGTCACAAAAAGGCCATGTTGAAAATTTGTAGTGCAAATACCAACACACACCCGGGACATTAGGGACTCTAACCATAACGTCCCACCCTGTACAGACTGACAAGCATCAGAGGTGTAAGTTTGAATCACTGGCTGTAATGCTCATGCCATCCCATCATCACCCTGAAGACAGTGACAGGCATCGAGGTGTGCCTTGCACTCTTCAGCCCCAGACTTCACCACATTCTCCTGTACTACACCCATTTCGTGTTACATGTGTGCACTGTGCAGTTCCCACGCACACTCATAACTTCAAGAATTAATATTTTCACTCCAGATTTTCAACATTGCCATTTTTCCACACCTCCTTATGAACAGTACAGCTGTCATTTTTCACAATCTGCCCGAAATGTGTTTTCACACATCTGGAGCATAATGGCACGGTCACTGTGCAAAATCAATGTTCAGGACAGAACATCACAGTGACAGTGTTCATAAGGAGAGGTCCTAAAAAGCCCACATTGCAAATCCTGGTGAAAAAATTCCAAAAAATGACTGCATTACCAGCGTGCATTGCACAGTTTTTACGTACACTTGTAAGTTTTCCAATTTTTTATATTTTTACTCCACATTTTTAACACTGTAATTTTCCCATACCACCTTATGAAGAGTACATTACAGCTGTAATTTTTCACATCCTGCCTGATATATCTTTTCATACCTGTTGCACACAATGGGCACGGTCACTGTGCAAAATCAACATTCGGGACAGATTAAGAAAATCACAGTGCCACTGTTCATAAGTGTAGGTCCCAAAATGCTTATGTTGAAAATCTGGTGTGAAAAATCCCCAAACTAATTGCATTACGGGTGTGCATTGTGCAGTTTTTACGCACACTTGTGACCACCAATTTTTTTATATTTTCACTCCAGATTTTCAATATTACCATTTTTTATACACCTCCTCATGAACAGTACAGCTGTCATTTTTCATATCTGAAAAATGTGTTTTTGCACCTGTAGAACCAAATGGCACAGTCACTGTGCAAAATCACCTTTCAGCTAACAAACTGATAGTGTCACTGTTCATGCAGTGGGGTCACAAAAAGCCCATGTTGAAAACTTGGGAGTGAAAATATCAGGAAACACCCAGGGCATTAGGGTTTCTGACCATAACACCCTACCCTGTAGTGACTGACAGGCATCAAGGGTGTGACTTGGGATTGTTGACAGTAATGCTCATGCCATTCCACCCCCACCCTGCAGCCAGTAACAGGCATTGAGGTGTGCCTTGGGATCCTCATCCATATAGTTCACCCCATTCTCCTATACTGCACCCATTTCTGTGCATTTCCTTATAGAATGGGGTGAGTATAAAGCTCAAATGCCCCATGGCACACCTTGACACTTGTCAGTGTCTGCAGGGTAGGGTGAGGTGAAATGGCATGATCATTATGGGCAATGACCCAAAGGCACGCCCCAATGCCTGTCCATCTAAGCAGGGTGTGGGTGGAGTTGGTGTCACTTCAGTACTTCACTGCTATTCCTATTCTGCATCTGTCTAACTCCTGCACTTCCAAAGCTAATGCCAGCAAGCAAACATTCAGCATTGATAAATGCTTGTTTTAATTTGTTGCTGAAGGCTGCAGTTTATTTGTTTCCTACCATAATAGTAGTCAGGTA
The DNA here is from genome assembly GCA_016271365.2 of Neoceratodus forsteri. NCBI lineage: Eukaryota > Metazoa > Chordata > Ceratodontiformes > Ceratodontidae > Neoceratodus > Neoceratodus forsteri. The sequence goes on from CM028138.1 coordinate 159,614,360, forward strand.
ATTCTTTGAGAAGGGCAACCGAGTGTAGCAGAGGTGCTGTGTTCCAGAAGGGCAATGAAATGCAGGAGAGGCAGTATTTATTATTTTCATGGTGAACCATGAAGCTGCTTTGTGGAGCGCAGGAGAGGTAGCATTTATTTCTTTGATGAGGAAGCTGCTTTTTTCCCCTCCCCTTTCTTTCTGTTAGTGATGAATGCAAACAGCTGAACAGCGATGATAAGGCAGGAACATACACATGTATGCTGCAGAACTAGCACTGAAATTAATTGCCTTGTGTTATGTGGCTAGGCTGTTCTGTTTAAAAGAAAAAAAAATCAGAGTTTTGCTTGTTTCTGAATTACATTTTGTGTTGATAATGAGGGCTGTTTATGTCATGAGGATTGTGAGTCCATGCCTATCTGTGGTTAGCCAGCGGTGGCAACAGGGGTTTTATTATATCGAGAGAGGTTGAGTGATAAGACAGCAAAAAGAAAAGTTAGCCTGCAAAAACAAGTAGATTTTTTTTCTCCTGTTGCTGCTAGTTCAGTTTGGAGCGGGGGTACTCAGCAGGACTACAATTATGAAAATGAAGGGATCAGGGAATCAGGCCAAGGAGTGGCAGTGGCAGTTATGTAAGTCTGTTTCCCTGCAGATGAAGATGCCTGCCCGATTGCTTGATCTACCAGATTGACAGGACATTACACCGGCCTTTGGGGAATTATGACACTTAGGTAGCTTTGTGACACTGGAGCACTCTGCTGTGAATGAAAAGGGTTTTTTCATTTTAAATATGTGTTTCTGATGGTTTTGTGACAAGAGGGAGGGGAGAGACTGCCAGTTATCAGTTAGTGTGGAATCTTATTACCAATAAAAAAAAATGGTGGGTCTAAAGTTTAAAATTACACATTACCTGCTAATACTGGTGATGAGGTTGGTTAGGGCTGGCACTTTTAATACCCAGGCTTTGTTGTCTGATAGATGCCCACATGCTAGGGGTATCAGCCCATCAGAGCCAAGGATTTTTTTAGATCATTTTCTAAGTATGTTTACAATGACAGAAGATAATTACTTAAGGAGAGTTTAGGGCCAGAATACATACAAAGAGAAATCAACCTGATGTGCCACACTAAACAAGTTAAACTAAAGCATACAAATGGAAAGACCGTAGAGGTTTCTTCGCTCAAAAAGCCAGTGAACTAATTGATGTTTTACCTAGGGAGATTGTGCAGCTGGTACACCATCTATATTTAAGGCAAAGCTGGAGAGCTACTAACTTCATGATAATGGCATAAAATGGCCCCACAAAGGCAAGAAACAGACATGATGGTCAAGTCTCCTTGTGTCAGACACCAAGTACTGTAGTTCTTTTATGTGATACAGATATATGTGGTAGTCCTGGGATACCCTCTAATTATATTTGGTCCTACTGCAGGTGTTTTGGTATGGAAAGAAAATTTATGACGATCATGGACAGAACCTGGTTATTGAGGGAGCACTTTATATTTTACTAATACCTGGATATGGTCATAATTAGAGATGACATCTGAGTAACATTTAAGTTTTAAACAACTAAAAGTCACCTCAGCCTAGAGAGTTTTGTTCTCTTTTAGGGACATGAAATTGTTTGTTTCCATGTATGAAAATGGTGGAATTTAATATTTTGCTAATTTGCATTCTACATTAATTATGGTAATGTTGCCTAGTATAAATTCTGCTGTGCCCACACTGCAGAATTCTGTTTTAGCACAACAGTACATTAAACATGTGCATGTTTTGCAATCAGTTTGGTAAAGTTGCACAATTAAATGTGTGCAATTCAGTTACTACTGTATGAATTTGACAAAAATGTCAACATTGCATTTTTAGAAATATAAAACCGGGTAATTTCTGTGGAATTTAACAGTATTCTACACAAACAAAGTGTTAGCCTTCAATTTTTCCTAGCCCTTTTCTTATCATGTGGTGTGCATTACAGTAGAGTACACCTTTAAATACACCTGCAATGTATTACCTATTCAATAAGACTGAAGAGGAAATGCATTTTAACCTGGTGCCTGAGAACAATTCCACCCCCCCCCGACACATTTGGAAATGAGTTTTGCTCAGTATGCCTTTCCAGGTAAAATATTTTAAATACATAAATACTATTATATTTCATTGTAAATGCACTGCTAATTTATGTCCTGGAATGCAATGCTTGCAAAATGGAATATGCAAGGAAATTAAATGCTAAGCATACTGTTTGTGTAGTTTCAAGCAATACAAGATTAAATACTGCCTACATTGCTTGAATTATAGGCAAATGCCACAGCTTTTTAATCAAGTAATCCATACCATGGAACTGGATACTTTCATAGGATTTAGACAGACCTTTGTCATTAATCTGGAACATCTAGATCTCAAACAAATCAATTTTTCTAAATGAGACAACAACTGCATCTCTTCAAAGAGTAAGGGAGACTTGTGTGCAGCCAGGCCTGTTACTATACAATGTTATACATTAATAAAGGATGTTTTTAAATGAGTGGGATATCACTGATATGGTTTGAAAAAATGATTGTACTTACACAACTGTGATGTCTTCTTGTTCTGCTTCCAATCTCTTGGCCTCTCGTGGCTGCCTGCCAAGAACATTGACTGCCAGGCACATCAGCATGCCGCACTGGTTGGTGTAGTAGCAGGAGACATCAACTGCAATCAGCAGAACCAGGAAGATGACCATGATGATGCCTACAATGCCACCAATACCAACACCCTTTTTCTGGGAGATTGCCTGAGCATCTGGAGGGAAAAATGTAAGTAGGTTGCCATTAAAACTGCATGCCACCTTCAGCCAGGGTTCAATCTTTAAGGAAAACTACACCCAAAACTTGAAAAAATATATGTTGTGCAGAGTGTTTTAATTTGTATGTGAAGTTCTAGTGTTTCCTTCCCTCTGACTGGTATTAGGAGTTTTTCCCAAATTAGCTTGCTAGCTTTATGCTAGTTTTACGACCCCTGGGGATCTTCATACCTGATAGTGTAACTGTATTTTTGTTCCCACAGTGCATCTTGTCTCACGTGGACTGTGATGTAAGAGAGACCCAACATTCAGCACACACATGCCAAACAAACTAAATATCTTGGAAGCTTTAAAGCTGCACAAAATTACCAGCAGCAAAGTTTTTCAGGACAGTAAAACCTTTAGGATGAGGGTGGTCACCAAGTTGAATTCTACAGATTTTAAAATATAACCATCTCTATTGCTGTGAACTGATTGTAATGCAATGCTTTCTGCTGGATTTATGGGCTCTGCTACATCACCATTACATGAAACAAGGTGCATTGTAGGACAAAGAAATGCAATAAACCTATTTGATATGGAGATTCCAGGGTCGTAAAACTACCCTAAAGCTAGCAGGCTAATTTAGGAAAAACTCCTAATACAAGTCAGAGGGAAGGAAACACTAGAACTTCACATACAAATTAAAACACTCTGCACAGCATATATTTTTTCAAGTTTTGGGTGTAGTTTTCCTTTAACATTGTTTTACTAGCCCAAACACTAGTGCAAATTGACCAGGGCTAGTGCAGCAAACTCTCTACTTGCCAGTCTTAGCTAATGCAGATTTTCATGGCTGTTAATGAAATTAAAAAAGTCTCTACTTTAGCATTCTCTAATCCTCATGCTAATCTCTCTCAATGTTCCAGCTGGCCAGGTGTGATTAACAGCTCATTAAGAGCTGCAATTATCTGGCAGTTCAAGAGAGGTATCCCACAAAAGACTCATTGTGAGTCATTAACACTCCACTGCTAAGACTTTCAGCTAGTGTCCAGGGTGTGATGAAGGGTAGAGTGCTGTTAAGTCACTAGGTTTCAGTTTTCTGAATGTGTCTATGTCTAACAACGTGTCCAGTATTATTAAGACAACTGGCCCTCATTTCTCAACATTTTGAGTGTTTGTGTCCAACATTCCAGTGACAAAATGCAAAGATGTGTACAGGATCAGCCCTGCAGGTGGTGGGTTTTATTCCAGCCTCACCATAACTTCCCTCTCCCCTCCAAATCTCTTAACTCTGTTCTTTCCCTTTCCCACTACAGACCAGACTCTGAAGTGACCATCCATAGATCCATAGCTGCAATTACTGGCAAGTGTAGGGGGGTCCCCAGCTCCTCTAAATGGACCATGCCAGCCATCACCATCCATACAATTCCACCCGTATCCCACTCAGCATGTCCTTTCAGCCTAAAAACAAAGCTTTGGATCATGCACAGTACAAAAATACAGGTAAACCTTGGTAAAATACATAATTTGAAACCTTGGAATAGGCATTCCTGGGGTGCATAGATAATCCTGTACAGAAATAAAGATAGTATAGCATTATGCGGGGCGCATCTGGAATCGAGCGGTACACTTCTCAGTATGCCTTCCTGGTAAAACTCTTAAATAAATAAATAAATAAATGCCTGTGTACTGTTTCCCCTGGGCTGATGAAAAGACAATGTTAAAGAAAAATCTGCTATTGTTGGGGCAGAGCATTTTAAAATCAATGCTTTTACAAATAAAAATGTCATAGTTTTCTTTTTCCCAAGACCATTAGGGTTGTCTAGCCCCCACCCCAAAGAAACCTTAGATGTGCTCCTGGCTCACTTGAGATTGTACAAAACCTTTTAGAAGTGCAGGTCTCCAGTTGACTAGAGTGCGGACTGAGAGGGTCTTTCTCTGCCTGACTCTGTTCATTGCCCTGTGGGTGGTGGTGACAGTGTGATGAGGTGCATGATGATGTCAGCTATTTTGTGCGCAGAGCTAGGACTGCTTGATTGAACATTTGCTCTTGAGATATCCTCTCTCTGTTTGGTGTGTGTGTGGGGAAGGGGACAGAAAGAGGAAGAGAGGAGGAGGCCATGGTACAAAGCAATGGGGGGGCTTACTGTCTCTAATGGCATTGCAGTCTTTTTTTCTGCTTTGGAGCTGGAAGCAATGTGGGAGCAGGGTAAATGTGCAATAATCAGAGTATTTCTTGGTTCTGTTTACATTGTTTCCTGTATAAGTGATCAAAATTTACCATCATAATTAAGGGCTAGTGCAACCATCTGTGGGCTAGTGCAATTTTGAATCAACTTGCCCTGCTGGCTAGTGCAAAAAAAGGTTAAGGTTGACCCCTACCTTCAGCCCTGTAGAACTCAACCTTCCCTCACTGTTTATGAAGCTTAGTCTTAGAATTATGCTGAACTGTGCTTCTTGTAACTACTGTATGCCTTTTGGTCAACCAAAAGCTGTTTACTCTAACATGATGTACTGTTACTGCTGCCGATCTCTGTAGCTGAAACCATTATGGAAATTTGGTCCTATCCCTAAATGAAGTTGTCCTGGTTTGTAAACAACTAAATGTTATAAAATAATGGAACACATACTGTAGCCAGAAGGGGAAACTAAAAAATGGATTTCTTTCCTCTTCACTAGTGCAGTGATAGTTTATTACTAATGGCTATCCCTGCTACCAGTGGGTCAATGTTCTTAGTATAAGTAAGCAATAATACCTGACAGGGTGGGCGGTATTGGGAAATACCAGATCTCCCAGGAGCATAACGAGGCCCAAAACTGCAGGTGGAGGGCCTTATTGCCCCTGGAAGGTCCAGTATTTCCCAATACAGCCCACCCTGGAGGTTATTATTGCACTTAGAATATGGACTACATGTCACACTTTCCTGTGCAATTGTCAAAATAAAAAAATATATAACTAAAATGAATTAAAATTAGATTTTGTTGGCAAAGTACTCCATCTACTGGTATACTTGTCAGTAGAGGGCAGTGCAGGGTTGCATAGAGGGTAGTGCAGTGTTGCAGACTTCTGTTATTTTCTGTGTTGTTTCTTTTATTGGTCTCCCCCTTCTCAATACTACTCCATCTCCTCCACGTTGACACTGTACTGTTCAACTACTATGTTTTTTTCTTACCTCTTCTGCTTGATTTGGGAGTCTGTGATCAGGAAGTGAATTTGCCAATGAGGACAGACTGCAATGGGCATCCTGGCACAAACATGGTGTGGTATGAGGTCAGGGGTCAGGGGGTCACAAAGATTTTCATTACAGTGGGTGAAGGAATCAGTTTCTGCTATCAAAAGAAATGAAGTGTAAAAGAAAGAAATGTGTCCCTTCTCCTCCATGCTGATGCTGTTGTATTCCGTTTTGGGTTTCTTCTCCCTCGTATCCTTAATTTAAGTCCATGGTCAAGGGACCAAGTGCTGCAGGCAGCATGGTGCACACATGGAGTGCTATGAGGTGAGGGATTGGAGCTGAGAGTTGTCAAGCAGGGGAGGAGGCGACAGGGTGAACTGTACAGTCTGTGAGTAGCACTGGACATACAACGTGCTAGTGCTACTTCCTTAATCTAGAAGAGCTGTTTTGTTTCCTTTTGTTTGTAAAATAAAAAAGGGAGGGCAATGTCTTGAAGCTGTGTTGTGGGCTCTCTGCTGTGTGGTTTGGAAGTGCTCCCTACAGTGCAAGTGCAGAGAGGGGGCACTTTCTCTGTGAGCACAAAAAAAATGGCAATTACTTTGGTGGACCAGCAGTTGCGGTGGAGAGTTGCTACACTTTTCTGTTTGTGTGTGTGCATGTTGGGGTGGGGAGTAATGACGTTCTTATGTTGTTATTTTTTTAAAGCAGGGAAAGTGAGCACGAGTAGTGGATGGCCAGACTCTGTGAGAAGGTTGCAGAACAGAACTTAAAGAGCAGATATCTTTTAATAATTAGTTAATATCAGCTCATTTAAAAGTGGATCTTTGCAGCAGCTGAGGTGCATTGGTGGGATGCTCACTTGGTCACTCCAGGAAAAGTCTGACTGTTTCCTCTCACTAAGTGAGTGGTACAAAATGGTGGACAGCCAGTTTGAAAACTTGGGGTGGCCCATGGACACCCTCAGTGATGGGGTGCCTTGAATTGGCACTTGTTTTTCACTGGGCTAAAATAAATGCATGCCTGACCATGGCTTTCAGACAGTCAGGATACTTTATTTTTAAAGCCCATTTTATAAGAAAATATTGTCTAGTGCTCATTGGACAGAATGTTTTGTAGGAAATTCCAGAAGCAATCCCCCTAACAGTTAGAGGAGAAACAGCAAGGACCCCCTTCCCCCGAATCTATAAAAGAGGTATTAAGTAAACTATGGTAAATGAGACAGTATACGTGACATTTTTTAAACAAATGTGTTTGTTCTCCAAATGTAGCTGCAGAAGTCCACCAAAAAATTAGACCACAAGAAGCTGGTCTAACTTTCTGGATGGAATTCCACACTTGTGCCTGACAAGTCAACATGAGTTCCACAGCTACTGTATGGCAGAAACTGCAGAAAACTATCGGAAATATTGCGAATGCATTCAGATATCTGTTGCTAGGATGCAGACATCTGGATGCATCTGCATGGATGTGACTTTCATCTGAAATACAGATGCAAGTGCTGCATCCACACTTTTAAAGATCTGCCCTTTATCTCATTGGACTACCCAGGCCCTGGGAAACTATGCAGTGTTTAAGTCAGACCTATATAAGTTGCACATCAAATCAATAGTTTTTTCATTGTTTTTTTGTAGTGGTTGTTATTATACTGTGGATGTTGTAAATTTAAACTTTGCCAGGGGAAGTTGCTGTGAAGCAGCTAAATTAACCTTTGAAAAGCTTCATGAAGCTTCCAGGGATTCTAGGAACTTCCACTTCATCAGATTCTAAAGTTTTACCATGAAGAGACCTTTTCTTGTTTGAGAAGAGGCCACTTTGTGAGCAAATGTTTGAAAAAAGCAACTTCACCTGTAGTGGTGGGTAAAGTAAGTAAAATTCGCTCTGTGGAGTAATCTGCAAAATTCCACTTATTTCGCAGAGTGAAATTTGAGATTTCACTGGGTGAAAAGGTGAAATTTTGCCTAGGCAAAATTCCACCAAATATGGAAATTTTCACAAATTACTCCTGGAGCGAAATTGGCCACTTCGCCTCCATTTCACTGGCGAAAATTACATTTGCTGCATCTCTATTTACCAGTCAAAACTGTGAATTCAGAAAATTTGCACTTCAATTAATTCACAAAGTAAGTTTTGGAAATTTTTTCCATCCCTGGTGGTTATTATCCATGAAAAATGAAACCCCACAGAGCCTTCAATGTTAAGGCTTTGCTTGCAAGATAGCCTTCTATTGGTGGAATCATTGAGAAACAATGAGCCATGTCAGCTATAACTACAATAATCCTGCACTTTCACCATTTTTCTTTGAGGTCTCTCTGCTTGTTCAACTCTGGCCAGGACTCTGAGCAAGTCACTTAACCACCCAGTGCCCCAGGTCGCCCCTGAAAGCAGGCACTTGTGCCTAATGGGCCTTACCCGGTTACCAAAGACTAAAATAAAAAAAATAAAAACTTCAACATTTCTATATCTCTAGGCAAAGTCCAGGGGCATCTTACATAGAAACATAGAATCTGATGGCAGATAAGGACCGCTTGGCACACCTAGTCTGCCCATTTCCCTACCTAACGGATAAGCTGCAGACCCTAGTTAACCAACAGCCTACTTCCTCCTACCCCCCACAAGAATTGCCTTCTGTCTGTGCCATGCATTCTTGAATTTCCCGACAGTTTTTGACTCTACGACCTCCTCAGGAAGGCTGTTCCATGCATCTACAATCATCTCTGTGAAGAAATACTTCCTCACATTATCTCTGTGCCGTCCCCCCCCTCTATCTTCAAATTGTGCCCCCTTGTTCTTGCACATCTCTCTTTCTGAAATATGCTACCCACTTAGACTTTGTTGATTCTCTTGAGGTATTTGAAAGTTTATATCATGCCCTCCCCTCCTCGAAGCTATACATCTTAAGTTACTTTAGTCTTTCTTCATATGTCTTCTGGTGCAGACCCTGCACTATTTTGGTTGCCCTCCTCTGGACAGTCTCCACCCTGTCTATGTCTTTGTGGAGATGGGGTCTCTAGAACTGTACACAGTACTCCAGATATGGTCTTACCAACTGTCTGTACAGAGGGACAACAACTTCCTGTTTTCTACCTATGATGCCTCTCCCGATGCATCCCAGTATCTCCCCAGCCCTCCTTACTGCCTTCTCACATTGCTTGCCCACCTTTAGGTCATCTGATATCACTACCCCCAGGATCCTTTCCATTTTTGTTGTTGGCAGTATTTCACCCCCCCGCCCCCCATTGTGTACTCTTCCCCTGGGTTTTTGTTTCCCAGGTGCATTACTTTGCACTTCTTTGCATTGAATCTAAGCTGCCATACATTTGACCATTCCTCCAACCTTGCCAAGTCCTTTTTATCCTTTCCACCACCTTGTGTATCAACCCTGTTGCAGATCTTTGTGTTATCTGCAAAGAGACATACTTTTACTTCCAGTCCCTCTGCAATGTCACTTATAAAGGTATTAAAAAGGACCGGCCCCAGTACTGAACCCTGCGGTTACCCACTAGTAACCCCCTTTTCTTCACTGCGGACTCCATCTACTATTACTCTCTGTGTCCTGTTGTCCAGCCAGTGTTTTATCCAGGCTACCACCCTGGGACCCACTCCCAGGCTGGCTAATTTGTTTATTAATCTTGTGTGCAGGACTGTGTCAAATACCTTGCTAAAGTCTAGGTAGGCCATGTCCACAGCCCCTCCCTGGTCTACTACTTTGGTCACTCAGTCAATGAAATCAGTTCAACTTGTCTAACATGACCTTCCTCCTGTGAATCCATGCTGCCTTGGGTCCTGTGCCCCACTGGCCTCTAGGTACTCAACAGTTCTTTCCTTCAGAAGTGATTCCATCATTTTCCCCTACCACTGAGATCAAACTGACAGGTCTGTAGTTTCCTGCTTCTGTCTTGCTGCCACTTTTGTGAAAGAGAATCACATCTGCCCTCCTCCAGTCCTCAGGTACCACACCATCCTCCCATGATTTATTAAAAAGGGTAGTCAGTGGTGTTACCAGTTCTTCCCTTAGTTCTTTTAGAATTCTGGGGTGAATCCCTTCTTCTTACACATGTCCACCATTTTATTTATAGGTTTCTTAGGTTGGTGTAAGAGGCAATAGCTTCTGCCAATATGACTCGCCATTTTTCATTGGAAGTTTCTACCTAAGTATGTATTTAGTTTCCTTTTAAAGATGTTAATTGTATCACTTTCCACTGTTTCCTCTGGTAATCCATTCCAGTGAACAACCAACTGCTGGCTTATCCAGTTTGTTCTATAGTTATCACCTTTTAACTGGAGATGGTGAGCTCCAGTTATTATATTCATGACCCTTACATTTAAACCTAAGCACTCCCATAGATCTTTATTCCCAAAAGCTGCATACAGAAGACAGAGATCTCCTCTAAACCAACGGTATTCCAGTGTGTATAGACCCAACTGCTGTAATCTCTCCCCTCATAAATCAGGTGTTTCAGCCTGGTCACCCATTGCTTGCTCTCTTCTGAACCCTCTCTAAGAGTCCTATATCTACCTTGTTGTGTAGGCTCCAAAACTGGGAACCATACTCCATCAATGATCTAACCAGGGATCCTTACAATGGCATAAGTATAGACCTTTCCCAGCTACAAATGGTTCTCAGAATGCAGTTCATTATCTGATTAGCTTTTTTTGTAATCTCTGTACTATGTCATTTGAATAGTAGGTTGTTTGTCACCAGTTTTCCCAAGTCTTTTTCAGTTTCAGTGGGTTCTACGTGATAATGGTGATAAATTTCAGCAATGTACACTCGCGGTGAATGAGAAGAGGGTGCCCGAGATCTGCTGTACTGTTTTTTAATGTGGGGCTGTGCCCCCCCACACCCCCCTACTAAAAGATTCTCAACTCCAAGGGGGGCAAATACTTAAAAAAATAAAAAGTTGCCTGCCAGCAAAAAACATACCATGCCATGCCGAACTCAAACCCTGTACCCTGCACCTCCTAACTGACCACCCTCCCCACCACACTAGCAAACCAACTCAGCAGCTGCCCACCACACCCTCTCCCACATACCTCCAACCCCTTCCTCTCCCACCAAGGGTGTATGCACACGTACATCCTGTTGCACTATCTTGCCCACCCAGATATCCAGTTGCTACCCTGCCAGGTAGCCCTCATAGTCACTGAAAGCACTTAGTCACGGTCGCTGTGTTCACTGGATAATGTTTCAGTGCAATGCAGCTCCTTCCCATTTAATGAATATCTTGCTTGCATATTTTTTCTTTCCAAAATGCATGACACTACATTTACCTATGCTGAAGATTATTTTATGCCCATCTGCCTATTCTAAGTCATCCTGAAAGTTCTGCACATCACTTATAGAATTTACAATGGCACCTATTTTGCTATCATCAGCAAACGTAGCTAACCATGATTTTTGTTTATGTCTGCAATGCTAACATGAATAGGTTAAATAATGTGGGGCACAAGACAGAGCCCTGTGGCACCCCACTGATGACATCACCCCATTTGAACATGAATCCTCTTATACACACACATTGTTTTCTGTCATGTAACCATGAGGTTATCCATGTTATTATTAGTGTGTTTAATTTCAGTTCTTCAAGACATTTTATTAATTCTTTGTGAAACACTAGATCAGACTCCTTTGTGAAATCCAAATAAATGACATCCACCAGCAACCCATCCACCAATGCCTCACTGACTGGGCCAAAAACCTGAATGAGATATGTCTGGCACAATCCTCCCTTTATAAAACCATGTTGTTAGATATCTATGTGGCTTTTATCCTGCACTATTTTATCCAGATGTTCTTTTATATATCCCTCCATGATCTTACTGGTGATGCAGATAAGACTACCGGGACTGTTATATTGATGGTCTGTCCTTGCCCCTTTTTTAAAGATGAGTAATACATCTGCAGTGTTCCACACACTCAGAATTTTCTCTTTTGACAATGATTCTGTAAAAAATGTCACTAACAGACCTGCCAATTCCTCAGCCAATTCCTTAGAGACCTGAGGATGGATTTCCTCTGGGCTCGGTGATTTGTCTTTCTTCAGTTCTTTTAATTAATTTATAATAGTTTATCTCTCAAAGACACTATTTTAATAATATGATTTGTGTTTGAATCTGATGGTCTGTTTTTTGTCTTTTGTCTGGAAAATGCTTAGGAAGTAATTATTAAATATATCCACCATGGCTTGCTCATCATTGATAATTGTATCTCCTACCTGTATCGGTCCAATTTTATGTACACCATTTTTTTGTTTATATAAGTAAAGAAAGAGTTCTTGCTATTCTTAGTTTTGGTTGCCATCCTTATTTCTTCTGCCTTTTTATAGCATTTTTACAGTCCTTGGCTATCACCTTGAATGCATTCCATTTTTCTGGTGATGTTTATTTTTTCCTGTACTTGGTATGGGCTTTTTTTCTTTCTTATACATTTTTTGATTTTATTTGTAAATCAAGCTGGTCTCTTTCCATTAGCATTATGCTTTGTTTTTTCTGGGATATACTTTTTTGTACAGAAGTCTGCTTTATGTTTGAGTTGTACTTCTAGGCCTGTTAAATCCCTTTTCCAGTCCCATTGTTTAAGGTAACTTCTCATATCTGCACAGTAAGCTTTATTCCAGCATTTAACCATTTTCATTCCTTTGTACTTAGGTTTACTACATTTTATTTTGAATCTGACCATGTTATGATCACTGGTGCCCAAAGGTTCTCTTACTATACATTCTGAGATCTCATCCTCCATGTTACTTAGTACAATGTCTAGTATCCAGCATCTCGCCACCATGTCTCAGTGACTGCGCACAACTGTATATCTTTTTCAAGCAGTAAGTTGTGTAGTTTATCCATTTTGTGTGCCAGGCTTTTCACATTTATGAGTACTGCTTTAAAATCATTGCTATTTGTCATGTAAGTGGCATTAATATTTGTTAATATTTACATATTTATTTTCTACATTGTCAGTTACGTGCACCTGGGAAATTAATTCTTGTGAGTGGCATAACCTCTTCCCCCTTTCTGTAAGTTTGCATTTTTGCTTTTAATCACATTACAGAAGGTTTTCCCCAGTAATCTGCTGCCCCTTCTATTCAGGTGTAACTCATCATAGGCAAAAAGGTTGTACTTTTCAACAAAAAGTTCCTATATTTTGAGGCAGCTAATATTTTCTGCCACGCTCCACTGTCTCAATTTATTATTGATATGTTTGACTTTTTTTAGTCCATTTATAACCTGCTTTTGGTGCTAGGAATTTTCAGATATAATTACTTTCCCATTCATCTGTCTAATAAGTTTACATATTTCTTTGTATTCTTTTGTTGTGTCATCAATAGTTCATTTTTTTGTATTGTTGGTCCCTGCGTGGATAAGTATTAATGGTTGTTGAGTCACGTGATGTACTGAAGGAGTGCAACAGCTCCTCCAGACCTCTGTAGTCCCTGAGACAGATTTATGTTACTTTTTACTTGTATTCGGTCATTTTTTGTTTAGTCCAAGTTCTTAGTGGCTTTCCTAATAATTTCAGCACTGAAGAGAGTCTGTTTTCTAACGCAGCATGGATGCGGAGATGCATTCAGTCCCACCACATCACTCCCCAGTGATAACTCCCGAAAAGAGGAAGGACCAGAAATGGGTGAAGGCTCAACCTGTATATGTGGTTCTCATCTTACAGCTTTATCAGAGGAGGACTTTATGGTTGAATTTAATCCACTGAAGGAGTCTATCCATTTACTGACCGAGGAGCTGAAGGCTTCTCTGAGCTGCCAGAGAATATCTTACTCAGAGGATTGAGGACATTATAGCACAGGTTCATTCTTTGGACTCCTGACATACTAAAATGGACCCAGTGATGTCTGCTTTATGATCAAAGATGGCCAAGATGGAATCAAAAATAAAAGATCTAGAGCGGTGCAGCCGGTGCAGCAATGTTGTTGTGCTGGGTTTACCAGAGAGGATACAGTGTTCACTCAAAAGTTATGCTAAAAATTAGTGGCACCCTCCCCCCAAATGACCCGACATATTATTGAACAGGCACACCAAGCACTCAGGGCAATGCCAATGGAGTCAGAATCACCACATCCTTTCATCTTCAAATCTCTTAATTTCTTATACTGGCAACATCTCCTTAGCAAGCTTAGAGAACTTCAATCTGTGACATGGGATGACTCAAAAATTCGAATTGTTCATGACTCCCTATTAGCAGTGAGGCAAAAATGGGCTGAATATCACCCCATTGTTTCAAAATATATAGTAACAGTTCTCAAATTTAGAGTTCTCTACCCAGCTCACCTCCAGGTACCTATCCGTAGGACACAACGGACTAGTAAATCAGCTGAAGAGGTGAGCTGGGATTTCAAAACCCTGCTACCCAATCTGTCTAAACTGTCTTGAGCTCCGGGGCAACTGTACATTGCTTCACTGACCTATTGTCTTCTAGGATGGTTGCATGGGCATTAGAAGGTATCCAAGTGTATTTCTTTTAATTTACTTGGATTTCTGCTAAGGAGGTTATTGCTTCTATAATCCCATTTGTCTGCATGGGATGGCAATGTATTGGATTGTTTTGGTGCAACTGCATGGATTGTTCTAGAGGATTCTTTTACTTTCAGTCTGGGATATTAATGCTTTATTTTCTGGGAGCTGATATTTTCTTTAACTGGTCATACCATATGAAACTAGAGTGCTCTAGATTTCCATTTCCTTTACTTTCAACTTAGTCACTCCTCAGGAATTTTGTTTTTGATGTGTTTTTCCCTGATGACAATGCATATTATGGCTCCTAAGTAATCTGTTGGACAACACAGTCCAAATGTCTGCGATAAAGAACAGAGGACCATTCTACTCTCTGGGGGCTGAATCTGTCATTCAGCAATGGATTTTCTATTTTTTTAGAGATCTGGCTGCTGTTATGTTAAGCTTGGACTTCAGTTTGACAAGCCTTTTTCCTTGTGGTGATGACAATCTTTTTTTATTCTGAATGGATGTGACTGTTCAATGAACTGAAATCAGCTTCTGCATAGTTTTGTATTTTATTTTTTCCAGGACAGGCAGTTCCTCAAGCTGACTTTTCCTGGAAGTGTATTTGATTATACAAGAGGTTACACTCATTATAGCCAGATGCATTACTCACTGCTTATTTTATGTACTCAATTTAGTGTGCCTCTTATAGGTACATTATGGGGCAAAGAAAGACCAAGGGAGGGATACTGAGGCTTAACAAAGAGGGAGTGTGGGTGGGCAGAGAGGGACAGTGAAAAAGCAGGGATACTGAATGAATACTTCTGCTCAGTATTCACAAAAAAGAGGGGGAGGTCCTAAAGCAAAAAGTAGAAACACTCTGGCTAGGGTGTTGATACCAGTCCATTCACAGAAGAAAGACTTCTGAAACAACTCTTAAAACTGAAGGTGGACAAAACAATGGGACCTGCCTAATGGGATTCACCCAAGAATTCTAAAAGAACTGAGAGTAGAACTAGTGACACCATTGACTACCCTCTTTAACAAATCGTGGGAGGATGGGGTGGTACCTGAGGACTGAAGGAGGGTAGATGTGATACCACTTCACAAAAATGGGAGCAAGGCAGAGACAGGAAACTACAGACATGTTTGACCTCAGTGGTAGGGAAAATTATGGAATCACTTCTGAAGGAAAGAATTGTTGAGTACCTAGAGGCCAGCGGGGCACAGGACCCATGGCAGCATGGATTCATAGTGGGAAGGTCATGTCAGATGAATCTAATATATTTCTTTGACTGGGTGACCAAAATAGTAGACCAGGGAGGGGCTGTGGACATGGCTTAACTAGACTTTAACAAGGCATTTGACATAATCCCGCACAAAAGATTATTATACAAGTTAGCCAGCCTTGGAGTGGGTCCCAAGGTGGTAGCCTGGGTAAAAAATTGGCTGGACAACAGGACGGTAATAGTAAATGGAGTACACTCTGAAGAAAGGGGGTTACTAGCGGAGTACCACAGGGTTCAGTAATGGGATTGGTCCTCTTTAATGTCTTGATAAGTGACATTGCAGAGGGACTGGAAGGAAAAGTATGTCTCTTTGCAGATGACACAAAGATATGCAACAGAGTTGATACGGAAGGTGGGGTGGAAAGGATGAGAAGGGACTTGACTAGGTTGGAGGAATGGTCAAATGTATGGCAGCTTAGATTCAATGCAAAGAAGTGCAGAGTAATGCACCTGGGAAACAAAAACCCAGGGGAAGAGTGCACAATGGGGGGTGAGATACTAACAACAAAAATGGAAAGGGACCTGGGGTAGTCATATCAGATGACCTAAAGGTGGGCAAGCAATGTGAGAAGGCAGTAAGGAGGGCTGGCAGGATACTGGGATGCATAGGGAGAGGCATCACCAGTAGAAAACAAGAAGTTGCTATCCCTCTGTACAGACAGTTGGTGAGACCCCATCTGGAGTACTGCATGCAGTTCTGGAGACCCCATCTCTGAAAGACATAGACAGGATTGAGGCTGTCCAGGGGAGGGCAACTAAAATGGTGCAGGGTCTGCACCAGAAGACATATGAAGAGAGATTACAAGAGTTTAATATGTATACCCTTGAGGAAAGGAGGGAGAGGGGGGACATGATAGAAACTTTCAAGTACCTCAAGGGAATCAACAAAGTCCAGGAGGATAGCATCTTTCAGACCAAGAGATGTGCAAGAACAATGGGACACAATTTGAAGATAGAGGGGGAATGGCTCAGAGTTAATGTGAGGAAGTAGTTTTTCAAAGAGAGGGTTGTGGATGCATGGAATGGCCTTCCTGAGGAGGTTGTGGAGTCAAAAACTGTGGGGGAATTCAAGAATGCATGGGACAGACATAAGACAATTCTAGTGGGGGGTAGGAGAAAGTAGGCTGTTGGTTAACAAGGATCTACAGCTTATCCATTAGGTAGGGAAGCGGGCAGACTGGGTGGGTTAAGCAGTCCTTATCTGCTGTTAAATTCTGTTTCTATGCCTTGTACTGCTATTTATTTCTGTTTCTCCATTCTGGGCACTTTATTTGTTCTTGACCCTTTTTATTTTGGAAGCAGCAGTTACTGTACAGCTTCATACTGAATTTAGTATTGGGATCACACTAGAGTGCCAGCTTGGGGGACCTTATGCACTGTGCAGTTTAGTGGTCACTATACCCCCTCACTTATTTCTATTTGTTCCCTTTCATAGGAAATAGACTTAATACAATAATCTACTAATGATATCTTGGACTGTTACCTTGCTCAGGACTTCTAGAATGCCACATTGGCTTTTTTCTCAGTAGAAGGACTTTGATTCTTTTTTCTTTTCTGTAAAGTGCTTAATGTTATGTCAGTGTTATGTTTGGGATTATAATGGGTTTATGTTTGGGAATACTGAAACTCAGTATCCCGAACTCTACAAGACTGAGTTTGGGAGATTGAATTTCAGTATCCCAGAAAGCACTGGATCCTGACCTCCATGATCCTGCAAGGCATTTGCTTTTAATGTGGGGGAGGTTTGCCCCCCCCCCACACTCCAAGTGTGAGGCTCCACCCCCCACACCCTCCATAAAGTACAGTTACACAAGAACTTACCGTAACAGTAGATCTTTGAGATAGGCTCTTGTAGTAGGTACTCACATATAGGACTAAGCCACCAGGTGCTAGGACCACACAGAAAAATTTTAGCTAGCAGCATATGGCGGGGGACAGCTCCTGACGTCAGCGTGGTGCTATATAGAGAGCAGTCCCAATGCCTGCTTTCCAGTTCTCCCGCTGGAGACCTCGAAAAATGTGACAGAAGAGAAGGAGTGGGCTCCTGGAGCTAAGAGCTATGATAGGAAAAAGAGTAGAAGAAACCCAGGGGGTAGGTGAGTTGGAAAGCAGTATCTACCGCAAGAGCCTCTCTCGAAGACCTACTGTTATTGTAAGTTCTTACGTAACTGTACTATCTTACTTTGAAAGGGCTCTTGTAGTAAGTACTCACATACAGGACTGAGTCCCAAGCAGTAGCATGAGACATGTTTGAGACACTGGAGGTCAGAATGGGTTTGCAGAAAAAACAGGGTACTCATGATAGTCCCTGCAGAACAGCAAGGCCAAAGCCCACTCTGCACCTTGAAGCAATATCCAAACTGTAATGTTTGGTAAAAGTATGTACAGAACTTCAAGTAGCAGCTGCACACATCTCTGTGGCTGAAACGTTCCTGAAGCAAGCAATACAAGTAGCCATGCCTCTGGATGACTGTCCTTCAACCTCCTCTGGAAGGGGTTTGTTGTACTTCTTGTAACAGAAGGTAATGCAGTTTGCCAACCATTTGGACAAACACTATTTTGAAACAGCAGTGTCCTCTCTTTTGGGTGCAAAGAAAACAAACAATTGGTCAGTTTTACGGACAGGCTTCATCCTGTTCATGTAGTATCGAAGAATTCTGTATACAACCACAGTGTGCAGATGTGCTTCACCCCAGTTGAAGTGCTCCAGGTAGTAAACTGGCAAATTAAGTGGCTGGTTCAAGGTGAATTCTGATACCACTGTAGTTAAGAACTTCAGACTGGTTTATAGAGCCACCCGAGCTCTGTGAAAAATCAAATAAGGTATCTTACACATTAGTGCTGAAGCTCAGAAAATCCTTTGAGCTGAAGTGATGCCACTAGGAAGAGCACTTTCCAGGAAAGGTAGCACATGTCAGAACTCACTGCCATCTCGAAAGGAGGCAGTGGGAGTTTTTCTAGGATGAAATTCAAGTCCCAGGGTGGAGCAGGGCTCCGTACTGGTGGTTTTAACTGGAGGATCCCCTTTAAGAAGGTTTTGGATACCTCCAGCTGGGCCGGAGTCTTGCTTCCCAGAGGGATGTGGTAAGCAGAAATGGAGGCTAAATGGACTTTCAGAGTCGAGTAACTAAGTCTCAGATCATAGAGATGCAGCATATAATTTAAGACCTCTGTGACTTAACAGGAGAAAGGTTCTAGCCCCTTCGAGTCTGCCCATAAGGAAAACCTTTTCCATTTCATGGCATAAGTGCCTCTAGTGGAAGGCTTTCTGGCCTGCACCAGAATTTGAGCTACCCTCGGGGAGACCCCGACACGTGCAGCAGCTATGTCAGTAGGTGCCCTGGATGCAAATGGAGGGACCTGAGACCTGGATGTGTCAGGGTCTCTTCTTCCTCTGTCAAGAGATCTTAAGAGACTGGCAGTGGAAATGGAGGATCCACTGATAGTTGTTGCAGTAGAGAGAACCATATTTGTCTCTGCCAGAAGGGAGTGATGGGAATAATTCCTGCTCCTTCTGCCTGGAGTTTCACTGGCACCCTCTGAATCAATGGAAGTGGAGGGACGGTGTACATGAACCTCCCCTTCCAGCATAGAGACAGCATGTCTTGCCAGAAAACACCACACCCTGGAGCAAGCGAGCAGAAAGCTGGTAGTTTTGCATTGAGTGGGGAGGTGAATAGGTCTATTTGTGGCCTTCCCCACCTTTTAAAGATGTTGTCTGTCACTGACTGAGTTCCCACTCGTGTGCATTGGCTTGTTTATGGCTCAGTACGGCTGCCAGAATGTTTGGAATGCCTGGCACGTGGATTGCTGTCAAATGAGAGTTGTGGTTGGCTGCCCAGTACCACACTCTCATTGCTTCCCAACAGAGGGAATAAGAGTAGGTTCTGCCCTGTTTGTGTACCAGACTACGCAGATGTTGTCTGTCTAAATCATGACATGACCTGGTTGGCTGAGGTGTTGGAAGGCCTTTAGGGCATGCAGCACTGTCCTCATCTCAAGTACATTGATATGAAGGGACAGTTCATTGAGGGACCAAGGACCCTGTGGTTTCCTAGGTGCACTGTCCATCCTAGGCCTGAGGCATCCATTGTCTGGGTCTCAGAGTGAATGTCTGAGTGGAATGGAACACCCTTGGAGAGGTTGCCCTGGTTCTGCCAACACAAAAGGTCCCAAGCCATCGGGTCTGAAACCAGGATCTCATGGTTTAGATCATCTGATCGCTGATCCCACTGTACTCTGAGGGTCCATTTGGAGACCTTCATGTGCAGTCTGGGTAAGGGAACAGAAGGGATGGCCACAGTCATCTGTCCTGCAGCAGGAAAGCCTTGACCTGGACTGTGTCCAGTACTGCTCCAATAAATTGGAGCTGTTGGACTGGGAAATGGTGGGATTCAGCAGGGTTGACTTTAATGCCCACCAGTTGGAAAATATCCAGGGTAAGGGCCAAAGAGCTGGCCAGAGTGTCTCTCAACAGAGCTGAAATCAGTATCGTTGAGGTATAGGAATACTTGTATCCCGCTGTCTGCATAGAAAGGCTGCCACCACCACTAGGCACTTCGTGAACACTCTGGGTGCCAAAGAAAGGCTAAAGGGAAGAACTTTGAACTGCAAATGCTCTCCCTGAAAACAGAACCAGAAGAATCTGCAGTGCGGTTGAAAAATCGGAATATGCAGGTAAGCGTCCTATATGTCCAGAGTGTAGCGCCAATGACCCTTCTATAATAGAGGAAGTAGGCTGGGAAGAGAATACATTCTGAACCTCTTGTACTCCATAAAGAGGTACATAGAGCTCAGATCAAGAATGGGTCTGAAATCGCCTGCCTTCTTGAGTACCAGGAAGAAGTGAGAATAGTACCCGTTCCTGTGATGTTGATTTGGAACAGGCTCCATTGCTGCCTTTACCAGCAGGGAGTTTATTTCCTCTCTTACCAAGGGTATGTGATGGGTGGGTAGAATGAGTGACCTGAGGGATTTTCTGGCAGTTTCTCTGTGAATTTTATTGCATGGCCTTTTGCCACCAATTGCAGCACCCATGAAGCTGTTGTGATTTTCTCCCACTCCAGTAGGTGAAGGGAGATTCTTCCCGATACCAGTTCCTCTGGAAAGCGATCCAGTGGAGGTGGGAGGGTCAGAGAGTCAGGAGGTGGTGGGCAGGGAAGAGGCTGCGGCACTCGAGGACTTCTGAGATTTGGTCGGGGGGGGGGTCTACCAACCAAAGGCACCTGACATTTGTTCTAGCATCAGTTTTGAGGTTGTCTTTGTTGATGATGTTGTTGTCTCCGAAATGGCTGCTTTTGTTTTTGGGGTGGCTTGTACATAACTTGTACAGAGCACAAGGCTTTGCCCTTGTCCTGTAAGTCAGTGATGATGTCTTTGACCTCTCCCCAGAACAGAACTGAGCCTCTAAAAGGGGCATCCTGTATGGCTGTCTGGATTTCAGGTGCCAAGCCTGTGATCCTAAGTCATGTGTGGCATCAGAGGCTAATGGTTGATGCTAGGCCTCTGCCAGCAGCATCTACCACATCATAGGTAGCTCTTAACATATGTCTACATGCAGACCTGACTAGATCCTCCATTTCTCCTTTTAGGGTGGAGTCTTGGACACAGTCTGTCTTGGACTCCAGTTGTCCTAAGACTGATTTTTGGTAATCCCCCATGTGGGCAACATAGTTTAATACCCTAATTCCCAGGGTGGAAGAAAAGTAGATCTTTTTCTTGTACTGGTCGAGAACTTCAGACTCTTTGTTGGGAGAAGAAGCACTAAGGTGTTTTTATTTTGTGGACCTATCATGGGCTGCATTGATGACCACTAAGTCAACCTTCAGATGGAGGCTAAGGTGGTCCTTGTACTCTGGGGTCTGGTAAAGCCTGTCTGCCTTCCTGGCCACCAGAGCCATGGAAGAAGGTTGCTTCCAGATTGTTGTGACCAAATCCTCATGTGGCTGTATCCAGGGTGGAATGAGGGTTGATGACACATCTGCCAAATCCAGGTGAGCAGCCAATCTCTGTCTCTGCAGATCCTGAGTGACAATACACCAGTTGTATGCTGCCTGTATCTTCCTGAGGAGCTCCAAAAAGGAAGGGTCCTTAGATGGGGATTTAGGAGATTATTTCGGTCCATAGTCTTCTAGAGTAGGAAACTCAAAGTCTGAGCCAGTGAGAATCGAATCACTGTCCCAGTCTGACGATTGGCCTTCATTGAGTGAGCTGATCGTAGGAAGTACAATATTTGTTGGCCTTGAGAAATCAGATGTCCAGAAAATGTGCAGAGGTGGCATTGATTCCATTCTTCTGTCCGACATCGGGATTCAAGGGCCCAGTGGTGGAAATGGTGATGGAGAAAGAGGCCTAGGGGCTGGCGTGGGGGTTGTCAGTGGCTGGTGTTTGTCGAGCTCCGACATGAGCTGTGACTTGGTTTCCATCCACCACGATTTAAGGATGACCTGCAAATCCACTTGTGGTTGAGGGGGTAGTGGATTATGATATCCAAAGCTTGGGTACCCATAGTAAGGGTAATTAAAGCCTGATGGAGGATAATCCGGCATCTAAAAACCCAGTGTCATGTACCCCAGCGTCGGATAACCTGGTGTCAGTAGCCCAAAGGGGTTGCCAGATGGTTCCGGTATAGGACCCAATGGAAGGGCTGAAGGACCCGGCGTTGGTCCTGATGGAGGGACTGAAGGGTTTGGAAAATGACCCAATGGGGGTACAGAGGGCCGCAACAGGGGATCTGGAAGTGGGGTAGGAAACCCCCGAGGGTCCTGAATGTCAAGGCATTGGACCCAACTGTGGTCCCTGAGCAAGCAACAGGTCTGAGGGAATCGGAGGGACCTTCTTCTAGACCAAGGGTGGCTCAGCCATTTGAGGCTCTGGCATAGGGGGAGGCGAGGCCCCTGACTGTTGGCATTCTCTGCCCTCCACTTCCCATGTGGGGGGAGATGGAGGTACCATCTCAATTGGCGGTAGACGAGAAGTCGGAGTAATGTCTGTTATCAGCTGCTTATCTATAGTCAGCTGGTCCATCACCCCATCATCTGGCCTGTTATCAGAGCCTGCCGAATGATCGAGGGCTGTGCGGCCATCAGAGGAGCCGGTGGATGACTTAGCATCCATAGCCATGCGAGACCTGGATGAGCCAGAAGTCAACTTACCAATCCCACTTGTACCACTAGACCTCTGAATCTTTAAGGCCTTAGAGGAGGTGGGTACCTCCTGATCCCTGGAGGCTCCCACTGGGCCTGAGCTAGGCCAGACAGGGGGATAACGGCCATTTGGTAGCCACCAACATGGTCATCAAAAATGGATCTCCCGAAGGGGAAGTTACCCTCAGGGCCGCGACTCCAGCTGGAGGTGGTAGGTTTAATGAGGACCCTTCCAGGTCTCTAGGCCTCTCCTTGTACATTTTCTTCTTAAGATGGCCCTCTGGAGAGGAAGAAGCATGCCTGAGTTTCTTCAGTTCCTTTTCCATATTGGCCATCTTTTGTTTCGAAAGATGAGCTTCCAGGGACTGCTGATGGTGTTTACATGTGGCCGGACTGAATTTCTGAGAATGCTCACACCCCTTGATCTTATAGCCTGGGCCCAAGCAAAGAAGACAGAAGGAATGTCCGTCCTTGTGAGGGAGCTGAGTTCCACAGGAGTTGCACTTGTTCTTATGCAATTCTGAAGGCGTTGGAGATGACATGCAAGATCGATATAGGTATACTTTTTTAACAAGAAAAACAATGATAATACAGTAATTTAAAAGTTAAGTTTAAGTGGCAGTCATCCAAAGATGGCATAGACAACAGCAATGATCTTCTGCAAGGTCCGACATGCGCAGGTTGATGGCAGAAAAGAACAGGAGGGTGGGTGTGGGGACCATTCCCTATATAGCAACACATTGATGTCGGTCATGTGATGTTGGGGAGATGCCCCCTGCCAGACATTGCAAGCTAGAAATTTTCCATGTAGTCCTAGCACCTGGCAGCCTAGTCCTATATGTGAGTACCTACTGCAAGAGCCATCTCGAAGAAAGATCTTATATAACCAACTCCGAGGGGGAGTGGACCTCTGAGTTTAAAAAAAAAGGTTATGAGGATAGAATAGCGGGGAGCCAAAATAAGCACCACCAGAGACAGAACCAGGGTCTGTGAGCCCATGCTGGTTAAGCTACTGCTGGCTTAGCCCTCCTCACCATGGGAGCACCTCGATCAGCTTCCATACCCTCTAGTTCCTTGTAGTGCCTGAGAAGGGGTAGGGTAACAGATTGTCACATCCGCTACCTTACCTCTGTTGGCACTGTGTGCATTGGGACTATGCAGCTGTTGGGCGTGTGTGTCAGGAGACCAAACTCAGTCCCATCAGTTTCAGGATTCTGAGTTTCAGTCTCCTATAGGGGTACCTTATGATGATTACTGATATTAATATTTACTACCTGGGAGAGGGGGTGTAGTTTTTTTTCCCAGTGATTGTTTATGATGTTTTCTATATTCCTTATATCTGTGTGGTGGCGGTCATACTTTGGTTTGAATTTGGAGGCTGGGGAGGTCTTTGAGGAGGTTTCTGGATCACATCACATCACAGGCTGGCTAGTCTTGGGAGTGCAGTCCTTGGACAGGGGATGAGTGCTTGTCAGAGTGTTTCTAGGGTATTGGGTGGGGTAATAGGGTAGGGTTTTTCTTATGTGCTTTATTTTACATATTAATGTATCTTATTTTGTTGCTAAGGGGGAAGGATTGAGTGTGAGAGGATTGGTGCTTTGTTACTTCTTGTTCTGTGGAGTTAGGGATCTTGGAGGGGGAGACGGGACCCAGAGCACAACTGCTACTTGTTTATAGTCCTTTCTTGACATTAGTTTTACCAGTAGTGTATTTAGTATTTAGTTTTCTTTGGTGTGGGCATTTTCTTTAAGTTTATTTCATGAAATGTTAAGGAAGCGAATGAAAAAAGAAAAGATATATGATTCTCCGACATTTAAAGAGGTTTCACCTTGGAGTGGTCTTTTTTGGGAACCCCATTTGAAATGGGAATACATAAATTTATTCTGCAGAGAATGGGAGGGACATTCTTTTAGGGTGAGTTACAGTAATAAGCAGGGAGGAGTAGCTATCTTTAGTAGGGAAATAGCTCTTCAACTACTTTGGGAGTGCTGGAATCCTTGGGGTTGTTTCCTCCTGACTCATGGACATTTGGGCATCACTGAGGTTCTTCTTGGTTGTGTGTGGGCTCAGATTCGACTCTCTCCAGTTTTTTTCACTTCTTTTACCTCAGTTTACATCATTTGTTCATCTGCCTATTTTAATCAGTGGAGACTGGAATCTGGTTGTCCGTTCAGACTTAGACAGATCCCGTCGCCATCAAAAAGGCTTATCCCCAGTTCAACGAGGTATGTGGGAGTTTATGGATAATCTTGGACTGGTGGATCCCTGAAAATCTTGTACCCTGGGGCGAGGCAATATGCATTTTATGCTGCCCCCCCCCAGGCTTTGCAAGATCATATAGATTACTTTTTAATCAGTAAAGACTGTTTACAGGACCTGTCCTCTTGTGATATCCAGCCCTTGGGTCTGTTGGACCATGCCCTGGTGTACTTGGAGCATGCAGTGAAGGGGCTGGAGGAGCAGGACAGATCTTGGCGATTTAATTCTAATCTGGTAAAGGATCCCAGCACTCTCAAGGTTCTTTGTACATTTCTGCAGAATTTTCAACAGGATAATGCATGCTCTGTTCAGGCTTTGGATGTACTCTGGGGGGCTGCCAAATGTGCTGTTAGTGGTAAATGTATTCACCTCGCTTCTAAAGCCAAAAAGCAATGCACAGCGAAGGCCAATTTTTTTTATTGCGACAGATCTGCAGATTGGAGCACCAGCTTTCCTCGAAGTCTGATGCTAGTGTTTGGGGAAAAACTGCATTCTCTTGTAATCCTATATTATGGGCTGCTAGCAGAAATGGCTGACCTGGCCTTACAGTGTACCAAAATGTGATATTTAGAATTGGAGGAGAGGGTAGGTCAGTTTCTGGCTCAGCAGTTACAGCAGATGGATGCTGCCAGGTCGATCCCTAGCCTTCAGCTTTGATTTTGCCTCAAAATTTTACTCTGTCCCTCCTAAAAATTGTGTTTCCGTGACTAAACAGTAGGGGTTGTAAGCACAAAATAATGTCAAACATTAAAGTTACAGACTTGTTCTTCCTTAGAACATGCATTTTACATTAAGCCCTTTAGTCTAACAGCTTCCTGAGTGGATAACACCAATTTTGAAAATGTGTCCCTGATTTTGCTCCTTTGTCCCTGATTTTTTTAAGCCTTGTCCCTGATTTATGAGGCAAGAGGTTGAGAGGTATGTTCCCTGCCTCATGAAACAGCAGCAGGAATTCTTACAGAGATGTATTTCCACCTCAGAGACTCAACGAGTGATTGAGCAACTCCCGAAAGACAAAGCCCCAGATGGGTTTAATAAAAGTTTTTATTTTGCTTGAATTTACATTATTACACCTTTGTTGGACTGCTTATTTAATTCTCTGCATTCTTGGCTTTTGGATTACTCATTTACTCAGGCGAGGATTACTCTGTTAAACTCTGATATAAAAATGTTGGCAAAAGTATTGGTGAACTGCCTTTTACAGGTCTGGAATGACCTCATTAGTTCCACACAGGTGAGCTTCATTGCGGGACATTCCTCAGGAGACCATCTGCGTAAGGTGTCACATTTGATTCCCATGTCTGGGGAGGGCTGAACACCAGCAGCCCTGGTCTCCCTAAATGAAGAAAATGCATTTAATTGGGGTTCCAGACCTTTTTATTTGCCACTTTGCACCAGTTTGGTTTTCCTGCTCCTTTTTCTGATTGGTTGAAAGTTTTGTATTGCCAGCTTTCTGCTAGGATCCATTGTAATGGGGTCTTGTCTGCTCCTTCTTTTCTATTACGTGGCATGAGGCAAGGTTGTTCCCTATCCCCTTTCCTTTTCAATCTTTATGTAGAATCCCATCTTAACTCATTTCAATTGAATTGGATATCAAAGGGATTCGGGTGGGCGGATCTGGGTATAAGATCTCTGCATATGCAGATAATCTTCTTTTGCATGTGGAGGACCTACAGACCTCTTTTCCAGCTGCTCTAGATGAGATTTTCTTGGCTAGCAAGGTAGAAATTTAATGTAAAAGTTCTGCTCTCGAATGGACTGGAGCATCGACCTGTCCCAACTAGCTATCAATAATCCAAACATTCTTATTGCTAATTGCTCTATACCTGCTAATTTCTGCTAGCCCCTTAGGTTTGCTTCCTTGGTTTCCCTGATTGAAGATGTAGACTCATCTCTGAGAGTGCTCTTCAACAGGGTTTCATTTAGCCTGCCACCTCCCCCACCCCAGCAGAGGTAAGGGGTGCTCAAGTGGGGCACCTGACAGGGTACAAGGGAGTGGGAGCTTGCAGTTTACTGGAGGATCTCAGATTGGGGGGAAGGGTGAGGGCAAGGGACAGGGATGGAAGGTGGTCCTGATAAATGCTGGGAGCATGGGAAATAAGATGCCTGAGCTTCAGGTGATGCTAATTGTGGGGGATGTGGATGTGGCTGCAGTTACTGAGACTTGGGCCACTCCTCATGATGATTGGGACCTGAATCGGATCTGGTACACTGTGTTCAATAAGGACAGGACAGTGGGTGGGGGGGGCACATATCATTAGGAATGGCATTAATATATGCAGGGTGGAGGGAGCAGAGGGAAACATAGAGGCATTATGGGCTACATTGCAGGCACCTGGAGGAAGAAGGCTCAACCTGGGGTGGTTTATAGGTCACCCACACAGGCTGAGGAACTCAAAGAGGTCCTGGTGGCGAATCTAAGAGACAACTGTGGACAGGGTGAGGGTAGAACTGTGGTGCAAGGTGACCTTTAATATGCCTGGGGCTGATTGGGGCATTATGGCATCTTCTTCAGCTAGGGAACAGAGTTTGCGGGACATCTTCCAGGATGCATTTCTATTTCAGCTAGTGACTGACCCAACACGGATGGCTGCATCCTGGATGTGGTCCTGGAGGATTGCAACTTGGTAATAAATCTAGTTGTAGGGTCACTGGCAGGGAGTGACAACGGTTTGGTTTTCCTTAGACCTGAGGGAAGGGGAAAATTGCACAAAAATGGTTGTGGTTGATTTCAGGGGAGCAGATTTTGAGCCTATGGTGGGGATTTTCAAGAGGCATTTGGCAGCTATCAGGCAGGGCATGGACACTAAAAATAGGTGGGAAATGATAAAAGGAGGGCTCCTAGAAGCCACTAAGGCCTGCACGAAGGTCTGACACAAATGTAGCAGAGCCAGAAAGCCCTGGTGGACCAGGGAGGTTCAGGTGGTGGTGAGGGAGAAAAGAGTGCAGCTTATAGGAAATATATGCACTCGCATGGGAACGTGGACAGGGAGGAGTATCGTAGGTTATCCAACAAGCATTTGTCAAGGCCGAATGTTCGCTTGCTGGTATTAGCATTGGAAATGCATGAGTTAGACAGATGCAGAGTAGGAATGGCAGTGAAGTACTGAACTTCAGGCCAACCCCACCTCCAGCCTGCAGAGATGGACAGGCACTGGGGTATGCGTTTGGGCTGTCTCCCATAACATTCATGCCATTTCACCTCACCCTATCCTGCAGACACTGACAAGTGTTGAGGTGTGCCTTGGGGTGTTCGGCTTTTCAGTCACCCCACTCCATAAGGATATACGCTGAAATGGGTGCAATATAGGAGTATGGGGTGAGCTCTGGGGCCAAAGAGTTCAAGGCACACCTTCATGCCTGTCACTGGCTGCAGGGTGAGGGGCTGGGGGTGGGATGGCATAAGCTTTACAGTCGGCAATCCAAAGGCACACCCCTGATGCCTGTCAGTCTGTACAGGGTGGGATGTTATGGTTAGAAACCCTAACGCCCTGGATGTTTGTTGGTATTTGCACTAAAAATTTTCAACATGGCCTTTTTAGGACCCCCACCTCATGAAAGCATTATGGACCTTTTCTCTTGAACAGTGGCACTGTGAGTTTGTCAGTTTGTCCTGAACCTTGAGTTCCCACAGCGAATGTGCCATTGTGCGCCAGATGTACGAAAACACAGATCGGGCAGGATGTGAAGAATGACAGCTACACCATTCATAGGGAGGTGTGAAGAGATGGCAATATTGAAAATCAGTAGTGAAAATATTAAAAATGCTAGAACTTCTCAGTGTACTTAGAAACTGCGCAACGCATGAGCGTAACACAGTCATTTAATGGAATTATTTCACCAAATTTTCAACATAGGCATTTTGTGACCTCTGCTCATGAACAGTGTCAATATGATTTGCTTAATCTGTCCTGAACATTGATTTCCCACAGCAACCACGCTATTCTGTGCCAGATGTGTAAACGCATATTTCGGGCAGGATGTAAAAAATGACAGCTGTATTGTTCATAAGGAGGTCTGAAAAATGCCAGTGTTGGAAATTTGGAGTGAAAGTACTACAGATTTGCGAAGTTATGAGGGTGCTTGGAAACTGCACAATGTACGCTTGTAACACAGTTATTTTATGGACGTTTGTCACCAAATTTTCAACATAGGCATTTTAGGACCTCTGCTCATGAACAGAGTCACTGTGATTTTACATATGAACATACGAATCTGCCAGCAGAACAGACCAATTGGTCTATTTAAATCTGACCGAGTGTGCAGCTAGCACCATAGATTGCAGCTGACCCAGCCTCCTCCCCCTCAGTTCCTCCCCCGCTTGTCCCAGCCTCTGCCCCCAACTCTTCCTCTTGCATTATCCCAGTCCATCTTAAAGCTATTGACTGTTCTACATGTTACCACCACCTCTGGCATCGCATTCCAACTAGACACCACCCTGTTGGTGAAGTAGTGCCTCTTCATTTCCATCTTGAAACATGCACCCTCCCAACCTTAGTCTGTGCCCCCTTGTCTCTCTTCCACTCCTCAGTTTAAACACCCCTCAGTGCTAGGTTTATTTACCCCCTTAGGTATTTAAATGCTTTAATCATATTCCCCCATCCCTCCTCTCCTCCAGTGTGTACATGTTCAGCTTGTTCAGCCTAACTTCATATTCCTTTCCTTCCATCCCCCTTAACATTTTTGTTGCCCTCCTTTGCACCCCCTCCAGTAACTGTATATCTCTCCTCATGTATGGTCTCTAGTATTGCACACAGTACTCCTGGTGCAGTCTGACCAATGATCTGTAGAGAGATAGGATCACATCCCTGTGTCTATATGTGAACCGCCTTGCGAAGCACCCCAGCATCCTGTTGGCCTTCACTGCTGCTCTCCTACACTGGGCTGAGTTGTTCATGCTCCCAGTTATCAACACCCCTGGGTCCTTCTCCTCCTCCTCTGTGATCCCCAACCTCACCCCCCCCCAAACAATAGTCTCTCTTCTGGTTCTTAGGCCTGAAGTGCATCACCTTACACTTGTTTGCATTGAATCCTAGCTGCCACTCCACCGACCATGTCTCTAGTTTATTTAGGTCCCCTGCAGCTTTTCTCACCGGTCCTCTTTGTCCACCACTGCTCCCAATTTGGTATCATCTGTGAACAGACTAACCCTGCTGTGCAATATCGGAAATGAAGAGCCCAAATAGCACCGGGCCTAGCACTGACCCCTGCAGCAACCAGCTTGTCACTACTCTAGGTGCTGAGAGCTCCCCAACCACCACCACCCTCTGCATCCTCCCCTGTAACTGGGTCTCTATCTATTTAGTCAGCTTTTTTCCCACCCCCACTGCCGTCACCTTCCCCCCAGTCTCCCATGAGGCACTGTATCAAAGGCCTTACTGAAGTCCAAGTACAGGACATATACCACATGGCCCCTGTCCAACTCCCTTGTCATCCAGTCATAATACTCAATTAGGCTGGTTTGACAAGACCTCCCTGAGACGAACCCATGTTGCCGCCCATCTTGGAGGCCATTACTCTCTAGGAATGCCACCAGCCTCTGCTTCAGTATCGCCTCCATACACTTACCCACTATGGACATGAGACTGACCATCCAATAATTTCCTGGCTCCTCTCTTGGCCCACTCTTGTGTATGGGCACCACATGGGCCACCCTCCAGTCCTGGGGCATACACTCCATTTTCAGGGAGGTGTTGAACAGATCTGCCAGTGTCTCCACCAACAGCTCCGCCATCTCTCCCAGCACCCTGGGGTGGATGCCATTGGGAACTGGTGCATTGTCCACCCTTACTGCCCTCAGCCCCTCTAGCACCCTAGTCCCTGTGATCACTTTGTCTGTCATTCCCCCAGCCCATGATGGTAGTGGACCATCCCTCTCCTTAGTGAAAATGGAGCAGAAGTACTGATTTAGAATTTCCACTTGCTCCTCCCCCTTTTCCACCCAATCCGCTTCCCACTTTATCCTCACAATATGTTCCTTACACTTCCTCTTTTCCCTGACATACCTTAAAAAGTCCTTTTCACCTCCCTTTATGCCCTGTGCTAACCTTAATTCCCTGGAGGCTTTAGCTTTTTTCACCCTCCTGGCCACCTCCCTTGACCAACTCCCATAAGCCTTCTTATCCTCTCCCTTCCCTGTTCTCCTGTACTTCCAGTATGCAGCCCTCTATGTCTTCACCCCTTGCAGCACTTCCTTGTTCAGCCAGCATGGTTTCTGGGCTCTCCTCTTCTTAGTCCTGGCCTGGTGCAGACTACTGTGGTGTCTGTTAGCCCAGTCTTTATGACTCCCCAATTTTGTTCTGCATCCATCCCCGGCCTTGTATCCTGGAGTCTCCCTCACAGTATTGTTCCCATCCTCCCAAAATCCTGCCTACTAAAGTCTACCACCTTAGTGCCTGTGCCTCCTGTCTCCCTGCCTAGCATGACAACGAGCCACACTGTTTGGTAGTTGCTCCCTGCTAGTGTGTCCTCCACCATTACCTCCCTCACAGCCTCCCCATTTGCCAGTAGTAGGTCTAGAGTGCTACCAAGCCCTGTAGGCTCACTTACCAATTGCATCAGAAAGCCATCCTGGAATGCATCAACGAGTACCTGCTCCCTGGTACTGCTAGTGGCCAGGGTGCTCCAGTCAACCCTTGGTAGGTTAAATTCCCCCACTATCACCACACTCCCCCTTCTACAGACCCTCCTTATCTACTCTGCCAACTCCCCATCCAGTTTCCCCGGATTGGACTGGTGGTCTGTACACCACTCCCAGCCTCAGCTTTCTGCCCTTGGAGTCCAGGAGTTGCACCCAAAGCGCTTCTATCCTCTCCTCTTCTCCCTCATCCATTATGCATTTGATCCCTTCCCTCACATAGAGTGCAACTCCCCTTCCAACACCCCAGTCCCTGCTGTATATCCTGTATCCCCGGATTGCTGAGTCCCAATCATGGTACTCTGTGGCCCAAGTCTCTGTCACTGCAGCAGTGTCCACCTTCCCCTCTGAAAGAAGTGCCTGAAGCTATGCAATTTTGCACCCCAGGCTTCTTGCATTGAGAGAGAGACCACATTCCACCCGGTCCCTCCTTCTCCTCACTTTTCGCCTTAGCCTGTGTCCCTCCTCCCAGTAGTCTGCACCCTTTCTCCTTGTTATTCTTACCGGGTGGTGGTGCCTTCTGTATTACACTCAGACCACTCTGCCCGCCCCCTCCCAGGGTTACTACACCTCTGCCTCTACCTATATCTAGGGAGGTGAGCTCATTAGGCTCCCCTGTTCGGACCTTTCTACCAACCTCAGTCTTTGCCCCCCACTAGGTTTAAATCCACCTTAGTAGAGATATACCTCTAATCCTGCCTTTAATACTCCCCTCCCCTCCCTGCTCAAGTGTAGCCTGTCTCCCATGTACTAGTCACTATTCCCCCAGACCCTACCCCAGTTAGTCACTAACCCATAATTTTTGGTGTGGCACCAGTCCCTCAGCCACTCATTTAACTCCTTGATTCTACCCTTCCTCCCCATGCTTGCACATGGTACTGGGAGTACCTCTGAGAATGCCACTGACTCCTCCACGCTCTCACACTGCCTGCCCAACTCCTAGAATCTCCCCCTCACAACTTCCACAGTCTCCCCCGCCAAGTCGTTTGTGCCCACATGCAACAGTAAATGAGGTTCCTTCCTCCCCCTCTCTGCATATTTGAGTAGTGCCTGCCCCTCCTGCAGTCAACCTGGGGAAAATTTCAACCCAAATATGGCTGTGCCTTTCCTCCTTTTACCCCATCTCAGCCCTTTCAGTAGAGAATCCCCAAGGACAAGTACCCCCCCCCCGTCCCTTACCCCCTTTCCATTCTAATGTCCCTTCCACCACCCCAGTATTCGTTCTTCCCTGTCCCTTACCCCCGTCAGCTGCACCCTCTGTGACTTCCGTATCTGCACCCCCTACTTCTGCCTCACCCCTTTTCTTTGCCTTATACCTCCCATCCCCCTTGAACCCTTTCCCAGACTGACTACTTCCTACTGGGTTTCCCATGTTGACCTCCCCTCCTCCACTGCCAATTTCCAAACCCTCTCCTATCACCGGTGTTGTCGATTTAGAGCCCCCATTCCCTTCGACCTCGATAGTGATGCCCTGATCTTTCCCATAGCCTTCTCTCCTCCAGTCACCCCCCCTTCCATACTAGCACCCCTTCTACCCATTCGTCCTCGCTATCTCTTCCCCTACCTGTTGCTATCCCTCTCATGCCCGCTTGTCCTCACCCTTCAGTATGCTCCTGCTACCCCCCATAGCAGAGGTTTGAATCTATTCCAGCCGATCTCCTCACATCTCTTCCCCATCGGTTCCCCCTCCTACTTGTTCCCTCCATGCCCCGGTTCCACCTCTGGTACCTCCCTACCCGCAGTCATCTGCTCTCTCCCCTGGTACTCCTCGTGGTGTCTTCCTCCCCCACCAGGAGGCCCCCTCCCTCACCTTGGGCACCCCCTCCCTTCTCCTCACTTTTCTGCTAGTGTCTCTGATACTGGGTCAGTTTCAGATCCTAGTTGTTCTTCCCCCATCCCCCCGTGCCATCCCCTATTCCCCTCCCCAGTCAGGATGCCTACCATACTCATCTGCCTGCCACTTAGACTCCTCCCTAAGCTCCACAGTTCCTCCCTCAGACTAGCCAGTTATCTACAGAGCATACACCTCCCATCCTCCAAGCCCAGTCCAGGATCATGGCGGACCCACACCCTGCACACTCCACCACCCTTCCAAAGATGCCTACCCTATTAAAATGCAACACCTGCCCCATTTTGGCCTTCATCTTATGTTACAGGCTCTTACTCCCATTTTCTGTACCCTACTACAACTGTTAGGGCCATATAAACTCAAATTCCTGTTTTCCCCCACACTAGTCCCCCTACTGCCCCCTTGCTGACCGGATTAATTCAGTCTCAAATCTCATCCATTAGATACTGTATTACTGTAGCAATCCTAAAGCCTCCTTGTCTGTTTTTCACCCCTCAGCTACCATACTTTTTGTTCTTAGCTCTCATAGTTTCACTTAGCCCAGTTAAAAATCGTATTGCACTCCAAGTGTTACTCAGCTCAGTTAGAGAAATAAACAGAACAAATAAATATGCATTATTACAGCAATCCTAACAGTGTAGCTCAGTACTAAGCTCAGTTACAGAAATAAACAGAACAACTAAATCTGTATTATTACAGCAATCATAAAAGTATCCAGTCTTTGCTTTTTCTCCATCCCAGAGACCCTGCTGCAAAATAGGACCACACAGGACCCTGGGCAGGTGGGTGGGCAACTCTAAAGTTCCAACAGTGCTCCATTGAGCTCACTCACTCCCCCACAACTGGCTCATTCTGTTTCTCCCGGCACTGCAGACTGCCCTTTTGTACTGTGTTCCTGCCTGCATTGTTGCCTTTTACTGCCCACAAAGAAATCCGCAACAGTCCCGACAGAGCTCTGTTGATCTCCCGCCACTCCCCCTCTCTTACTCGCTTGTTGTGGTTCTCCCAGTGCTGCAGGCTGCCCTTTTGTACTGGGCTCCTGCCTGCATTGGTGCCTTTTTCTGCCCACAAAGAAATCCGCAACAGTCCCGACAGAGCTCTGTTGATCTCGCTCACTCCCCCTCTCTTACTCGCTTGTTGTGGTTCTCCCAGCGCTGCAGGCTGCCCTTTTGTACTGGGCTCCTGCCTGCATTGGTGCCTTTTTCTGCCCACAAAGAAATCTGCAGCAGTCCCAACAGAGCTTTGTTGAGCTTGCTCACTCCCCCCTCACTCACTTGTTGTTAATCTGTCCCAAACACTGATTTCCCACTGCAACCGCGCTATTCTGCGCTGGACGTGTGAAAACACATTTTGTCCAGGATGTGAAAAATGACAGCTGTACTGTTCATAAGGAGGTGTGAAAAAATGCCAGTGTTGAAAATCTGGAATGAAAATATTTGCGAAGTTACAAGGGTGCGTGGAAACTGCACAATGCATGCTTGTAACAGTCATTTTATGGACTTTCGTCACCACATTTTCAACATAGGCATTTTAGGACCTCTGCTCAGGAACAGTGTCACTGTCATTTTCTCAATCTGTCCCTAAAACTGATTTCCTACAGCGACCGTACTATTCTGCGCTGGAAGTGCAAAAACACATTTCAGCCAGGATGTGTAAAATGACAGCTGTACTGTTCATAAGGAGATGTGGAAAAATGTGCGCATGGAAACTGTGCAGCACAGGCTCGTAAAACAGTCATTTTTTGGATTTTTTCACCAAATTTGCAACATAGGCTTTTTGAGAGCCCATCTCATGAACAGTGGCACTGTCGTTTCGTTAATTGGTCCCAAAAGGTGATTCCACACAGTGACTGCGAAATCACCTTTTGGTACAGAATAACGCCATGTCTGGTGCCAAAATTCCCCAAAATGCCCGAGATATGCACCAAAGTTGAAAAAACCCTATTTATGCCATTATACAGCTTACCAACATTTCTTCAGTTTGTGGTCAGCTTTGAAGAGTGCAGACGTGTTCCCGGTCCACTGAAGATTATTGCACTGGGCTCCAGAGGTAAGTATGGGGTGAGGGGGTTTGGGGAGGCAGCGTGCACAAAGGTTGGGTGCTAGTTGGGAAGGGGCCACCGGACTCAACAAGGGACCATTTTCAGGTTTACAGGTTTAAAAAAAACCATCACAGGAAGGTTTTTTATTACAGGGGATTTTGGCATGCTGGGATGGGCTCCCAGCATGCCACCTGAGTGTTATTTTGGGGGCTGTAGCTGATGGGGATTGGGCACCACCGTCAGCACACAACAAATTGGGGGACATTATGCCCTTTATGCCGACTGGGAGTGGGCTCCCCATTGGCAAATTGAACTGGGAAGGGGGGACTGAAGCCGATGGAGATTGGGCCTTCCCTCAGCAAGAAAAGTCTGTTGGGGGGCGCATGATGCAGAGGGGGTGGGCAACCCCTCGGCACACAACAGAAACTTGGGGGTGGGGACATTATGCCAACGGGGACTGAATTTACCGTAAGCAAAGGAAGAGGGTCAGGGCATGCCAACAAGGGGATTGGGCACCCCCGTCGGCTCTGAGGCAGCTGCATAGAGCCGCCATGTTCCTCGTACTGTTATACCAGATGAGGTACCGTCCTGCAATAATGGGTCGCTCCCTCATTGCAGCAGAATTGTTGATGCTGCAATGATGAGGTGGCCCCTCATTGCAGCGGCCAAATCATTTCAAGTTGGTGGCACTTCTGCAGAACCAGTGTCATCAGGACACTGGGCCTGCATTGGTTGCACACTGCCAAACCCACAAATGCAGTGCTGGCATTGGCTGCCACATTGCCGCACCTCCACAACCCACTTCTCTCCTAAGCTGCTGCATAATGTTTCTTATGCATGCACAAAAGTAAACATAAAAAGGTAACCAGGGTGGTGAGATTGGCCAAGGCAAGGATGGAGCAGAGGTTGGCACAGGGGATCAGAAATGGGGAAAAGTGATTCTTTAGGTATATCAGGGAAAGAAGAAAAGTGAAGGTGCAGATAAGCAGACTGAGGTCAGGCAGTGGGTGGGCTGAGGAGGCCAGAGTGCAGGCAGAGGTACTTAACAAATACTTTGCCTCAGTTTTCACAAGAGACGACAGAGGTCCAACATCTCATGGGGTAGGGGTGGGCTAGAAATGGGGAGGGAGGGAGGGAGGAAAGCTATCAGATATTGAAATTCCTGTGAGTAGGGTCAGGAGGACCCTTAAATCCCTGAGAATGGATAAGGCACCTGGTCTAGATGGCCTTCATCTCAGGGTGCTGAAGGAGATGGCAGATGTCCTTGCTGCACCTTTGTAACTCCTCCCTTCAGACAGGTTGGGTGCCTCAGGATTAGAGGATGGCTCATCTTATGCCTATCCACTAAGGTAGCTCATGGTAGAAGCCGGGTAACTACAGGTCTGCCAGGCTGATGTCAATGGTAGGCAAGATGATGGAGGCCATCCTGAAAGAGGGACTGGAGATATTTCTGGGAGTCACGGGGGCCATCTGGATGACAACCAGCATAGCTTCAGTCGGAGCAGTTTGTGCTAGACTAACTCTGTTGAGTTCTATGATTGAGTGACAAAAGCAGTGGACCAGGGAAGGCCTATGGATGTCCTCTTTCTGGACTTCAGCAAGGAGTTTGACTTGGTGCAACACTCAGGGTTGCTGGACAAGTCTGGGGATGGGGGTGGGTGAAAGGATGGTGAGGTGATAGGGAACTGGCTAACTGGGTGGTTCAAGGGGTTGGTGGTCAGGGGGAATGTATCATCTCCTAAGATGGTCATTAGCAGGGTCCCACAGAGGTTGGTGTTGGGCCCACTCCTGTTTAATGCTTACATCTCAGAGATCAGGGATGATATCAGGAGAGAGATGAGCCTCTTTGCTGATAATACAAAGTTGTGGGGAAGTGGCAGATGGGGGGGAGGGTAGAAGGGCCCTACAGGGGGATTTGGAGAACATGGAGAGGTGGTCACACACTTGGAAACTGAGGTTTAATGCAAAGAAATGCAGAGTTCTTCACTTAGGCTTAGGAACCCTGACCAAGAGTACTTCTTGAGTAGGGAGAAACTGCAAGTTTTGAGGGGGGGAAGGAACTTAGGGTGGTTGTGGATGGCAAGATGAAAAGCTCTGAGCAGTGTAGGAGGGCTGCAGCTAAAGCAAATAAAATGTTCGGGTGCATTGCCAAGGGGATAACCTCGAGGAGACAGGAGGAACTCCTCCCTCTGTATAACTGCCTGGTTAGACTGCACCTCTAGTACTGTGTGCAGTTTTGATGCCCGTGCTTGAAAAAAGATATTGCCCTTCTGGAGTGGGTCCAGAGGAGGACGACTAGGATCATACAGAGTCTGGGGAAAAGTTCCTATGAGGAGAGACTTGATGAGCTGAACATGTACTCCCTGGAGGAGAGGAGGGACAGGGGGATATTATTTATTTATTTCACATTAGGATTAATACCTTTGAATCAAGGACTCATTTTCAAAGGTTCCAAGTCAGTGGTGGACAAAACATAACAGCCAAATACACGGTATTTGACAATATGATCGAGGTCTTCAGATATCTAAGGGAGTAAACAGTGTCAGCCTAAATAGGGTGTTCCAGCTGAGGGAGGAAGGGGTCACAATGGGGCATTCTATGAGGCTGGTTGGTGGGAGGCTCAGGGGGAGACTATGAGATGATGCTTTACCAAGATGGTGGTGGAACCATGGAGTACACTGCCTGTGGAACTTGTGGCTGTTGAAACAGTGGAGGGATTTAAAAGGGGCTGGGTCAAGAACAAAGGTAAGGAAAGGATGGGAAATGCCAGATCTGGAGATGTAATCCTAATTGGGGATGGAGTTGGGGGGATTTACCGTGGGTGTGGGGTAGGAACAGTGTCTTGACCAAGTGCTGATTTTTGAGCAGTCTCGACAGACCTTTAGGCCTACTCTGCTGGCATTTTAATATGTTAGTATTCCTGCATACCACCCTTTTAAACATTTGCAACTTTCTAGAGCTGTCTCCACTTTTTTGCACCCCCCATGAACTGTGCAACCCAATTTGGTGTTACAGGATTTTCTATCTACTGAAGAGCAGCAGCAATCCATCTTCAAGTTTTATGCACAGATCCAGAGGTTAGATCAGGGAGTCCTAAGAGGATTTGTTTTTATTGGCATGAGGTATTGGACCTTAATTTAGATGTCAAGGCTTGGCAATCTATCTGGAGGAACATTTACAGATATCTTAAGCAGGACTGATATTGGCTGGTACAGTTTTGTATGTTATGCAGTTTATATTTTACTCCCCTTAGACTATGCAGGATGGGTAGATCCTGGTCTCCCACTTGCACCATTGTGGACTGCCTGAGGGGTCCTTAAAACATATTTTGTGGGATTGTTCTAAAGTGGATCCTTTTTGCAATCCACTCATAATTCCCTTGATCCTTTTTTGGAATTGGATTTTTTTTTGTACGCTCCAGATATGTGTTGTCAGTTCTTCTCCAGTTGAGCTTTTTGGTCCCTGGAGAGCTTATATGTCATTGATTTCCATAACTGCTAAGATAATTATTGTGCAGTACTGAGTGGACAAGTTTCTACCTTCACTTTGGGAATGGTGCATGGTAATTCCGCAAGCCTCAGAAACAGAGAAACATATAGCTGCCAACAGAATAGGACAGATATGGCAAATTTATGTCCCTTTGGGCTTCCCTTTTGGCTTTTTTTCCTATCTCGGCAAGTCCTCTGATTGATACAAATGGGTCGCCTAGTGAATTACTTTCTTTCTTCCTTCCTCCTCCTTTTTGTTTTTGTATGTGTGTATTTTTTAGGGATAGAATTCCCAATCTAGGGTTGTTTGTTCTTGACAGTTGTGCTCTGGGTAGGGGCAGGGATAGAGAGATAGCTGGGTGGTTTGGTAGGTTGGGTGGGGGGTTGGGTGCTTTGTGTTTTTTAGCAGTGGTTTTACTGTGTTTTCAATGTATATGTTTTTAGTGGCTTTAATGAGGTACTGAGTATGTATTTGTATTGGAAAAATGTTCAATAAGGTATATTAAATTTAAAAACAAATACTAACGGGTGCTCCCCTGCATTGCATAATATATGTGATGCCATTTTGCTGATCTCTCCCATTGTTGCTCCTGAGAAACAACAATTTGCAACATTTCTCTTGTTACCCTTTGTTGTATATTGATCCGTGTATTTAATCATGGAATCTCCTAGGATGCATATTTGCCTATGTGCATTCATTTATTTATCAATAGCCATATTTCATTGCTAGGTTCCTCTCTATTTGTTTCCTTATCTGTTACTAAATTCAGGAGATCATCTGCTTGTTTCTCTACACTGTCTATTAGTTTTTATAATGGTGCAAACTGGTTTTGCAGCTCAATGGTAACCCCGACTTCCCTTCTTTCCTTTTTCTTACGTGGCTCATTTCTGTTTATTTGACACTAATCATCAGATTCGTCGCTGTCTCTCTGCCTTTTATTTTGCAGTTCTGTTTTTTTCTTTCATTTGTGGTGTATCATTAGTGATTTCTCCTGCAGTACCAGTGTGGTTTCTTACATTTTCAATTTCTAGTTCTAGGCCCAAAATCTTAGCTTTTAATGTATGTATTTCTTTTTTTTGAAATTCTACATCTTTATTAGATTATATCAACCACACAAAATGTAACAAGAATAAGGATGAACAGGATTGCACTGACATCCAGAATCCAATAGTTGGTAACATGGGATCAGACTTGCACATAGTCACATATTAAGAGAAAACAAGCTACTAACATATCTAACCCCCCACTAACCCACCCCTGGAGTGTGCCTTATAAAACGAAAATAACGTGACAAGAAAATGTCAAAAATGAGACTGCATCACCAATGAATAAGCGACAGCGTAGAGTGATACATGCCAAAACAGACAGAGGTACGCATTACCTAAGCCTTAATTCAAATATAATGCATATAGTTTGCACCACTTCTGGTTGAAGGAGGCTATACAATTTCGGGAGCTAGCAATTAACCTTTCAGTATTAAAACAAAGAGACATTTCCTTCACCCATTCAGCATATGATATTACCAATTGGTCCATCCAATGCTTGAGAACCAGCCTCTTGACTGCTATAGGAATTAGAGCCATGTGATACCTGCGCTCCCGGACCCTAATATTAGACAACCTCCCTAGGATGCATATTTCAGTAGTAAACAGGTCTCCCAACCCCAAAAGGTGGTCCAGATTGGTTTGAATTGTGTTCCATAATGGAGCCACCTTGTCACAATGCCATAGAATATGTATCAGGTTCCCATCAGCTGCACCACACCGTGTACAATTAGTCGAGGATAATCTGCCTAATTTAGCTAATTTAACCGGAGTGTAGTACAGATCATTTAAAATATGATACTGTATAAGCCTGTGCCTATCTTGAGTGAGATATCTATGCAAGTCTTCCCAAACTTGACCCCAAATCAAGGGGGAATCTGGGAGAAACGGAGCCCAGATTTTAGAACCAATAAGAGCATTAGGAAATTTAGTGCCCAGTAGGAAGGAATAAATCTTAGAGATTCCATGGGGTCTGTATGCGAAATCCTGTATCTGGTCTAAAAAGGGCTTGACTCGGGATGGCATAAATGTGGTACCAAAAACAGAGACCAAAAGATGTCTCAACTAGAAGACCTTAAATATATATTTCTGAGGAATATTCAATTTAGCTATTTTATCAGATGAGGAAAGGAGAGAATCCTGAGAAAACAGATCTTCCACCAGAGTATCCCGAAGTTGAAGAAGCCAGTCTGGAGAAAGCGGGAAGCCTCCTAATTTAATGTTAGGGTTAGAGATGAGAGGTTGTGCCATATCCTTTTTGGTTAAAATACCAAAAAAGTTCAAGCACTGAGTCAGAACGTTTATGGAGACCCCTACCACCAAATTTAGTAAAAGAGAAGGTAATGCAGAGGTAGAATAGAAAAAAATTCTAGGAGAGTAAAGCTTGTGTATATCCAAAAGCTTCCTCTCCAGTTGAAGCCAAATGGGGAGATAAGCATCCGGACTAGCCTCAAACCATCTCCCCATTTTAGCCAAATGACTCGCCCAATAATATAGCAAGAAATTGGGGAGACGTAATCCACCTTTCTCTTTAGATAAATTGAGTTTTAAGAAGGCTTTTCTAGGATGCTTACCTAGCCAGATGAATTTCGAGAGAGAAGAATGAAGCTGCTGAAAATAGGATTCTGGGAGCCAGATGTTCAGTAAATTAAGGGGATAAAAAATATGGGGCAGAACATTCATCTTGATGATGCTGATACGGCCCCATAAAGACAATGGGAGGTTAACCCATCTTTGAAGGTCCTGCTGTATCCTCAACAGTAAAGCATCTAGATTTAGTTTCCTAAAATCATCAGGGTCTCTGGTAAGATGTATGCCTAAATATTTGAGAGAGGAAGGAGACCATTTCATACCAAAATGAATGAAATTGGCATGAAGCGTAAGAGCGTTTAGTGGGAATATGATGGATTTGGATAGATTAAGCTTATAATTGGATACTTGACCAAACCAGTCAATAATTTGTAATGCATGTGTTAGAGATTAATGTATTTATTTCTAAAAATTGTTCGCATGTGAAAGGACCCAAGTGTACACTGTGTTCAATGGTAAATTTGTTATACTGCATGCATTTAACACCCAGGGTTTTTTTTTGGGGGGGGGCAATAGTACTCTACATTGTTATGCTAGTTTCATGGCTGTAGAGCAATATTTATTTTCAGCAATATATTTCCCAGTGTACTTCCACTCTTAATTTAGTTGGTGATTTGTAACACTGTATAGGATGATGTAAGATGTTTCATATATCCGAACTGGACACCCTGTTGCATGCACCACCTTCTGATATATGATGTCCTTTGTAGTCCTAATATCTTGATTTTAAACTATGTTTGGGTTATTTGTATAGCTCTCCGGTGATCCCTGCGGACACCTGCTGACGCACTTGTCTTGGTGTGCAACTCCACGTGCAACACCACCAGCATGCCCCACTGAAGCATGCCCTGTTCGCCCGGGGTGTGTATTGTATAGTGCGTCACCCCAAAGTCTGATACCAGGTTATGTGACGTCTCCGCTACTTGTGTTGTCCAAATGTCCCAAAATCCACTTCTAAAAATGTGCAAACCTCGCTGCACTTGTTGAAAATGTGTCTACTGACACTCTTAAGTAATAAAAATGCAGAATCTTTCTCTTGTAGTTCCCCAGGTTCATCCCAGGGACTAAAGTTCCCACTATACTTCCTGTCCTGCTAGCTGTTGCCTAGGAGATTTCCCCACACCAACCTGCACAGTACACAGTTGACACACATGGTATATTTAAAAAAATAGTATAAAACGGGCTAATGCCCCACTCTCTGCTTCCAAAGGTATGAGTCAATATAGCACTTCAAAAACAAAGCAGGAAGAACTGTGCTATGTGAGGTACAAACATAGTTACAGTGACAGAGGTATAAGAGCAGAAAGCAAGTACCGCTAACCCTATCACTGACGTCCACATTCAGGAAGCCTGAACTGCAGTGCCTGGCCAATTTGCTCCTGTGATGGAGTGACTAGGGCAACAGGACACAGCAGTGGTGGAAACCTGGCACTGTGGTTTGGTTCTGCCTCAGGTCTCATGGTGTTGTGGTATTTATTTATTTTTATAAAAAAATGAATTCTTCCCCTCCCAAGTTTCTCCCCATCCCCAAAGTCCACACATCTCCTACATAAAAGAAAATTCCCATTGATTCCTATTTCCCCTAGCCATCAAATAGCCTACATCCTACCTTACCAGTCGCTCCCAGTGCATCCTAGCTGATAACACTATCTCCCACCCTCTCCACATCCTAGCTAGTGTACCTCAAGTTTCCATTCTTGAGCCTGCCTTTTTCTCTGTCTTCCTAAATGATCTTCCTACTGTATGCTACTCTTCCCAAATCCATCTTTATGCTGATGGCACTATACTCTTTACATCTGGTCCCTCTACTCCTGTAGTGACTACTCAATTACAATTAGACTTCATTCACATCCTAAACGGGTTCCAATCTGATCAGGTCAAGGTTACTACTACCAAAACAGTCTATGTTTTTTGATACCCACCAAAAGCTATCTAAGCTCTTCACACCCCCCTTCTTCCTAACCTTTGATGACATCCCATTGGTTACTGTTCCTTCCTAAAACTGTTTAGGTGTCTGGCTTGACAGCCACCTTGAGTTCTCAATTCACGTTAACTACATGCATGCAAAACTCTGCCCCAAATTTGGTGCACTCTATATGAACAAAGATGCTATCTCCTTCTCTTTTTGCTGGATACTCCCCACTAAAATAATTCTTCCTGTTTTGATTAGGAGGACGTTGTTTATGGATCTGCTTCTCTCTCCATCCTTTGTAGATTGGATGTTCTTTTCAACATGTTCTGTCATTTCACCTTAAATGTTCCCTTTAGGACTCACCATTGTGTCCTTTACTCCTCACTATCTCTCCCCTCTTTATCCTCTCGTGAAGCCACCACACCTCCATCATCTCTGCAAAATTCTGGTTCGGCCTGCTTGCCCCCTTCCTCGCCTTCTTGTTATCCTCCTCCCCTCTCTCAGCCAAGTCCCTCTGTATGCATGATTCTCACTTTTTTGCCATCCCCTGTACTGACTCATACTCTGGAATGGCTGCCATCTTCTTTTCCCTCATCTATGGAATTCCCTTCCCACCTCTCTCTCTGCTCGCTATCCTCACTAAACCTAATTAAACAATCGCTCTATTGCACCCCCATTCCCCTTTGCTTCTGCCATACTCCTGATTAAACTTTGCACTAGCTATTCATGGCTAACTCTAATTCATCTGTTTGATCCATAAATATCCCATTCTGCCTCTTGCTCCAAATGTTTCTTATGCTCTTTCCTCTCCCGCATCTACTATGTGTACCCCCTTGTATTTCCTCCTGTTTTTATTTCAAGTTGTTTCAATTGTTATGTTATACTGTTTTAAGATTCTTATAAAATTATGAAACTGACTA
The DNA here is from genome assembly GCA_016271365.2 of Neoceratodus forsteri. NCBI lineage: Eukaryota > Metazoa > Chordata > Ceratodontiformes > Ceratodontidae > Neoceratodus > Neoceratodus forsteri. Next base: position 159,658,898 of record CM028138.1, read on the forward strand.
ATGCATTTTTTTTCTTGATTTGTTTACCCTTGTTGACTCATACTTTATTTTAAGCTTGAAATTATCATCATTTATTAAGACTGGCATATACCTCCTCAGGCTAATACCACACAGGCACCTTTGTAATCAGCCTGTTCATTGTTTCCATCTTTTACTCAGGCTATTGTAACCTGCCTGCAGTGTACACTGTCAACCTGCCTGCTTCCCATATATGTATGTATGTAGTGTACTCCTCGCAACCCTTCCCCCGGGTAGCACCTGGAATCGAACCTTGGCTCAGTGTGCTTCTCCCACTTATAAACTTTGATAAATAAATAAATTTCAATGGGGTGTGTGCCATTCTTGTGTTGCCACTGTTCTGTCTGACATTGTGTCAGAGCATGACATTTTGCCTGTAGCATCATTTGCTATGCTGTTTTTGAGCACAGCGGCATGACCCTGTGCCATTTCTAACATGGTCACAATATGATCTAGTTTGAGACAACAACGGCACCAACTCACTTGCGGCATGTATTATGTAGTGCATGTCCCAGAAGTCTGATACAGGGGAACGTGACCTCTCCATGACTTGTGGTGTCCAAATGTCCCAAAATAAACTTCTAAAAATGTGCAAACCTCACTGCACTTGTTTAAAATGTGTCTACTGACACTCTTGAGTGATAAAAAAGCAGACTCCTTCTGTTGTAGTTCCCCAGGTTCATCGCAGGGACTACTGTTCCCACTATACTTCCTGTCTCGCAAGGTGTTGCCTACTAGACATTCCTCCCCACCAACCCAAACAGTACACAGTGCACAGTGCACACACAGGGTATATTTAAAGAGCAGCTGATGCCTTCAGGAGAACTTTAACAAAACATTATATTTAGGCACAGTGAGGCTTGTATGTCACATTAGTTCTGTATGCCTTCTTCCCATTATTTATTACTTGTGTAATTTGCATGAAAACAGGATCTTTGCTCCTAAGGAGTTAATCTATTCCTGTTGCTTTCTCCTCAAGTGAGGTCATAATGCACAGCGTGTGACATCATAGTTACTTCTATGGCAAAAGATTGTGATGTCACAACACAGGATTATGACTTGAAATAGGGAGTAAGCTAAAGATTGTGTACTCATGCAATGTTGTCAGTAATAAATAATGGGAAGGAGAAAATCTATAGAATATATATATATATATATATATATATATAATATATATGGAATGCAAGCCCACAACCCCCTCCCTCCAACGGCCCGCCATTCACCGTTCTACTTAAAGGAAGTCAGGGTGCATGAGGTCCATAAATACGTCTCTAATGCAATCACCAAATCCAGAACTAGTGGAGACTCACTTGACCACAAGCTGGTGTCCCTCACCCTTGATGAAGTGCTACTTCCACTAACAAAAATGTTCAACCTCTCCCTCACCCTCACCCTCAGCCAGTTCCCTGACAGATGGAACACAGCCACAGTAACCTTGGTCCACAAAAGTGTGGACAAGTACCTACATGTGAACTACTGGCCTATCTCCATACTTTCCCCCTTCTTTAAGGCCATTGAATGTATGGTATCTGACCAGATAACGGAATACCTGGACAAACACAACATCCTCTGCCCCCAACAACATGGCTTCCATACAGGGCACAGTACTACATCGGCTCTCCTTGAATTCACCGGTGCTATCCACAGCTCATTGGACAACAGCCTCCTAACCGAGTTGGTCTTCATTGACCTGATTAAGGTGGCTTTTGACACTGTATATCATAATCTATTAATCAAACAGCTTCATTTTGCTGGGCTCTCACCTGAGTCCACTACCTGGTTCAAGACTTACTTGGAAATCTGCTCCCAAAAAGAGAAAATAGCTGATGTTCTTTCAGATGCACGTCCTGTTCACTCCGGAGTTCCTTAAGGTTCCATTCTTGGGCCACTTCTTTTTAGCCTCTTTCCAAATCATCTTCCACAATTATGTCCAGCACAAATCCTCCTCTGTGCTGATAATGCCATCATCCTCTCCACTCATGAGGATCCGGGCACCTTGAAAAAAATCTACAGCTTGCCTTCACCTTGATTGAAACTTGGCTTAGTACACATAAATTGGTTCTCAACTACAAGGAAAACAAATCCATGCTCTTCTGCAGCCCGCACAACAAACACAAACTCTATTACATCATGATCAAAAACTGCCTTGGTGCAACCCTCAAACAGGTTCAAACCTTTAAATATCTAGGAATTACCATCAGTTGTAACCCATCATATGCTACGCACATTGACAACATTGCCATGGCTGCCAACACTCACACTGGCCTACTCTTCAGGCACAGGCAATGCCTTACCTCAGATGCCTTAAGGATTGCAGTACAGAGCTCAGTAATCTCAATAATCGACTACAGCTTAATCATCTATGGCTCTGCCTCTGACACTGCCCTCAGGTGCATATCCACTGCACTAAACAAAGCTTGCCGTCTCATAACCAGCGCCCATCGACTCACCCACACATGTGATCTCTATGCATAGACTGGGTGGCTTCAACTTTCAAACTGGATCAAGTACCAAACCTGCCTTATGACAAAGAAAATAACACTAGGCCATGCTCCCCCAGGTGTCCAAGCTCTCCTCTGCCCAGCATGGACTACTCGCATCACCAGAGGTGCTGAATCCCAGCTTCTGCATATCACATGTTTCCTCACCACACAAGAGCAAAGATTGTTTGCACACAGAGCTGCCAGCTGGTTCAATGGTCTCAACACTGACATTGCCTCAATGCCAAAGCTTGGTCCATTCAAATCCAGTCTCCATCACATACTGTCTGCATCTAACTCCTGTGACTGTCCTTCCTAATTGTTCTCCCCTCTCCTCTTTGCTCTTTTCACCTAGCACTTAACCCTCTCCCCCCTCAGCTCCTTCTCCCATACACCCATTCATCCTCCCCTCCTCCCACTCTCCTTCCCTAACCCACTGTAGCACTTTAATTGCTATTTGACAAGTACCTATGGCCGCACCTCACTAGTGTGTCTCTCCTCCATACCATGTCAACCCTGTTACCAGACCTCCTTCTGGAATTTTTGCCACTGTGTTGAATATATAAAACTGTATGTAACTGCCTGTAACCCACTGTTACAGTGTTATTCAATGTCTTGTTTGAATTGTACCTCAACTGACGTGGAACCTTTGCAAAAGAGCCTTGGCTTAAAGGTACTTGAAATCTTAGATTCAAATAAAATAAAATAAAAATAAAAAATAAATATCATGTTTTTCAAAGTTTTCTTTGAGGCATCAGCAGCTCTTTAAAAAATGTATAAAACAGGCTAATGCCCAGCTTTCAGCTTCCAACACAGTCACAATATGATCTAGTGTGAGACAGAAATGGCAACTGCTTGCTCTGGGCATGTATTATATAGTGTGTGACCCAGAAGTCTGATACCTGATCATGTTCCACTACTTGTTGTGTCCAAATGTCCCAAAATAAACTTCTAAAAATATGCAGACCTCGCTGCACTTCTTTAAAATGTGTCTACTGACACTCTTAAGAAATAAAAAAGCAGAATCCTTCTGTTGATGTTCCCCAGGTTTATCCTAGGTACTACCATTCCCATTATACTTCTTGTTTCACTAGCTGTTGCCTAAGAGATGTTCCCATGTACCAACCCACACAGTGCACAGTACACACACAAGGTATAGTTAAAGAAATAGTTTAAAATGGGCTAATGTCCAGGTCACTGCTTTCAACACAGTCACAATATGATCTAGTATGAAACAGGAAACCTTACTATTCAAACCATAAACCTGTGAGGTTGCAAACAGCTTGCAGTGGTGAGACATTTTCATTCCCCATACCCTCAGTCATTGGCATTCCATATCTCAGTGCTGTCAAGACCCATGAAGCATCAGGCATGTAGTTTGGAAAGTTCATGTAATGGAATTTAAAGACCTCCTGACAGCTGAAGGGATGCTTTGAAATAAATATAATATGTTGTCACATTTCAGCTTATTCCATGTATTTTCTTGTATTTATTTTCCCGTGTCCTTCTGACTATGCACGTTAACATGAAAACATAATCATTACCCCGACGCTTCAGCTGTCTTGGAAGTGTCTCTACATTTGACACCACAATCATACATTTAGGATATCAGAATACTACCCATTGCAGTTGATGGTGAAGTGAGGTGTAGACAAGCAGCCAGTAAAGATGAGATCTAGGTGCAATTGTCCCAGTTTCATCTTAATGCACACAGTTATTAATAAACAGGGAAATTAAATGCAAAAAAATATGAAATATAACTTTAAATGTGTCTAAATACTATGCTTTCCAGAGCTCATAAAGTCTGTAGGCCCTTTTAAGCTGTATATAAAACAGTAAGAATTTACCTGGTATGGCTTGGTCTCCGGTGGTGAAATGTATGATGCGGGGCTGTGATGATCCAATCTTGTTCACTGCAGTAACCTGAACTTCATAATTTGTGTTGCTCTCCAAGTCAGATAATAACACAGAGGTATCATTTGAGGTGAGATTTTTCTTTGGTCCCCACTCACTCTGATTTTCCTGTATTTGAGGTGAATCAAGGATAAGCCATCAATTCACATACACAGGTATCAGATACTATTGCATACAAGTTTCAGGTTGCAGTCATAAACCTGATGTATTAGATGCAGTTGCTGTGATCAGAGTAGACAGTAACTTCTCAAAATTTCTCTGACACTTCATGATTGCTATTTATTTATTTATTTATTTATTTATTTATTTATTTATTTATTTATTTATTTATTTATTGTCTCAGATTACAACCTTTGAGTCAAAGACTCTTTTACAGAGGTTCCATGTCAAGAAGCCAAGAAGATAAAGAAAAAATAGAAATACAGAATATGGAAGGTGTTCCCAATAGCAAACAAATGACTGAAATGTTGAGTTAGAAAAGTATGGTAATAACCTTACAAGCAGGCAATGAAAAGAGTGCATTTCACTAATTGTGCAAGCTAAGGCAGGGCCAGTTAAAGCAAACCACAGGATACTGAACTTTCAGGAGCAGTAGACAGCATCCAAAGCAATAGGATATTGATCATGTTGGATACAGTATATAGAGGCAAATTCATTTATATTAGGACAGTTGTCCAGGGTGAAGCAAATACCAAATATTAAGCACATTCAATTTAAGTAGAAGTTATCAGGGAAATCCAAGACAGAGAGGTGTGCTAGAAGGAACAGTTGCACCTGTTGAGTGCCATGAGGTGTTTCTTGAGCTTTCGTTTGAAGGTGAATAGGGTGGGGGCACGTAGGACATCAAGGGGGGATGGTATTAAGCAGGTTAGGGGCCCTTTAGCTAAAGTACCATTGGGCCTTGGAGATGCGGCAGAAAGGGGTCTGGCAGGTGCTTCTGGTACTGTTCTTAGTGCCATGGGCTTTAGTGGCCCGGGTGAGGAGGGGCTGGCAGGATGGTGTGATAAGGCCCATGCTAATTTTTTTACCCGTATGATTTGTTTAGCATAGTATGGATACACTTAAGGGTAGCGTCTGTGGTGGAGCTGTAAATTATCTGGCCATTTATTTATTTTTGTGACAGAAATGGTAAGGAAAGAGTTAATGGTTTGGATTCTCTAGCTGTTTTTTTTTTTTTAGCAGTTGGAAAAAAAAACACACACAGGCTAAAATCTACTGTCCAGCAGCAATCAGCATGTGGGATTTTCAGTCCTCCCTAGCTGCTAGATAAGAGCTGGGTCATAAATCTTGAGTGGACATCTCCACACACACAGAGACCTGCAGACACATACACAGGCCACTATGAATTAATTGAGTCATTCAAATATAAACTGAAGGTTAAAATGGAATATAATTGGTCACCGATAGGTGTTCAGTCTGATTGGGACAATTAAATACACACATGTTAGATGGTTGGTGCATTCAAAGGGGGAATAGGCATTACCTCTTCCCAGGAGAATATATAAGAGGCTGAAAGACAATGAAGAGCTCTGTCTTACTTTGGAAGCTGGAGGGGGAAACATAAGTTTGGATCCTACCCTTGTAGCTATGTCCGTGGGAGCTGGCAGTTAGCACAGGATCCAGTGTCTCTTGTAAGGACAGGGAAGGGTAAGTTTAGTGCTAGCATAGTGCAGTAATAGCCTTTTTCTTTTGCCATCTGTTGTTTAAAAACATTTGTTTACTTTTCCTGTATGAGTGTTATTCTCTTGTGTTGTAAATATATATGCTGTAAATGCTCATTCACTTTCTGTTAAGTAAAAAGCTATTTATTTGCTCAACAGTTGTGACTGTGATGTAATTTTTCTAAGGTAATATTTGGTTTCCACTGGCTGGGGTAAACTCTGTTTAGCATCTGCCACCTGAGAGAGACACACTACCAGACTTTAACCTGTGCAATTGCACATTTAATTACTCAAGTTTGTATACTTGAAGGAGGTGCTGGAAGGACAGCCCGGCTGGTGGCAGCAAATACCTGAGGGCAGACACCTCTCTAAAAGCTGTTTCAGCCCAGAGGGAGAGGTGGGTTGTCATAATTTTATTTAGCTTTGGTTAACCAGGTAAGCACACTAGACAGTTGTGCCTATTTTCAAGTGCGACCCGGGAAAATAGGCCATAGTCAATGACAGATAATATAGAACAGGAGATGGCTGTGACAAAGGGCTCCTGCATCATACAATGCCTATTCCTGTACAGCAGGCCACTTCTTGTGTTGACAAGCTTGGATATGATGTTGACATGCTCTCTGTATGAAAGGGCACTGCCAAGAGTAATGCCCAGGTATCTGAAGGTGAGGAACTGGTAGATGGGTGTACTGTCAGCATTAGTGATGGTGAGGGTGGTTGAGTTATGCTTATTATGGGGACTGGCCAAGATCATGGACTTGTTTGTTTTTTTAAATTCAAAATCAGCTTTTTTTGTGAGAACCAGCTTTCTACTTTTGCAAAGTCAGACTGAAACTTTAGCTTGAGGGTGTTGGCATTATCATCACTAGTGAAAAGCATGGCATCATCCACATAGAGGAGAAGGTTGATGTTGCAGACTTGAGGGAGGGAGTTGAGGAATATGCTGAAAAGGAGTGAGCTGAGAATTAAGCCATGGGGACACCTGAATGGACTAGTTGGGAGGTGGATAATGCATTCCCTGTTTTGACCCTTTGGAATCTGTCAGTCAAGTAGTCTCTGAACCAGTTAACCACTTGCAAGGAGATGCCCGCATCATGGAGGGATGTCAGAAGCAGGTTGTGACTGACCGTATCAAAACCTTGGAGAGATCAATGTACATTGATCCCACCAGGTGGCCATGGTTGAGTGCTTTGTGGATGTAGTCCATGAAGACAATGAGAACAGTTGTTGTTTTGTGGCCTTTTCTGAAGCTATGCTGTTCTGGGCACAGGATGTTGTACTTTAACAAGTATTCCATGAGTTGGTTGGATACTATGTGTTCTAACACTTTTGGGGGGTGGAAATGGGGCGGTAATTGGTATGTAGGGACTGATCACCATTTTTATGAATGGAGGTCACAACTGCAGACCTCCAGATGGAGGGAAATTGACCAAGCCAGAGAGATAGGTTAATGATCTTTGAGAGTGGGGGGAGCACAATGTCAAGAGTTAGGTGAAGAAGTTTGAGGTTGTTTGAGTCACTACTGAAATGTGTTTTCCCAAGCACCTTTAAAAGGTAGTGCTCAGTTTTGCATAGTGTGACCTTCTTAAAGTAGAAGGGGTGGGGTGTCAGGAGGGGGGTCAGGGCAGTGAGGAGGCAGGGGGCTTAGCAAAAAAGTTAGGGGGGGAGCACACTGTGGAGGTCAGTGAAGGCTGCATGGAAGGTATCTGTGATTAGGATCAGATCCAAAATTGCGTTCCTATCCAAACAGAGCATGTTGGGGAGGGGGATTTGTCTGCTTTATCAGAGAGTTTTTAAGTTCTCCCAGATCTTCCTGTTGTCACCCAGGAGTTGGTGAGGACTTTCTTATAGTAGTTAGCGTTGGTTTTCTGGACAGCATGGGTACAAGAGTTTATGGCCCAGCTGTACTGCTGCCAGTCAGTTCTGTTGCTTGAGTCTCAGGCTTTGGCCCAGAGGTGGTTTCTATCGGTCAGTGATTTGAGGCGGGAGGATGAAATCCAAGTGTTATTGATGTTCTTTTGTACACAGGCTTTGTTAAGTTTTCATGTGCCAGAATAAAGAATTTATTTTTCATTTACTGTACATGCCAACACTTCTTACAACTTTATGAGCATTTACTATGATATCATCATCTTTGTGGAAGTTCATACCTCCCATTGAAGAGACAGGAATATGACCAAAATCTACAGAGCATCTAAGTATCTAAAGTAAGGTAACGAGGAATGAGGAACCCCTTGCACCATTACTATGATACACTCATACCTCACACTCAATCCAGTTGTGAACTGTATTAGCAGTAAAACACAACCTATTGGAATTATTTACAATGTAACTCATGGCCCATGTGTACTTCATTACAAGGGAACTTTGCATCAAGTTAGAAGAGAAGCTAGTAAAACAGATAGTTGCCAGGTTAATAGCATGGTAGCTGGAGAGTTGTTTGCCATTTCACTAATGTGGGACTGTTTCTTGAGCCTAGAATGCTGCTATAAGTAAGCCAGCAACAGGAAACTGAAAAGTGCCCTACATGGTGTACTCCTGCTTACACTGCTGTGGGAGGTACTGTCCATAACAACACTACCACCTAGTATCACATGGATATTGTTGCTTTTAGGCTAGGATATGAGGCATACATAGCTACTGGAATTGGTGGGTGGAATAAGTGTCTTTTACTGAGAAGTGGGCTATGGGTATGGGTTGGATTATATGTATGAAAATGTCGACATCATTTTGGGCATTGATGATACCTCACATCACCACAAGGATTAGAAGCACACTGCCTGATAAGGCTGCCCCTACTGCTTAAAAGAATTTAGTCTCAAATAACTCTGTGGAGAGACTGCCTTTCATACCAAGGATTTGTTAACTGTTGACCTCCCTGAGTCCCAAGCATTAGATAGTAGCTGACATGATTTTTTCCATCCAGGTGAGGTAGGGCAGACTTATAGTTGGCTGACCATTTTAAGCTCAAAGTTCCTTAACAGACAAAAACACTTAGTCAGGCAGAAAAGCTACAGTCAACTGGAATTAATGAAGATATTTTACAATATAACACTTACACCTTGATTACCTAAAAAGATTCTTATTACATGGGTCTCCTGAGACACAGATATGACTGGACAGTTTGCATCACCTGACAGTGCAATAACACACATTATCAGCACTGTCAGGGTGATGAGGTCCATCCTGCTAAGGATCAAAGTGCACAATGGTCCCTGTATCTCATGGCATACTGGAAAAAATAAACAACAGCCACTTGTAAAAGCAGTTAAGCAGTACAGACTTGCCTGTGTACCGTAGCTATGCTGCTGAGTCATGTCACACCATTCAACCTGCCAGGTACTGCTATGCTGTCCCAGTAGTATTGTTGAGTGACAGTCACCACCCCCTCTCCACACCCATCCACAGTCACCCCTCCAGGTTGGTACCCATGCATCTGCCCCATGGACCTCCGTGCACCCAGGCTATAGTGAAACCAATCATGTCCCAGTGGAGGTGCAAACCTAAGGTGGCAGTACAATCTGTGTTATTGTGGGAGTTCATATAGTGAGCTGGCCACTGTGTCTTTTCTGACCCACCCACCCCATACTCTGACATGCGCATTGTAGGTATGTCAGTTCATGGACATACCTTATGGAGGGGAGACACAAAGGCACAATACAGGCCAGTGACCCCATGTCTCAAAGATGGATCGCATTTGCTTTATCTTTGTCTCAGCGCAGTGACCTGGTGCTGTCTCGGTGCTGGTGTCTGTGTGTCTCTTTCCCCCTGCACCAAGCACATTACAATGCAATGTGCACAGCACCAGTCACCATGCTTGCTATCTGTCTTCCAGCAGTGACCTGCCACAGTGTGAGTGCTGCCTCAGTCAGGTTTGCAGTCCCCCATTGTGTTTGTCTGTCTCTCAAGTGAAGCACCCAGGTGACAGCCAATATGAATGATCGTGGATCCTCAGGTATGGGGGGGGGGACTACACACATACACCAACATGACAACTCTTTGTTTCAGTCCCTTGAACTGGTCCAGCTTAAGGTGTACAGAACAGAATGTAGCACAGGGAGGACAACCAGACACAGGGTCCTAGTGTGCTCAGATCGTCAGAAGTGAGGAGCATGAAAAACCTGTGTTGCAGATTCATGCTGTCTGTGTGTCTGTCTCTGTACCTGGCAGGGAGGGCAAACAGTGGAGAAGCACAACTGTGCAGCCATCACAGTGGGACCAGCACCCATAACCCCTGCCCTGTCAGTTGCAAAACAGTGCTACTGATCGTAGCAATCACAGCACAGATGTTCCCTGTCATGATACTGAGGTAATGACCCAGCTCTGCACTGTTTCCACAGATATCAGTCAAGCCCACCAAAGGGGAATAATAAATTATTCACAGTAAGTTGAAGTGGCTGAATAGGGAAAGTGCCACCTGATCAGTCAGCAGCACTGGAAATGGTACAATTATGTGAGTGAAATACTGGAACCGCTGACATACAGAAGTGTCCTCATTAGTGGTGATAATTAATGCACAGTTTCTGAAAGTAACATGTCACTCTATAGTGCTTGTAAATGTGGGACTACTTTTGTCACACATACACACACACAGCAATGTTACCGAATGGGTAGAGCAAGACAGAGAGAGCTGGTGCACAACAGGAACTTGCTGCCAGGTGACTCCCCCCACACCCCAACAGTAATCCTGCTGTCTCCACATATAAGAAAGCAATTGTGCCATATGCTACACAGAGAGAGCAATAGCATACTACAGTGCTCTCAGGGTACAGTTGTGTGTGTGTGTGTGTGGTGGGTGGTTGACCATCTTGTAGGATGTGTATGACTGACTGCTATGCATAATAAATGTGACAGATCCTATCACTAGTGTATCTGTCACATTTGTTAGGGACTATTTTGCAAGGTGGCAGGACACAGTATGTTTTTTCCTGTTCAAACAGCAGAAAAACATGGTTTTTGATATTTATTTTCTGTTTAAACATAACCCATGTAATAAGTGCATTAGCACACTCCAGGGTGTGCTGATAATGAGGATTAATGCACACCCCAGGGGCTGTGACGGAACTCGGGCTGCATTCTCGTGCCTCACAACACCCCCATGGTGTACGTTAATCCACATTATCAGCACACCCTGTCATGCATTAATGCTTATGTATCACATCTTTAAAAACATGATGTATGTCTGTGTGCATTACAAAGCAAGTCAGTCGCTGCACTTGATTCTAACCAGCTAAAGTGAGCTGAAGTTCTTACAATGTTTATACCATTAGCACATTATGACAACTTTAAAACTCATATAGTTCCTCACACGCAATCCCTGTGGTTCAATTAATTATACATATATTTATTTATTTATTTATTTATGTTGTGCTGGTAAGTACAAGTGCAAATTCACTTAAAAAAAGTAAAAGTGGCCGGCCCAGTGGTGCTGAGGGTTGAGGCTCTGGGCCCCACACTGCGAACCGGGTTCGGGAACGGACTTGGGTTGTCGGGGATTGGAAGGAGGACTGAACATCCCTACTCAGCGGAAGTTGGTAAATTAAAGAGTAATTTTGCTGTATGCTATCATACTCCATTGAGAGGCCCCCTTCTGCAGCACTTCAAATTTCTTGTGTGAGGCCCGAGAGTCACGCACGGTAGCTAAATTGCAAGACTGGGCAGATAAGACTTTTATAAACATTCAACAAATCTGTCATGGCTAGAGTTGTAGAGAATAAGAAAATTCCAAAATCTGTGAAATGCTGCAGAATTTCACAAACTTTCAAGGAATCTTTAAAAATGTTATAACATAACTTGCCTCTTTATCGGGCCAGAGACCAGAATGCCGGTATAATTACTTGTTGATAGGTTCCTTAAAGACATGCTAAATATCATGGCATTTGGATGAGCCATATTACGCATATTGGGGCACAAAATCTGGCATTTTATTTTATGGGGGACACTTTGTGAAAAATGTACCTGCATATAATTCAGCCACCTTTGGAGCCAGACACTTGATATCTGTATGCTTAACCTTTTTGTAAGGGTCATACTGTATTACTGATTAAGTATAGAGACATTTGGTTTACATGTCACAATGTAGCTCTTTCTGAGAACATGCTGAAAATGTAGTTGTTTGTAACTTTTCTGGTCTTTCAAGTACAGATCTAATATTTGTCATGCGTATCCAACATCCGTGTACCCTGTATCTAACAAAACTTGTAACATGGTTTAGTTGTTTTACATTTACAGTGGAAATACAAACAATTATTATTGGCAACATTTTGTCAAATATTTATTTTAGCTTTAGAATACAACTTGCCAAATTCAACATTTACAAAGAAGATGTGGATAGATAGATACTGTCAGATAGATAGATAGATAGATAGATAGATAGATAGATAGATAGATAGATAGATAGATAGATAGACAGACAGACAGATAGATGCATGCATGCATACATACTGTCTGTAGATAGGTAGACAGATGAAACTTTTATTTTTGTACTGGTTAACAGATAGATAAAGCCTTTATTTTTCAACAGGATTTAACTTTTAGGACAGAAATAGCCCTGTTTGCAAAGTTATCCTGATATTCAAGTGGTTTTAAACAGCATATTATTAAACAAGCATATTAATGTATATTAAAAGTTAAAACATGTTAAAATTCCTAAAAAATATCACGAAAGAACATCATAAATGTTAGATACAAGTTTCAAACATGCACATCTTACAGTTCTATATATATGTTAATTTAAGGGGCTTAGAATTATTAAAATCTCGGAAAAAGCATTAAACTCTGACGTATTGATTTAGATATCACTGCCTCATCCTATAAACTGAGCTTTTTAAAGTTCTTTAGTTTATTTGTTACTGACTATTTGGTCACTCACCCTTCTTTCTCTCTTAGCTCAATCAGAAATACTCAGTAGAAGTGCTGGTTCCCCTGATATCCTCCTTGTTCTCCAAAGTGACACATACTTCCTTAAAAAGGGAGCCACCTTCTCTGCTCCCTCTCAGACTTATCCCACTGGAATAGCCACAGTTCCTCCATCTTGATGTCCTATGCATTTTCTCCCTCACTACATTTTTCAGAGTGTCTCTAAGTCCTTAACTTGTAAGTACATCAGGCTTTCAGGATAGTCAGTTGTATTAAGTGTGACTCTTATATAACCTGCATTCAGGTTGGAATTGTAACTCCTCTATTCTTCTTTGTGGCAATGGTGGCCTACTATACTTGTGCTTCCCAGCTAAGCTGTCCAATTCATTGTGAAATTATGTATCTAATACCTACAACTGGTGAGCCCGGCCCCTGCACTAGCTGCCTCTCCCACCCCTATCCTTTAATTTTAGTTCCTCAGACTTCACGTCCCACTGGAGGAGACAGCATGCTGCAGTGGGTTAAGGCTCTGAGCTGTAGATCTGGAGACCTGGGTTTGAATCCCACAGCCACCTAGGTACATACTGTATGATTCTGAGCAAGTCACTTAACTTCCTTGTGCTCCCAGGTCATATCTGGAAACAAGCTTCAGCTTAGTGTGCTACTTCTGGTTAAACAATGTTCCCTTTCCCAACAAAACCTGCACCCTTGCTCTTGGCAGTTGTGCAGCACATCCTGGGCACAAAGGCATTCCCTGCACCAGAATGAACTCTTACCTGCCAGGAGGTCATCCCTGTTTCATTTGAATCTTAGCAAACATTAGCTTGTCTGATTGATGCCACTGTCATTTCTCACAGAGTCCAGAACCATGAAGAAGATCACTGTGGAAATGTTTTCCCTATAGGAACATCTTCAGTTCAAGAAGTGACCTCCTCATGGTCTTAGAACTTGTTCTGTATCACAATATACACAACATTCCACAGTCTCATTTACATACAGTGCTTAGCTAGTGACCACACTCCTTTTACCTGTAGATCAGGCAGGTAGGCAAATCACCTCACATGCATTAGCATACAGGCCCTGCTGTACCCAGACAACTCTTCTGCAACTTTTTACAATGGAGTCTCCTATTAATCCAACTTTATTACTGCTTTCACTAGTCTTTTCTTTTCTCATGCATGTCAGGTCAGAGATATGGCTGGACAGAATTTATGGATATGACTTCCACAAAATTATCATGAACTGCCACAGTTTTCACAAAGACTCATGAATTCAACTTTAAGTACTGATGCTATTTTGCAGTTTGGGCAATGTATACCATGGTTATACTTTAAGAAATTATTCAAACTGACACACAGCCTCCTCTTTAAGATCAATGAACTAACAAATTTAATGGTATTGTGTTCTCAAGTTTTAATTTTGTAGAGCTTATAATTTTGTAGGTTTATACATTTGAAAAATTTAATTTAACAACATCTGTTGGTTTGGCTACTTATAGCTCAAATTCCTTTAAAGTCTGACACAGTTATCTTAGAGGTTGCCTGGGAAGAGCAGTGGCTTGACAATGGTGGGATCTTGAAGACTGGCATGGTAAGTAAGAGGCACATTGCTCAACTAGTTCTGTTAAATAAATTCTACACCACTCTGGCGGGGTGGGACTGCTGGGAGGAGGCACCCATGGTAGAGACCAGGGAGGATGTGGGGTCTTCCATAGCAGCACCCAGAAAATAGTGGTAGAGGAACCCAGAAGAGGAGAAAGCAAAGTCTGGCGGGTGACTCAATTATGAGGGGAATAAATCTGGGAATAGGAAGGGGGAGAGTGAAGTTAGGAGCCTACATGGTGTCATAGTCAGGAGAAATGAAAAGCGCATCCTGAGGATTGCTAACATAGCAGTATGGGAGGCGGAGCTGGATGTCATTGTCCGCCTTGGGACTAATGACCAGGCTGAAGATAGGGCTGGGATAGTGCAGGGGACTTCAGGGAGCAGTGCAGAAGTCTTAGGCATGGAGCACATTCAATGGCTTATACTGTATTGTGATGCTGCCTGTCTAAAACAGGGGTAGAAGAAGGATCTCAGCACCAGGAGCTTCATCTCATAGTTGAAAGAAAGGTGCAGAGAGGTCGGGTTCAGCTACACTGGGGACCAGGGAACCACCTTGCTGGATAAGGGCCTATTCAGGCATAACTGACTGCATTCATCTTGAAGGGGAATTGTAATCCTAAATGGACAGCTTGAATGTTACTTCAATAAACATTTAAATTAGCCAAGTGGGGGTGGTGGATGAAATTGGGGATTGTAGAAACTGGCCCCCCGCCCCACACACTAAAGGGACAACTCAAGAGGTGGGGAATATCCCAGGGTGAAAATTAATAAAGAAAGCAGAGTTGTAGAAATTAAGGGGGATGTGAAAGGGAGCATTAACCTTTAGGCTGCAGACAGAATTAGAATGTATAGGAATTCTGGACTGATATATCAGTCTGTGGCCCTGCAAGGGTTAAGAAGAGAGGAAAAGAGGGAGGGCAAAATGGAAAAAAGAGGGGTAAAAGGCAGAGTGGTGACAAAATATGAAAGGCCAAATGCACAAATGCTAGAAGTCTAGGAAACAAGATTCTGGACATGGAGGCCATCATGACAGAGTCCAGCCTGGAGACTGGGGTCATTACTGATTTATGGTATATCGGAAAGCAGGAGCAAGTACTTCTGGACACCTTCCAGAACAGCTTCCTAGTACAAATGGTCAGTGAGCCAGCCAGGCTCGGGAACACACTGGAACTCGTGCTGGCTAATGAGGAGTTTGTGAGTGAACTGGGGGGGAGGAACCACTGGCAGGAAGCGACCACCACTCTGTGTGGTTCACAATGAACATGGGGTATGGAGGAGGTAGGAACTGGGATGAGGGTGGTAAGACTTCAGGATGGTCAACTTCATGAGGATGGGGAAAATAGTAAGGGGGCATCAGGCCAGAATCCATTCAAATATGGACACTAACCGAAGGTGGGAGGTCATCAAGCTGGGGATTGAGGATGCAACCAGAACCTGCACCAGGGTCCAGAGTAACAGTGGCAAGGGCCAAGAAACCTAGCTGGGTGAGCAAGAAGATAATGGAAAGAGTAAGGAAGAAAAGAGTCACCTTTAGAAGGTTCAAAAAAACTGGGAGAGGGAGGACAGAGAGGATTACCTGAAGGAGTCGAAGGAGGTGACAAGAGCAGTCACAGCAGCCAAAGCATCTAGAGAGCTAAGGTTGGCACAGGGTATTAAGGAGGGAGAGAAGGATGTCTTCAGGTATATCCAAGAGAAAGGGATAAGAACCAAATCATAAGCATCAAAGGGGGGGTGAAAACAGGGGCAGAGCAGACAGAGACACTAAATGAATACATCTGCTCTGTATTGATTAAGAAGAAAGGACAGACTGTACCCAAGGGGGGTGGTAGGGTAGGCACAGGGAGTGGAAGGTGACAGATGGGGAAATCACAGGGGGCAAGGTACTGGAGGGCTTGAGAGTATTAACGGTGGACAAGGCACTAGGACCAGATGACATTCACCCCAGAGTACTGAGAGAGCTGTGAAAGTCTTGGCGGAGTCCTTGGCAGACCTGTTCAATGCCTCCTTGGACTCAGGGATTGCACCTCAGGACTGGAAGATGGCACATGTGGTATCCCTCTGTAAGAGCAGCCCCAAAGATGAATCAGGGAACTACAGGCTGGTAAGCCTCACACCCATCATGGGAAAGATAATGGAGATGATCCTGAAGGAGAGGCTGGTATCCCTTCAGGAGATTAATGGATTGCAGGACAGCAGACAGCATGATTGTGTCTCAGGCAGATCCTGTCAGACCAATCTGGTGGATTACTATGACTGGGTAACTAGGCAATTAGACATGGGCCATGCAGTGAATGTTCTGTACCTGGACTTCATTAAGGCATTCAATTTGGTGCCGCATGGGAGGCTAGAAACTAAACTGGAGGGCACAGTTACGGGGCCAATGATCATGTTGATGGGTAGTGAACTGGCCGCATGGGAGACAGCAGAGATTGGTGGTGGAAGGGGAAGTCTCAACTGCAAGGGCAGTGACAAGTGGGGTGCCACATGGCTCTGTGCTGGGACTGCTTTTTTGGGGGGGATATTCATAGCAGACATCTCCATAGGCATCAAGAGCATGATCAGTCTGTTCGCAGATGACACCAAGATGGGAGCAGCAGTGGATGATGTAGGAGGGTGGCAGGGGTTGCAAAATGATCTGTCAAAATTGAAGACTTGGTCAGACACTTCGTAGTTGGGGTTCAATGCAAAAAAGTGGAAGGTGCTACATTTCAGAGCTACAAACCCAAAGAGGGGCTACCAGCTGGGTGGGGATCAGCAAACAATGACAGAGAAGGATCTGGGGATGATTATAACAGGCTTAATGAATCACTCAGCACAGTGTAGGAAGGCAGCTGCAAAGACCAACAGGATGCTGGGTTGTATTGCCAGGGGTATATCCTCTAGGAGGGGGAGATGGTCCTGCCACTGTACAGAAGAAGAAGAAGAAGAAGAATACAGTGCTTTTCATACACAGTGTATCCCAAAGTGCTTTACAAGCAATGCTAGACTGGTAGTGAAGTGACAGAATGTGTAGTGGTGGCTATAGGTCATTGGTTTGGCCACAACTGGAGTACTATGTGCAATACTGGTGCCCACACTTTATGAAGGCTATCAGGTTACTGGAGGGGGTGCAGCGCAGGGCAACAAAGATGATCCAAGGGCTGGGGGACTTACCCTATGAGAGCAGGCTGAGGGAGTTGAAAATGTACTCCCTGGAAGAAAGGAGAGATAGTGGAGCTATGACTGAAACTTTAAAGCACATGAAAGGAATAATCAGCACAGGAACAGAGGGGCTTTTCAGGTTGGGGGGTAGGGACACTCGAGGCCATAATCTGAGACTGGAGGGGTGTAGGTTTAGGAGGGAAATGAGAAGACACTTTTTATGGACAAGGTGGTGGCTGGTTGGACAGCATTGCCTGCTTAAGTAGTATCCTGTAGAACTGTGGGCTGCTTCAAAATGGGATGGAACAGGGTAAAGGGGAGGGTCACAGCAGTGGGGGATGGGGGGCCAGCTACAGTATAAGGGCTGCTAGCTGCACAATTGAGCAGACCCGATACATTATAGGGCCTTTATCTGCTGGCAATTTCATATGTCCATACATGTTCGTATGAAAACCAAAAATGGGACATGGCCATACCAGGCTACACTATATTCAGGAAGAAGAAGAAGAAGAATCAGCATTTATATAGCACTTTTTCATACACAGTATCCCAAAGTGCTTTACAAGCAATGCTAGACTGGTAGTGAAGTGACTGAATGTGTGGTGGTAGCCATATCGCACATCATCACCCACACACAGCCTGGATAAACCGGTTTATGGGAAGAGGAATGTTGGCCAGGACACCAGGAATGTTCCCTGCTCTTTGCGAAGAGTGCCCTGGGTTCTTTTACTTCCACCTGGACACCCACCAGAACAACACCAGGATGGGCAGAAGGGACCTTGGTTTAATGTCTCATCCAAAGGACGGCATGCCCCAGCAGTACAGCACCCCCCAATATTGCACTCGGATGCCAGCGATTTTTAGGTGCAAGCCCAGTCCCGGTGTGGGATGAGAACCCATGACCTTCTGGTCCAGAGGCGGATGTGCAACTGAGCCACACTGACACCAGAAAGGAAGGACAGTGTTAGTATCAAAACAGTGTGCTTACTGAAAACAATGTAACTTAATGTAAAATCCTGAAAGGAACTGGTATTAAGAACATTAATAATATGAAATGCTTAAAGTATGATCAAGTCTACTTACAATATGCTGTTTAGGATAAGAACAGTAATAATTTTTGGCACAGTAACATCTTTTTGTATATAAGAAAAGAGCCTTATAATATTAAGAATAAGTTACATTGTTTTTTTAGTGAGCACACTGTATTGATAACTATCACTTTAAATTTCATAAGGTTAACATAATTAATGAAGCTAGTGATGTCACTGACTATATCCTATAAAACTGAATGTGAGTAAAGAATAAGCCACACCCCCTGAAGAAGGCTAATGCCGACATGCTGGGGTAATGAACACACAAAGTGTTTCAATTTGCTGTTGCACCAGATGAGCTGTCATTTTTGAATTTATTATGTTTTCTGTGGAATTAATCACTGGATTTTGCAAACTTGAAATATGCTGGTGGACTGCTTTCTTGAACTAGGACTGGAGTACATACCTTCTTTTGGACAGTGCTTTGCTAATTCACGGGTTGCCGCCCGTAACTGTTTTGCACCCCATTGCAACTTGTGAGTTCAGGGAATACACATTCCTTTGGAACTTGCAGTATAAGGGCTCCTAGCTGCACAATCACGCAGACTCCATAGGCCATAGGGCCTTTATTTGCTGGCAATTTCATGTGTATACATGTTCGTATGAAAACTAGAAATGGGACAAGATCATACCAGGATACACTATATTCAGGAAGGACAGGGTGGGGAAAAAAGGAGGGTGTGTGATGCTTTATGGGAATGAAAGCATAAAAGTGACAGAGCTACAGGGAATATGGGGATGTTTGCAGAGGTGCTATGAGTCAAACTGGAGAAGGGAATGGAGACAATATTCACACATGAATGATCTCCAGATCTCCAGCAGAAGTGGAGGATTTAGGTAATGTACTGGTTAAAGTCATTGGCAAGATGACAGAAAAGGGTGGGGTACTGCTTGAGGGTGCTTCAATCTCCCAGATTTAGATTGGAGCCTCAGGTAGAATCAGAATCAGGTGCTTCCTGGACTCCCTGCAGGGGGCATACCTCAGGCAACTAGTCGGAGAAACTGTTCAACATGGGACAATAATGGACCTGGTACTCAGTAACAGCAACAGTGTTGCAGATAAAAAACAAGCATTTGTCAATGCTGAATGTTGTCTTGCTGCCATTGGCAGTGCAGGAGTTAGAGAGATGCAGCATAGGAGTGGCAGTCAAGTATTGAACTGATGCCAACCCACCCCCACCCTGCAGAGAGTGAGAGGCATTAGGGTGTCCCTGTGGGTGTTTGTTAGTGCAGTGCGGGAAAACATGTTGGGCAGGATGTGAAAAATGACAGCTGCACAGTTCATAAGGAGGTGAAATTAAATGCCAGTGCTGAAAATGTGGCATACAAATATACGGAATTTGCGGAGTTGCAAGGGTGCGTGGGAAATATGCAAGGCACGCTTGCAGCACTGCCAGTTTGTGGGCGTTCAGCACCAAATTTTCAACATATGTATTTTAGCACCTCTGCTCATGTACAGTGTCACTGTCATTTCCTCAAAGTGTCCCAAGAAGTGATTTCACACAGCGACCACGCTATTCTGCGCCGGAAGTGCGGAAACACATTTTGGGCAGAATATGTGAAGTGACAGCTGTACTGTTCATCAAGAGGTGTGTAAAAATGGCAATGGTGAAAATCCAGAGTGAAAATATCACAAATGCACAACGGTACGAGCATGCGTGCAATCTGCCAACGCACGCTTGTAACACAGTCATTTTATGGAGTATCAGCTCCAAATTTTCAACATGGGCACTCTAGGAGCTCTGCTCATGAACTGTGTCACTGTCATTTTCATAATCTGGCCCAAACACTGATTTCCCACAGCAACTGCGCAATTGTGCGCCGGAAGTATGGAAACACATTTCGGGCAGGATGTGGAAAATGACAGCTGTACTGTTCACAAGGAGGTGCCAAAAATGCCAATGCTGAAAATACAAGCGTTAAAAAATGCAAATCTGTGAAGTTACGAGCCTGCGTAGCGCTGTGCAATGCGCTCAGTAAAACAGGCATTTGTTGGATTTTTCGACTAAATTTGGAACATAGGCTTTTGAAAGGCCACCTTATGAACACTGGCACTGTCATTTCGTTAATGGGTCTCAAAAGGTGATTTCACGCAGTCACTGTGAAATCACCTTCCGAGGCTGAGTAACGCCATGACATTGACAGAATTCATGAGGAGGGGCCCCAAAAACCCCATGTTGAAAATTTGGTGCCAAAATTCCAAGAAATGCCTGAGATATGCAGCAAAGTTGAAAAAAACTCTATTCATTGCATTATACAGCTTACTGGCATTTTCTCAGTTCGCGGTCAGCTTTGAAGAGTGCAGACGTGTTCCCGGTCCACTGAAGATTGTCGCGCCACAGTCCGGAGGTAAGTATGGGGTGGGGGGTGAGGGAGGCAGGGTGTGCAGTGGGTGGGTGCGGGTGGGGAGGGGCATCTAGACTACGAGGGACTGGTTTCGTTTTCCAGGTGAAAAAAAAAAAAAACCGTCGCGGGACAGTTTTCACATTACAGGGCATTTGGCATGCTGGGGTGGGCTCCAGCGTGCCACCTGAAGTGGGTTTTGTGGGGGGTGTCCGTAGCCGCGGGGATTGGGCACCGTCGTCGGCCACAACACGGGGGATGCCGGGCGGATTGGGCACCCCAGTATTCAACAGTTGGGTGATACAGACGGGAGGGCCTCTGGCCGGTGGGTAAAGAAAGCAGGGGGCACGAACCGAGGGGGATTGGGCACCCCTCTCGGCATTCCACATTTGCGGGGGATGCCGACGGGGAGTGCCTCTGGCCGGCACACAAACACGGGGTTGCCGATAGGGGATTGGGGACCCCGATGTCGGAAAGGTGAGGTGGCCGCCCTGCCGACCATGGCCATAATGGCAGCGAGATGGAAGCAAAGGACCGCTCCGTATGACAAGCTTTGCTCGGATTGCAGCGGACCTTTGCTTTGATGTGCTCGCCCCATTATGAATGCATGGTGTGGCGGTGGCAGCATGCAGGCTGATTGGGGAAGGAGGGACGCACCTACTGATGCGTGCCCTGCATTCGCCCAACAGCAGCTGCGCCCCCAAGACCTGCACTAACGCAAGATGTTGCTTGCGCATGCATGCAAGCCAACATAAAAAAAGCTGAAGGTGGCAACCAGATGGAGCTCCGGTTGAATAACTAACCAAATCAACACAAAAGACTGTGCAACAGCACCACAGGCAAGAAGCAAACCCACGCTGGCTTGTCTGATTCAAAATACTTTAGTACATGGGTACTGGTTAGCAGCACTCCCACCACACACAGCCAAACATTTTAGAACACTGCCAGTGTTCTTTCTCAAGGCATAAAGTGCAGGCTGTTATCTGTTCCCTATTTCAGGTGAACAACTAAAGGTACATACACAGATTAATGAACATTTAAAAATGTTCATCAAGTTGTGAACATCCTCCAAGAAAACAGAAGACTGACATAATATATAGTATAACTCTAACAATGTTCATTTGTTATTTCACTAGATATTATACCCCTATATTGCAAAACGAATATATAACAGGGGTTAAATATATGAACATGGGAGGTGGAGGGGGTGAGGGGAGTCTGTTTCTTCCCCTACTCCTTCCATCTTCCTGTGTTGATACGTCCGCACATTTGACTATTGTACGTCATCAGACCCCACAAAGTACTGCAGAGTACTACTCAGCTTTCCTTTTTACGTTCACTTGCGCGCATGCGCAAGGAACGTCTTGGGAGAATGGGACACTTTGGAGGTGTGCCCCTCCTCTGCAATCCCCTTCTCCATTGAGCAGGCGTGGCAGTCCTGCACCAATCGGACGCGGTGCTGTGTATGACAGCGGTGGTCTTTTCTTCGAAGAAAACCACCACTGTCTGCTTGCACCACGTCATGCTGCCCCCCCCCCAAATCTTTGCTGCCACACTGGGAGCCCACCACAGCATGGCAAATGTCCTGCGCCATCTGGCTCATGGGGTGCCCAATCTCCCATCGGCCCACGCCCCCCAGCCATCCTTCTGCCATGCTGGGGAGCTCACCCAGCGTGGCAAACGTCCCCACGCCGCTTTTTTTTTTTTAAACCTGTAAATTAAAACGGTCCCACGGCGCTTCTCCCAGCCCCTCCCACAACCCGCACCCACCCACTGCGCATCTTGCCTCCCCACACTTCTCACCCCCAATACTTTACCTCCGGAGCTCGGCGCGACTATCTTCGGTGGACCGGGAACACGTCTGCACTCTTCAAAGCCGACCGCGAACTGAGGAAATGCTGGTAAGCTGTATAATGGGCTAGATAGGAGGTTTTCAACTTTGTTGCATATCTCAGGCATTTTTGGAATTTGTACACCAAATTTTCAACATGGGGTTTTTGGAACCCCTTCTCATGAATGATGTCACTGTTATGGCGTTATTTGGGCCCGAAGGGTGATTTCGCAGTCACTGCGCAGTCACTGTGTGAAATCACCCTTCAGGCCTGAATAACACCATGACAGTGACATCATTCATGAGAAGGTTCCAAAACCCCATGTTGAAAATTTGGTGCAAAAATTCCAAAAAATGACTGTTTTACGAACGTGCATTGCGCAGTTCCTACACAGGCTCGTAAGTTTGCGAATTTTCAATATTTTCACTCCAGATTTTCAACATTGCCATTTTACCACACCTCCTTATGAGCAGTACAGCTGTCATTTTTCACATCCTGCCCAAAACGTGTTTCTGCCCATGTAGCGCACAATGGCACATTTGGTGTATGAAATCAATGTATGGGACACATTAAGAAAATCACAGTGACACTGTTCATGAGCAGAGGTCTTAAAATGGCTATGTTGAAAATTTGGTGGAAAAATTCCTAAAAATGACTGTTTTACAAGCGTGCGTTGCGCAGTTCCTACGCTCGCTCGTACGTTTGCAAATTTTCAATATTTTCACTCCACATTTTCAACATTGCCATTTTACCACACCTCCTTATGAGCAGTACAGCTGTCATTTTTCACATCCTGCCCAAAACGTGTTTCTGCCCATGTAGCACACAATGGCGCAGTCGGTGTGCGAACTCAATGTATGGGACACATTAAGAAAATCACAGAACACTGTTCATTAGCAGAGGTCTTAAAATGGCTATGTTGAAAATTTGGTGAAAAAATTCTTAAAAATGCCTGTTTTACGAGCGTGCGTTGAGCAGTTCCTATGCACGCTCGTAAGTTTGCGAATTTTCAATATTTTCACTCCAGATTTTCAAATTCCATTTTACCACACCTCACTTATGAGCAGTACAGCTGTCATTTTTCACATCCTGCCCAAAATGTGTTTCTGCCCATGTAGCGCACAATGGCGCAGTCGGTGTGTTAAATCAATGTATGGGACACATTAAGAAAATCATAGTGACACTGTTCATGAGCAGAGGTCTTAAAATGGCTATGTTGAAAATTTGGTGAAAAAATTCCTAAAAATGACTGTTTTACAAGCATGCATTGCACAGTTCCTACGCACGCTCGTAAGTTCGCGAATTTTCAATATTTGCACTCCAATGACTTCCAAATACCTAAACAGCACATAGAAGCAAGCAACATTCAGCATTGACAAATGCTTGTACTTCTTTGTCACTGATTTTTTTAAGCCATGTCCAAGTGCCAAATACCACTGCAAATACCTGCAAGCGAAAGTTCGGCATTGACAAATGCTTGTTACTAGTATGGCAGCATTTTCACAGCAAAGTACAGTAGCCCAAATAGGTATAGAGGTTTCCATATGTAAAAATGACCCCACTCACCGCTCTGTATCTTATGGTATAATAAAGAATTTCTGATCCACCTGTCTCAACTTGCTTGATATTGAT
Source organism: Neoceratodus forsteri (assembly GCA_016271365.2). Taxonomy (NCBI): domain Eukaryota; kingdom Metazoa; phylum Chordata; order Ceratodontiformes; family Ceratodontidae; genus Neoceratodus; species Neoceratodus forsteri. Next base: position 159,683,472 of record CM028138.1, read on the forward strand.
TCGGACACCATTGCCTTCCTTCTCTAGTATTTGAGACAGTTCTGGCATGTCTGGTTCACCTGAGATAACAATGGAGATATCATTACATTCCACAAAACTAGAGACCAGCATTTTGGAAACTAGTGCAAAGCCAGGCAAAAAGGGCTCTTTTCATGAACAAAATTATTAGCAAGACCAGCAGCATGTATGCTATGTACTGGAAGAGGCATTCTGTGTTTCCAGCAAAAGCAGGAGTCCAATATATTGTACAGTGGAGTTCAGCATGAGGTTCTATCATGTCAATTTGTATGTTGACTACAGCTGAACAAACTTGAATAGTCAAAGTCATCTCTTTGCACTTGCCCGTCTTCTTGCTGTTTGCGAGCTGGCTACTAGAGCCTGCAGAATAAGGAACTTGAGGAGGCACACATGTGTACGGTACTATTTCTGTGCACTGCCTCCTTCCAAGTCTAACTCTTTAACAAAACTACAGATAATGAAGTATATTTTAGCATTTTAACAATGAAACCAAGGATTACATGTAGTTAAAACAGCAGCATGTAGATATCTTAAGTCATGATGGAACCTGATACTGGGTACCACTGTATCCCCCCGACAGCACAGTAGAGCCAAGCACAAACCAGAGTATAAGCACATGACACACTTGTGGCCAAGGTGGCACATAACCAAACAGAGCTCATTCTGTGAGCATGCTGGGCTGTTTATAGCCACTAACCCTTCAGCACTGATGCTAAAAAATGCAATACTGGTACAATAAATGATAGGAACCCTGATTTACATACATAGCACTAACTCCAGCTTTTTTATCAGTAGTTTGTCTACTCAACTGCTGAATGGCTGTCATCTGGACCAGGCCCCCCAACCCTGACACCTGGCTTCTCTGGGACATGCCATGCTCCATTGGTGGTCATCTACCATAGGACTCCAGAGATGTGCAATCACCAGTGTAGGTCCTACAGAGGACTGGATTCTTATTAAGCCATGGTCTGGGATTTTTTCATACAGTTTTTTTTTTTATCTTGGGCTCACTACTGAGTGCAATAACATGGTGAAAGCTCCACCTCCACAGATATGACCCTGTGCATCAAGTAGCAGGGGCTGATTTCCTGGCTTCCCACTGCAGTGTCACCCAGATCCATCACATGGCAGCAACCTATTGGGATGATGTTCCCTTCCTCCCAAGAGAGAAGAGCTGTCCTTAAAATGCTCAGTCCTTCCTCCTTGGCCAGCCCCAATTGACCCACATTCATTCCCAAACTTGGATCACCAGTGCAGCAGGAGATGAGGTGCCCAGAGCTTCAGCTACCTCAGTTACTGCGTGGGCTTTACTAAATCCAACATTACATGTCATTGTCTCATCAAATATTCACAACCCCATCACAGTGACAGCAAGTGCACTCCTAAGAGTTCAGGCAGCAGTACTGAAGGTACTGCACTATTCATCTTCCCACACTGAGAGGACAAGGGGAAGAGGCAACAGCTTGGAACAGGGGGCTACACTTTTGAATTGCACTGCAGTCCACATGCTTTCTGTATGACACTGAGCACTTCCCATAACCACTGGTGTACCACTTCATTTAGCAGTAGACATGGTTAGATGCTGGACAAAACTGAAACTGATATGTTACATAACAGCTGCATCTACAGAAGTTTGATCAGCTATAACAATAAGGCTGGCACTAATGAAACAGTGATACCGTTGAGTTCCTAACTATAGTATTACCTCCTCTGTCACAGACTGCACTGGTTGTACTGATTCAATATGCGGTGATATAATACTACAGTTAGTTACATGCTAAATTGGTAGTGTTTATTGGGGTCCACAGCCATCTGCACTTTATTAAAACCCGTATTTTGCACACCTTGACTTTGGGAGCACACACAGCAATAAGTGTGTTTGCTAGGAGCTTCTGCCATGACTCCCAATGTATTGATATACCCAGCTATGCATCACATGGCACTGTTGCAAGCAGCACAGCATCTCACTGCTGAGCAACTTTCATAATGCAGTTCTTTGGACTGCTTACATGCCATGGGCCTTGTCCTGAACAGTTGTTGTTGATATGGAGAACACATGCACACATCATATAGACAAGAAAAGGAAAGAAGTCGAAATGATTGGTGGTGTTATAGGAAATGTTACTGATCACTAGCAAGTTCTGATTTTCCTTTCACTGTCACTAGTAAATCCTGGGATACACAAATGAACTGCAAATCTAAGATCCTCATGTCTATCAGGGTTCATATATGTAGTCAGAGGTTCAGTTAACTCCATTTTTGGAGTATTTGACTTATAAAAATAAGGCAAAAACATCCAAAATAAAGGGGAGGAAGTCACTGACTTCCAGATGTGAAACAAAAAATTAGATGACTTCCAAAATTGTAGGCATGGAAGTCAGAAATGGTGGATTTTTCTGAAAGAAATTGTACTTAACCCCTAATATATTGCATTAACATCCATACATTGGTCCTTCCAAGAATACTGTCTTCCAAAAGTGGGATCTTGGAAGTATTTTGACTCTAAAAAATTAGAATGACTTCCAGATTTTGACTCATGGAACTTTTAGACTTCCACTAAAAATAAATTAACTGAACCCCTATATGTAGTCCATACATAAAACATGCTGTATAGTTTGTTTTCTAGTTGAACAAATATAAGTAATGATGACCTTTACTGGTCAGTTCTACAATCATGCGGGATATCTCCACCCTTAATGAAAAGAGAAGTCTGAAGTAATATGTATTTTTTTTCCAATTGTTTAACCAGGTGAGACACTAAGCTGAAAGCTTTTAACAGGTGCAACCTGGGAGCACAGGGAAGTTAAGTAACTTGCTGAGGGTCACACAGTACGCAAGTGGGGGCTGTTGGATTCAAACCCAGGTCTCCAGATTTGCAGCTCAGAGCCTTAAACCACTGTGCTATACTGCCTCCCCAGTATTTATTTAGTGATTCAGAAAATACCTTTGAGCGCAAGCTCTTTTACAAAGGTTCCATGTCATAGATTGCAAAACAAAGTAGGAGAAAGCAGTGCCTTGTCAGTGATCAGAGGGATGGGGATAGCTGGCAGTGGGGTGAAGAAAGGAGGTACGAGAGAGAGGTAGGTACTGTGATGGAGGTGAAGGGTGGGGGAAGAAGGACGATAAGGTATAGGGAGAAATGAGGGGATGAGGGGAGGCTGAGCAGAGAAGACATGCTAGAGTAAATGGTGAGGTGTGAGGGGGCATGGTCGGGCAGCTTGCATTAGTAGTGACTGTTAGGGAAACTCATGGGACTGGGAGTTGGGGGAGGGGGGAAGGTGGGGTGGCAGGTGCCAAAGGAGCATGATGTGAACTGATTGCTGAGACAAGTCATGAGAAGGGACAGAGGGAAGGGGTACCTGAGGCTTGCCTAGTGATTGCTGGGGGCAGAGAGAGCAGGTGTGGCTGGACTCAGGGGCAGGTACACTTAGAGTGTGTTATTAGGTGCTGTTTGAGGTCAATTTTAAATTGGGCCAGACAATTGGTGGCCAAGAGGTGCCCGAGGAGTTCATTCATCCACAGGGGGGCCCGGTAGGCAAATGCACATTGCCCAAGCGAAGTGCGATGGAAGGGGATAGCCAAGGCCCCTCTAGTCCTCCCCCTGGTGACCTTTAACAAGTTGGCCACCTTGATCAAATTGCCTACACAAGGTGGTGTTTTACCCAATAGAGCCTTCTTCCCTAGGATGCAAGTCTGGAATTTGACCCTGTTTCTTAAAGACAGCCAGTTTGCGCATTCATACAGAGTGCAGGTGTGAGTGCCATGCTTAGCATCCAGGGTGAGTCTGCAGGCTTTGTTGAGTGCAGTCTGAACCCTCTTGAGTGCTGTATCCATTGCTGCCCCATTGAACACTAGTCCATAGTCAATAATAGATATAATGGAACTGTGGACTGAAAGGCGAAAGGCCCCAGAGAGAGGTATTGCCTGTGCCTGTACAGGACACAAATCTTGGTACTGAATGTCTTGACCAGAGAGTCAATATGGTGTGCAAACATGAGAATATCATCTATTATGACCCCCAGATACTTGAACAAGTGGACTTGTTCCAGCAGCTCACTGCATGAGTTGGAAATGATGAGGGGGTGGTGCTTATTTTTGTTGGGGGGGCTGGATATAAGCATGGCCTTGGTCTTCTTGTAGATTAGTAGCAACTTATGACTACAGAACCAGTCCTCGAGTTTGGAGAAGTTCTGCAGCTAAGATTGTAGAGCAGCCTGAGACATGCTGCTGCTCAGGAGCATAGCATCATCTGCATATAGTATGAGTTTGGTGTTGCAGGCTGTGGGAAGTTCAGAGGCTGAAGTGTAGGGGCCCCAGTATTGATCCCTTGGGTACCCCTCATGATACCTCTCTTGCGCTGGATACTGTTTGCCCAATTTTGACACACTGATTTCTCCGTATCAGGTAGTCTTGGAACCAGCAAAGTGCATTGGGCGCCACACCCATGTTTTGCAGTTGGGTCAGTGGCAGGGGGTGGTTGTCTGTATCAAAGTCTTTGGTGAGGTCAATAAAGACAGACCCCCACCAGTTTGCCTTCATCCAGGGCCTTATGTGCATAGTCCGTGTAGTCCAGCAGGGCAGTGGTGGTACTGTGATTTTGTCTGAAGCCATGCTGGTTGGGGCATAGTAGATTATACTTATTGAGGTAGTCAATGCGTTGACCTGCCACAATCTTTTCCAGTGCCTTGGACAGGGCGGAGAGGATTGAGATGGGCCTGTAGTTGGCTACCAGAGACTTGTCACCTCCTTTGTGCACTGGCATATTTAGGGCCTGCTTTCCAACCACTGGGAATTAGGCAAAGGGCCAGGGACTTATTGTACAGTGTGGTAATGGGCACTATAAGAACGTCCAGGGTGAGGGATAGAAGTTTCACGTCTGTCCCGACGGTCCCATCACTGCCAAGTCTGGTCTTACCTAGTACTTTCTTGACCATAGTTAGGGCCTCCTTCACTGTTACCCTTTTAAAGTAGAAGGTCGGGTGAGAGCACTCAGTAGATACGTTGTTGGAATGGTTCAAACCAGGTTGAAAATAGGCAGGTGGTAGTACTGGGGTAAGATCGGTGCAGGCCTTATTGAAGGCTTCTGCAATAGTTAGAGGGTCTGTAGTGGGGGTGTTACTGATACTGACCAGCTGAGGGTGCTTCTTGTCCTCCTTTCCAAGGATGCTTTTGATGTTATCACAGAATCTTTTCCCATCACCCCAAGAATATGATGCCTTATCCAATCACAAATGAAATTAACCATTACCTCCTATTGGCGTGGAAGTAATATCATCAAAGCCATGAGAGTCGCATGACAGGCCATATGGTGGTAGTGGTGGTGGTAGTGAAGTGACATCATCAGTGTCAAGAAAGCCACATGACGTGTTCCATGATTTGCATTGGTGAGAAGCAAATGTTGATGAGAATGGCATGGAGGAAAATGATGTTAAAAAAAAAATCACAAAATGAGAAAAATATTAATTGAGAACTTTTTTCAATTGATTACATGATGAAACAACAACAGACATACTGTATTATAAATAGTTAACTAATTACATAAGGCTCACGAATTAAGCAATAATGCATGACAGAGTGTGTGTTGTACTGGGATAATGTCACGCTTGGGGTGATTAGGCACAAGGCCGCAGGCTGAGTGTGACTATTCACCCCAGAAGTGATGTTATCCTAGCACAACACACATCCTGAAGTGCATTATTGCTATTATAAAATGGCTCGTTTGTAAAATTAAAAAAAATAAATAAAAATATATGTTTGTTTAAGTTTTTAACAGATTTTCTTGTATGTGGAGATATACTTCTTTACAAAAAAGTCCATAGTTTCTATTATGGGCAGCAGGTGGCGCTTCTTAGCTGCTTTTCTGTTGTTGCGTGTTTGATCTGTCTGCTCATCTCTCACAGAGAAACAATTTTTCTTTGTGTTGTACTCTCACCCCCACCCCCGAACGGCACCACCACATCTCCAGTTTAACTGGGCAGAAACTGCAATGGGAAGGAAGCATGAGATGTGGGAACTTTCAGATTTCAGATCAGCAAGTCAGATTTCAGATCAGTAAGTCATCTCGGCTCATCTGGAGTGAGCAACTGTTTGGTTGGGTTAGGTTGTCAGTTTCCATCGAATGTTGAGAGAGGGTGCTACAAACATTTGTAAAATGTAGTAAAGCAGTAGTTTAAGATGAAGTGACGTTGGAGCCACCCATTGTCTGGTGCTTTCTGACAGAACGGCTTAGCTCGTGGTCTGGTGTGAGTGACGCTGTGGGATCGGAAGCAAAGCGAAGCCACAACAGCATCTTGAAAAAAATAATAATATAAAAGGCAAAGTAAGGTTTTCTTTGGGAGAATGATCCCTGCAGGGGGAGTACAGTGTTGGGAGGGAGTTTTTTAATTCTAATAATGAAGGAGCCGGGAAGAAGTAATGCAGGTTGCGAGCAGGTGAAGGGGGAAGTGGAGCGGGGATCACTAATGCAGGTTGTATGGAATAATTCCTATAATGGTTGGTGTGGTCGTCTGTGTGCTGGAACTAGAGCCGTGATGTTGTGCTGGGATAACATCACGGCTCCAGTTCCAGATGGACCAATCAGAGTCCAAGCTTCTTTTATGCCATTGTATAATGTACTGTATCTTCTTTTCTATGACTCTATGCTATTACAAGTACTTCATGGGTCGATATAATAACACATTTGGTCAGCCCCAGTCTTCTTATGGCATCAGTGTAAATTAAAGTCCTACATGCCTGATATCCTGAGAAAGTCTCTTATGATCTATGCTGTAGTAGATAGATCAGTCCTATCATTTTACTGTTGCAGCCATTATTATGGTCAGATATTGCTAGAAATTTATGTGATATCTCTTGTGAAATGTTTGCCTGCATACAGTCTTCAGCTATCTGGCATTTTTCCCCACTGTCCATCTGGCCACCCATGGTGGAGGTGAAGAAAGGCGGCATCCACAGAAGAAGATGGCTTGGTTCTAGTGTTGGATGTGGTGGACAGGCTAAGGCATCGCCCTCCCTGCCTGCACCTCTGTTTCCATTTTCATAGCCCACCCACCCCTCTAGAAGCACAAAGGGATTGTTATGCAAGCTAGCCAGTCCAGCCAGTTCCTGCATTCTGTCCAGGGGTCTCCCTGTTAGTTGCTGAACCCCTGCACAGCCACACATGGTCACCCAAGTGGTGGTATTGCACATGGTTGCAATGCCCTCACTCCTCAGAAGAGGAGAGTGTCCTGTCAGATGTTCAGTCCCACCTCCCCCTGGATGTCCCTTTGATAGCCCAGGCTTGTTCCCATACCTGTGTTGTAGGCACCACGAGTGATAACTGTAGTGCTGCACTGGTGAGTCATCATTCATTTTATTTTAGTTTCATTTGGTTAACTGCTACTTTTATAGATGTACTTTCTCAGATGGATAAGAAGCCTAGTCCACCTGCTAAAATGACACAGGTGCATATTTTGCATAGCTCCTTTCTATGTTCAACTGAAAAAAATTAGCAAACCCATTTTTGGCAACTTCTGTATTTTTAATCATTTAACTTCTAATTGTTGACAAAAACCTAACTAACTCATGGTTGCTGTTTATTTTTCTAACAGGAAAAATATTAGCTCTAAAAACTCATAATACTGCTGTTCTGGTGTAATGAATTCCTACCTGTATTGATGTGACATCAGCACAATGATATTAGACTCAAAATGTTTGCTTAGCTTGCACTCATGTCACACTTCAAAAGTTCATTTAAACTGTGACAGGAGAAGCACTGAAAATGACCACGGTGAACACTGTGTCAAAATTGACAAATCATGCCAGAATTCAATTTGTGAATGACCAGGAGAATAAAAATACTGTCTAGCCCACAGTAGCACAATTTGGGGAACATCAAAAGTCATTCAGGTAAAGCTGCACAGTCAGCTGAGAGAAAGGGGTGATCGAGCATGAATGTCTTAATGTTCAGTGATGGAGGAGGGAGTGACACAAATCTTTAATCCCTTACAATTAGACTACAGTTTTGGGGAGGGGTGAAAAGCCACAGAGCTTTGATCACCAAAGCTGCACAATTGGGTGAGAGTTAGTGGTGCTGCACAGTTGGTTGGTGAGGTAGCATCAATGCTAACTTGTTTGCTATGTTGAGGAGGTGGGGTAAAGATCTCTGATCATCAGATAGATTGCCTCATCTTACAAAAAACAATATATTGCAATTGATCTGTTATGGCTGCTGCAACATCTTTGCACTCCCGTGAATCATAACATTCTCAAGCTTTGCTCTTGAGGTTAATTATGTCACTGGAATCCCTTGAAGAAATTATAGCAGCATAACAAATAGATAGTCATATATTATTCCATTTATCAACCTCCTCACAACCACAGCAGTGTCACATTTTAAATTCCAATCATTTTATGTTAACGTTAAGTGAACCTTTCACAAATGTACTTTTGCAGTTGTTATGAAAAATACTGTAAGTCCACCTGCAAAAGAGTTGCAGCTGTGTATTTCATATAATACATCTATGTTTAACTGTAGAAGTTTCATGAATTTATTTAGTTGTTTTATTTTTCTAAACTATGCAATTTCTAAATTTAGAAAATACTCCCAGTGAAACCATCCCTCAAAACTACAGAAGTGTTGCATTTTAATTCTTCAAGTTTTTTCACTGCTAACTTTCATCATCCCTTTTGCAGATCGACTTGAAAAATAATGCATTTTTTAAAATGTCATTTGCATCTACTTTTGCAGGTGGTTAAAAAAAAAGTCCACCAGAAACACCATCACAGATTCATATTTTACATTACTTGGCCTCCATGTCCATTGAAAAACTGTTACAAATTTATTTTGCCTGTAAATTTCCTATTTCCTATTTTGAAACTTTTAACTTTGAATTTCCAAAGCTGAATTTTCAAAAATGAACTAATTATAACCCTCTCCACGACCAGAGGAATGTGAATTGTTTCTCCCATTTTAGTGATGCTAACTTTAATTGCAACATTTGAAAGTGCACTTTCTCAGATGGGTAAAAAAAACAAGCTCCTTCTGCAAAAACTGCCACAGATGGATGTACTGCATAATCATTTCTAAGTCCAACTGCAACGCTTTTGTTAATATTGTCATTATTATTGAGTGACAAAAGGCCACAGCCCATAAGAGCTCCTAAGAATCACCATAGAAATTTAATTTTCCAAATAATTTTTCTTTGTAACTGTTCTGTTTTCATACTACTGAACTTTACATGTTTGACAATAAGCTAATTAAAACCCTCCATACAATAATAGAAATGTCACATTTTAAATCACTACCTCCTTTTCTGTTACCAACTCAACTGCCACTTTTGTAGATGGTCAAAAAAATTAAGCTAACCTGAGAAAATGTCTAAGATGCATATTTCACAAATAAACACATATGTTCAATGGCAAAGGTTTTACACATTTAATTTGTTACCCATTTTATTTTAAACTTTGCATATTCTAAATTTAGAAAACATTCTCATTCAAAGCATTCATCTTGTGAGAATCTGCTATAGCCACAATTCTGTGACAATTGACACACTTTTTAAATCCTGTAGGTCCAGTTTTCTTTTTAGTTTTGCAGATCTCTGACCTGTAAATTCACAGAGAACCACAGTAATGTCTGTCAAAAGTGAAAAATCCAATTGGTTCCCCTGTGGTAAAGAACCGCGATTTCTGAGGTAAAAAATCAAGAAAACCCTTAAAATTGTTGGTTCCCTTCAAAATTGGGGAACCACAATTAAACAGTAAAAGGAACCATCGAAAAACACTCAATTGTGATTTAAAATAACTGAAAATAAAGCAGAGGGAACTGTGGAACTGACCAAAAATAGTGGTTCCCAGGAACTGAGGGGAACCACTAGAAAACACCAAAAATGAACTCAGCACACTTAAAAAGTAAGTTTGTGATGAAAACTTTATCAAGAGAAGCAGAAAAACCCTGTCAACAAAGAAAGTTGAGAGATACCTCTGGGGTAGTGTTTCTCAGTCAGTGGAGAAAAAATTCTGAAGCCCTTCAGGCTTCTCCCTCTCAGTACACTCCCCTTCTTTTTTCTGATTGGCTGATGCCTTGGCTCATTATGCTAATTATCTTAAAGGCATACCTCCAGGGCAGTTGCACCAAGCCAGCTAACTGCTAATTAGAACAGAGATACTGGAGAGCAAGACGAGCACTGCTGCCTGTTTTCACAAGCATCAAGTGTCACAATAAAAAAAAGAAACATTGAATAATATACAGCCACTTAAAACAATAAAACAAAAACAAATGGGCACTTGATACAACATCCATCTACAAAAATTACAGGCACAGTCATTAGTGGTGTCAAGTTAGGATTTCAATCCATTTTTGAATGTACATAGTGAAAAGCAGTTTAGAAGTGAACGAGGAATTGAGCTGAAGAAGAAAGAGGCATGCTAAAGCAATAACTTCTGAAACATTACCTTTTTACAAAATGAAAGTTTAAATACAAATTTGCTCTTCATAGAATAAATACAATGGACTCAAATATGCTACAGAAATGCATTTAATGATAGTATTTAAAATACAATGCAACACAGCAGACATAATGAGCTGTATAGATTAGCAATATGACATGATGGGGTGTGGGTTATTGCCTAATAAGAGCATGCTCCAGGTGCATAGTGAGGCATAAGGCATTTGTGCCGAGTGTCTTCTTCCCCTGGGATGTGCTCTTATTAGGCAACATCCCACATCCCCAATATGTGCCCATATCCCAGAAGTATCTTATTGCTCTTATAAAATGGGTTTCTGTGAAAAAATGTAAATAAAAGGTAAAACAAATTAAGAAGAGTAAAAAATATATCAATGTGAAAGAAATAGAAAAGTAGTCATTCTATACTATGATTTTGCAATGGAGATGGTGTTGGAGACCACTAGAGGGCTATGGTGTGTATATTATAACTTCTGCAGCCATGTGTTAATTTTGCATCAAGTCTTTGCCCCCAGTCTCTGCCTCATATCTCCTTCCCAACTCTCATGAATTCAGTTATTGGTTCTGTTATTGTTTTTCATTTTTAAGTTCGCTTGCGCGCATGCGCAAGGGACGTCTTGGGAGAATGGGACACTTTGGAGGTGTGCCTCTCCTGACCAATCCCCTGCTCCCTTGAGCAGGCATGGCGTCCTGCACCAATCCGCACCAGTGCTGTGTATGACAGCGGTGGTCTTCTCTTCAAAGAAAACCACCGCTGTGTGCTTGCACCATCACGGCCCCCAAATGTTTGCTGCCACGCTGGGGCCCACACCAGCGTGGCAACCGCCCCGTCATCTGCTGACGGGTGCCCAACCCCTGTCTGCTCCACGGCCCCCAGCCATTTTTCTGCCATGCTGGAGCCCACCCCAGCATGGCAAACGCCCCTGCCATCAAAGTAAAAAAACTGTAAATTGGAAATGGTCCCACGCAGACGCCCACCCCTCCCACAACCCGTACTCCACCCACTGGCGCACCCGCCTCCCCACACCCCCCCACCCCATACTTACCTCTGGAGCTCGGAAAGCCATGATCATCACTGGACCGGGAACACATCTGTACTCTTCAAAGCCAACCGCGAACTGAGGAAATGCCGTAAGCTGTATAATGGGCTAGATGTTTTTTTCAACTTTGTTGCATATCTCAGGCATTTTTGAATTTTGCACCAAATTTTCAAAATGGGGTTTTGGACCCCTCTCATGAATTCTGTCACTGTCATGGCGTTATTCGGGCCCGAAGGGTGATTTTGCAGTCACTGCACGAAATCACCTTTTGGGCCCAACTAATGAAATGACAGTGCCAGTGTTCATAAGGTGGGCTCTCAAAAAGCCTATTTTGAAAATTTGGTGGAAAAATTCCTAAAAATGATGGTTTTACGAGCGTGCGTTGCGCAGTTCCAACGCAGACTCGTAAGTATGCGAATTTTCAATATTTTCACTCCAGATTTTCAACATTGCCATTTTACCACACCTTCTTATGAGTAGTACAGCTGTCATTTTTCATATCTCACCCAAAATGTGTTTCCGCCCATGTAGCGCACAATGGCACAGTCGGTGTGCGAAATCAATGTATGGGACACATTAAGAAAATCACAGTGACACTGTTCATGAGCAGAGGTCTTAAAATGGCTATGTTGAAAATTTGGTGAAAAATTCTAAAATGACTGTTTTATGAGCATGCATTGCACAGTTCCTACGCACGTCAGAGGTTTGCAAATTTTTAATATTTTCACTCCAGATTTTCAACATTGCCATTTTACCACACCTCCTTATGAGCAGTACAGCTGTCATTTTTCACATCCTGCCCAAAACGTGTTTCCACCCATGTAGCGCACAATGGTGCAGTCGGTGCGCGAACTTAATGTATGGGACACATTAAGAAAATCACAGTAACACTGTTCATGAGCAGAGATCTTTATTTATTTATTTATTTATTTGCTTTTGGTAACTGGGTAAGCACACTAGACAGCTGGTGCCTATTTTCAGGTGCGACCCAGGAGAGTTACAAGGCATACATGAGAGAAATACATAGTTACACAGCACACATGAGAGAAATACATAGTTACAAGGTGTACATGAGAGAAATACATAGTTACACGGTACACATGAGAAAATTACATAGTCACAGTACAAACCTAGAGCAGCATGCTCCAACACAGGAGTGAATCAGACATGGTCATTTAAAGCAGTAGTACATAGTATAGAGATAAGCGTATAAGCGACACTAGTGGGTCGAGTATCATAGGGTACATACAGGCCTAGGGGCAGCAAAGGTATAGGACCCCCCCCAGGGTGATAATAGACAATACATAGCATAATCTCAGGTAAGGTGCCGCACCAAGGTGGCGGGCAGAAAGATCCTAGCTGGGATACCATTGAGGGAGGGAGGGCTGTCAGACTGGGCGTTAAGTGGCACACAGGCAAGGTGCAGCAGGTTTCAGGAAGTTCCAGAGGGAGGTTTTGAAGGTGGAATGAGAAGGGGATGCACAAACATGTAAGGGAAGGGAGTTCCACAGCTTGGGGGCATGGGTGGTGAACGCCTGATCACCGGAGAGGGTACGGGTCTTGGGGACCAGGCGGGTCTGGGACACACAAGACCTGAGGTGGTAGACGGGGGAGGCATGTTTAAGGGGAAGGGCAAGAGAGGCAGGAGTGGCTGTATGAATTATGTTGTCAATGAAGTTTCCCATGATATAGGTCCGATGTTTTTCAGGGGGGAGCCATTCCAGTCGCGAGTAGAGTGTACATCGGTGTGTGAGACGGGGGGGCCGAGAGGCCAAAGCGGCAGATATTGTTGTACGTGGTGTCCCACTTAGCGAGGCTAGAGGATCTTAAAATGGCTATGTTGGAAAATTTGGTGAAAATTCTAAAAGACTGTTTTACGACGCATGCGCATAAGAGTTCCTACGCATGCTCGTAAGTTCGCTGACCTTTTCAATATTTGCACTCCAATGAGTTCCAAATACCTAAACAGCACATAAGAAGCAAGCAACATTCGGCATTGACAAATGCTTGTACTTCTTTGTCACTGATTTTTTTAAGCCATGTCCAAGTGCCAAATACCACTGCAAATACCTGCAAGCGAACGTTCGGCATTGACAAATGCTTGTTAAAAGTTATGCTGCAAAGTTGGCTTCAAATATGCTACAGATGGGGGACTGACAGAGTTTACAATGCAGTGAGTGAAAGAGCAAGCAACTTCTGGTTTGGGCTAAAAGTTGCAGTTAGCTCACACGATTAAGCTCATTTGTCTTGGAGCACATTTTTAACCCATTGGTGTTAGCATGACAACCCTTTCTCCCGCAGTCTTTTTATGTACTGCATTTACAGTACTGGGAAGGAAGGGAGGGTTCCTGCAGTACTGTAAGTGTCCATTCCAGTGGAGGGAAAAGGGAAAAGGGAGGGAAAGGAGGGGTGGGGTCCTTCAGTAAGAGTCCATTCCTGTGGATGCAGGACCAATCTAGGACTGTGGATTTGAGGCCTTCAAGAAACTAAAATGACAAGAAATACAATGAAAGAGTAGATTTTCAACATTTTTTACATAACCATAAAAACTGCTACGTGTGCTGTTATGGTGGACAGGGACTTAACGGTAGAAAAAATATGTTTTTTTCTGTTAGGGCACTGGTTTGTAGGTTTTTTTTTCTACAGCACAAACATGGCTGCCAGAAAAAAAAACATTTCTGGTAAGCACTGATATGACAGCTCCACTGCATCCTGATTGGCATAAAAAAATGCCAGTCACAGGGCTGTTGTCCTATAACAACACAGGTCCTGACCAATCAGGATGCATAAATGTGGGGTAAACACAGGGGTGTTGGGTGGGGGCTATTTTAAAGGCCTAAGGTGATACCTAGGCATATTGGGCAGATTGAGTGGGCCTGGTGGTAATTTTCTTCCATCATATTCCTATGTTCCTATAGTGTTTCAACCCATTTTCTATGAACACATTAGGGCAGATCACATATATGAGGGCACATGTCACTCTGGGTTGGATTTTTTGGAATGGTGGATGGTATCTAAGGTATCTAATGTAGTACTCTGTGTACTTCTACATATAGCCACAACAGGGGTTGTGGGGATGTGTGACATAGTGGGAGGACCCACTACATGGGTCAGATTCATGGGGTCCTCCTTCTAGCAATGGGAATTACACATGGGTGTGAGCCCTTTGAGAATTCCATGATGGGCCTGCAACATTGTAGCTTTTGGTATCAAAAGATGCTGCATATACCCAGTACTAGTACCAGGCTATGTAGACCTATTTTTCAACTGGTACACTATTTTGTCCTGGTATTCATTGCTGGCCTGTTTTGGGTACTACAAGAGTTTCCATCTTCTGGTGTCTGTTCCCCAAATCCCTGAGCCTTTCCTTCCCCAAGTCTAACTTTACAAGCAGCAGACAGGTGTCAGGAATCTTGGCAAAAGCAGGTTTACCACTGTCAGAATTGGGATGTGCCTGTGGCACATCAGCATCTCTGCTCTCCTCCCTACCTGTGGGTAAGCACTGAGCTACTGTTCATTCCATAGTACACAATGCTGTGCCATCCATATAAAACCAATATGATTATGCACAGACACATTGTCTATGCTTGCCAGAGCTCACATGTATTCATATGAGGACAATCACTGCTACACAGACCACTTTTTCATCATGGATAACTGGGGCATTGTCCCCATGTCAGAATCTGTGGAAATAAAACTTCTGTGGCATCACAGTGTGACAGTGGCTTGACCAGTAGTGTGCAACTAACCACAAGGTGGCCCCACATGGTAGTCATCAACCTCCCTCAGGGAAGCCCCTCCATCACTGGCAGGCACTCCCTCATGCATGGTGGCAATTCACATACACATTTGTATATGATGATATTTGTGTTAACAGGATAACTTTTACCAATGTGACATGCTCATTTGCAAGGGGGTATTTGATAAGAAACATGTATTACAACATGAATTACTGTGTGTATATCCATATAATACTGTGATAAAGGCATGACAGTACCAGGAGACCCCCTCCCCATGGTAGCACTCCTCCCACATGGCAGTCATAACACACGCCTGGGTCTTATCAGCTCACACCTGTGGGATGCAGATTTCAGCATTCCCTCTACCATGTTGCTGGAAGACCCACCTGTACTGTCTGGTGAGGGAAATTTCTACACTCTTGCCCCCATGGAGCAATGTGGGGTCAATGCATAATAATATGTGCTCGTAAGCTGGTGTGAGTGGTGACTAGCCAATGCACCCATGGCCTGCCTTAGTGCAATAGAAATTAAGCCCAGCAGTCATCCTCACAAGCAGATTTATGTCACCTCATGTGTGCTGTATATGTAAGCAGTACCCTAGGGGAGGATGGCTATGAAGGCAATGGTGCTCACCTTTTTGATGATGCCCTTCCACTTTGCTCATCTCCCATCCAATGGCAGAACTTTAGGTCTAACTAAGGATGGGTACTACGAAGTTACAAGTTTGAACAGTAAGTAGTCCTACTTTCCAGAACCAGGGTTTCCACTGATGCTAATGGAGACTGTTTCCCATCATCTGCCTGCATGTAGAGTGCTGTCCTTTCCCGTTGTGTATTGTGTACTCTTGAGGGCCTGCCATGCCCTTTGCGCTAGTATGGTGCATGACAAGCAACATCTCCTGAAGCCCATGAACCATGCAAATGACCTCATTGACATGAATTCAGTTGCAATTAGACAGCACAATCCAATTCACTGTCCTAAATGCCATGGCACTCAGATATCCTGATGCTCCTTCCTGCATCCAATGTAACAGAAATGGCAAGGTAATGCAGATAACACAGCACTAGTTAACATCCTGATAATGTAATCCACCATATTGTTCTGAAATGGGTTTTTAGTTAACTCATTTATATGTGCTCCCCCAATATACTCACTTAAAGAAGCTGTCCTGATTCTGGATGAACTAGATGCACTTCCTTCTCCTTTCTCGTTGACAGCAGTAACTCTAACCTCATACTGAGTATAAGGGTTTAGGCCAGGGATCCTGATATCACCTGCTAGAAGCATAAAAAGAATGAGGACATGCAGTGGCTTCTTGTTGGTGCAAGTACTGCAATTCTAATTTATCAAAAAATTCAGGATGCTTGTGTTTTCAAGTCTTTTCTTCTGTCCACATCTCTTGGCTGTCTAGGTGAAAGTAAATGATCCAAAGGCACTTAACACCCCCCAAAAATCAGTCTTATAAAATATGCATGGACACAAATCCAGTGTCATAAAAAATATTAGCTCCACAGATATGTGATAAATTTCAGAACCTGGAATTTATCACTTGTATGTTGGATAAACACTATCTGCCAATAATCCCCAAAAAAATCATTGGTCTATTGTATAAACAGGAGATGAAATGGGAACCTGAGTAATAAATTACTCATCTACACTCATGCCGTTTGACCTTGGGCTCATCACTTGTGGCAAGCCACTTGTAACTTGGTCAGAATAAAGATAGCCCTTTGAAAAAGCACATTTAATGTGCGAAACATCAGGGCGAACAAATAACAAGACAACTTTGAAAGCAAAGGAATGTGAGAAGATTTTTTGTTCCCACCCCACCCCATTTGAACATTGACTAGTTGATTAGTCCTTTCAGAAGGGAAACTACTGAACTCTAAAAGATTGATACCCATTTACCATGAAACACCCAATAGCAAGAACACTTGTGAGGTTACCCAAAGTCAATCTGCTCTTGTATAGATAAATACTGCATCACGTGGGGCTGCACTGCATATCCTCTATTTATATAGGTCTCCCAGGATGCATCTGGGAATGAGCTGACACAGCTGACTCTATCCTTCTTGGTTGAAAAATACAAAAGGAGTCCCTTATTGTTGGAAATGGTAACCACAAAGGACTGAAAACAAGAGAAACCTCAGCTTACTTTCTTTTGAGTCCACCATCTTTTCACTCCATTGGGTCTCATCCTCATGCTTCCACTGCACTTTGTATTGCGTGATTGGAATGCCCCCATTATATTCAGGTGCATCAAATGCTACCTCAATGGTGGTTGAGTGAGAATGGACTGTAACATTAATTGGAGATGAGGGAACATCTTGGGAACAAAAACAACAAATTCAGTTCATGTAAATACAGTTTAAATACAACAGTTTGACCTCAGAAGCAATAACTGCACTTTGTAACAGATTAAAACAAGCATTTGTCAGTGCCGAATGTTTGCTTGCTGGCATTGGCATTGGTAGTGTAGGAGTTAGAGAGCTTGATAATAGGAATGGCAGTGAAGAATTGAACTGAAGCCAACCCTGACACCACCCTGCAGAGACTGACAGGCATTGGGGTGTGCTTTTGGGCTGTCAGGCATAACGGCCATGCCATTTCACCACACCCTACCCTGCAGACACCGACAAGTGTCACGGTGTGCCTTGGGGTCTTTGGCCCTTATGCTCACCCCATTCCATCAGGAAATATGGTGAGATGGGTGCTGTATAGGAGGATGGGGTGAACTTTGGGGCCGAAGAGTCCAAGGCACACACCTCGATGCCTCTTACTGGCTGCAGGGTATGGAATGGTATGAGCATTACAGGCGAGAATCCCAAGTCACACCCCTGATGCCTGTCAATCTCTACAGGGTGGGGCATTATGGTCGGTTACCCTAACATCTCAGGCGTTCGTTGGCATTTTCACTCCAAATTTTCAACATGGGTTTTTTGTGACCCCCACCTTTCGAACAGTGGCAATATCAGTTCATTAGCCAAAAGCTGATTTTGCACAGCAACTACGCCATTTGGCACCACAGGTGCAAAAACACATTTCGAACAGGATGTGAAAAATGACAGCTGTACTGTTCATGGGGAGGTGGAAAAAATGGCAATGTTGAAAATCTACAGTGGAAATATTAAAAAAACTGGTGAAGTCATGAGCATGTGTAGGAACTGCGCAACACACACCCATAATGCAATTACTTTGGGGATTTTTTACAGCAGATTGTAAACACAGGCATTTTGGAACCTCTGCTCATGAACAGTGTCACTGTGATTTTCTTAATCTGTACTGAACAGTGATTTCCCACAGCGACCACGCATTTCTGCGCTGGAAGTGTGAAAACACATTTCGGCCATGGTGTGAAAATGACAGCTGTACTGTTCATAAGGAAGTGTGGTAAAATGCCAGTGGTGAAAATCTGGACTGAAAATATTAGAAATCCATGAACTTATGAGGGTGCGTGGAAACTGTGCAATGGTCGCTCATAACACAGTCATTTTATGGACTTTTTTCACCAAATTTTTAACATAGCCATTGTAAAACCTCTGCTCATGAACAGTGTCACTGTGATTTTCTTAATCTGTCTCAAACATTGATTTTGCACACCAACTGCGCCATTGTGGCTACATGTGTGGAAACACATTTTGGGCGAGATGTGAAAAATGACAGCTGTACTGCTCATAAGGAGGTGTGGTAAAATGGCAATGTTTAAAATCTGGAGTGAAAATAGTGAAAACTCACCAACTTATGAGCGTGCATAGGAACAGCACAACGCATGCTCATAAAACAGTCATTTTGGGGAATCTTTTCACCAAATTTTCAACATAGGGTTTTTGGGCCTATCTCATGAACTATGACACTGTCATTTCGTAGATCGGTCCAAAAAGGTGGTTCCCCGCAGTGACTGCAAAATCACCTTTCAGGGTCGATTAACAAAATGACAGTGACAGAATTCATGAGGTGGAGTCCCAAAAACCCCATGTTGAAAATGTGGTGAAAAAATTCCCAAAAATGCCTGAGCATACCTCTTAACCTTTTGTCCCCCAAATATGGAACATTGCCTCTTAAAATGTGGAACAAATGAGCAAAATGTGGAACATTTAATCAAATCTTACCTAAGAAGCTCAGAACACTATTAAAATGTTTGCATTTATGTTCAGGAAGTCTGTTATTAATTGAATAATATATTTTTTGCATCATTTACTATAGATTTTTGCTTTAAAATGTTAACACTGAATGTGGGACAAGTCCTCACAATGTGGAACAGGGAGCTTTTGTGAAGCAAAATGAGGAACGTTCCTCGTAATGTGGTACAGTTGAGAGGTATGTGCCTGAGATATGCATCAAAGTTGAAAAAACCCTATTTATTACATTATACAGCTTACCGGCATTTCCTCAGTTCATGGTTGGCTTTGAACAGTGCAGACGTGTTCCCGGTCCACCGAAGATCGTCAAGCCGAACTCTGGTGGTAAGTATGGGGTGGGGGTGTGTGCAGTGGCAGAGATGCTTAGAGGGTGGGCACGGGTGGGGGAGTGGGGGTCAGGACAGTCAGCAAGGGAAGGTTTTCTCTTTCAGGTTTCTTTTTTTTTTCTTGGATGACACAGGACTTGTGCCACACTGGGGTGGGCTCCCAGCGTGGCAGCTGGAAGGCTGTTTGGGGCAGGGGGCAGTAGAGCTGATGGGGGATTGGGCACCCCCTTCAGCCATATGGACTGTTACCACACTGAGGTGGGCTCCCAGTGTGGCAGTGTGTGGGGGGGCATATTAGCACGCAATATGCGTGTGTGTGTGTGTGGGGTGGACTGCATGCACAGGCAGAAGCTTCTCACTGCTCACTGAAGCAGAGCTCTGCCTTTCAACTGTATGGCACTGTATTTTCAACTGCTGTCATAGACAGCTACAGCATTCATTGGTGAACTATGGCTGCACCTGCAAACACACTGACTGCATTGGAAGACTGGTGCCACACCTACGAAAATTCGGATGATGGCACGATATTTCTTGCACATGGGTGCAAGCAAACATAAAAATTACAGTCAAACAGAGAAACCAATAATAAATCATGATCCACCAGACTGAACGCCTTGGAGAGGTCCACGAATACTGCTGCAGCACGGTGCCTTTATCAATGGCACTGTGCCCACAGCTGATGAACCTCACCAAGGTTGTCTCTGTGTTGTGGATGGATTCAAATCTATGTTGAGCATTGATTAACACTTTATGTTGGTCCAGATAAGTCATCACTTGGTCAAGTACCACTCTGTCTGGAAGTTTCCAGACAGGGGTCAAAAGGGAGATGGGACAGTAGTTAGACAGCATCTCCCTCCTCCCATTTTTGCATATTGGCCAAATCAGAGCCCAAATTTTACACAGATAATGGCACTGGTTTATAAGGTGTTCAGAGCTTGTATCTCCACATTTGATGATGTGTCCCACTTTATGGGGGACAGTGTCCCACAATGTCCCACATTTTGAGAGTCTGTGTCCCACATTTCAGCGACAAAAGACTGAGAGGTATGCCTCCTGGACTGCAACAGCGTGGCCCTACTCTGTTCTTCTGGAAGATCCCACCTTGCATTTGGCTACACTGACACAGAGCCTACTTTGTATCTGAGATTACATTGATTTGACTGTCTTTTGTTTTGGTAGTGATGTTTTCTTGTAGTAACAGAAATACTTGGGTTTCAGTAATTCTAAAACCCACTTGTTAGGCCTGTTGCGTTATTATCTACATGGTAGTTATATTTCTCGTAGCCAAAAATCCAACCGATCATTTTGCAGTCCACTCAGGACTCACTCTTATTTGATCAAATCTGCTTTGGAGATTCATTCTTTTTGAGTAAGATATTTCCGTTATTTTTGAAGTTATTGGGACAAACTGGTAAAAATGATAAATAACCAAACAGGTACATTAGATTAAACTTGCAGTTATAATATATACTATAGAAATGAAAATGGAATCAAGCTAATTGCAGCATTCACTTAAACAGAGAAGATATGTTTAAACGCACATCTTCGGTAGTGAAAACATAGCATGCACTTTCAGCATAATTGAAATGTATCTTTGGAAAGGTTTATTACATTGTTTTGATATGAAGTATTAGAAAAATAATATACAACAACCAAAGAAATATGGGGTTTGTGCCGGTTGTCCATTGAATTGGGGTCGGCAAAAGTTATTTTTTATCCTATTTTCGTACGTGGTATATATGTGTTTATTGGTTGAATTTAGTCTCTTGGTCTGCAGTAGCTCCCTATCAAAACTGCCTCATATAGGAGACAGGACATGATATGACAGCCACTATATTGAGCTGCCAGCAAAAGCTGACCCCAGATTACCCGTATACTCCCTGCAGCAGGTTTAATAATCACAACAGGGCCCCCCTCCTTATTCCAGGTACTCGGGCATTAATGTATGTGTATGTTATGACAGCTGTCATACTGCCTATTGTAACAGACATAGTTCTGAGGTATGAGAATATATTAATGTCACATCATTCACTCCTCAGTTCTTCTGTAACGTTGATTAGCTGAACCCCTCCAAAATAAAATTATTAAAAAAAAAAAAACCTGTATTCTATGATTTGTAATTCTGCAAATAAAGACGTCCATTACTAAAAATCATTCCAATTTGAGAGTCTTTCTCCTAATTCTTTTTAGGACTTTTTTTATCACTCTATGAATATAATGCCATATCAAAGAACGCTGCTTCAGTGTCCATCTTCAGCCATAAGAAAATAAAATAGACTAATGCAAACAAACAAAAAAGTAGGTATAAAGAACATTGCTGTTTATTGGCTGGTTTAATTACTTTCCAGTCTGTGATTATTTGCAAGACCTGTAAAATTTAGTATGTGTAGACACTTAAGACACACAATAATTGTAGAAAGGCATCTAGAATAATATGCATTTATATGTATAAAGACGTAAAATACACATAGACATTACACATATAATTTAAAGAGACAAACTGCATGCCCACAGAAAAATGTTGCAGTTGTTTAATAGCACTCAACGTGATATGAATCCCAAACTTTGTATCTTCCTATTGCTATATAATTTCCAACATAACACGCACAAAAAGGACACACACACACACCATCTAGACAAGGGGCTAGTGGATAGACCAAGGAGCTATGAAGGAGCTTGGCACATCCAGTAGACTTGCAGTTCAGTCTCACAACCTCCACGTGCCTACTATGTGACCCTAAACAAATCATTTAACCTCCCTGTATTCCTGGAAAGCACCTGGAAACTAGTTTTGGTTCAGTGTGCCTTTTCCAGGCCAAAAATATTGTAAAATAAAAAAGTACAACATGACATACAGTAATATATCATATGTATCTTATATACATGCACACACTAAATATGACAAATTCCTAAACCTTTCAGTATCAAAGTAATATCCTGTCTGTTGTTTGTTTTCGCCAGATAATTGATGTTACACGATAATTGATGTGACTTGTTAGTATTTTGGTTAGGGTTTAATTTGTTTTGATGCACAGTAAATCATTATGGGGCTCTTGACTTCTACATTCTAACCGAACCTCCTGATACACAGCAACCTGTCCATAACATGGCAAACTGTTTTATGATGTGTGTTTTCAGTCAGAAAATTGTAATAATCAGGTGTGCCCCCTGGAAAACTAGGCAATTCTGGTTCTAGAAAAAGAACTCATTAAAACTGCAGAATATAGGACTGAAATGGCAATGTTATAGCAATCGGGTTGTGGATATGTTAAGTTTTTTGGTACTGAATATGTTGCATTGCTGTACATTAAATGAACATTGTTTAATCCGTATCCAAGCAGTGAAAGGGCTGTTGGTGTGGGTTTAAATGGGCAGGGAAGAGTGTCCATATCTGCACCTACTTAAAAACTGCAATATGTCGAAGTTGTAAAAGTTATTGAAAAGGCAGCAGACGCTTAGGAATACTTTAACAGACATAATATTTAGACAAAATTGCGATTTGAAGTATTTTCAGTGTGTTTTCCTCTTGTTCTTTACCATTAAGTATACTGGCATGATAACTTGGTTCTTGAACTTTATAGTCCACCCCCTAGCTGGCGATTCCACACTTGCTGTTATAACCCTTTCTTTATGACATTTTCATCTGCTGACAGGGAAAACGGTTATGATGGCACATGTTATGGCTTTTAGCTGAGTAATATTACCATACACCAGAAACTATAGTCTAAGGGCTAAAATTCCTGGTTGCATGCAAATATCCTTATAATAAATAAAAAGATGGGTCAGAGAAGTGCACCAAACAGATAAACTATGAGTCGTGTCTGTGTGTCAGTGTCGACAGCTCGCATGTCATTAATACGTTTTAAATGTAAATACCTTGGTCTTAAGTTAGTTTTCCTGTGCAAACATAAGGGTTTAACAGGCATCCAAAAGAAGTTATGTTAATATGATTAAAGGGACTCCTTAGATAGATTGGTAGATCTTCCACGAAATGTGTCAAATCATCAACCTTCCTTCTATGTTTATGTTCTCCAAAAATTATTGTCTAAAGGAAAACAAAGTATTGTTATTTAGACACTCCCTACCACAGCAAATAGTGTTCCAGGCTGGTATATGCTACACATTGTTAACCACTCTTTGCATGAAATATCAGATACTCATTTTAAAACGGAGTTGGCCCAGCTCTGTTTTAAAATGGGTATCTGATATTTGATACACAGAGCGGTTAACATTGTGTAGCATGAAGCAGACTACAAATTATTCCCATTTATAAACCCATTTAAGTGTTTCTCATTGATTACTTGTAATACATTATCCAACTGGTATATCATTCATGTGAATGCCAGCACTCCTGTGGATGCCGTTCTAATTATGGACTTCAAAGCTATGGTTTGCTCAATAAATGACAATGGTATCCCCACAGCATAAATACCTGTTCTTAAAAAGGGCTTGTGTGTTCTTGGGAAGGGGGTGATTAATTCAGCCAATTTACAAGAAAGTCAGCAATCAGAAAGATACTAGGTAGGCAGACGAGCAGACAGACCGGCAGACCGGCAGACAGACAGAGAAAGACAGGCACCTTCAGTTGAAAACAACTGCTTTACAGGTTTCTCCAGGGGACAAAACCAAAAACTGGGGAAGATAATGGAAAGAAACTCTAATACCATGTTACAACGACATATAGTAAGTTTTGTGTAGGGTGTGATATTTTGGTTACAGTTTATTTACCCAAGATAGCCTAGCTGAGATGCAACATCTCATTTCTAGCCATGTCCTTCTTCTACCCATTTCCTCAGCTGGGGGGCCTGGTGGTTAAGTGACTTGCCTAAGGTTACACGGTGAGTATTTCGCTAAAACCCTTGTTCAGACTTGCGATCTCCTTTCCAAGCCGGTGCTCTAACCACTAGTCTACACTGCATCAGAATGCTACATACATGTGTGCATACATACATGTAAGCAATAATGCCCGACAGGGTGGGCGGTATTGCCCATACCGCCCACCCTGCAGGGCATTATTGCTTTTAGAAAATGGGCACTGCTTTTTATGTGCTTTAAATAAACAAGTTTGCATAACAAGACTTTTAATATATTAAGTATTGTATTTGTACAGTTAAAAAAATAGTTCCTCCACCTGGTTTTATTGTTGGTTGTCATGGCTACCGCCTCACCTGCCTGCTACTGCTATACAGGGCTTGTATTTTAAATTTCTTTGGGCTCTGTTTTTTTTTTTTTCCTCCTGTTTCTTTTACTTTTTTTTTTTATTCTGTACTGTAGTGGTGGAGCCATTACAATCAGATGTTACGACGTGCGTGCGTGACAGCGGAACTGGACATCGTTTTTAGCTGGGGGCTTCAGAGGGAGCTACACTATCCGAGAGGAGGAAACGCCGGCGGGAGAGGAGGAGACAGGCTGAGCGGTGGTCGTTGGTTGTCTCGTCGATGCTGGAGGGAGCTGCATTTGCGGGTGAGAAGCGAGTGGAGCGAGGGAAAGAAATGCCATTTTATCACTGCTGTTATGTTGTACGGTACTGCTCGGCTTCCCGCTGCGCAGTGGTCGTTGGTTGTCTCGTCGATGCTGGAGGGAGCTGCATTTGCGGGTGAGAAGCGAGTGGAGCTAGTGAAAGAAATGCCATTTTATAACTGCTGTTATGTTGTACGGTACTGCTCGGCTTTCCGGTGCGCGCGGGTAAAATAAGATATTTTTTAAAATGCTTCCTGTACTTGTAGTCATGCGGTGGGAGTAGAATCTTCGTTACTTCGTTCATGGGCTGATTAACAGGGGGAAAGGATGACAGGGGGACAGCTACAAAGTTTGAGCTGGGAGTCAGAGACAAGGGTTTTACAATAGTGAGGTAACCAGAGGAGAAAGAAACATACAGCGAGTCACAGTGATGAGTTACTGGTAGGGTAGTATCTCTCGCTAAGCGAGAGACAAAAATGCCGGCATTTTCAAATTCAGTGGGGTGGTTTCAGCCAATGGGCAAGCAGGGTGGGCCCAAAGATACTTGAATGAGTTAAGGGGGCACTTTTGGTGGAACTTTTTATTTGCTGGGCGTCTATTGAAAGTTAATGTACCCCCCTGGCAGGGGTACCATCCAATCAGAGTTCAGCAAATAAAAAGCCCATTTTCTAAACATACATACAATGTGTGTCTACATATGTGTCTGTCTATATACATACATTTTTATCTAAATTTGAAAACAGCATTCCCTATCCATTTTAAACAGCTGTAGTGGGACATTATCATTACAAAAGCTGTTTATTCCTCAACAAATTTAAAAGATGGTCTTTGAGAAAAACGTTGAGTGCTTCTCCCATAGCTAAATGCCATTTCAATTTAGAGTTCGGCTATCGGCAGGTTTCTGACTCAAGGACTCGCTCTCAAGTCACTCAGTTTTAGGAAGGCAATCGAATTGGCGTTATTTATTCTGAATATAACATGTAGATGTTGTCAGTTCTGTTTCAAATAACCTGATGGGGTGGCTGAAAGTGCTTGGTGGTATAAGTAGGAGGGATTTAATTAAAATGGTTTGCTATTGAATTTGCCACTGAAAATATTCCAAATTACCCTTTTTCCCACGGCTCTTCATGCTTCAGATGTTTTTAAGAGACTTTTGGGCCAGTTCACTTTGGCAGTAAATTAAAATAACAGCCCTAACGCACACTGCACAATTGTTAAACCTCAAATGAATGTAATTAAGATGATTGTAAAAAATTCCTTTCTAAATGTTTTAGCTTGTTCTGTGTTAAACTATTTTTGGCAGCTGACGGGGGAGCGCATGAGCAGGCAGTAGTTTCTCACCGCTCACTGAAGCGGAGCTCTGCCTTTCAACTGTACAGCACTGCATTTTCAACTGCTGTCATAGACAGCTGCAGCATTCATTGGCAAACTGTGGCTGCGCTTGCAAACACACTGACTGCATTGATAGAGGGGTGCCACACCTACGAAAACTCGGATGATGGCACTATGTTTCTTGCACATGTGTGCAAGCAAACATAAAAATGCTTTTAAAGTAGTCATGAATGTTGCTTGCCCACTAAAGTAGTGAAAATGTATGTGTAATGGCCCACTGCACCATGCACTAGCAACAAAAGCCCCAGAGCCATGAAAAACTGTGGGTCTGGATTTCAGGAAGGTGGACTTCTGCAAGATGCTGGAAATGCAGAAAGATAAACTGATGGGGTAGAGGGTGTTGAAGGGGTAGAAGCAAAATGGGATGTCATAATGTGGGGTGTAATGGAAAAAAAGGCTGAGAATAACAAAAAGTCAATGTGGTTTACCAGAGTGGGTATGAGAGGCAGAAAGGGCAAGAATAGTAGCACTCTGAAAATACACAGGGGAATGCAGTGAGGCCAAGCAAGAAGATTATCTGAAAAAGCTGAAAGATGCCAGAATAATGGCAAGAAATGATAAACAGAGATGGGGTTGAGAATAGTGGAGGGGGTCAAGGAGGGAGAGAAAACATTTTTGTACAGTAGGGAAAAAAGGAAAACTAAGGAGGGTGTAATAATATTAAAAAAGGAAGGGTGATGAGTGGAGGAGGATGACAGAAAAAGGTTGATTTACTAAATAATTACTTTTGTTCAGAATTTACTGTTGATGAGAGTGACTACTACCAGAGTTTGGAATGCAGGACAAAGAGTGGGGTGAGAGGACTGCAGTTAAGACCATTCTTGGAAGAAATGGTATTCGGGGCCTCAAAACTCTTAAAGTGGACAGAGTGCCCAATCCAGCTGGGTTGCACACTAGAGGTCTAAAGGAGGCAGAGCAGATACTGATAGCACAATTGACACATCTGTTTAAGTGTGCTATGGGGATAGGAGTTGTTTCAGCAGGCTGGAAAATGGTGGCACTCTTGGAAACCAATGGAATTCAGAACATAGGCAGCATGAGTTTGTAGCTCAGAGAACTCCCTAAACTAACCTGATTAACATCTTTGACTGAGTCACAAAGGTGGTGGACTGGGATCATGCAGTATATGTGGTGTACCTCAACTTTAGCAAGGCCTTTAATTCCTTTCCATAGAGAAGGCTTATAAAAAGCTAAGTGACCTAGAGGAAGGGAACAAACTGTTTAGTGGATAGATACGTGGCTGGGAGGGAGGACACATAGGGTACTTATCAATGGGGGACACACAGAGCCAAGTCAAGAGCAGGGTACCACATGGATGTGTTCTTGGGCTGGTGCTCATCAATGTCTTCATATGTGATACAGGAAAGGGATTCCAGAATTAGGTGTGTCTCTTTGTTGAACACATTAAGATCCATGCCAAAGATGACACCAAGGATGGAGTTCGAGAAATAAAAAGAGACTGGGAAAATTGGAATAGTGGTTCATATTAGAGCACCTAAAGTTCAATGTAAAAAAGTGCAAAGTAATGCACATTGATAGAAAGAACTCTAAAACAGAATGTGGTATGAGGGAGTAAGGGTAGTGCAGACAACTGAGAGAGACCAGTGGTAATCAATTTGTTCAAGTCCACTATACAGTACAACAAAGCATATGGCATGCAGATAGGATGCTGGAAGGTGTAGGAAGAGAATTTTATAGTACAGTAGGAGTAAAAAAGGTGATACTTCCACTGCAGACATCCCTGATAAGGCTGCACCTAGAGTATTGCGTACAGTTCTAAGGCACCTTTACACGACAGGTTCTGTAACACAATGAGCAGTACAGAAAAACTGGAACATTACATTTCTGAAGTGTAGTGGCAAGCGGCAATGCAACACAAGTGAGTGTTCACTTGCCCAGTGATCCTGGTTTTACACGGTTCACCATTTCATTGTGTTTCGTTATGCTCCCTTTCACCAGTGAGTGCCACCATGTAGATGCACTCTTGCGTTCACATCGATTCCGGAGAGTGTCCTGCACGATGCTCTGGGAATCTCCATTGTTAGGTAATGGCCACTTCCCAATAGTATGTCCCAAGGCCTGTACGAGCAGTACTCTGCACATGTTCAACTACTTATATTTTCTTATGCTAGAAATAAAGCTGAACTCGGGCAAGTAGGCAGTTCTTAGAAACAAGGGCTATAACCTGTTAAAATCATTGAGAAAGTGGTTTCCTGATACTGGGCATACGTTTATGAATATGCATGCGTGCATGCCCAGTAACACGGAACTATTTTCTCAATGGTTTTAATATTTTGTAGCCCCTGTTTCTAAGAACTGCTTACTTGCCTGAGTTCAGCTTCTCTTCTAATATAAGAAAATATAAGTAGTTGAACTCGGACAGAGTGCTGCTCGTACGAGCCTTGGGACACACTATTGGGAAGTGGCCATTGCCTAGCAACGGAAATCCCGGAGGGTCTCATGAGACACTCTCCAGATCGATTTACACTATGGTGTGTAAAAGCACACCATACCAGTGCAGCACACAGTGGGAGGTACCAGAAGGGACTGAAACAAAATCATTGCGGTGGAGATAGGTGCAGTGTAAACGTTCCTCTAGACTCCACACCTCAAGAGAAATATGGACCTCATACAGACCATACAAAGGAAGGCAACAAGATGATTCAGAGGCAACAGGGGAAGATTGTATGAGAAAAAATTCCAAACCTCAAGATTTACACGCTGGAAGTCAGGAGGGAAAAGGTGATATTACTGAGACAAAAGATTTATTGTGAGCAATCAAAAGGGTATATTATAAGTATTTGTTAGTACAAAATAAAGTAATGGTAACTAAAGGATATGGGTAAAGACTGGTGGTGGGGTGGAGATATTCAAGAGGTATGTAAAGAAGTTTTTCTCTATGGTGTGTGTAGCAGAAGAAAGAGACAGTGAACAGAGAAATGGTTGAAGCCAAGTTTGTGACCAGGTTTAAACTGGGCTGAGTTAGATATAAGGGAATAATGGGACCCATAGGTAAAAGAGGGGATGTATACTTTTGACATAGAGTGATAATCAGAAACTAGGGTATAGATCCCTTAATCCAACCCAGTGGTAAGCCGAGTAAGAAGCTAAGCAGGGAAATGGGCAGACTGGATATACCTCTGGGTCTTTTTCTGCTGACACAACTGTGTTCAATGTGCTTGTGCAACTGGTTTCGTACTTGTGTAATGTAGATGCACTTTGGTTGTTCTCCTTTCTATCCATGGGATATACCACCCTGTAGGGGTATGAAGGCAAGGAACCCCAGGGAAGGGTTACACCCCTTGAGGTGGTGCGGAAGTGATTCCCTTGGCTAAAGGTACCTTTGGAAGAAGCCCACAGGAGAGAGAGGTGTGCCACTGGAGAAGGAGTGGTGGATGGAGAGGCAAGGAAAAATGCTTGTGTGGAGTGAGGAGAACAGCCCTTAAATAGGCTAAAATGGTGGTGTGACCATTTGCACTGCCCCTTTGAACTACAGGCTATAGCCTTCCAAGTCGATGTGCCTGTGCAACTGGTTTCATGCTTGTGTAATGTAGATAAACTTTGGCAGTTCGCCTCTCTATCCATGGGATATACCACCCTGTAGGGGTACTAAGGCAAGGAACCCTAGGGGAGGGTTCCGACCCTGAGGTACCACGGGATTGATTCCCTTGGCTAAAGGTATCTTAGGAAGAAGCCCAAAAAGAGTGTCAAGCAAAGCATACAATGTAGTGAACATGTATCAGGGTCAAGAACCTGTATGTAGGCCAGTTGATAGTATGGGTTCAGCTGGTAGCATGGGTCAATGAAGACCTGTATGTAGGTTGGGTGGTAGCGTAGGTTCAGTTGGTAGTATAGGTCAATGCAGACCTGCACATAGGTCAGTTGGTAATGGGGTTCAGCTGGTAGCATTGGGCGGTTGGTCGTATTGTTTGAGTAAAGTAGGCAGGAAATGACAGGTGAATAGTGACCCACTTGGAGGTCTGACTATAAGATGTGGAG
Organism: Neoceratodus forsteri; assembly: GCA_016271365.2. Taxonomy (NCBI): domain Eukaryota; kingdom Metazoa; phylum Chordata; order Ceratodontiformes; family Ceratodontidae; genus Neoceratodus; species Neoceratodus forsteri. The sequence continues at coordinate 159,714,028 of CM028138.1, forward strand.
GCTTGGCTTCCTAAGGAGAGAGAGAGAGAGAGAGAAGCCAAATAGGGGAGACATGACGATTACAGGACATCCACCTAACTCCATCCAACAGTGGAAACCTACTTAAGTGGGAAGCCTACCTAAGTTACCTAGGGACTACAAGGATGCCTATATAGTATTATGACTATTGGCACAGAGGAGAGGAAAAAACTCATTGAGGAGGAAACCTCTGGGGATCCAAGGCCTAGGTCATCTTCCCTCTAGGTTTTGGGACAGTTTTGGTTAGCGACAGCTCTGCTACTGCAATTTAGTAGACCAATCCAAGGGAACTGCAATTTTGGGGAACACTCTCACGTTATCCCTCTTAACGGGAACACTGTGAAGGGCTACAAGCACACTCTGCAACAAGAGTCGTCCAAGGTGGGAGGAGGAGAGTAACGACTGCCCAGGAGCTCAGCCTGCTCACTGATCTATGAACAAACCAGGTGAACAAGAGGCAATTGGAGGGAGAATAGCATGAAAGGGTGCCTCTGAACCCACTCCGGCAGCTAAATGGGCCCTTCCCATGACAGACCCACCCCTTCGCCGGTGAAGTCTTAAATGCTATATCAAGAGGTGCCATTGGTGTGGTTGATGACTGAAGTTTCACCCGGAATGAGGACCTTTCCGACTGTGGGCCAGGTGAGAATGACCCTGCCCCAAGCTTTGCATGCTCAAGTTGCAGACTTCAGGGTGCAGAGAGACACCGTCAGCCACTGAGCTAGCCCTGAGCCCTGGAGTAATGGATGTGGTCGGCATGTCTCCAAAATGTGGAAAAGTGAGTTGTTATGAGCATGAGACCTGCACATGGTAAGGAGCATAGGACCCGTACTTGGGTCATAATGAATGATAGCAGACATGGAGAGACCTGTATATAGGTCAGACCGAGCAGTGTGGACCCTCTCGTGGATCTTGACTGGATGAGACCTGTACATAGGTCAGGCTGAGCAATATGGACCCTCTCGTGGGTCCAGGTAAGGCAAATAGCACCTTTCAACCACAGGAATGCATGCTGACCAAGTCCATTAGAAAGCCAAAATGTAGCAGGCCCAGGGGTGCTGAGGGTTGAGGTGCTGGATGCCACACCTCATGCCACACTGGTGACCTTGGTTTGGGAAAGAGCCTGGGTCACTGAGGGTCAGCGGGGGGGAGAGGATTAAGCATCCAAAGGACTGCTCTCCTCTCTCCAGGGAAGGGGACTAGTCCTGCCCAATGACTGCCCTCTAGTGGTGGAGGGCAGTATGGGTTGGGAGGCTCGGACGCCAACCTGCTGACTTTGGAGGGAGGGAGGGAGAAAATGGAAAATGGCCAGGGCTCCACGGACCTGTGATGGCCAGAACGCTCTGGCAAAGTTTGCCCCCTGCCACCAGATATGCCTTACTGGGTGGTAGTGGACTGCGGCACCCCTCCACCTGGCCCTGCCACGGAGGGGGAATCCATGGGGGAACCTTAGGGGCAGAAGAGCTGGGATTCAGGCTGGAGGATGCACCCCCTCCGAGGGGCGGGGCATAGCCCCATGGAAGGCCATGGAAGGACTTAAAGAATAATAAAATAAAAAGAAAGCCAAATTGGGAGTGAACTGAATAGTATATTATGAGTACGAGAATGACAGGGCTGAGTGAAGCTGGGGCCAATGGTTGGAGAGGAGGAGACTGTGAAGCAGGTTAGGTGGGAGGATGCTGCAAGGACAGTATGGTAGGAGGAGCAGTTCAAAGCAAGTAAATATGATATACTCTTAGACTTGGAAGGGGATGCCAGTATTGAAAGAGGAGAGGCCCTGGAATAAACAGATTTGAAAACTGATTGTGTTAGTGCCATGATGGCTAGTATATGAGCAATACTGGTAGTGCAAGGGACAGGAAGGCTGGGATGACTGTGTAAATCAGGTGCAAAATAGCAGGGAAAGGATGGTAGAACGCTGGGCAAAGCCAGCGCCTGGAATAGATGGTTGCGGAATGCCATAAAGGCTGTGTGGAGCAGCAATAGAAGGTCGAGGCTAACCAGTGACCAATAAAGCATATAAGAAGTTAAACGCTGCTTCCGCTGCCTGGAGCCACAATGCCCAATGTGACTCCTCAGTCCCCCACCATAGGAAAAACAAAGAAGCCACAAACATGACACCACAACACCAAGCAGCTAATGAAATAAGTTAAATATGTGCTAGCCATAAAAGCAGGATTAGGTTATCATCAGAAACAAACTGCTGAGGGCTTGGTATGAGTAAAGTTTGGTAAAGGAGGGAGGAGCAATAAATGAGCCTAAATAACACAAACAGAGAAGTGAGGAGTAATGCAGTAGGATGCAAAAAGTAATTGAGCAGTATCCAGCAGCAATTAACTATAGCTTGTAGAGGTAGCAATCTGAATGAACATAGAAACTGTATGGAGAGGTAATGCACTGAAAACAGCAGCAATATTTGCTTGGTATAAGTTCAGGAAGCAGGACTCAGTTCCATGGACTAGGTTTCTTAGGTTATTGAGAAGTAGTAAAACAGGGAGCTGTTGTTAGCTAGGCAGCAAAGCCATGAACAGGTGTAATCAATTAAGGGCAACAGTTTGCAGTGTAAACTGAAACAGACAATGACAATAGCAGGGACTGAGGCTTGTTAGGTAGAAAGCAGGTTGAGTTAAAGCATACATTGTGCAATGCAGTGAACAGAGGCCTGCAATAGTAGGAGAGAAATGGAGCTTCGGGGTACGGGCACAAGGTAGCTTGAGGCAAGAAAACACAGTGGGTGGGATATTTGTTGCGCCATGCACAACCCAATGATGCACCCCAGTGTGATATTCAAAAGGGGATGTTGCACCACGCAGATCCCAATGCACCGGGTCGCACCAGTAATGTATGTGGTGCAAGTGCGGGGGCGTGCCCATGCATATTCCTCACATCCCGATATTCAGCCTGGGATGTGTGGCTCATATGTTGGTGCAACCCCTACTTGTGCCGCACACTGGTGCTCGAAGTTGAGCCAAAAAGAAATAGGAGCAAGGGCTGGCCACCTACAGGTGAGCTGCTGTAGTGCAGGGCGCAACACGGCAGCCGCCAGCTATGGGTGGCCACCCGAGCTCCGGGGCCAGGGTCTGTCGTCATCGCGCCCCTCTCCACGCCCAACTGGGGGCATTGTAATAAAACTGATATCCCTGGTGGTCCAGTGGACTGCCTCCAGCCCGATTGCAGGCATAAGTACATATAAATACATGTCCCATATCCCTGGTGGTCCATTGGACCGCTTCCAGCCAGATCGCAGGCATAAGTTTAAAGAAAACATTTTAAATCATCTCTGGTGGTCCAACGGTACCCCCCTCCCTACCCGTCCACTGAGCCCCGCCACCCCGCTCGTCCCCCCGATCAACGGCAGGTGGCAGCAGATAGCTGGACTGTGTAGTGTGGTACGGTCTGCATGCCCATTGGTCCACGCTGTGGATCAATGGGCGTTCAGCCGTACTGTACATGATCAGTTGGCGAGGCGGCTGGGCGGCTGCGGGTGGGGAACTTCCATCGCCCGCTGACTGGGGGTGGGGTGGTGGAATTCAGTGGGCGGGTGGGAGGGGTACCGCTGGACCACCAGGATGACAAAATATTTTCTTTATACTTATGCCTGCGATGGGCTAACCGATCACTGGACTTTCCTGGATATGGGACATGTATTTATTATACCTTATGGAGCGTCGATCGTACAGGGCACTTTGCTCGATGTAGGGCATCGGTCCCCTGACGGCTGCAGCCTGGCAGGGCGCCAGGTGCAAGTCGCCGGGGATCGGTGCACCTGCATGCAAATGAGGCCATAATGACATGCTAATGGCCCCAGTTGTGCCTTGCATGCATTATGGCCCCATTTGCATATCCACCACTGAATATGGCGGTTCCTGTGCCTAACACAACCGCACTTGCACTGGCGCATCCCCCTACTTCTCCCTTGCCACTTACGCTGGCACAGTGCCACTGTGCCATGCGCATTGCAGGAGGCCACATTGCCATATTTAATGGTGCTGAGCCATGGCGCAGCACCATTGAATATCACCCAGCACACTCCCTGGCGCATCGCAGTTGTGCTGCACCCAGGCTTGTGCCCCTGCCTGGCACACTCTGAATGTCCCACCCAGAGTGTAACCTGAAGTACAAGTAGCAATGTATACACAGGGCACTAGAAAATTAGAAAGCCTAAAAGAAACAAACAAGGCAAGCACAAGGATAGGAGCAAGAAGGGAACCAGGACACACAGAAGCACGGGGGCAGCCAGAGGCAAGTAATTCAAACCAAAAGCAGGAGAACAAAAAACAGAAGTCCAGCACAAACCAAGCAGAGTCCAAGCATGCACAAGGGGGCAAAGCCCTAGTAGGCCCGAGGAAAGAAGATAGACTGACAGAGCCTCCAGCTGCAAGGAAAAATTATTGTGTGTGGAGTGAGGAGAACAGCCCTTAAATAGGCCAAAAGAGGGGTGTGGCCAGTTGAATTGCCCCCTTGAACTACAGGCTATAGCCTTCCAATTATGCTTAATTACTCCACTAGCAACCAGTTATTAAAAGTCCCCTGTTCTGTGTCTACTTTCTAGTGTGGCAGATAAATGTTTGAAATCACAATGTCATTGCTTGTGGAATGAGTATGCCAATGATTATGAAAGCCCTAGGACCATGATTCACCTCCTAGTGAACCAGAAAAAAGAACCAGTCTCTTGCTCCATGCCTAGATCACCAGTGAAGACAGCCTCAATGTCATTACCCACTCACCAGTGCACAACTGAAGATATCCACTGTATGATGGCGCACTAGTGCACATAACAAATCACCCAGAGCACCAGTGAAGTAAACCTTAGTCCAATGGCCCACATCACATAAACTAATTGTGAATGTAACCACAGTGCAGATACTCAACTCACTAGCATAACAATCAGAATATAGCTGCAAGGACCACCATGCCAAAGCTAACTTCTGTAATTTCCCATTAAGAGATCATAGTGGACTATACTAATATAACAGAGATGGGGTGTTTTGGGGAAACTCTGCTAATCTAATGGACCAGAGCATGATCTCCGGTGTAACTGCAGAGGACTAGCCACACTATAATCTAAGGAACCTGATTTATACTTTGAGGCTGGTCACTCACCATGATGACATTATTAATGCGTTGTTTCACTCACTGAAGTATTATACACACTTTGAACAATTGATGAGCCACACAGGATGTGAAGTATTAATTATGAGTTTGAGAGGTAGCTATACATTTAAAAGTTAACACAGACAAAGCTTTTCTCAGGCTCTGCAAAGAACTTGACTGGACAAATTCCTGCTTTTCCTGCCTCATATCACCCTTCCCATTTGTACAATAGAAAAACATTTCTAAATACATTTTATAAAGCCAAGGCTGTAATATGTAGGCCTGAATATATAAATGATTCTCCAACCTATTGTACACTGAACTTATAACATAGTCACCGAGCAACAAAAATGGACTGACCAAGTGGTTTTTAGATTTTTGTTATAAAGGCAAATTTCTCCAATTTTACAGAGGCTAAACATGGTATAAACAAAATAATCTTTCTGATTTCAGGAGGCAGTATCAATAACTATACCATACATACAAAAATCTTAGAAGGCACTGTAATGTGGGGACATGTTAATTGATGGAGTTGACCACTGGTTAATGATTTTAAAATGGAACTTTGATCTGCTACAATTACTTGTGAGATTGGGTTTACTTTTCTATTTCCAGTGCAATGTTTTGAGACCTAGGGCCAGATATTCAAAACTTTGCACTGGGCAAAAAACATTTGTGCAGGTTTAGTGCAGGATTAGCACGGGTTTGCCATATTCAAAAGGCCAAATAGCACACGCAAACTGCATTAGCGCTGGGCAAAATCATAATGTATGCAAGAGGCAAACTGAGGGTGTGTGTACATGAATACAGGGACAATGCTATATTCAGCAACTAGCGCCATGCAAAATGGTTTTGCACGACTTAGCGTGACACTTAGCATGGTGTACATTACCTTCCAGGAAAAGGTAGTCTTAACCCTGGGCAATCAGCTTTGACATTTTGGCTTTGCGCAGTGTTTGTGCGGCTTTTGTGAGGCTTTGCGCGACCCTAATAAATAAATATGACACACAGACAAAGCCAGACATAGCAGAAACATGCTGCTCACTGATGGCATCACAGTGATGCCATCATCTGCCACTAGTCCCAGCCATGCCAGGCAGTAAGTGGTGACCCTGCTACCAGTGGACAGCATGGCAGTGTGGCCATACAGCACACACCTGCGTACCACTCTTTTGTGGACACCAACAGATGCCAGCACACACATGCAGCACTATGGGCATGGAGGATGTTGAGGGAAGCGTGTACAGGTGGCCAGGCTATGCCACAGACCAGGTGTGGCCACAAGGCTGGGACACATTACGCAGTGCACATGGGCCAGTATTGGGAATACCCCAACACCAGTGTGCCTTTCTGATAATATATACCCTCCCAGCCACATACCGCACAGCTGTACAACTGCCACAGCCACACAAAGCCGGACATGTATATGTCACTGTGAGCATCCCATGCCAGAGGTGCAGCATCTGTGGGTCACACAACAGCATAACAGTAATGTCCACTGTCAGTAAACCCCTGCATGTTGGGCCTGTCACTGTATTAGTGCAGTCATCAGCACTGCCCTACACACCATAAGCAGTGCTGTGTCCACACACTACTGGCCCCCTTGCAACTGTAGTGTCTGCTGTGTACTGTAGCATGACCTACAGTGTGACAGTTTCATGCACCACCACCATCTGTGCCTACGCTGTGTTGTCCCCTGGGGTACAATATTCTATGCTATGCTGTACTGTTTACATGTAGCCTACAGCTATCATCATGCACTGCCTGACTGACCTACAGGTGGAGCTGCGGTTGGACCTGGCCAGCACCTGTACCTCCAGACTGACCTACAGATGGAGCTGTGGGACCCTGCAGTAATGCTGGGCAAACTGCATTCAAATCAGGGCATAATAAGATGTTAATCTGGATGTTTGCACAGAGACTACCTAAGTAGGCTCATTTGCATGTCACTTTTGCATATGGCAACGTTTAGTGCCGGGCAAACGTGTTTGCACTGGGCTAAAGATTTAGCTCTGTGCTAAACCCACTCAAACGTGTTAGCGCTGTACAAACAGTTCGGGGAATATTATACAGTTTTGAACACTATACTTTCACATGCCCTGCTGCCTGCAGCTGTACTGGGTCCACACATTTGCTGGCACACACATTGGCCACATAGTTCATCTCTACCTACCTTCATGTCACTGTGCACTGTGTTGCTGTTGTGGTTTGCACTTCCTGGTTGCTATATTCAGAGCTGTCTTATTCCAGGGCTAAGTTTGCCCTGCACCCCCAGCCCAGTTTGCCTGGCCTCATTCCCATGCTGTATTCAGAAGCTGTTTGCCCTGGGCTATTCCTTTTGAATATAGCTTGCTTTGTGCTCCGGGCTGAGTTTGCCAACCGGGCAGTGTTACTTTAGCCCCAGGGCAAAGTTTTGAATATCTGGCCCCTAATATGTTGAATATCTGGGCTTACCTGCCTCTTTGACAATGAACTGTTTGGATGATGTCCCCAGCTTATTGGCTGCATTTATTTGATAGGTACCGAAATCCTTTGGGGATGCAGGAGTGACCTAGATGAGAAAACATAACATTTTTCAGAAAAACTGTAAGGTTGTATTACTGTGTAAGTCTCTGAAGTTTTCATATACAGGTGACACCTTTAATGCCTTTGAGCAATCTAGTATTTAGACAAGTCACAGTTTATGTAACAATTGTTTTAAATATTTTTCTTCCCTGTATTTCAATATTTGAATGGCAACAGAATCTGTGATCTGTGGGGTTCATGAGTTTTTAAGCAATAGGACATGATGGGCTTTGAGTTTCTGTTCATAATCCACATGCCAAGCTGCACTGTAAGACATGAGGCGCAAATGCTGAGTGACTTCCAAACATAAGGAATTGTGGGTCATGAATAGAGCCTACACCCTGAAGTATTTATTATACTTATAAAAAGGAGTCCCTATCAAAAGAGTAAAAAAAAAACATAATGTTTAAAATGCAATAACATATTATATTTGACATTTTTTTTGTTCTAGAAAAATAATGGTTCTCTTCATATGTACTACTAGGTGGCATTTCACTTGTGTTGCTGTAGATGACATTGAGTACACCTCACTGTGCTGCTTTTTTAAGTAGGACAGTAAAGTGACCCTTTAGTTTTTCTCAAGATGTTTTTTCTGTTGTCTTGTGCATGTGCAAGCAACATTTTGCAGTAGTAATAGCACAATGAGAGGTGTGTCAGTGTTGACGAATACAGAGCACGCTTTAGTAGGTGTGTCCCTCATTCCCCAATTAGCCAGCATGTTAGCACTGATGCAAGAATTATGTAAAGTGCCACCAACTTAAAAGAAATGAAATGTGCTGCTGCAATCAGAGACAAGCTCGTCATGCAGCAGCAGAGATGACATGCCTCCCATATGTGTCTTTCCTGATGAAACATTTCAAAAAACATGGAGGCAGCAGAACCCCAAACAAAGCCAACATCAGGGGTGCAATCCCTGTGTTGGCATATTCCCACCCACCCATTGTTGGCACACTGAGAGCCCTCCTCAGTGTTCTACCGCTCAGACAAAGACAACCGTGTCAGCATGTCCCCCCCTTGAGGTGGCACACTGGGAGCCCACCCCAGTGTGCTGCCACTCACACAAAGCCATCCATGTCGGCATGTCCCCCACCCACCTACATTGTGTGGCATACTGGGAGCCCACCCCAGTGTGCCACCGCTCACACAAAGCCGATCGTGTCAGCACTGCCATGTCTGGTTCAGTTTTTGGTTTTTGTTTTTTTATTACTATTTTTGGCCCCTTTGGTCACCTGAGCTGCTCCCCTTTGGGGACATCCAGCTGCCGACTGCCTCTACTGCAGACACCCAGACTCCTGTGGATCCCCCCCACAGTAGGGCCACAGAGGGCCCCCAACTCCCTGCGGAACATGGATCCAGGCAGATGCCGTGGTGAAACTGTGGATGGCTATCAAGCCGCTCACTTCAGGTGCCATTTTTCCCAGTTTTCTGTTCCCCCCCCTTTTTTTAGTGCATGCTCAGGCAGTGCCTCCAGTCTCCACTGGGGGCCGCTGCTGAGAGATGCATTCCCCAATCCAACCCCCGGAGAAGAGAGCAGTCCACCGGATGCTCAATCCTCTCTGCCCCTGCCGACACATGGCACCCTGAGTCCGTTCCCAAACCCGGGTCACTGGCATGGGTCAAGGTAAGGCACCAGCACCTCAACCCTCTACACCACCGGGCTGGCTTCAGTTTTTTTTTTTTTTAACCTGAAAAAAAGAAAACAGTCCCTCGTTGTCCTTGGTGCCCCTCCCTCAACCCACTCCCATCCTCTGTGCATCCCACCTCTCACACCCCCCTCACCACATACTTACTTCCGGAGGTATGGCACTGCGATGTTCGGTGGAGCGGGAATATGTCTGGTCACTTCAAAGCCGAACTGCAAAATGAAGAAATGCCAGTAAGCTGTATAATGGCATCAATGGGGGGGGGGGGTTCAACTTAGGTGGATATCTCAGCCATTTTTTTGAATTTTGGCTCCAAATTTTCAACATGGGGTTCTTGGGACCCCTCCTCATGAGAACATGCACTGTCATCTCGTTATTCAATCCAAAAGGTGATTTCGTGGTCACTGCATGGAATCACCTTTTGGGATCGATTAATGAAACAACAGTGCCAGTATTCATGAGGCTGGGTCCCAAAAAGCCTATCTTGCAAATTTGGTGAAAACAATTCCAAAAAAATGACTGTTCTGAGAGTGCATTGCACAGTTTCCACACACACTTGTAACTTCAATCATTTTTAATATTTTCACTCCAATTTTCAACATTGCCAATTTTTCACACCTCCTTATGAACAGTACAGCTGTCATTTTTCACATCCTGCCTGAAATGTGTTTTACCGCATCTGGTGCACAATGGAGCAGTCACTGTGGAAAATCAACTTCCATGACAGATTAACAAAATCACAGTGCCTCTGTTCATAAGCGGAGGTCCCAAAATGCCTATGTTGAAAATCTGATTAAAAAATCCCCCAGATAAATGTGTTACAAGCGTGCGTTGCACAGTTTCTATGCACACTCATGACTTCACCAATTTTTCATATTTTCACTCCAGATTTTAAAGATTGCCATTTGTTTACACCTCCTCATGAACAGTACAGATGTCATTTTTCATATCCTTGCCCACCATGTGTTTTCACACATCTGGCACCAAATGGTGCAGTCGCTGTACAAAATCACTTTTCAGGTAACAAACTGATAGTGTTACTGTTCATGAGATGGGGTCACAAAAAGCCCATGTTGAAAATTTGGAGTGAAAATACCAACAAATGCCAGGGGCATTAGGGTTTCCAACCATTACACCCCACCCTGTAGAGACTGACAGGTGTCAGGGGTGTGACGTGGGATTCTCGGCTGTAATGCTCATGCCATTCCACCCCCACCCTGCAGCCAGTGACAGGCATTGAGGTGTGCCTTGGACTCTTCGACCCCAAAGTTCATCCCATTCTCCTATACTGCACCCATCTCCGTGTATTTTCTTATGGAATGGGTGAGCGTAAGATCCGAAGACCCCAAGGCACACCACAACACTTGTCAGTGTCTCCTGGGTAGGGTGAGGTGAAATGGTGTGAGTGTTAAGGCCGATGACCCAAAGGCACACCCTAATGCCTGTCAGTCTCTGCAGGGTGGGGGTGGGGTTGGTGTCAGTTCAATATTTCACTGCCATTCCTATTATGCATCTCTCTACTTCCTGCACTACCAGTGCCAATGCCAGCAGGACAACATTTGGCAGTGACAAATGCTTGTATATGCTGTATGGGAGTTAAATCGTTTTGTTTTATTTTTTAATAAATTAATCAATACTGTTGTGGTATTTTGGATGGCAAATGGTCAACTGCAGCAGCTGAGTTGAAACTGTGTTAGAGGAGATGCAGACATTTTAATATAGGCAGGTGATGAATTGCTGTTAGTGTGTTCAGCAGTGTTTGAGGTTGGAGAATGCAACAACGTCACCATGGTTCATGATACTGAGTGGTCAGTGGATCAACTGTTTAGTGGAGGAAAGTCTGATGACCACAGGCCCCCATTGGTGACCAACCATCAGCACCAACTACGCACCTCCCCAAAGGCTTTAAAATTGTCCACCTAAATATATGCAGCATCCTAAATAAAATGGCTGCCCTACAAACAACTGTCCTGACCCTTCGCCCTGATATTGTAATTATCACTGAATCCTGGTTGAAGCCCCATAACTGGGATGAGGAATTCTCAATACCTGGCTTCTTTCTAATCCACCAAGACAGACAGGGCAGAAAGAAGGGTGGTGGCACTGCCATGTATGTCTCCTCAAATCTCCAGTTTTCCGTAATCACTCCGACGGCACCCATACAAACTATAGATTTCCTCCTGATCAAAATCCCCCTGCCCCACTCTATCCCAGTATACATAGCTGGGTCATACTGTCCACCAGACACACCTCTAGCTAGCATCCTCGACCACCTTGGTAACCTGAGGGCCCTTACGGAAGGTGGCAAACTCCATATCCTTGGAGATTTCATTCAGAACTGGCTAGGCTGCGCAGCCTCTAAATCACGTTGCCAAATAAACTCACTAAACTTGCACCAGCAAATAGGGGAACCCACCTGCCTAAACCACAAATCCAATAAACACACACTACTGTACTGGGCACTTACTACCCACCCTCATAGGATACTTAAAGCTAGCCTACTACCGGACTCCCTTGGTGACCACCATATGATTTTTATAGTGCGAAAAATCTTCCGACCACCGGCCCCTCCGCCCCGTATGCTGTACAGCAGAGTTTATAAATCACTGGATCTGACTGCTCTCCTAAACGACCTTACCACCATTGACTGGTCCTTCATCCCCAGAGCCACCTCCATGGATGAGGCCCTGAAATATTTCTCTTCAAATTTCCTTGCCATCTGGGACCTACATGCCCCACTCAGGAGATCCCGAGTCAGAGGATACCACTTACCTTGGGTAAAAACAAACCTCACGGAACAACTACGAGCCAGAGACCAAGCCTGGAAATCTTTCAAGGCCACAGGTGCTCATGCGGCCCAGCAACAATACCAGTCACTACGAAATGTCTGTACAAGACTCATACATCAGGCCAAATCAAATTACTTTAAAACTGCGTTCAACAATAACTTCACTCACCCTACTCAATTCTGGAAGTCAATAAAATCCCTTCTCACCCCACCGGCCCAACCCCCCACTCCCACTCTCAACCTCGAAGGTAAAATCATCAAGGATCCTTGCCTGGTTACCACCGAGTTTAATTCCTATATCTCCACCACTAGTTCTTCCCTACTGTCCTCCCATCCCCACCCCCCACCCTTTGTGCTCCCTAAAGTATCCCCCCGGCCTCCTTTTCGCTCCACCCAGTTGCTCCTGGCCAGGTGCTAAAAATACTGCAGTCACTAAACCCATCCAAAGGTAAATGTCCATCGGGTCTAGATTCCAAAAGGCTCCTACTCTCAGCACGGGCCATAGCCCACCCTCTAACCATGCTCTATAATCTGTCCTTTAAACTCGGGGCCATCCCCAAAGCATGGAAACAAGCCACAGTCATTCCCCTTCCCAAAAGACGGGACCTCTCCTCCCCATCCAACTACCGGCCCATTATCTCTGCTCCCCATCCTAGCCAAAATTCAAGAGCGCCTTGTATTATCCCAGCTCCACCACTATCTAGATACAATCTCTTTTTTCACCCCTACCAAGCCGGCTTCAGGAAAAATCACTCCACCACCACCTCCCTCCTTCGCCTCACTCACTCCATCCTTATAGGCAGGGACAAAGGGGAAATAACAGCAGCCATATTTATCGACCTGGCAAAAGCTTTCAACACGGTCTCTCATCCAGTGTTGTTGGCTAAACTTGCCCAAACTGGTCTGTCCGTGGAAGCAAAAAACTGGTTCCATTCATACCTATCAGGTAGGTCTCAATTAGTCTGTATTGGCTTGGCTCGATCCACCTCACTTCCTGTCACCAGAGGTGCCCCCCAAGGGTCTGTACTCGGCCTGCTGCTATTCTCTATCTTTCTCAATGACCTGCCTGCTGCCTGCACACAAATGGCCATCTATATGTACGTAGAGGATACGGTGCTGTTCACCTCTGGCCCATCTGCAACTGCCGTGACAGCTTGTCTACAGAAGGACTTCAACTCCATCCAACGCTGGGTTCCTCTGAAACCAACTATTCTTAAACACAAAAAAAACAGTCTCCCTTACTTTCGGCTCCCAGGCCAAACTAACCCGGGTTACTGAACCACCCACTTTCTACACTTTGGACAGATCTCCACTTGAGGCCTGCACCACATATCGTTATCTCAGCGTCTGGCTAGATCAGTACCTTGACTTCTCAGCACATATAGATGCTCTGCACAAAAAATTGCATCCCATGCTGGGAGCTCTCTACCGAAACAAGAATTGCATCCCTCTACCAACCAGACTAGCTATTGTCCAAAAAATGATCCTCCCAACTATGGACTATGGCGATGTTGTCTACGGTGCCGCCCCCCAAACTCCTTAGCCAGGCTCAACCCCCTATACAACTCCTTCTGTCGGTTCACTTTGGGCCGTTCTCTCAATACCCATCACTGTGACCTATACCAGTCCCTGGACCTCCCCTCACTCCAAAACCGACGATTGCTCGACGGTGCTAGAACCACTGCAAAGTTCTGGTCACATACGCTCACTTCCTACTTATCATCATCCCTAACCGCCCTCTCCCCACCTGCCTACACTCTCAGAAACATAGACTCCAGGCTCCTGCACATTCCACACAGATCCACCCGATCTGGCCAGGCAGCTTTCAGTTTCAGGTTGCCCAAATTATGGAACTCCTTTGCAGCTGACATCAGACACACCACAAGGACTCCTCAAAGGAATGCCCTTCTCAAAACAGATTTCGCTACCAACTGCTCCTGCTTTCCCCCTCGCTGAATCCCCTTCACAACTCCTATCTATCTATCAGCTACTAGCACCAGTCTGGGTTCCATTTCTCAGTCTGCACCTAATGTTATTAAATGCTAAAAATAAAAACTGAACCTACTCTATTTTGAATTGAATGAATGCCTCACCCATTGTCTGTAGCAATTCACACTATGTATGTTTTGTTTCGTCTGTATTACTGTACCATTGTAACCCCCTACCCCCAGGGCGCATCTGGAATCGAGCGGTACTCTGCTCAGCATGCCTTCCTGGTAAATCTCTTAAATAAATAAATAAATGATACAGTAAGAGGGTAGAGGGCAGAGATAAGAGAAAGAGATGGTGACTAGGGTCTACATTGGGCAGTTAGGTAGAGTGGGCAGACCTAATGGTCCACTGCAGCTTGTTTTGTCATCCTTGTCTATGTTTCTGTGATCAGCTGTCTGCACACAGAGTGTAAGGTATGTGGTGGAGGGACTATACATGTACTTAGAATGATGAACACAAATGGAAATAAGGATAGGGGCTACTATAACTGGTAGAGATGTATTTAAAACAGAAGGGTTTAGGCCTAAATCAGAAAAGAAAAGGGAATAATTACAACATGATATTATGATGAAAACAGCTGTGGATTGCGTGAGGTAGGGGGACAACTAGACACCAGGGAAACTAATTAGCTTAGCAGTTGCTGAGTGGGTGAGGGAAGGATCACTCAGTGACAGGGAAACTTTAATTAGTTCAGTAGTCAGGTATTGGGTGATTGGTGGGACCTATGCTGCTATAGCCCATGGGTTTGACAGCACCCTAGTCGACCACAGGCTGCAGTGAGGCAGTAACATAAATCATTCGCATGCATCAAAAAGGATTTTTTTCTAGACCCAACATGCTGGGCTTCCGGCAACTACAGCGGCATACTGGTCCAAGTGCTAGATTTGTGGCACCTGGGCTAGTATACTGCTGTACGCTCTGGTTAGACATGCTGGTGCTGGATTCAGTTCCAACTCCTTTTCCACTCAAGAGCACACTTTATGTTTTATTTACTATTTGAGATGTTTTATCCTTTTGAGTGGCCCTATATATTCAGTATGTATCCACTACTGTTCTGACATCTCTCCATTTGATGCATGGGCTCTGCAAAGATTCAAGAAACTTCAACTCCACAGGAGGTATACCTCCCCAGGATCCAATGTGGTGGTGGTGGTGTTGTGGGGCAGCAAGGTGACCACAGCTGGGATAGGCAGAATTGGGGAGCATGGATGACATCCACCTCCACCATCCCCTTATAATCTTTTGTTTTTTAATCCCCTCATCGATGGCCTAAACCATGAAAGGATGAAGAGCTGATGTCACATGGTCCCCTGTGTTGTTGGATATCTTCTTGACACCTGTCCATAAGGCACTGTTAAAGCTGTGAAATCAAGAACCTCCAAAATAATCTGAAGGTGCTGCTCCTCTTTTACATGCTGGAATTTGGGATTATGCTGTTAATCCAGGTCTCAAAACTCACTCCACTTAGTCAGTACTCTGAACACTCATGTAAAAGATGGTGTTACAGCTTCTAGTCACACAGTCTGTGATAAATATGGGTATGGTGAAATCTGACCTGACAGACTCTCACTGGACCAAAATAGTAAACTCCAGATTGGCTAGTCTGGCTAGAACATCAGGACTGGGCACAATTTGCACAGTCCAGTTAGTCTGGATTTTACCTAGGGGTTAATGGAAGTTGTGAGACCCATCAAAGTCTTTTAAAGGGGCCTGACCCCAGGACCAGCCCCACTCCATTTAACCGTCAACCCTATATCATCTACACCCTCCTAGCATTGAGATCAGCCTTCAGCTAGCAACAGACTACCCATCAGGAACATGGGCCAGCATTTCAGCTACTTGACAAGCCTACAATTCCCAGACAACCACTTTCCCAGCTGCTGGGGCAAACTTTCAGCCTCAGGACCAGCCTCTGACTCCCAACTGACTACCCTTCCAGCCCCCAGACCAGCCTTCCACTCCTAACTGATTTTCCTTCCAGCAATTGGACCACTCTTACAGCACCAGGCCAGCCCATCCTGTTCAACCGACCAGCCACCCTGCCCTTGGACCTTTCTAGGCCCTGGCTCAGCCTGTCTTCCTCGGCTGAACAGCATCCTAGCAATGGAACCACCCTTCCCACCACTGGACCAGCCTCCCACCCAAACACAGCTGCCTCATAACAGTTGGAGCACTCTTCCTCCAACCCCTAGCAGGCCACCTTCATAGCACTTGAACCATAATTCCCACCCCTGGTCCAGTCCTGAATCTCCAACCACCACCATCCCAGCAGCTGGATCATCCTTTCTTCCACAGGACCTGCCTCTGACCCCAGTTGACCACATTTCCAGCCTCTGGACCAGTCTTTCCTCTCCAGCCGACCAGCCTCCATTCACCTGGACCACCTTTCCAAACCTCAGACCAGCTTCTCATTAGCAGCCCCGCTCTTCTAGCACCCTAACCTAATGACTGTCCTCTCGGCAGCTGGATCACTCTTCCAGCCACTGAATCAGTCTCTCCTCCAGACTTGACCAGCCTCACTGCAGCTGGACCATCCTTTTAAGCCATAGATCTCCAGCCTCCTACCCTTAGTTGACCTTCAGTTCAGCACCTGAATCACCCAGCCCCTGGGCCAGCCTCTCCTCCTCCTCCATTTTACCAGCCTTCCTGCACTTGGACCACCCTTGCAGGCCCCATTCCAGCCTGTTTTTCCCAGCTGACCAGGTTTCCATCAGCAGGACCACCCTAGTAGCACCAGGACTGGCCTTCCACCCCTAGCTGACCTTCCTCTCAACAACTGGATCACTCTTCCAGACCACAGACAAGACTCTCTTCCCAAGCTGACCAGCCTCATTGCACCTGGACCATCCCCCAAGCCTCGGATCAGCCCCCAATTAGCCTTTCTTCACCTGGGACTCCCTCCCAGCCCCCTAAACCAGTCTCTTCTCCCTAGCTGACCACAACACCTACACTAGAGCAAGAATGCCCACACTCTTTACCTCAGTACCAGTTCTAGGGTCAAAACACCCACCCTAGGGACAGCATTTATTTATTTTTTTATTGGCCAGGTAAGCACACTAGACAATTAAATGCCTATTTTCAGGTACAACCCCGGGGAGGGGGGTTTATAATACAGAAGTACAGACAAATAAATTACAATACAAGATAAAAAAAAACATGAAAGCACAGGGACACTACACAGTAGAAGATAAACAGAAGGCATAAAACAGGGTACATGCCTAAAAAAAAGGACAGATTAGAATCAAATATACCCATGGGGATAGCTGCAATACACCACAAATTCTCTTAGATTGAAACTGAACAGTCACCCCAGGCAGGTGCAAGCTGATGAGTTCTTCAAGTAGTTCCAGATGAGTCTTTTAAAAGGTGGAGAGAGGTGGCACACTGGACAGATAAAGGGAGGACGTTCTACAACTTGTGGGCACAGACAGTAAAAGCATGATTACCCATAGTAGTCTGAGTTTTAGGAACAGCAAGCATGGACTGGGTGGCAGATCTTACGGGGTAGCCAAGATTAACATCCTTTAAGGATTCACCAGGGATGGGGGTGGCAGTCAGGAGTAACTTACTTACAAAACACCCCAACAGAAAGACAGGGGCTGGGGGTTGGGGGGATAGCCAGCCAAGTTTGCTGTAAAGCTCACAGTGGTGAGTGAGGCAAGCAGCTGAGATGGTAAAATGACAACTGTTGTTATAAACAACATCCCACTTAGACAAGAGTGACTTGGCAGCATTGGTGTAGGTAATTAGTCCATAGTTCAGGTTGGGACAAGGACTCCCTTAGCAATGATCAGACGGGCTGCAGGGATAAAGAAGCGTTTGGCTCTATAAGCCATACCCAACTTCCCAATTACAGCCATGCAGGCATTAGAAATATGCAAGGTAAGGTCCAAGTTGGGGTCAAGAGTGACATAAAGGTATTTAATGGAAGAGGCAACAGTAAAAAGTAAGGGTATCACGTCATTTGAGCATGGACTATTAAGCGCACGTCAATTCAGCACCGTCAATTTAGCACCGCTCAATTCAGCAGCTTGCCACTTTAGCATGCATCAGCTCAGCGTGTGTACTCATACCATATATAAAATATGTCAATCTGTCAAATAGTGCATAGCTTTGAGTCAGCTCTATCACTACTCCAGTGGCTTCCTAAGTCTACCTGTTTCAAAAATGATTATCCCTGTACCTGACTGAGAGGAGCAGCTGCATTTTCAGCATCCTAATCTGATTTCTAAGCTTGTAAGTTCCATCCCATTGTAAGCTGCATCCCATGTTAAATCCATGGAGGAGAACAGGAGCATCAACAAAGTCCTGGAAGGTGCCGGTGCCCAGCCTATTGTCAGTACTCTGGATGAAACACTGCTGGCACCACAACTTGCACTGCTTCTGGATGAAATGCCACCTGCTCCTCCTACACTGCCTTATGCTAGCTCTGCAGCAGACACGTCTTTTCTGATACCACACAGCTCAACAAAGGTCTGGGCATGACTGTTTATTTTGTTATCTGCATACTAAACTGCTTCTGATGTTGAAATCATAATCTTCCCTGCCCTTGTATCTCACATGAATCTGTTTCACGTTTCTGTTTATTGTAGTGTGCACTAAGACCTGGTAACTAAATTCCCTAACACATTAGTGGTATCAACCAGGTGCCCACTGGGGTAAACATCGACCTTCTGTATACCATCAACAGTTTCAGGCACAAAGCTGAGGCCCTTCCTTGAAATAAGCTGGGATGTGAAAAATGGGTGAGGTGCTTCTGCAAGTCCATATCCTGGCACTACATCATAGACGACCATGATCTTAAACATCTCCCAGTGAAGTAAACTCCAGCAACAGAAATAGGAGGCAAAGGTATCTCTGCACTAAAGGCCAGCCTCTGAGCTGAGCTGAATTAACGGAGCTGAACTTACAAAAGCTGAATTAATGCAACGCTGAACCGATGGCGCCGAATTGATGTGAGCTTAATAGTCTGCACTCAATTGTCATAGATTCAGAGAAAGCCACCAGAGCTGGATGCAACCAGGGGCTCAGAGCAGGACTGAATTTTAACAGAGGAGCAAAAAAGCATTGTCTGGGTTTTCTTAATGTTGAGGACTAGCTTATTATCAGACATCCAGGAATGAATTAGGTGGATGTCCTCATTTAATTCACAGTTGATGGTCTTAATATTATGGGAGCTTGACAAAAGCACCAGATCATCTGCCATATAGGGTTGGGCTACAATGAACTGGTAAGCCAGGGAGGTAATTTACCAACAGAGAGAAGAGAAGAGAATGGGACCAATTATTGAGTCTTGGGGTACACCAACTGAGACAGCTGCCAGTTCAAAGAAAGTTGTGTTAAATTTGACAAACTGCTATCTGTTGTACAATTAGTTGGCAAATCAGGCAGTCAAATGACCAGACAGACCAAAAGAGCACAGCTTCGCACAGAGAAGCCCATGATCCACCAAGTCAAAGGCTTCAGATAGATCAACAAAGATCACTCCAGTCAGCTTGCTTTGGTTCATGGCCACCCTAATGTCAGAGGTGACCTGGGTAAGCGCACCTGCCAGAAGCCATGCTGAGCCAGAGATATCAAGTTATGGGTATAAAGATACTCAGTCAGTTGGGATGCAATGATTACCTCTAGAAACTTACTAAAGGCAGGTAGGATAGTGATAGGTTGGTAGCTGGCAATGCATTTTGGGTCATCTTGTTTAAAGACTGGTACCACTCAAGCAACCTTCCAGACTTTGGGTATGATGCCCGAATGCAAGAAAGTATAGAATATATATGTGTTGGGTAGTTCCAGAGATGGAGCACCAAAGTGAAGGAGCTTATGGTCTTAAGAGAACTGAGAATTGAACTGGCAGCTCCTCTGGCAGCCCTGTTCAGTAAGTCCCTAGACACTGGAGTGGTCTAAGAGGACTGGAGAAGGGCAAATGTTGTCTCTCTTCACAAGAGCTGTAGTAAAGAAGATGCAGGGAACTACAGACCAGAAAGTCTAACCTCTGTAGTAGGAAAGATAATGGAGACACTCCTCAAAGAAAGAATAGTGGAGCATCTAGAAGTCATGGGGATGTTGTATCCCAGGCAACATGGGTTCACTGCAGGACAGTCCTGTAAACTAATCTAATAGATTTATTTGTCTGGGTGACAAAGGCAGTAGATCAAGGGGTTGGGGGGGAGCAGTAGACATTGCCTACCTAGATTTCAGCAAAGTCTTTGATACCATCACACATAGGAGTTTGATCTAAACTCATCTCTCAACTTCCACAAACATATCAATCTCCTCAGCACTGCTGTCAACTCCAGAATTGGACTACTCCACCGGTACAAACACTGTCTCACCCCTGAAGCCTTCCAAATAGCTGTTCCTCCTCAATACTCTCACTAATTGATTACAGGATCCTGGTCTATGAGGCTGCTGACAACTCCTCCCTCCACAGACTCAGAGTGTCCCTTAACAAAGCCTGTCACCTAGTCCTGGGCTGTGATCACACTACATACACCTGCTCCCTTTACAGTCTCTCCAACTGGCTCAACTTTGATGGTAGGCTTAAGTATTAAACCTGCCTCCTGGCCAAAAAGATATCCCTTGGCCTTTCCCCCCAGGGCCTCTCTGCCCTTCTACAACCAGCACCTGTGTTAAGAAACAAACACTGCTCCACCAAATCCCCTTTCCTGGTCCCCAGATGCAGAACCTCCCTCTGTCAGAGAACCTTCAGCTACAGAGCCCCTCATTGGATGAATGCACTTCCCAGTTCCATTACCACTGAAAGCAAGTTTGGCCACTTCAAATCCCTCCTTAGAAACCACGTCCGTTCTTTCAGTTCCTGTGACTGTTATTAAAACCCTAGGCCTCCCAACCCCTCCCTTCATCTAACATCTCTACAACAGACCACTACCCCCCCACCTCCTCCTCCTCCACAGACAAAAGACTTTCATCCTGCCTTCCTCTTCACTGACAAAGGATTACATCCCGCCTCAGCCCCAACCTAGTACCTGTTTTGCCCAGGTTACTCTTGCCTGTTGTTACTATGTATTAAACTTTGTATAACTGTACTGTAATCCACTCTCATTGTAATGTACTGTACTCTATTTGCACAAGTTAGATGAAACCCTCCTCTCCATGTTTACTTGTATGCCTGTCTAACAATGTTCATATTCTGACGTAGAACCTTTGTAAAAGAGTCTCTGACTCAAAGGTTAGAATTCCGAATATCTTCAAATAAATAAAAAAATAAACAACTCTCTGTGCCTGACTGAGCACACTGGGGTCAGAATACCCATCCTGGGGTTGGAATGCCTACTCTCCATGCCCTAGTACACACCCTGGGTTCATAGTTCCCACCCCTGATGTGCCTTCATGTTCACCGTTGAGTGAGAATACCCACCCAGGCACATAATGCTCACCTTCTGTGCATCAATGTATATCTTGGGGCTGGAATTCCCACCTTCTGTGCCACAGTGACTGCTCTGGGGCAAGAATTCACAGCATTGTGCAAGAATGAGTAGCCCTCTATGTAAGGGAAGGGATAAAAGCAACGGAACAAAAGAGTAAACAGGGAGGAGAGGAGGCACTGTGAGTCACCTTAGAGACTGGAAACGGCACCACAATCTGCACAGGGGTTGTATACAGACCCCCATGTCAGGGGGAGGGAATGGACAAGGATATGATAGAAGGCATGTTTAGGATGGCAGAGAAAGGGGAGATACTGTTGATGGGGGACCTGAAAATGCCAGATGTTAGCTGGAGCACCTTTGCTGCAGCCACATCCAAGAGCAGGGCTATTCTTGATGCCCTACAGGTGGCATGCCTCAGACAGCTAGTTTTGGAACCCACTCATGAGGGAGCAATCTTAGACCTTGTACTCTCAAATGTGGACAGTAAGAGGATCTCATATCTAGAAGTGGGTAGCCATCTGGGAACAAGTGACCACCAAACAGTGTGGTTCATGATAAACTCAGCTACAGAGTCAAGCCATACAAAAGTGAGGGTACTGGACTTCAGGAGGGCTGACTGGCAAGATGGGAGAGTGTCTTAGAAAAGCACTAGCAAACAGGCTAAAATGAGGGATGGAGCAACAATGGGGAAACATCAAAACTGCCAACACAGCGGCAACAAGTCTTTGTGTGAAGCAAATAAACAAATCAAAACAAAAGAAAAAGCCACTATAGTTCTCAAAAGAGTTGGTGAGGAAGGTTAGGGAGAAAAAAATAGCACTTAGGAAGTATAAGGAACTACAGAAGGAGCAGGACAGAGAGCTGCACCAGTTAAGGCAGAAGGAAGCAGGAAGGGAAGTCAGAATAGCAAAGGCCCAAACTGAGGAAAATATAGCTAACTCAGTTAAGAAGGGGGATAAAACCTTTTATAGGCACATCAGGGAGCGTAGAAAGACAAAGGGAGGGATAGTTTGGCTAAACAGAAAGGACAGTGGGTGGGCAGAGAGGGACAGTGAAAAAGCAGGGATACTGAACGAATACTTCTGCTCAGTATTCACAAAAGAGGAGGGGGGGAGGTGCCTTATCCAATTAACAGAAGCACTCTGGATGGGGGGTGGGGGTGATCCCAGTCCTTTCACAGAAGAAAGGGTTTTGAAAGAGCTCCTAAAACTGAAGGTGGACAAAGCAATGGGGCCTGACAGAATTCACCCCAAAATTCTAAAAGAATTAAGGGCAGAACTAGTGACACCACTGACTACCCTTTTTAACAAATAATGGGAGGATGGTGTGGTACCTGAGGACTGGAGGAAGGTAGATATGACTCCCCTTCACAAAAGTGGGAGCAAGACAGAGGCAGGAGACTACAGACCTGTCAGTTTGACCTCTGTGGTAGGGAAAGTGATGGAACCACTTCTGAAGGAAAGAACTGTTGAGTACCTAGAGGCCAGTGGGGCAGAGGACCCAAGGCAGCATGGGTTCACAGTGAGAAGGTCATGTCAGACAATTCTAATTGATTTCTTTGACTGGGTGACCAAATTAGTAGACCAGGGAGGGGCTGTGGACATGGCCTACCTAGACTTTGGCAAGGCATTTGACACATTCCCACACAAAAGATTAATAATCAAATTAACCAGCCTGGGAGTGGGTCCCAGGGTGATAACCTGGGTAAAATATTGGCTGGACAACAGGACACAGAAGGTAATTGTAAATGGAGTCCACTCTGAAGAAAAAGGGCTTACTAGTGGGGTACCACAGGGTTCAGTACTGGGTCCAGTCCTTTTAATGTCTTTATAAGTGACATTGCACAGGGACTGGAAGGAAAAGTATGCCTCTTTGCAGATGACACAAAGATCTGCAACTCGGTTGATACACAAAGAGATGTGGAAAGGATGAGAAGGGACTTGGCAAGATTGGAGAAATGCTCAGAAGCATGGCAGCTTCAATTCAATGCAAAGAAGTGCAAAATAATGCACCTGGGAAACAAAAACCCAGAGGAAGATTACAATGGGGGGGGGAGGTAGTAACAACAACAACAAGCATTTATCAATGCCGAATGTTTGCTTGCTGGCATTAGCATTGGTAGTGTAGGAGTTACAGAGCTGCATACTAGGAATGGCAGTGAAGTATTGAACTGAAGCCAAGCCCATCACCACCCTGCAGATGGTGACAGGCATTAGAGTGTGCCTTTGGGTCGTCAGGCATAATGGCCGTGCCATTTCACCACACCCTACCCTGCTGACACCAACAAGTGTCACGGTGTGCCTTGGGGTCTTTGGCCCTTATGCGCACCTCATTCCATCAGGAAATACGGTGAGATGGGTGTGGTATAGGAGAATGGGGTGAACTTTGGGGCCGAAGAGTCCAAGGCACACCTCAATGCCTCTCACTGGCTGCAGGGTGTGGGTGGGGGCTGAATGGTATGAGCATTGCAGGCAACAATCCCAAGTCACAGCCCTGATGCCTGTCATTCTGTTCAGGGTGGGGCATTGTGGTCGGAAACCCTAATGCCTCAGGCATTCGTTGGTATTTTCACTCCAAATTTTCAACATGGTTTTTTTGTGATCCCCACCTCATGAACAGTAGCAATATCAGTTTGTTAGCCGAAAGCTGCTTTTGCACAGCGACTAAGGCATTTGGCACCACAGGTGCAAAAACACATTCCGAACAGGATGTGAAAAATGACAGCGGTACTGTTCATGGGGAGATGTAAAAAATGGCAATGTTGAAAATCTGCTGTGAAAATATTTAAAAAACTGGTGAAGTCACGAGCGTGCATAGAAACTGTGCAACGTACACCCGCAGTGTAACTAGTTTGAAGATTTTTTACAGCAGATTGTTAACACAGGCATTTTGGGACCTCCGATCATGAACAGTGTCACTAAGATTTTCATCTGTCCCGAACAATGATTTCCCCACAGCGACCACACATTTCTTTGCTCAAAGTGTGAAAACACATTTCAGCCATGTTGTGAAAAATGACATCTGTACTGTTCATAAGGAAGTGTGGAAAAATGCCACTGATGAAAATCTGGACTAAAAATATTACAAATTCATGAACTTATGAGGGTGCGTGGAAACTGTGCAATGCTCACTCGTAACACAGTCATTTTGGGCAAGATGTGAAAAATGGCAGCTGTACTGCTCATAAGGAAGTGTGGTAAAATGGCAATGTTGAAAATCTGACGTGCAAATATTACAAATTCGCAAACTTGCCAGCATGTGTAGGAACTGTGCAATGTGCGCTCCTAAAACAGTCATTTTTTGGGCATTTTTTCACCAAATTTTCATCATAGCCATTTTAACACCTCTGCTCATGACCAGTGTCACTGTGATTTTCTTAATCTGTCCCAGACATTGAGTGCACACACCAACTGCGCCATTGTGCACTACATGCACAGAAACACATTTTGGGTGACGTGAAAAATGACAGCTGTACTGCTCATAAGGAGGTGTGGTAAAATGGCAATGTAGAAAATCTGGAGTGCAAATATTAAAAATTCGCAAACTTACGAGCGTGCGTAGGAAGTGCGCAATGCATGCTCATAAAACTGTCATTTTTAGGAATTTTTCACCAAATTTTCAACATACGTTTTTTGAGAGCCCACCTCATGAACACTGCACTGTCGTTCTGTTAATCGGTCCTGAAAGGTGATTCTGCGCAGTGACCACAAAATCACCCTTCAGGCCTGATTAACGCCATGATAGTGACAGAATTCATGAGGACGGGTCCCAAAAACCCCATGTTGAAAATTTGGTGCAAAAATTCCAAAAAATGCCTGAGATATGCATCAAAGTTGAAAACACTCTATCTATTGCATTATACAGCTTACTGGCATTTCCTCAGTTCGCGGTCAGCTTTGAAGAGTGCAGACGTGTTCCCAGTCCACCAAAGATCGTCATGCCAGAGTCCGGAGGTAAGGATGGGGTGGGGTGGTGGGGAGGCAAGGTGCGCAGTGGGTGGGCGCAGGTGGGGAAGGGGGCTAACGAGACTGCGAGGGATCATTTTTTCTTTCAGGGACTTTTTTTTTAAAGGAGGACGACGCGGGACATTTGCCATGCCGGGGTGGGCTCCCAGCATGGCATCGGGAAGGCTGCTTGTGGGTGGGCTGGAGCTGATGGGGGATTGGGCACCCCCATCAGCCATAACAGTTTCTGCCACGCTGGGGTGGGCTCCCAGCGTGGCACCTGAAAGATTTTGGGGGGCCTGGGGCGATGGAGCAGATGGGGGATTTGGCACCCGTCCGGCCATACAATGTGTGTGTCGGAGATCGCATGAGCATGAGCATGCAAAATGCAGTGCTTGTGTGCCTGCGTGCGTGGGGGTGGAGAGCTCTGCTCACTGAAGCGGAGCTCTGCCTTTCAATTGTATGCCACTGCATCTGGAATCTCAGATGATGGCACTATGTTTCTTGCACATGCATGCAAGCAAACATAAAAATGGAAGAGGACCTGGGGTAATCATATTGGATGATCTTAAGGTCAGCAAGCAATTTGAGAAGGCAGTAGGGAGGGCTGGGGGGATTCTGGGATGTATAGGGAGAGGCATCACCAGTAGAAAACAGGAAGTTGTTATCCCTGGGATATTCAGACTGTGCCAGGCTGGGGCACAAGCCTTGGCGCAGCGCAACTGGGATGCACCAGGGCATGTACTAGGTGATATTTGACAGTGCTGCGCCATGGCTCAGCACCATTGAATATGGCACTGTGGCTGCCAGCATTGCGCATGACGCAGTGGCACTGCGCTAGCGCGCAAGTGGCAAGTGAGGAGCAGGGGGATGCGCCAGCGCAAGTGTAGTTGCACTAAGTGCAGGAACCATGATATTCAGCAGCGGATATGCAGATGGGGCCATTATGCATGCATGGTGCAAATGGGGCCATTTGCATGTCATTATGGCCTCATTTGCATGCAGGTGCACCGATCTCCGGCAACTTGCACCTAGCACCCTGCCAGACTGCTGCCGTCGGGGACGGACGCCCCCTGCCCTTCAGCAGCAACGCGTCCAGATGCCTGATTGCGGGCTTTGTTAATGTAACACATCCCTGGTGGTCCAGTGGACCCTACCCCCCTCACCCGATTGTGGGTGTAATTAATTAAATCCATTCCGTGGTGGTCCAGTGGACCTGCTCCCCAGCCTGATCGTGTGCTTCATAAATATAATTCTATCCCTGGTGGTCCAATGGATCCATTCACATATCGGGACTGTGTAGTACAGTATGGTCTGCATGCCCATTGGCCCATGCTGTGGACCAAGGGGAGTACAGCCGTACTGTACGCTGTCAGTTGGCGGGTGGCCGGGCGGCTTGCAGATGGGGAGCTGCAGCGTGTCGCTGACCGGGGAAGTGGGGTGGAGGGTCTGAGTGGGCGGGTGGGAAGGGGTACGCGCTGGGTCACTAGGGTTTTTCTCGTACAATTCCTGCGATCGGGCTGGATTCGGTCCACTGGACCACCAGGGAAAGACTTAAGTGTACGAGGCCCGCGATCGGGCTGGGGAGCAGGTTCACTGGACCACCAGGGATAGAACTGATTCTAGGAAGCCCACAATCAGGCTGAGGAGCAGGTCCACTGGACCACCAGGGATAGAATTAATTCTAGGAAGCCCACGATCTGGCCGGGGAGCAGGTCCACTGGACCACCAGGGAATGAAGTTCTTTAATTACGCCCATGATCAGGAGAGGGGGTAGGGTTCACTGGACCACCAGGAATAATGTTACATTTACAAAGCCCGCACTTGGGCATTGGGGGCGCACGACGACAATGGTCCGTGGCCCAGGAGGTGTGGTGGCCACCCACAGCTGGCAGCTGCTTTGTTGTGCCCTGTAATATGTCAACTCACCAGTGGGTGGCCAGGCCTTGCTCCTGTTTTTTCTCGGTGGCTCTATGCGTCCCCCTGTGGGCGCAAGGTGGGTGTGTACCTGCATATGCACCGCACATCCCGGGCTGAATATCGGGATGTGCCGAATATGCATGGGCACGCCCCCCCTGCACTTGCGCTTCATACATAACTGGTATGCCCCGGTGCATAGGAATTTGTGCAGCACACCATCCCCTTTTGAATATCGCATTGGGGTGCATCAGTGGGTTGCGCATGTCGCAACACTGTTGTGCCATGCGCAACCCCTTTGAATATCCCAGCCCCTCTGTACAGACAGTTGGTGAGACCCCATCTGGAGTACTGCATGCAGTTCTGGAGACCCATCTCTGCAAGGACATAGACAGTATGGAGGCAGTCCAGAGGATGGCAACTAAAATGGTGCAGGGTCTGCAAAAGAAGCCATACGAGGAGAGACTAAAAGAGCTTAAAATATGTATACCCTTGAGGAAAGGGGGGGGGACATGATAGAAACTTTTAAGTACCTCAGTGGAATCAACAAAGTCCTAGAGGGTTGTATCTTTCAGAAAAAGAGATGTGCAAGAACAAGGGGACACAATTTGAAGATAGAGGGAGGATGGCTCAGGGGCAATGTAAGGAAGCATTTTTTCACAGAGAGGGTGGTGGACGCATGGAAGAGCCTTCCTGAGGAGGTTGTGGGGTCTAAAACTGTGGGAGAATTCAAGAATGCATGGAACAGACATAAGGCAGTTCTTGTGGGGAGGTAGGGAGAAATAGACTGTTGGTTAACTAGAATCTGGAGCTTATCCTGTAGGTAGGAAAATGGGCAGACTAGGTGGGCCAAGTGGTCCTTATCTGCCATCAAAGTCTATGTTTCTATATTATTACCCGCCATTTGGCCCAAGCCAGGGCAAGAATGACCACTGTGAGGGACAGAATGCCTATCTTGAGACCTGGGATGACTACTCACTGTCTGAAGCACCCTCCCTGCTGCCAGAACGACCCTCCCCAGAAGGCCCCTGCCACCAGAATGGCCTCCTGCCATGGAGAGACTAACATGGTATCTTATCATTGTTACCACTTTCCAGCAGAAAATATTAAGCTTACCATCCTGGCAATCAGAGAACTATCCAGCCTGCTAGAAAGAATGCCAGTGCCAGTAACCAATGAGCTAACCATCTCCAGCAAACCTGTCAGCATTCCAGTCTTGGGTAAATCAGACTACCAGTTACAAAGGGAGCAGAGGAGTGGGAGAGTCAGAGTACTAAGTTTATATGGCAGCTGTGTGGATTTCATTGGGAACACAATCTCAGGCTGACTAGTTACTGAGTAAAACACCACCTGAAGATGAGTTTGAATGTCAGGCCCACAAAACCAAATGTCTTATCTTTTGCAAACCCTATGTAGAACTCCTAGGTTATACTTTTACAATTAGGTTGCAAGGTAAACTGAGGTACAGTTTTGCAGCAATTTTGGTCTACAGCAAAACTGCCATTGTCACCCTAAAGGAAATGATTATATCCTATATGTTTTGTTACATTATTTTTTTATAATTGCCATATTTTCAAGGTCATCACATTTATAGTACTTGCAAAAGGCAGTCACATGTCTGCTTTTATCTAAGGGAGTGCATTTACCTCTTCTGCTGACAGAAAGGGAAGGATGAACCTTTGATCAGCATTGGTGCATGGCACACGCCCCTACAAAGAGCAGAGCACCTCACCTATAGTACATACGTGTCTAGACCTCCTGCTGACTCCGTTTATCATTCAATGCATCAGCAGTTTTGTGTAATGTTATTTTAAAGTTCAACTGAATATAAAGTTGCCTTTATAATCTGATTTGCCCCCCCCCCCACGGGTGTATTTACCTAAGCACCACATTACTAGCATTCATATATTTGTATATTTTTAGGGCTGTGGGTGGAGCCTACAGTCGTTTTGTGAACGCTCTGTAGCTCTATAAATGGCCGATCATGGACCGTTCCATTGGACTTTTGGAAGTATCCTTCTGAAAGCACAACAGAGCTGAAAACCCTCAGCCATGATCATCCACTACGGAATAACAACCACGCTATTTCAACTGTTACTTCCACATTCTGTGGCACGAACTGCGCATGTGTGACTCACACGTATGCAGAGTTCTGCTGGTGACGACATGTATGGTAAAATGCCATTCACCACAACTGCCCTTCATCAGCTCTGCAGCATTATGTGGCCCCCCCAAACTCAAAGTTTTTAGTTTTGTATGCCGACATCAGGGTACCCAATCCCTGTGTTGGTCACCGCCAGCTCCTCGGCATTCTGTGCCCCTCCAAACTCATGTGGCACACTGGGAGCCCACCCAGTGTGCCAATTTTTTTTTTCTTCTCCCTCACCTGCCACCACCGACATCGAGGTGCCCATTCCCTGTGTTTTCATTTTGTACCCCCCCCAGTCATGTGGCACACTGGGAGCCCACCCAGTGTGCCTAAATATATTTTTTTCTGTAAATCGCCCAGTCTTTTTTTCTCCTGTAAACAAGAAAACTGTCCTTTGTCATCCTGCAGTCCCCTCCCCATCCCCACCCTCCCATTAAACACCCACCTCCCACACCCCTTACCTCATACTTACCTCCGGAGGTTGGTGCTGTAATCTTCTCTGGACCGGGACGTGTCTGCACTCTTCGAAGCCGAACCATGAATTAAAGTATCAAAGGTAACCCTGCCATAATGCCAATCAATGGGGGTTTCATCTTATGCTGATATCTTAGCCATTTTTTAGAATATTTTCCCCAAATTTTCAACATGGATTACTCGGTCCCGAATGGTGATTTTGCAGTCGCCTTTTGGGACCGATTCACGAAATGACAGTGCCACTGTTCATGAGGAGGGGTACCAAAAAGTCTATGTTGCAAATTTGGTGAACAAATTCCAATAACTTGCTGTGTTATAAGCATGCATTGTGCAGTTTCTACCCCCGCTCCTAGTTTTTCCAATTTTTAATATTTTCACTCCACATTTTCAACATTGCCATTTTGGCACACCTCCTTCAAAACAGTTCAGCTGTCATTTTCCACAACCTGCCCAAAACATGTTTTTGCACCTGTGGTGCAGAAGAGTGTGTTTGCTGTGCAAAATCACCATTTGGGACAAGTGAAAAAATGACAATGGCACTCTTCATGAGGAGGGGTCCAAAAAAGGCCATGTCGAAAAATTTGGTGCAACACTTTCAAAATGATTATGTTACACCTGTGCTTGAATAATTACAGTAAACTGTCATTTGGTAGTTTTCACAGCCCCATCGGCTCTGGCTATATATTGTTTATTCTGTAGTAACTATGTAATACCCACTGGGTGCAAGGCCTGTTTTTAGGGACCACACAGGAGCACTAGGGAGGTTAATTGATGTGATTTAACCCAGGTTTGCTGACTGCACTAAGCTCACTCAGAGCTTGTTACTCTAACCTTGCTGGGCTATACTGCCAGAATGTGTATATATATGCCTGTGACATTGTTGTGGGAGATGTCCACCACACGAACCCGCAAGATGCTGCAAATGCCTTTAATGAATTCCTCACTGACCTTGGCAAGTACAGGGTTCACCCCTGCAGCCCAAAACAGCCATCTTCGGATGACTCGTTGAATCTCCCCATATCACCTAATTTTCACCTTAGGTTAACAGCAAAAACTGAGGTCCTAAAGCTCATTAGGAGCATTAAGACAAATGGTTCTCCAGGCTATGACAAGGTTGAACCCAGGTTACTCAGACTGGCTGACCAAGAAATTGCAGTGCCAGTCATGTGGTTGTTTAATAGGTCACTGATAGAGGGCAAAGTCCCCTCAGCTTGGAAAACAGCTTTGGTTACCCCGATCCCTAAGGGAGGACCCAGTGAGCTAGCTGAAAACTATAGACCAATTTCTATTCTCTGCACACTAAATAAAATGCTTGAGAGAATTGTATACCAACGAGTCCAAGCATATGCTGAACAACATAGCCTCCTCACTCCACGACAACATGGATTCAGAAAACAACATGGTACTGTACTGATACTGCTCTGGTGAGTCTAACATCTGACATCCTTGCTGCTCAAGACAAAGGCCAACTTACTGGTGCAGTCTTCATAGACCTTACCAAGGCCTTTGATCTAGTAGACCATAAGTTGCTCATCCAGCAGCTTAGCTCTTTCGGACTGGACAACTACTCAACACAGTGGTTTAAAGATTACTTGCAAGACAGATCTCAGATAATCAGATGGCAGGGGGTGGAGTCAGGCAAGCGCTCCATTGCTGAGGGTGTCCCCCAAGGTTCAATACTGGGGCCCCTTCTATTCTCTCTGTTTATCAACAACCTACCAAAGCACTGCGGTGGAGCAAAAGTGACCCTCTATGTGGATGATGCAGTACTATACAGATCTGCTTCAAATGCTGTACAGCTAAACCAGCTCCTGAACCACGATCTCTCCCTACTGGAAACCTGGTTCCTGACAAATAAGCTAGTCCTAAATGAGAAAAAAAACAAAGCCATCCTATTCTGACCCAGTAAATTGGGCCCCGACAGAACATGTCTACTATCCCCTTATCTGTCCAGCGGCCATCCTATTGAGGTGGTGGATTGCATCAAATACCTGGGAGTCTATATCAATCAAGACTGCTCTTTCAAGGTTCAAAAGAACAATTAATCAAGGCACTAAATCAAAAGCTTGGGCTCATGTACCGTCTAACCCCTTTTCTCACTCAGGCATCCAGGCTAAAGATAGCCACGGGCATGCTCCTGCCCACCTTATTTTATGGTGCCCCAGTGCTACATTTAATGCAAAACACAGAGATGTGAAAGCTAGGAAAATTGTACCACAGAATAGGACACTTTGCCCTGGGAGCTCAGCCACTAGAACACCATTGTAATATACTCGACTCACTGAATTGGCCCTCCCTGGAGGGCAGACTGGCTTACACTTCCCTATGCTTGTCTTTCAAGCTTCTACAAACTGATGCTCCCCCCAGCCTGAGCCATACCTTAGTACTCAAGCAGCCTAAAAGAACACTTAGATCCTCGTGTCGTCGACTCCTCCATGTCCCAAAAGTCCGAACAAGCCAAGGTCTTCGGTCATTCGAAAATTACATCCCGTCCCTATGGAATGGCCTACCTAGCAATCTTCAAGACTGCAGCTCCTTTGGTGGTTTTAAAAAAGGCCTAAACATGTACCTTCTAGAGCTAAGCTTCTGTGCATGCCACCGCTGAGGATAGAAAACAGCACTCCACCTCTGATACTAAAAACCGGCCTCCTAACAGGTTGGTATCCTATTTCAGTCAAATCTTATCACTTCTGAAACACTTGAAATTGTTACCCGTAAAACTGACCTGATAAAAGAACCTTATATAACTGCCACTCTTGTGAAACTAGTGTTTACCCCATGTTATTCTAAACGTTACCTAACCTGCCTGTGATTGTACTATATGTTCTGATATTTTAATGTCTGTATATGCGCACTTTCCCTTGAATTGTTCCTACTTCTTATTGTACTGTTGAGTGTAATAACCCCGGGTCGCCCCTGAAAAAGGGACCATTATGGTCTTAGTGGACCTACCCGGTCACCAAAATTTAAATAAAATAAAAAAAAATGTATAGATACAGTATATATATATATATATATATATATATATATATAGATAGATAGATAGATAGATAGATATATATGTGTGTGTGTGTATATATATATAAACATATATATATATATATATATACAGTATATATATATACATAAAATATAGAATATGCCAAGGTCCAACTGGGAATATCAGTGATTTTCTCCCCAAGTGAAGCTTGACCTTATGACATCATGAATGATAGAGTCACAAGTGATGTCAAAGGTCAAGGGGTATGAGGGGGAACTATCAATGATATTCCAAGTAATAGCCTCGGCATATCTCATTTATGCAAAACCATTTTCTTTTTAGTTTTTAGCTGCTTCACTTTTAAATCTATGTTTGGATTTCCGAGGTCTCCAGATCACTGAATCATAGAGGTAGTTTCATTTTTGTGTGTGACACTGTGTATCAGCACGTCACTGCCTCCAGGAAGGGAGTGGCTCAGGATGCTGCCATGGTGGACAGCAAAGCCTTGTTAGAGAGTCTGCTGGGTGGTGGTGGCTTCAAGCTGGCCAGGATGTGCTGTCAGGCTGTGGGAGCCTGCGACTGGTAAAGGATGTCAGTAATGGTCGGGGAGCAGGGTCTGGGAGAACAAGATCAGATAAGAGTGGCTGCAGATATATGAATAGCAGATGAGAAGTAAAAGAAGGGAGTTATAAAAATGCCTGTGTAATATGTAACACTTTTCTGAGCAGAAAACTGACATGGCACCTACAGCACAGAAGTGAAACTGTTAGGTGGAGTCAGTGTGAGAGTGAGCAGGGGTTTTCAAATGGCTCGCACTGCTGGTGGGTTTGAAAGTGAACGGTGTTTAAGTTTAAATAAAAGTGATTGGCTGGAATTGGCAGCATCCAGCCATTCACAAACTACTGTGTTAATAAATGTGGTCAGGGTGACCTAGAGTGAGGATTAACATATTACTCTCATTCTAGGTCTACCCACCCTGTGGGTATCGAAAATATTTGACCAAATTTATCCTCACAAGCATGGCATATATATATTATAATGCTCACTACAATAATACTCTTTTATTACAGAATTTATTAATTGGAAGTTTTGGGAACCTACAAAGCTCAAATCCCTGCAGATCCACAATTCTTTCAGTGACTCCAGATACAGTACATGCTGAGGAGCAAATTGCGATTGCCAGCTACCCATATTATACACAGGAATGTGGGCCTCCCTCTACTGAAATCAAGTGCATAACTAGAAGAGAGAGAGGGTAGCACACTTCTGCATCATACTTATGTAGAATGCATTTTGGAACATATTGAGTAATTAGTTATTCTTAACTAATGACTATGCATTATACATGTGGAATAGCTGGTAAGGATTAAGAAGGACAGGGGTGGGTGAAGAAAGGGACAGAGCAGGCAGAGGCACCAAATGAATACTTCTGCTCTGTATCCAAGCAGGAGAAGGGGGGCAGATACCCCAGGTGAGCGGCGTGGGGAGGGGGGAAGGAACAACTGATGTAGGGTTACAGAGAGCAGGGTACTAGATGGGTTGAGGGAATTAAGGGTGGACAAAGCACCTGGACCTGATGGCATTCACACTAGGGTACTAAGGGAGTTGGCAGAGGTTCTGGTGTGGCCACTGTCTGACCTGTTCAATACCTCCCTGGACACGGGATGTGTACCACAGTACTGGAGAATGGCCCATGTGGTCTCCATCCACAAAAGTGGCCCAAAGGATGAACCAGGAAACTATAAGCCAGTGAGCCTCGCATCAATCGTGGGAAAGCTCATGGAGACCATATTAAAAGAGAGCTTCTTGGAGTAAACTGGTCTGCAGGATGGTCAACAGCACAGGTTTATAGCAGGCAGATCCTGCCAGAAAAACCTTGTAGAGTACTACGACTGGGTGACATGGGAACTGGACAAGGGCCATACAGGGAATGTCCTGTATTTGGACTTCAGCAAGGCCTTTGATTCAGTGCCACATGGGAGGATGGGGGGGGGACTGGAATATGTGGGGGTGGGACCAAAAATGGTGAAATGGATCACAACTGACTAAGGAGAAGGCAGCAAAGGGTGGTGGTGGTGGTGAGGGGACTTCTCATCACCGATAGTAGTGACGAGCGGAGTACCATGGAGATCAGTACTGGGACCAGTGCTGTTTGGGATTTTTATGGCAGATATTTCACATGGGATCCAGAGCAAGATCAGGCTGTTTGCAGACGATACCAAGATGGGAGCTATGGTTGATGAAACGGAGGGGTGGAAGGGGTTGCAGGAAGACCTGACTAAGCTGCAGGAATGGGCAGAAAAATGGTAGTTGGGGTTCAACACCAAGAAGTGCAAGGTTCTGCACTTCAGAGCCAGAAACCAGGGAAGGAATTATCACTTGAATGGGGTACAGTACCTAGCAGTGATCATTACGGGGAGCATGAACAACTCTGCTTAGTGCAGGAAGGTGGCAGCAAAAGCCAACAAATGCTGGGATGTATTGCAAGAGGGATCTCCTTCAGAAGGAGGGAGGTTATTCTGCCCCTGTATAGTCATTAGTCAGGCCCAGCCTGGAGTACTGCGTGCAGTACTGGCACCCATTCCTGAAGAAGGACATCGGATTGCTGGAGGGGTGCAGCAAAGAGCCACAAAGATGATCCCGGGATTGGAGATCAAACCCTACAAGGACAGGCTGGGAGAGCTTAATATGTATTCACTGGAGGAGAGAAGGGATAGGGGGGATATGATTGAGACCTTTAAATATCTGAAGGGGACAAACAAGACCAACACAGAAGGGATTTTTCAGATGAGAAGGGGGAGAGACACGAGAGGGCATGGACTGAAAGATTGGAGGGGTGAAGATTCAAGACGGAGATGTGGAGATATTTTTTCACACAAATAGTGATGGACAAATGGAACACCTTACCAGACGAAAAATGTGTCCTGAAAGGCGGTGAACAGTTTAAAGAGGGGTTGGGACAGGGTAAAAGGAAGGGATACTGGGAAGGGGGTGGGATGGGCAGCTGTAAGATGAGGGGCTAGCTGCACCGTGAGCAGACTCGACAGATCCTGAGGTCTGTTTCTGCTGGCAATTTCGTATGTTCCTATGTTTGTATGAGTAATTATCAAATAACTAAACAAGTTGATTGCTGATTGAAAATAACTAAGCTATTACATAATTTCAACTAAGTAAGCAATAACACACTTTGGGGTGTGGGTTAATTTAGATAAATGCATGCCTAGGTGTGCAGTGAGGCACGAGCCACAGTCGAGTGCCTTACTGCCCCTAGAAGTGCGTTTCTCCAGACTAACCCACTCTCTGGAATGTGTTATGCACTTATAAAATTAGTATTTGTTAAGAAAATGTAATATAATAAAAAAATACTTACATAAAAATCTGCTTTAATATGAAATAGTTCCTCCACATTCCTTAGGTGGCTAGGGAGGCTGTTATATGAAGTGCTGTCACTAGGGGCGCTCAGGACAGCTGCAGAGTTGATACGTCAGACTGCAGGCAAGACCGCAAATTTGCTTTTCATCTTGCTTGCAGCATGCTACCATCTGCAGTACCAAGTTTCATGAAAGTCCCACCGGTCTCCCTCTGCTTGCTGCTTCAGAGGGACGGTGGAGGTTTAGCATACATGCAGGTAAGGAGGAAGAGAGAGGAGGTTGGTACGAACAGCAACATTATTTGTAAGGGTGAACAACACTTTTTAAGTGTTGTAATATGTTTGGTGTTACATTTTGTTGGTTCATATTGTTCTGAGTGCTGTTTAGTGAGGAATGAAGATGGGTTTCTGAACACTGAATGGGAGGCTCAGTGATATTTTTGGGGGTGCTGGCTGTTTTGGGGGGACCATGGTTTACCAAAAAAAAAAGAAATAGCTGGCAAGGGGTGCCAGCCAATCAGCCTTCTTTATTGTCTCTACATATTTTATAATACTAAATAAAGTGCTAATATTTAATACGGATTAGTTGATTCTTAAGTAGGAGACAAATAAATAAATGATTAACTCTCAAAAGGAGTAAGAATTAGCAGTTGATTAGCAACTAATTAATTTCCATGTGAACATTTAAACAAAA
This sequence comes from Neoceratodus forsteri, assembly GCA_016271365.2. Lineage (NCBI taxonomy): Eukaryota > Metazoa > Chordata > Ceratodontiformes > Ceratodontidae > Neoceratodus > Neoceratodus forsteri. Next base: position 159,751,044 of record CM028138.1, read on the forward strand.
GCAAAACTAATAAATAGTGGAAAATGTATTAAAATAAGTGACTTGAGTCAGTTGAGCATTTGGCTTATTTTTTGTATGGGTTTCTGTCCAGAGTCATATAACATTTTAATTTTATGCACATTGTTTTTCCCATAGCTATGCTTGTACTCCAGGCTGAATAAATAGTTATGGAACGGATGTATTTAAATTACTGTGCAGTTTAAATCAATGGGTTTTGCATTAAGATAAATGGTTTGCTATAAAAGTGGTTTCTGCAGCAACTTACACAAATATATATATATATATTTGTGTATGTATAGGAGGAAGCCCCTGACCAGGGTGTTCCAGACCACCAAGGAACTGCATTGGGAGGCGGCTTCGTTCTGCTGCAGTCCCTGCATCTTCAGTCCACCCTCCAGCTCTGCAGGAGGAAGCCCCTGACCAGGGCGCTCCAGCCTGCCAAGGAACTGCAGTGGGAAGCAGCTTTGCTCTGCTGCAGTCCCTGCATCTTCAGTCCACCCTCCAGCTCTACAGGAGGAAGCCCCTGATCATGGCACTCCAGCCCACCAAGGAACAGCACTGGGAGGTGGCTTAGCTCTGCCACAGTCCCTGCATTGTCAGTCCACCCTCCAGCTCTTACACAAATATATATATATATATATATTTGTGTATATATAGGAGGAAGCCCCTGACCAGAGTGTTCCAGACCACTGAGGAACTGCATTTGGAGGCGGCTTTACTCTGCTGCAGTCCCTGCATCTTCAGTCCACCTTCCAGCTCTGCAGGAGGAAGCCCTTGACCAGGGCATTGTGGCCCATCAAGGAACTGCACCAGGAGGCAGCTTTGCTCCGCTGCAGTCCCTGCATCTTCAGTCCACCCTCCAGCTCTGCAGGAGGAAGCTCCTGATCAGGGCACTCCAGCCCACCAAGGAACTGCACTGGGAGGCAGCTTTGCTCTGCTGCAGTCCCAGCATCTTCAGTCCACCTTGCAGCTCTGCAGGAGGAAGTCCCTGACCAAGGTACTCTGGCCCACCTAGGAACTGCACCAAGAGGCGGTTTTGCTCTGCCACTCTGCCACATTCCCTGCATCTTCAGTCCATTCTCCAGCTCTGCAGGAAGAATCCTCTGACCAGGGTGCTCCAGCCCACCTAGGAACTGCACCGGTAGGTAGCTTTGCTCTGCTGCAGTCCCTGCATCTTCAGTCCAACCTCCAGCTCTGCAGAAGGAAACCCCTGATCAGAGCACTCCAGCCCACCAAGGAACTGCACTGGGAGGCGGCTTTGCTCTGCCACAGTCCCTGCATCTTTAGCCCACCGTCCAGCTCTGCAGGCGGAAGCCCCTGACCAGGGTGCTCTGGCCCACCAAGGAACTGCACCAGGAAGCGGCTTTGCTCTGCTGCAGTTCCTGCATCTTCAGTCCATCCTCCAGCTCTGCAGGAGGAAGTCCCTGACCAGGGTGCTCCGGACCACCAAGGAACTGCACCAGGATGTGGCTTTGCTCTGCCGCAGTCCCTGCATCTTCAGTCCACCCTCCAGCTCTGCAGGTATGGCCTTCCTGGCAGCTTACCATCACTCTCTCTCCCCGGTGCTTACTCTGGCTCCTGATTGGTCGGTGATGGCGAAATGGGCTCCTAACTGGCTCTCTTTCTATTCCACTGCTGATCTTTTGCTGTATGTCTTCCAGCCTGAGTTTTAACTTTAGGGCACAACATTTTCAAATTATAAAAGCTACATTATCATTGCACTCCTGCTCCTATCTTCTGGAGATATACATCCTAACCTTGGACCTAGCCCTCCAAGCGCCTCGGCGCCCCCATCCACTGCTTCAGGAACTTCCGCATCAAACCTCACTGCCCTTCCCCGTGGTCTGAAAATTCTTCTCCTTAATATATGCAGCCTTCTTCCTAAAGTTGATCTAATCTAGCCGCTGGTTGCTTCGCTTGGTCCTGATATTATCATCCTGTCTGAAACCTGGCATAACAATGAAAGAGGTGACCCACCTCTCTCCATCCCGGGCTATACTATATCTCAATAAGATCAGTCAGGGAGTGGTGGAGAAGTGGCTATCTATGTCTTCTCAGCTATCCAATTCACCACCATTCTTTTCACCTCTGTCCCAAAAGCATATGAGGTGCTTATCTTACAGCTATCCCTCCCTACCTCCATCCATACATTTGTGGCAGGTACCTGTTGTCACCCAGGCCTCCAGTCCTCTGTTGTTACAGACCTCATCATTTCCACAGTATCCCACACCTCCTCAAGTGAAGTTTATATTATGGGTGACTTCAACTTAAACTGGGTATTCCCCCAGCATGAACAAAGTACGAAATGTAATTGATGCCCATAACTTATCAATGCTCATCCTTATGTAACCCCCTACAAATGGGGGTTCCCAAAAGTCTTCCTGGGGTGTGCCTAAATGCCCTTTGCAAGGCTGGTATCCTGTGTCTCTACGCTTTAAAAGTGTTTGTGTGACAGTGCGTTAATGCCTCTGTGCTCTGTCTCTTTAAGACCTGACAATAACATGGTGCTTATTTAATCTGGGAGGGGGCTGAGTGTTTTTATGCTTGAGTCCTGCCCAGGCTGTCAGATAATTGCTCTGTTCTGCCATCGCTACTTGCGCAGATGGAGCTCTGTTAGACGCTGTACTTATGTGCTGATTATCTATTAGCATGGCAATAGTATTGCAGTTTGTTTAACCTGCCTTCTTTGCAGCATGGACTATCTGTATTGCACCACCATTTTGGTTTTGGACTGCCAGTCAGCACCAATCAGTACCTTTGGGGACTCTAAAATGGAGCCTGTCCCCCAGGGATCTTGTGGGAGCAAATTTCAGTAGGAATTGTAGTTTTTACATTTTGGCACCAAAACAGACCTGGAGGGGGAGCCCTTGCTTTGACAGACAGATGGATCAACCAACCAGAACCTTTTGGACCGAAGGGAAATTCCCAAGCTGCCTGCTGCAGTCAGTCAGTGTTGAGTTAAAGTTTGAAGAGTAAAAAGGTTGAGTGATTCGAGCAGCAGCCCCAGTGTAGTTCGCGTGGGAGATTGGTGGAAAGGCTGAGTCTGGCTGTCTGCCTGCAGTCCCTTCAGAGGGAATCCTTTGAAAGACATAGCAATTGGACTGTTTCTAAATTGGAGTGTGGCAAAGCCACTGAAGAGTGACCAGATTTGAACCAGAAGAAGACCGAAGATTTGCTGTACACGATCGGCCTGTCAGGACATTCCATTCATCACAGAATTCCCGGTTTTGCTCAGAGACACTGATACTGCTGCTGGACTGCCTTTCCGCATTGTGGTATGGTGATTGCTTTACTATAAATGTGCTGTGTGCTGTTAGTGGGTCTCGATTTGGTTCTCCACTGTGTAAATATGCCACGCTTGGTGGAAGCTGCATCCAGCACTACCGGACTCAAAATCCGAACTGTTCCACCCAGCCTGGGCCTTGCCACCTGGCCCAGCCAGCTACTTCAGGAACAGAAACCATAATCGACGAGAGGCTCACCCGGGGATCAGCCCCCTGCTCAACCATCTCGAACAAGAATGACACCTCAGTGATTCATGTGGGCCCCGCTTCTCCTGGCAAACTAGTCATCAACCTGTAGTCTCCACTTCATCTAGCCTGTGTCTCATATTGGGTAGTGTGAGTAACAATCAGGGTAGCTCCCTGCAACAACAGCTAAATGTCAAGTGTTGTCATCTGAATGCATCATTGTTTTGCCTTTCACGAATTGAGCCTTCAGGCTCTGGATTACAAAGTGTGTGTGGTTGTGCATGCCTTTCTTTTCATCACAGGCCCCCAACCAGCTGCGATGCCAGCCTACCTTGGGCAATGTCCCAGGCTAGCCCACCTTATTTCCAACTAGGTACCCAGAGCATGCGACTGTGTAGGGACTAAAAGTGCATGCATAATTGCCTAACTAGATCAGTTTTCGAATCAATCAACCTGATTACGCCCCTCCCTTGTTCAAGTCCCCTAAATAAATCAGATCTCTTTTTGCATTTTTTTTTTTTTTTTTATTGTTTATTGTATTCTAGGAATTAATACCTTTGAGCCAAGGATCTCTTACAAAGGTTCCGCGTCAAATTAGGTACAAACAATGGGGTTACAGTGAGTTGCACATTTAGATTACATTGTGGAAATAAACAGAGACATGAAACAGTTAAACATCAAAGACATTTGTGAACGACAGATAATTACCAATTAAACACTTTCATTATTTAAAAACATATGGGAAGGGAAAGATAGGTAAGGGAAGTGTGATAGGTAGTACAAGAGAGAGAGAGAAAGGAGGGAGGAGCGGACCATAGTTAGAGAATAGGAAACCTCTACCAGGCCTTTGTCAGGTAAGTGGTCTGGGTGGAAGGGAAATAGTTAGGATTTAACCTGACTATGGTTCCAGTTTGTACCAAAAGCACTGTACTGTTGTTATTTGCTGTGCCTAACCTTGTTTTACAGGGGGTCTCCAGGGTCAAACTCGTGGAACCAGCCCTGGTGGTAAGTGCAAACTGCGTGGGGATTTGTTTACTGAATAGGGGCTACTGTAAAAGTGTCTGTTGCATATTGTCTAGGCCACTAGAGGGGAATGAGGGGGGGTTACAGTGTTCCAGATGGCTGCACCCAGGTTAGTCTTGTTACTAACAACCCTGTCCTCCAGGTGGAGGCACCCGTTTCAGTACCCAGGCCCCTTTACCTGCAACTAGCCACACAGGCACTGGTAGTAGTCCTTGAGATAGCACCACCTAGGGGTTACACTTAATCCAATTCAGATGAACTATAAAATGAGGTTCATTAAATTTGGTGTATTATCAGATGCCCTAAGTGATCACATCATGACCTTTCTGGTATATAAAATTCAAAGAATCAAGGCGCCTCATAAAACCTTAATGGCTCACACTTACAAATCTCTGAACCTCGCTCCCCTCCTCCATGACCTAGCTCATACAAACTGGGCCCCTACAGCCTCAGCAAACTCGATAGAAGAAGCCACAAAATATTTTAAAGGTACATTTCTTGACATTTGGAATCAGCACACCCCATTTCAACACGTCAGAGTCCATGGGAGCCACCTTCCATGGATCTCACCTGAACTCATAGCTTGTCAAAGAGTGCTGGACCATGCTTGGAAGCTACATAAAGCCTGAAAGCCCCTAAAGACTATGATGCATAGCATTCTCTTCACAACAAGTGCACAAAAGCCACTCATTTGGCTAAGGCAGACTACTTTAGCTCAACCTTTCAATCTAACATAAACAACCCCTCTAAATTCTGGATAGTCATCCACTCATTCTTCTCCCCCATTCCACTCCTCCCTCACCCTCCTTAATATAAACAACACCCTTATTACTGATCACCTCAGTGTTGCTACTGAATTTAATTCATACAGTACTTCATCTCTTGTGCTTCTGCTCTCTTATCCTCCTTACCGTCTACTTGGTCAGGTGCCCCCTCCACCTTACCACGCACACTGCCCCAGTCTACTTGTTTCTCTTTCACTAAAATTGCCACTTCAGACACCTTGGATGCCTTGCATGCCTTAAACCCATCCAAAGACAGTTCACCTGATGGCTTGGACCGCAAGCTGCTATATCCCTCAGCTACTGCTATCGCTGCCCCACTGTCTGACCCCTTCAACCTCTCATTCGAAATGGCAGCCATCCCACCTGTTTGGAAGAATGCCATTGTTCTTCTCCTACCTAAGGGTGGTGATTCTTCCTTACCAGGGAACTACTGTCCCATAGCCTTCATTCCCACCCTTGCCAAACTGCAAGAACACTTGGTTCTTGCCCAACTTTCTTCTTAGCTCTCTAACTCCAACTTTTTCACTCCCTTCCAATCTGGTTTTTGGAAAAAACACTCCATTACTACCTGCCTGATTAGGCTTACTGACTCCACCTCTCAGGGATGGACAGTGGTCAAATCACATCTGCCATTTTTGTTGACCTTGCCAAGGCTTTTGACATGGTTTCCCATACCATGCTACTAAACTCTCTTTCCTCAGCAGGTCTGACTGACACAACCACTAACTGGTTCAGAGCCCACTTTGCAGGTCGGACCCAATCAGTCAGAATTGCTGACTCCACATCCCCCCCCCATCAACACTGGTGTTCCTCAAGGGTCCGTGTTGAGCCCTATACTTTTCTGCATATTTCTTAACAACCTACCATTTGTCTGTACATCAACCTCAATACATATGTATGCAGATGACACGGGGGGTCCTCAGCACCTCCAGACAGTCCCCCACTGATGTTGCAAACAGACTTCAGCAGGATTTCAACAATGTTCAGCACTGGTTTTGCTCTCATTAGTTTTTTCTAAATGCCAAGAAGACAGTCTCCATGAGCTTTGGCACTAGGCAGAGACTTTTTAGGCTCCCCTCACTGCCATCCTTCCATACCCTTGATGGAACAGTCCTTGAGGCACCTCCTCATTCAGATATCTGGGTATTTGGCTTGACCAACATCTCACCTTTTCTAGTCATGTGGATGCCATCCTGAAAAAGCTGCACCCCAGCCTTCCTCTCCTAGCTAGGCGCGAACTTGTCCAGAAAATGATCCTTCCTATTTTCGACTACTGTGATGTAGTCTACAGTGCCGCTCCCAAGATCCCTTAGCCAGATTGGATACTCTCTTCAACTTCTTTTGTCGCTTCACTCTGGACTCTCCTCCTCTTGCCCACCACTGTCAAATCTACCACTCCCAGGCATTTCTCTCACTAGAAAATAGACGCTTCCATCACTGAGATAAATTTGTCTCAAAATTCTTGTTTAGATCGCTCCCATCCTATCTCACCTCCTCTCTATCAGTCCTCCCTCCTTTTCCCCACACACTTAGATTTTACGACTCCTGTTCCTTGGTTGTCCCTCTCCGGTCTACCACTGTAGGCCAGGCTGCTATCTTGTATTGCTTCCCAAAACTGTGGAATTTACTTCCTCACCAGATTTGCCACTCCTCCTCCCCCTACTCTGTATCTTCAGCCCTACATAATTTCCTCTCTATGAATTGTACCTGCAATTAACCTACCTGGTATTCCTGACCTGCTTCTCAGCCTCTATCAATATATTAAGTAACTATTGTAAATTACAGCTCCCTTCCAGCCCCACTACTTTCTTTCCCTGCTGAGATCACTACCTGGTCATTCCTTCAGGTTATCTATAACTACCAATATAACTATGACTTTAGGTTCTTATCAGTCTGAACTATCATTATATCTATAACCTTGATTCCTATTCATCTGCTCCTCTCCCAGCATCGCTACCTTTCCACCTTTGCTGTTACTCCCAATCCACCCTTTCATTCAGACTAAATGGTACAATCACCATGAATTTAAGATGTTATTATAATGTAATGCACTTGACCTGTCCATTGTGACCTCTGTATACAATTGTGCTCTTATGTTGCACTTAATATGTTTTTTCTGTTATTTGCTATTCACCACTGCCAGTATTGTTGTAATAATGTTTGCTGTTGTGTGCATGCATGTATTTTCACTACCCTTTCCCCCAGGATGCACCGTGAGATGAGCAACTTGTTGTTCAGTGTGCCTTTCCTGGTGAAACATTTCATTAAATAAGTAAATACAGACAATATGACATAACTCCACTTCGGTTTCCCAGAACTATCTTTCCTTTCAGCTTTCTCAGTGGGTACAGAGACCAATGTGAATATTATATCTGACTTTGTTCACACACACAGGTATTTTGTGATACTTAAGTAATAAGTACAGTACTGTACCAGTGTGTTACTTCTTTACTAGTAGATACGAGGACTAGTTGGAAGAGGTAGTACTCAAGTCAAAACCAAGGACTTACTCTCCCTGTATTCTGTTTATATTAGCAGTTCATATCAATGTGGAATAAGGACAACAAGGAAACCAGTTAGCATGGGGGTGTCAATGCTCAGTATTCTGCAATGTTTATAAAGTAATACAGATTAGAACAATGGGAGGTACTGTAACAGAATTATCCAATCAGGTTTCATAAATAGTTCAATGTAGCAAGGGAATCAAACAATCTCACCTGACTGTGGATGCTTCCTATGGGGTTGAAGCTTTATAAATATGTGTTTTTTATAACATTGTTTGTCTTCAGCAACTACCTAGTCCTCAAGCCTAGGAGGCATACTATCTGTGGCAGCCTCCCAACTCAGCCCTCCGTATATCCCATCATTATTCCAGTAAGATTCATGGTGGGGAACTCGGGAACACTGCCGTCCTTCATCCTGATGATGTCATGGGTTTTACTGCTGGTTCCCTTTGAAAATCCCACTTATGGAGCACCACAACTCAGTGCCATACAATGATGCAAGCAAGCAATGGTTTGCACAGCATAGGCACAAACTTTCTGGCCTCCACTAGGGATAACTGCAGCGATGGATACTGGTACAACCCTCACTAGGCTGGGGAACAACTGCTGTTTTTTATGCTGCCTGCCTACTTATCAGTACAGGTGCCGGCTCATGAGTCTTCTACAGATTCTGCTCCTGAACCAAAGTCACATATATGGCAATGTGATGCACAATTGGTGGGCCTATGGGCAACCCATGTAAAAACATTTTTACAGTCTATTACTGCAGAACAGAATAAACCATATTTTGTACTGTGTGTACTTATTTTACTAAACCATTTCAATAAATTTTGTTGACAGGGTGATATTTACCTGTAAATAAAGACTGCTTGTTGCTCCTTCTCTCCCTATCTCTTTTATACCTTCACGCCCAATATCAATGCCATTTTCTTTCACAGAGATAGTGGCAGCAGGATTGGCATTAAGTATAAATGTGAGATTCACAGGTCTCCCAATCACTGTGTGCAAGGTTTCTGTGTTAGGGGGTTGAATGATGGGCCAATCTGTGAAAAGATCATAATATGGTGAAAAATCGAAGCATTAAAGTAGAGTTTGCTCCCCTACTTAAAGGGGAACAGTCAGCACTGATAGCCTCAGACTCAGACTCAAGTATGGGATGGGTCCCAACTTGCAGTCTGTCTGCCAAAACATTTTTTTTATTTACTGTTTACTACAGTATAGTACATATAAGGCTGATTTTGTTGAGTTCCAAGTTGACATTTCCTGTAGCCAGCCAGAAATCCCAGAATCTCCTACAGCTGACATCAAAGGAGGGTTGTAGCACTAGGGGATTCAATAGCATGCAGTGCATTTTAGAGTTTTTATAAGCTATGATCCTTTGTTTGTTGGTTCTGTTGTCCTCCTGTGGCTAAGTATAGTCACAGGGGACTGTACATAGCCCTGTGAGAATGGTGGAACCAGCGAACATGTGATTTGATCTGAGCTTATAAAATCTCTAGCACACACTGCAGGTTGTTGATTCTCACAGTGATGCAGTCCTTCTCTGATGTCAACTGCAAGGGATTCTGGGATTTCTGGCTACAAGTACTCAGCAAAATTATCCAAACATGAAATTACAGCACAGTCCACCAATTATTCAGAAAATAGACACTATTGAGTGTATAAAGCGCTTTGTAGCCATTTATTAGTTTAGAAGACCAAAAAGTCAGCAAGAAAACCCTACATCTCACAACAGGATGCCAACAAACTTCCCCAGCAAAGATCAACAAGGTTATTAACTCTAAGTGGAACTGCAGAATTCAGTCACATGACTAGATATGCAAACAAGAGCATTTATTGCATAATATTTTGGGAGGCAGTATAGTTCAGTGATTTAAGGCTCTGAGCTGCAAATTTGGAGACCTGGGTTTGAATTTCACAGCCCCCACTTCCATACTGTGTGACCCTGTGCTCCCAGGTTGCACCTGTAAACAAACTTTCAGCTTAGTGTCTCACATCTGGTTAAACAATTGGAATATCAAAAATATATGAATAATTTTATAACTATTTATGTTGGGAACTCCATAACAATGGCATTTTACAGCACGTTATTAAAAGTAATGAAGTTATTTCAAAAGATATGATTTGAATTTATATGTCTAACATGGAAGTGTAGCCCATTCTATGTAATGAGTTTCTAGTTCTTAGACAAATTATGCATTTTTGGGGCTAAACACGTGATCTTTTTTAGTCACTAGGTTTTAAATACACACTGTAACATTTTTTAATAAGCACTTTCTCACTTTATGCGTTTTTGCATTTTAGATGTGTTATGGATAATAACAATGTGTTAAGTATATGCAGTGAGCAATGTGGTTATAAAAGAAGGCTGTGTCTTTAAGAGATGCATTTAAAGGTATTTAATGGGAAACATAGGGCACTCCTTGATGATGTCTTAGAGTGAAACTGGATGGAGATCATTGCTGGGGATGTCTACCGTCGTCCTGTTGTGAGAGGCAGGGTTTGTTGACTTTGTGGGCTTTTACACTAATAAATAGTTGCAATGCACTTTATACACTGAATAGTGGTGTCTGTTTTCTCAATAATTGGTGGATGGTGCTGTAATTTCTTGTTTGGATGTTGTAAGCTACATTTCATGCACATTGAAGCCTGTGAAGCAGTTTTCTTTGTTTGCTACTCAGCAAAATTAGCCTGATAACAATTGGTTATACTGTAGTAAACAATAAGGAAAAAATGTTTTTGCATTCAAACTGTAAATTGGCACCAGCCTCGCCCTTGGATATGAGGCTTCTGCTGCTGACTGACCCCCTGTAACAATACTACACTCTAGACAAATATCTACTTTTGGAAATTAGGGAAAACAAAAACTTTATCAGCATCAAATGCTGTACAATTAAACTCTCAGGTGGTACAGAGGACATAATGACATAATGACAGTGTTTTCACATTGCAGTTGAGCTGTCTTGCTAATAATAAGATCTGGTCAAAGCCAATATGGCTATGGAAAGCTTCTAGGATGCTTTTACCCATTATTTCTAATGAATTTGCACAATGCAGGTCTGCTGAGAGGCAGTTTCAATGCGGTCTTCCTTTTACATATTTTTACAATGTGTTTTCATAGAATATGCCTGCTGATTGCTATATATTTAGCCTGGACAGTTCACAGAAGAAATGGCATCTTATTTTCAGGTGTCAGAGCACTGGCAGTAAGATGCCGGAGTGTTTCATACATAGGCATGAGTTGGGTGCGGGCTATAATGCCCAGTGGCTATATGTCTCAGGTGCTCGCACGTGGATCCATCATCCCAGTGCCATTGCATTGCTCAGTGTGGGTGACAGTTAATACTGTACCCATTCACACAGGTCCTGGAATGTGCATGTTACAGCCAACCTCCCATTCGTTGGTACAGTCGGGGAACTGTGGATGCACTATCCATAGCCTGTAGTGTACACTGCAATTGGCATTGTAGGATACCGCACCTCATGGCACCCAGGATACCACAGCAGTCTGTAAGGTGACATGTTACACAGGGGACAGGGGGAGAGTGTGGGTCTGCAGCGGAGTATGACAGCAGGAAGTTACAGCATCAACAAGGCATGCATTGGAGGTATGTCAGTTCCTTCTTACGGTTTGCCAGGGACATACACATGGCTGCATACACTGATGGGTCCACAGTTTGTGTAGTGCCCCAATGCACGGTATAGCCACTTGGGTCATTCAGTAGTGCAGATCCCTGGCCTGGGTCCAGTGCAAATGGCGGCTGGCCATGGCAGGGTGTGGAAGGCAGTGCCAGTCTCCACAACAGAGTGGTATGAGGAGAGGGGTGTCTGTGTACCAAGGTGGTGGTGGGGGCCTCACGCTATGGATATGGACCATTGTTTCCTCTGGTGTGATTGGGTCCAGGGCGGTACTACACTCTGGAGCTCTCTGGGGATGGAGTTGGATCAATTGGGGATGGAAGGGGGGTATCTATAGTCCACGAGGGCTGCCAGGCAGCTGTGCACCTGGCTATACTTCCGCAGCCCACCTGTGGGTGGCTGGTCAAGTTAGGGCCAGCTATTTGTGGCCTAACTGTGGCTGTGCTGATCTGACCGCGTGGGGTGCATTCCCAGTGAATATTCTGCAGCACGGCATGCATGGGAACACGCCCTCGACTTGCACGGCATACCATTTGTGTGCACTCTGGCCCCTTCCCTTGCCACTAGCGCATCCTGCACATTTGAATATCATCCTGCAGTGCATTGTTGGAGTTGTGCGGCTTATCTCCCTTTTCTGCTGGGATGTGCCACGCATCTCCTTTAAATATGGGGGCACTGGACTAGGCTACCCTGAATAAATACATTATAAAAATGGTAAAATCATGACCCCACTGAAAACAAGATATTGCCTCTAATCTGAGACAGCCTGAGTAAATACAGTGCAAAAATATGTAAATGAGGATGCCTATGAGCATGATATGTAGCATCTCCCCTGTGCTATCCAGGATAGAAAACATAAGATAATACATATTTAAAGGAAATCTACTCTAAAAAGTACTTCACTGTGTTCAATGACATAAGCACTTTCTTTATTGTGTTATAATATATTAGAATGCAGTATTTATTTTGAATGTTGTGGCCAGGAAGATGGTGTGTATGTGTGTGTGTGTGTGTGTGTGTGTGTGTGTGTGTGTGTTTGCTGTAGCTCAATAAATGTTTTTCCCAAAAATCATAGTAGAAAATGCCTGCTGATTGCTATATATTTAGTCTGGGTAGTTCACTAAAGACCTGGCATATGTCTGAGACAGTGCTTATTAGATAGTGTCTTTAGAGGTTAAAGAACAGTGTAAATCTTCATAAATTTGCTGGGAAAGGGTGACATTTATGAGGTATGAATCTTTCTTGAAAGACATTACATTCCCAACTGAAACTGGTAGCATGAAAATATTTAAATGCTAAGTATTTAAATGTGCAAGTTGTTGCATTCAAGGGGGTAAACAAATCTCCAGTTTAATAGGCAACTAATATTTAACAAGCTGTTTCAGTTTCCTAATGGTCATCTGATAAGCAGCTTGGTGTTATGTCTCCAACATTCTAAACAGAAAGAAGGGAGTATTTTATTTCAGTTGGCATAGTGATTTGTAGATATAGTAGGATACATTGAAAAGTCCCAAAGATGGGTTCCACTATACTCCATTTTTCTACCTACAGCTAGCAAGATGGCTGTAGACTCTGCCCACAGCCATAATAATGATGCAAATTGTCCAACGTACAGTTGACAACCACAGAGATGTTCCTGGAATCCACTTCATTCCTTTCCTTGATCTTTGCTTCACAGGTGTAGGTCCCGGCATCTGATCTTTGGATATTTTGGATCTGCAGGTGATTGTTGGACAGTACAGAGAAACGAGCTGATTGTGCAAGAAAGAAAACAGGCCTTAGTTTTACATCCAAACACCCTAGAATACAAGCCTTTTCAACTCAACTCTACTCTACTCTACTCTCTATTCTCAGCATTTAAACCCACCTTCCCCTGGACTGTGAGCAGCTCTGTTATTTGCAGTTCTGTAGACAGAAATATTTTTGATTGTGTCAGTAAACTAAAGACTGAAGCAGTAAATTAAAGACTGAAGCCCTCATACATACTTATTTGCCCTACAATTGCCCTTTTTCTATGAAGTGGGGTATATCTGTAACTAAGCTGGCTTTTTGTGTGAAAGTGTACAATATTTGCATAACCAGGCTTGATGGTCTACTGTACATGGAAAAGTGAAATTTAAATACCTGTAAATGTTCTTTCTCTGATGGCTGGTCTACAGGCTTCCATACTGATGGGCTGTACCTCTTGATGCTAGAATGCAGGCAGGAACCAAAACTCTGCAGCCAGGATATCCTCCTCTCCACTTTCTGTGCTTACCAGTTCTTCCTCAAGCATTCGAAATCTGGTAGTACTATATAAACTTGGAACCAAAAATGAGAAATATTATCCAAACATTCAGCCAACTGGTCAACTTTGTACATTCTGGGAGGGAAGAAGCCCAGAGACCAGCTGTCAGAGAAAGACAATTTACAGGTATTTAAATTTAGTTTTCTCTCTCCTAAGCTGATCTCTGGGCTTCCATACTGATGGGATATACTAAAGCAGTACATTCCCTAACATCTTGGGTGGGAAGAATGTAAAGATGCCTCAGCTGAGGCAGTCACATTCAGTTTGTGAAATTTTGAGAAGGTGTGAATAGATGACCAATTAGCTGCCCTGCATAAGTCTGCTGGAAAGGCTTCTCTGAAATCTGCCCATGAGGTGGCCATAGCCCGGGTTGAGTGGGCTTTCACTGGGCCAGGCAAAGACACTCCAGCCTGATTGTAGGCAGTGATGATGGTTGAATGGATCCATCTGGCTATGGAGTTTTTAGATGCTTTTTTGCCCAAATTCTGACCTGCAGTGAGAACAAACAAACTAGACGTTTTGCACATTGACTCTGTTCTTTTATGTAAAACTTCACCGGTCTTCTAGGGTCCAGAGTGTGAAATTCTATCTCCTTGTAATGTTTTGGGTGAGGACAGAAAGAAGGCAGAATCAGCTCCTGGTTGCAATGAAAAGGAGACATTACCCTAGGCAATAAACCCTGGATCTGTGCAGAGGACTACAAGCCCTGGTGGAACACCGTATAAGGTTCTTTATTCAGCAGAGCTCCCAGCTTGCTGATTCTTCTGGCTGAAGTAATGGCTATGAGAAAGGCAACTTTTATTGTGAGTACATGAGGGATGACTCCTTGAGATGTTCAAAGGGAGCCTTGGTCAGTGCTTTGAGGACCAAATCAAGTCCCCAAGGTGGAGGAACTATTGGTTTGATTAGTGAGCATTTTTGAGTTGCTGCCTGCAGGAACCATCTAACATGAGGATGAGAACACAGGGTCTCCCCTGAATTAACTAACAAGAGTGGCCCCAGTGCAGAAACCTGAACTCACAAGGTGGCAGGTTGCAGCCCTTTGTCAAATCCTCCTTGAAGGAATTACATACTAACATACTAAAATGCCAGCAGAATAGGCCTAATGGTCTTTCGTGTCTGCTCGTTTGGTCAGCCCCCACCGTGGAAACTGACCTTGCTGCCCCCCTCGCCTTCTCTGACTTCTCCCTTCCCAGTTCCGGATATTCTCGCTGCACTGGATTTTGCTTCCAGAACCCTTCCCCTGTACCTGTCCCACCCCCTCTTGAACCCCTCCACCATCTCTGCCTCCACCAGCCCACTGGGCAGTGCATTCCATGGCTCCACCACCCTCTCAGTGAAGTAGCACCTCCTCCTTTCTCCCCGAATCTTCCCCCCTCCAGCTTCCACCCATGCCTCTAGTTGCCCCTCCTCCTGCCTTCAAGCACCCTGACTGCTCCTCCCCTATTTACCCCTTCATGTACCTGAAGACCCTATCATGTCCCCCCAGTCCCTCTCTCTTCCAATGTGTACTATTTAGCTCTTTGAGCCTCTCCCATACGTTCTGTCCCCCAAGCCCCAAATCATTTTGGTTGCCCTCCTCTGGACCCTCTCCAGGAGTTTAATGTCCCTCTTTAAGTGTGGCCTCCAAAACTGCACGCAATACTCGAGGTGCGGCCTCACCAAGCAGTTATACAGAGGGAGTATCACTTCCCTCCTTCTGGAGGTGGTCCCCCTAGCGATGCATCCCAGCATCCTGTTGGCCTTGACTGCTGCCCTCCTACAAGTATCCAAGTTGTTCATCTTGACATCCACCACCACCCCCAGGTCCCTCTCAGCCATTGAGACTTGTAGCATTCCCCCCCACCAGGTGTACACTTGGCCCAGGTTTCTGGCCCCCAGGTGCAGTACCTTGCATTTCCCTGCATTGAACCTCAGCTTCCACTTTCTAGACCATCTTTCCAGAGCCTCCAGGTCCCCCTGTAGGGCCACCCTCCCCATCTCCCCATCCACCACTGCCCCCAGTTTTGAGTCATCCGCAAAGAGACTCATCTCACTCCTGATACCTGTCCTTATGTCAGAGATGCAGGCGTTGAACAGGAGGGGCCCAAGGACTGATCCCTGTGGGACCCCACTAATGACCCTGCTTGGGGATGAGACTATCCCGCCAACTATGACCCTCTGGGTCCGGTCCTGGAGCCAATTGCCTATCCATCTGGTCATCTGGCTCCCCACCCCTATTTCTCCCAGCTTATCCAGCAGGCCCTCATGAGGAACAGAGTCAAATGTCTTGCTGAAGTCTAGAAAGAGGACGTCCACTGGTCTACCCAGGTCCAAGGCACTTGTCACCAAGTCACAGAACTCCACAAGGTTTGTCTGACACAATTTCCCTGGGATGAATCCATACTGTCTATCGTCCAGGAACCCTGACTTTTCCAGGTCCCCCCCTAGCCTCTCCTTGACAATGCCCTCCATCACCTTCCCTACCACCGATGTCAGGCTGACAGGCCTGTAGTTCCCTGCCACCTCCCTTGATCTCCCCTTGTGGATAGGCACTATATGCGCCACCTTCCAGTCCTGAGGCACCCACCCTGTCCTCAGAGAGATGGTGAGAAGCTCCGCCAGGGGTTTCACCAGGACATCCGCAAGTTCCTTCAGCACTCTGGGATGTAATTTATCCAGCCCTGGTGCTTACTCCATCTTAAGGGACCTGAGGGCTTCCCTCACTCTCTCTGCTGAGATTTCCACCTCTGCTACCTCTTCTCCCTGCTTAGCCTTCCCCCCTCCTGCCAGTGATGCCTCCCCCTCTCCCCAGACCCACCGATCGGTGAGGGTCCCCCCTCCTCAGTATCACTGTCTCCTCCCAAGTATGATGCAGCACCCTCATTTTCCTTGGTGAAAACTGAGGTGAAGTACTCATTTAGTACCTCAGCCTGCTCTCCCGGGTCTTGTGCCCATCTCTCCCCTGTTTTAATCCTGCTAATCTGCCCCTTCACCCTTCATTTTTCCCCAATGTATCCAAAGAACCCCTTGTTCCCTCTCCTAATTTCCCTGGCCAGATTCTGCTCCTTCCTTGCCTTAGCTGCCCTCACCACCATAGTGGCCCTTCAAGCCATCAGCTCATACTCCCCTCGATCCCTTTCACTCCTTGAGCTCTTGAATTGCCTATAGGCTGCCTTCTTTCCCCGCACCACCTCCTGGACCTCCCTGGTCCACCAGCAGGGTTTTTGGGCCCTACCGCATTTTCGTCTTACTCTTGCACAGGTGCTGGTAGCATCCTGCACCCCTCTTCTGATTATTTCCCACCTACTGTCAGCGTCCATGTCTGACCCAATCACATCCAAATGCTCCTATAGGATCCTTCCCATTTCCTTAAAATCCGCCCCCCCTGAAGTCAATTACCTCCATCTTTGTACAGCCTTCTACCTCTTCTAGGTCTAGGCAGAACCACCCCGCCAATGGGTCCCTTACCACCAGGCCCCCAATCTGGTCACTGTCTTCCAGGACCACATCCAGTACCCACGCCTCCCTGGTTGGTTCCCCGACCTGCTGAGTTAGGAACACATCTTGAAAGACATCCAACAACCTCTGTTTCCTGGCCACTGAGGATGTCATAGTCTCCCAGTCTGTTCCTGTCATGTTTAAGTCCCCCAACACCACCACAGCAGAATTGGAGTAGAATAAGTAACTATATTGGCTGGTTTGGCATTTGCTGCAGTTGGATCCAGAACAGGAATCTATACCAAATTCAGTAGTACACCTTGAAGAAAGATGAGCAATATGAGTGAACCATCATTCCAATCACAGGAGTTGTATATCCTAGCTGTTTGAGAGTCTTCTGCTCAATCTCCAGGCAGAGAGGGACATATTGTGCATAATGGGATGTAGCACAGGACCTTGATGAAGGTCTGGGCTGATTTGGAAAATTAGAGGTGGATGCCTTGACAGGTGAATCAGAAATGGGAACCACGGATGATGGGGCCAGTGTGGGCAGATTAGTATCAGTTCTGCTCAATCTAGCGCTACTTTGCACAGATCTCTGGATAGAAGTGGTATGGGAGGAAAGGCATTCAGGAAACTGTACTGACCCCAGTTTAGGGAAAAGGTGTCCTGTGCCACCGCAAGCTCATCCTTGGTTAAGTAGCAGAATTGCTTGACTTTGGAGTTTTGCCAGCAGGTGAAAAGATCCATTTGAGGACAGTCCCAACTTTTGGTGAAGACTTGGAAGGCGCTGTCCTTCAGCTCCCATTCCCCTAGTAAGCCATCTTTGCAAATGAGCCAGTCTGCCGTGATGTTCTCCTGACCTGGAATATACACAGCTGTCAGGTGACGTTTGGCCCACAGAAAAAGCAGAAGAGATTCCCTGGGCATCCGTAAACTTCTTGTGCTGCCCTGCTAATTGATGTACTCCATTGTTGTTTGATTGTCTGTTAGGATCAGAACATCCTGGTTGAAGACTTGCTCCTTGAATTAATGCAGATCTAGGAAAACTGCTCTCATTTCCAGAATATTGATGCTGCACTAGGAATCCCAGATTGTAGCAGGGACCACTTCCCTTGGGCTGCGATCTCACCCAGGTGAGCTCCGCAGACCCTGAAGCTGGCCTCAGTAGTGATTCTTATTTGGCACTGGTGCCCCAACTGATGAACTCTCATGATATTGATCCTCTGAGTCCACCGTTAAAGAGAAGTCCTTATCTGGTGAGAAGCTGGGATATTTTGGTCCTGGCTGTATCTGAACTGAGACCAATGCCTGAGAAAGTTTGCCTGGATGGGTCGCATATGACTTAGTCCCCAGGAGACTGTATCAGCCAGTGAAACCATAGTCCCTATGAGCTTCATCAAGCCATGAGCCAGCAGCTGGTGAGCTATTTGGAACTGCTTGATGAGTTTCTGCAGGTCCTTGAATTTTGTTTCTCTTGGAAACACCTTGTTCACCTGTGTCTTGAAATTTGACCCAAGATGCATCAGGGTCTGTGTTGGAATTAAGGAGCTCCTCTTCTGGTTGATGACAAATTCATGTGCCAAGAGGCACCTGACAACCTCCACCACTGTTTGTATCACTTGGTTGAGCTGAGGGGTCTTGATAAGAATATCATCCAGTTAAGGAAAAAGCTGTATCCTTTGGTTTCGGAGATGAGCGATGACAGTCACTAGGACCTTGGAGAAGATTCTTGGGGCTGAGGAAAACCTGAATGGAAGTGTTTTGAATTGGAAGTGATGTTTCCCCACTTTGAATCTGAGATATTGTCTGTGTGACTCTTGGGTGGTGATATGCAAATAGGTGTCCTATAAATCTATTGAGGCCAAAAAGTCTCTGTGATGAAGTTCCCTAATGATGGCTGAAAGTGTTTCCATCTTGAAGGATCTGTTGCACACAAAGCGGTTCAGGAATTTCAGGTCTAAGATGGGCCTGAATCCCCTTGTGCCTTTTGGAACAATGAAGAACAGTGAGTGAATGACCCTGTTGAATTCTGAGGCAGGAACCTGTTCGATGGCTCCTGCTTGAGGAAGGTCTGTAATTGCCTGAAACGTCGCCGGTTTTCTGACTGGGTTGCCTGAAATGGCTGAGGGTACTACATGAGATAGTGGGGGCTTTGCCTTGAATTCAATCAGGTAACCCTTGCTGACAATATCTAGGACCCATCTATCTGTTGTAATATGGACCCATTCCCGTAAAAGCGTGAAAGTCTGCCCTCTACACGAGGATGGGCCTGAAGGATTTCATTGTGACTTTTTGTTGTTGTTGCCTCCAGTGTCACTGGTGCCACTTCTTCCTCCACTGCCTCCTGCTCTGAAGTTGTGCTGGTTACAGGAGAAGAACCACATTCTAATGCCTGTGAAGTTCCTATTTTGACCTTTGTTGTAACTTTGGTCATGAAAATTCAATCAGGGCCTGAAGACCAAGACCTACCTCTGCCTCTTGATTAAGGCATATGCACCTTCACTGTTTCATGTGATTCCTTCACTGCTTCTTTGTGTGCAGATCCAAACAGACACTGTCCTTCATATGGGGCATTTGCCAAGTGACTCTTCGAGGAAGCATCTGCTTGCTGGGCTTGAAGCCAAAGGTTGCACCAAGTTGAAGTTTGATAGAACATGGTTCTAGCTGCACATCTGACTGCTTCATCTGACACAACTGCTGAGTAAGCGGAGGCCAACCCCATGAGCTGGAGCTGCTGCAGGGTAGCTTTGCTCTTCTCAGAATCCTCTGCCAGTTGGAAAGCTAGCTCTGTGGCTCAGGAAAGAGCAGCTTTAGCTGAGAAAAGATTAGCTGTCACTGCCTTGTGCCAAGTTGCTGAAATTTGTAAGGCCTTCTTTAGGGAGGCATTCACTTTCCTGTCCACTGGTTCTCAAAGAGAGACCCCCCCCATCTGCTGGAATGACTGCCTTCTTGGTGAGGTTTGAAATCAAAGGGTCAATCCTGGGGCAATCTAGCCACTTTTCTGATTGCTTCTTGTCAAATTTTAGAAGCTTAGTGGTTCGTCATGGGACTGGTTAGGTTTGCGCTGGCCCAGACCATGCCTCTTTTAATAAATCCTCGATGGCTGGGGGGAATAGGGAATACCATGACCGGTTTGAAGGAAGAAGCCAGTCTCAATGCTGGTTTGGCTTGCTTCAGAGCCATTCATGATGAACCAAGGTGGATCTCATCTATAACCTGTTTCATAAAGTCTAGCTCATCCAGGTCAAAGTTTCTGGAGGGCGAAGTGTCAGCATCTGAGGAAGTATCCACTAACTCCTCTTCCTCTGGCAAGTATAAACTAGATTCTGATGTGGCCGAGGACCTGTCCCTGTGATGCTTCCCCTTGTGGGTGTTCCAGGACCTGCTCCGGACTGTGATCTCATCCTTTTCTTGTGATGTGAGCAAGGATGCTCCATCTCTTCCGAGGACATGCTCCAGTACTGGGATCATTTCTTTCTCTCCACATGGTGAGAAGAATGCTGCTCCTCCTCATCTGAAGATGGAGACAGAGTTTGCTTTTGCTTGGCCTTCTTGTGGGCCCTCCACTCTGGGGACTTGAGGGACTGCCAATCAAAACATGAGGGCTCCAGGACAAATGCTCTGTTCAGTTTTTCTATGAGATCTGGTGCCAGTGAGGGAGTGACTAGTTGCTGGGCCTCCCAGGTGGTTGCAATCCTCTCAGTCCAATGGCCCTGCTGCTCTGTTTAAGCCAATGATCCTGGGGCCTTCGCCAGATCCTCAGCTCCAGAGGTCAATGTCTTCTCACATTTTAGGCATAGGGAGCCAGCAAAGGTGGCTGGGGGGGGGGATTTACATCTTTGGCATATACTGCTTGTCTGCAGATGTAACAAGAAGAGTGCCTTTTTTGATTAAAATTAGTATTAATGCCAGCCAGGGTTGAGGCACTGGACACCACACCTAGCACAATGCTGATGACCCAGGTTCAGGAGTGACCTCAGGTGTTGGTGAGTTTGCTGGGGGGTAGGATAAAGCATCCCAGGGACTGCTCTCCTCCTCCAGGAGGGTGGGAAGGGATTCCCTGTGCTCATGCTGGCTCCTAGCGGTGGCTGGAAGCTGGTGCTTTGATGCAGCTACATAGGGGGGTTGGAGCAGGCAGATGTCTGATGTGTGGTGCACGGAAGCATGTGCCACATAGTCATTGATGTACTGCATGCCTGCTCCAACATGGAGTGCAGATAAGAAAATACCTTGCCCCAACCTCTTGGCACTTGGTGATCATCCCAGTGGCACTGCACTGAGCACTCCCATGTAGCTCCCTCTGGTCTTGACTCCCCGGATGTTCTTCCACGCTATAGGGGAGCAAGACGCGGCCAGAAGGTTGAGGGGATAGGAGGTGGCAGCTCTGGCTCGGTGCAGGGGCAGCCAGAGTTGGACTAGATGCAGGAGGGGGAACCATAACAACACCCCCCCCTTGCTGAGTAAAGTAAGGCTAAGAAACATGACCAAAAACAAAAATTTGGTATTGATGTCCTGAGTCACTGATGCATTTGGGGGGGGGGGTGGAGAAAGTCCAGCTACTGAAACTGCTTAGAGTTCTTGCTTGCTCATCCATGAGAAGCGCCGTTGATGGCCTAGCAGTAAATGTCATCATTGAAGAGAAACTGCTGAAGTGATTTTGCTTGTTCATCAATGACTTATTAATGTTAACAAAGGTCATCACCGAGTGACTGAGGGAGCACTACTGCCATTGTCATTAATGAAGCAGTTTTCCCCTTTTTGCAAATACTTTCAATCCGTTTACCCTCTGATGTTCAGAGGTGAGGGAGCTATGGTGGGGATGCCAAAGAGGCTGTCCAGCAGCAAGGCTGAGACTGAAATCATAAGAAAAAATCCACAGGAGACAAGGCCCAGTCTGTACAGTATGCAAAGCTGAGACTGGGACCATAGGAGAGAAAAGCTTTCTTTGAAGCTGGTCTCCATTGAGGATATCCATAAGTAGAATAAAAAGAGAAAACTTACAGTTTGATGTCTTCAGCCATGCCATGAGGTGACAGAGCTCTGCTACAGAGAATCTGCCACTTGGAAGGCAGAAAGTAAACTGGTGCGCAGAGGAGGTGGAGGGGATAATCTTCAGGTTGCAGAGTTTTGGTACCTGTCTATATTATACTTTTGCTATAAAATATATGTTTTTGAATTCTGCTTGTGAAACATGGCAGTCAGCACAAGGCATCCTGGGACATTACATTTTTGAAAATGTACTGTTCTCTCTGAGTGGAAGGAAACAGTTAACTACAAAGAATCTAACACATGCTTGACCAAAACCTGTGTGGAAATCATAAAAGTCATGTTCTCAGAGAGTTGGTGCTTTGAAGTGAAAATATTGCCTTTTTACGAGGTGACAGGAGGCAGAATGCTTCCTAGTCAGTCTATGTCAAAAATCTCACAATCTTGAGGGGTGGTTCTCAGACTGTTTTCCTGAGACATCAAAGAGGGTAATTCTAAGCTGCCATAAACCATGTTCTGTGATTCACTTGGGAGAAAACAGACTTATTTTTAATAATTAGACTATTTGGCCTTGTGCAGTGGCATGTGACTAATTCAGTATGTAGGAATGAGAGTGACCTCAAAGCCAGCAACACCACAGAGCTGTGACCTAACAAGCTGGGTGGGACACTCTCCCCTCCCCCTGATATTGTCAAGTTGCTGAGGGAACATTGTATAGTTCTGTGTTTGGACTTTCAAGACAGACTCTCTTGTTCTGAACTTGGAAGGGGCACTTTTGTTCCTGGACTCAAAGAGAGGCACTTCTGCCAAAATAGGTAATTTCAGCACTACTATATAACAAATGAAACTGGGGTAGGATTAGTTAGCAGTACAAGGCGGTTTGTCTATAATTGCCCATTTATTTTCTGACTATACCCTTAATGTATATCTGTTCTGTGCTTTTGTATTTTATTTACTATTTTTATCTTTAGTAAACTTTGTTTTTCCTTAAAACGCTGCCTGAGGCATGCTTATTTGTGTGTGAATGTTGGAACAGTCTTAATATTCTAACACAGCTGTTAAATGCTTATTGTGTCACCTTATGCAGCCACACTAAGAAGGATCTGTGTAAAGATCCAGCAAGGTAAGAAAAATACCCCAGTCTCATTGAGTCAGAAGTGGGGATTTGTGAACCAGGATGGTTGTAGGCCGGCAGGGTCATGTATTGTGCTGCTTTCCCCAAAGACAGTGTGATATTTGGACCTGTTACCTGGGTGTGCTAGCAAAGAAAGGTTCATAATTGACCACAGGACTCGAGACTGGTAGTTTGCTCAGACCCAAAACAAACAGGAGGGTGTCACTGTTTGTCCCCTGTTCACGAATCGCACTTAAAGGTTAGGCACTGTGGTAGCAGAGGGTCTGACTCCAGGAGTGGGTTGGTGACACTGCGTACTACATTATATAACCCCCATGGACTAGGCAATATTTCTCAAGTTACACTTGAGGAATCCTCTGCACTGAGCTCCCTCAATACTGTGGTGAACCACAAGTCTATCAGAGGATGTCATATCAAACTGATTGACCTTAGTTCAAATGAGACACACTATAGTCACTTTCTCTTACTATCACTTTGTCTTGCTGACAAGCTACAGTACAATTTTGCAAAATTGCAAACTAGCACCCTCTAAACTTTGCACTGTTCACAGTGTTAAAATCAATTTTCTGCTGAGGGGTACTACTGGTTTAGTGGCATCCCCCAATGGCAAATCTAAGAAGTAAAACATTTCAATTGCCTGAATTGGCTGTTTCTTACTTTTATCTCCATGGATGCGTTTAGAGCTTGGGAGGCTATGATACTCATTTTAGCATGCTCCCTTTGATCACCTGAGAAACTACTGTGGAAGCACTTTACTTTAAAAAAGTAAGCATTGCACTCTATTTAAGAGTGGCCACTATAGGCACTTCGTGGTTAGGACCAAACCATGAGGTTCCACCTTGGTATCTAGTAGTTGCACATGATCACTTTGGAATTCTAATCTGAAAACTGTGAGAACCCCTTTTCCATGGCAATGAAAGTAAGACAATAGCCAGTTCAGCCAAGAAAAATGTTTTACTTTGGGAATTTTGGAGGGGGGTTACCAAACTGTTTTTTAGTACAATGGAACAGCTGCCTTCCTGCAAGAGGCATACAAGATAGCAAACTGTTACAGTACATTATGTTCAACTATGTTATTCACTGGAGACAACATACATTTATAGCATGTTACTGTAGCTATGGACAATGCTTGTTCTGCTGTGTAGCAATACATATGAGATGTAATGCACTCACAAGTTCCTTGAGGGACTAAAACACTTTTCCCGAACCATCTACACAGTGGATGGGACACTGCATGATGCTCTTGTGGAAAACACTTTGGAGATAATTAGTCTTCTCTCAGAGCATAAATCTCAACAAACATAAATGCATGCTAAAAGTGGAAATGGTAAAATCATAATCATCTTGATTACATTCAGAAGGACTCAATAACGCACCAGTCTCTAGGTCAGAATGCAACGGGTGCAAGCTTCCAAACTGGAATTAAATCTCATGTTCAAACTTTATTTTAGTTTTGTGCAGTACATGGAGGAGGTCACCTCAATGGAGCACTTTTGGATGAGTCATTCAATCAGGGTCGACCCTGTGTTGGTTGTCCAGCTGGGAGAGTAAGACCTCAACATTACTTTTCACAAGGGTGGGGATTCCTATGGTCCCCTTACTAATGTTCTTCCTGTCAATGAATAGGCTGCATTGCAGATACCCATGTCTGTTTATAGACATCGCATGCTTAATTACAGTAAAGGACTTCATATAGATCCTTCTGTACTAATACATAACTCATTGCTTTATATACTGTGTTGCCTTATTTGAAACAAACATTCTCCCAGTCAGTCATTTATTCATCCTACAACAAACAGTTAATTTCCAATAGATCTGTATTGCACTCATAGGGCCTGATTCTCAAAAGGCCCTTAGACTGATACAAGCTGTGGCAAATGGCAACTTGCATTATTGCCCGGTGTGCCAGGGACCGTACGATCGATTCACTATTGGTCGGTTCTATGTGATAATGGCGAACGCCGAACAGCGACCCATGTTATCGCAACATCAGGGTGGCGAAAACAATTTTGCCACCTTGACATCCTCGGCACATGGAGAAATGGCACCAGGGACTCGGTTCTTTTGCTTTCTGGGGGGGGGCGCACCCCCCACCCCCATGCGAGGGAGCTTCACCAATTCGCACCCCCTACTAAAGATTCTCAACTCCAGGAGGTGCATGTCAGGGGGGGCGAAAGCAAAAAATAGTTTCAGGCTGGGCGCAATAAAAATGCAGTAGCGCCCAGACCCAGACCCAAACCCAGTACCTCACACACTGCAAACAGAGGCCAACCCCAACACCATAGCACAGCTCAGCAGCCAACCACAGCACCACCCCCTACATTCCCTCTGCCTCTCCCAGCCCACGCTCACTGTGCTTGCTCCCCACAGGCGCGTGTACATATAGTGACATCCTGTCATTGCAATTGCCCACCCCACCACATCCAGTGGCCCTACCCCCCCATTGCCATTCAGGCTTTTGCCCACATCGCATCGCCATTTCGAATGGTGCTTTAATTCAGATACCCACCTCATGTGCTATCTGAGTGGTCAGGTTCCCGGTGGCAAAGCCCTATGGCTTGTGGCAACCCTGGCTATGTGCCAAATAGGTGGCACATTTGGAGGATTTTTCACAAGCTGTGGAGCAGCTGTGCACTTCTCCAGCACATCCCTGGTAGTGTATTCTATCCCCTTCCCTGACCCCCAACATCACCGGTAATGTTAATGATATATATCCCCTTCTCTGGTGGTGTAGTGGACCCACTCCAGATCCCCGAGGTTGCTAGTAATGTTAATGTTTTTATATATATATATATATATATATATATATATATATATATCCCCCCTTTCCTGGTGGTGTAGTGGACCCCCTCCTTGATGTCACCCGTTAAAGGAAGTGCCCACCACCCCATTCCCCCATCCTGAAATACAGCCAGCGATTGGCGCAGCCCACATCGCACCACTGCGGCTGGCCGCCAACTGAACTGTCACTGAGCGTGTACTGTATAGTGTACATGCTCATTGATTGAACAGTCAATGAGTACATACACAATACAGTACACACTGTTTTGGGATGGGGAAGTGGGGTGGTGAGCACTACCTGTAGGGTTGGGGGTGAGGGTCCACTACACCACCATGGAGGTAATATTTATAAGTAATATTACTGGCAACATGTGGGATTGGGAAGGGGAATCCACAACACCACCAGGGAAGGATATGTGTTATTATTACTGGTGACATCAGAGAGGGGGGTCCACTACACCACCAGGGAAGGATAGGCACGGGGTCATAATGTTGCAAGACATTATGCCACATGCAAAAAACGAGATTTCTTGCATGCGGCCCCTGAACCCCCGACCAATAAGGATTCTGAACTCCGGGGATTACTGAAATCACACAAAAGTGTGAAAAAAAAATTCTCTTGCATCTGAGACTAGGAATCAAACCCAGTCCCAAATGCAGTGCTTGGGTTCTTTGCTGCCAGTGGCTTACTCCATCGAGCAGCGGCAGCTGCTCAGTAGAACCCCATCCAGGCAGAGGTCTTATCCTCCACCTGGGACAGTGAGAAGGTGCAATATAGTGATGCAGCAAATTAAAATTTTGCCTGTGGAGTGCCGGTGAAGTGGTAAAATATGCATCTCGGAGCACTTTGCGAAATTTTCCCGCAGAAGACAGAATTTTGCTTAGGTGAAATTTCGCCTTCCTCGGGCAAAATTTCACCTTCCACGGCAAAATGTCACCATCCCTCCATGGGTGAAATCTTACCCTACACTAGGGTATAAGTTAAATAATAGATCCCTGGTGGCTAGCGGTCCCTCTCCCCACCTGTCCCACATCACAGAAAAATCCCTGGTGGCTGGTGTAAAAAAAAAATCTAG
Organism: Neoceratodus forsteri; assembly: GCA_016271365.2. Classification (NCBI taxonomy): domain Eukaryota; kingdom Metazoa; phylum Chordata; order Ceratodontiformes; family Ceratodontidae; genus Neoceratodus; species Neoceratodus forsteri. Next base: position 159,778,153 of record CM028138.1, read on the forward strand.
CCTCAAATATACTCCATGGGCAGTGGAAAAAAAGAATAATCCCTAGTATGAGGGTTCAATAATCGCCAAGGGTCTACTAACCCTAGCTGGTCTGCTAACTGTCTAAGTGAGCACTGAGCTTGGGCTAGGTCTTCTCCAGACCTATATATTCTGTCTAAATCATTAGTGTACACCAAGTTCCAGTCCTTGCCTAGTAAGATTGGGCAGTGGCTATATGATGCCAGTACTGAAGCCACTTGAGTGAAAAAAGATGGGGTTTCAAGACTGGGGCCAATACACCGATCCCAGCACCAATTCAAAACTCCCTAATTTCCCATGGACAAATATGTATCTCTCCTCAGAGCCACCAAATATACCCAACACTGTAAAAGGGAAACTTTTTTCGATTAAAATAGCTACTCCCCTCTGTTGGGGGCTGAACCCCAAAAGCTTGTCCTACTCACCGCTTTCAGAGTTGGTCCAAATGGGCCTGCACCTAATGTGTTTCTTGTAAAAATACAAAAACAAACAAAACAAGCATTTGTCAATGCCGAATGTTTGCTTGCTGGCATTGGCAGTGGTAATGTAGAAGTTACAGAGCTGCGTAATAGGAATGGCAGTGAAGTACTGAACTGAAGCTAACCCCACCACCACCCTGCAGAGAGTGACAGGCATTGGGGGTGTGCATTTGGGTCATCAGGCATAACGGCCTCGCCATTTCACCACACCCCACCCTGCAGACACTGACAAGTGTCATGGTGTTCCTTGGGGTCTTTGGCCCTTATGCGCACCCCATTTCATTAGGAAATGCGGTGAGATGGGTGCGATATAGGAGAATGGGGTGAACTTTGGGGCTGAAGAGTCCAATGCATACCTCGATGCCTCTCACTGGCTGCAGGGTGTGGAATGGTATGAGCATTACAGGCAAGAATCCCAAGTCACACCCCTGATGCCTGTCATTCTCTACAGGGTTGGCGTTATGGTTGGAAACCCTAATACCTCAGGCATTCGTTGGTATTTTCACTCCAAATTTTCAACATGTTTTTTGTGACCCCACCTCATGAACAGGGGAATATCAGTTTGTTAGCGGCTGCTTATGCTCAGCGACTCGGCATTTAGCACCACAGGTGCAAAACATTCGAACAGGATGTAAAAATGACAGCTGTACTGTTCATGGGGAGGTGTAAAAATGGCAATGTTGCAAATCTGCAGTAAAAATATTTAAAAAATGGTGAAGTCATGAGCGTACATAGAAACTGTGCAACGCACCCATAATATAATTAGGTTGGGGATATTTTACAGCAGATTGTCAACTCAGGCATTTTGGTGCCTCCGATCATGAACAGTGTCACTGTGATTTTTCTTTATCTGTGCCGAACAATGATTTCACAGCGACCATGCATCTCAGCGCTGAAAGGTGAACACACACTTCAGCCATGTTGTGAAAATGACAGCTGTACTGTTCATAAGGAAGTGTGAAAAATGTCACTGGTGAAAATCTGGACTGAAAATATTACAAGTCATGAACTTCACAGTGCGTGGAAACTGTGCATTGCTCACTCGTAACACAGTCATTTGGACTTTTGTCACCAAATTTTCAACATAGCCATTTTAAGACCTCTGCTCATGAACAGTGTAACTGTGATTTTCTTAATCTGTCCTAAACATTGCTTCGCACCAACAGCACCATTGTGCTACTATGCGAAAACACATTTAGGTGACATATGAAAAATGGCAGCTGTACTGTTCATAAGGAAGTGTAATAAAATGGCAATGTTGAAAATCTGGAATGAAAATATTAAATTTGCAAACTTACGAGCATGCATAGGAACTGCGCAACGCACGCTCGTAAAACAGTCATTTTTAGGAATTTTTTCACCAAATTTTCAACATAGCCATTTTAAGACCTCTGCTCATGAACAGTGTCACTGTGATTTTCTTAATGTGTCCCATACATTGATTTTGCACATACTGCGCCATTGTGCACTACATGGGTGGAAACTCATTTTGGGCAAGATGTGAAAAATGACAGCTATACTGCTCATAAGGAGGTGTGGTAAAATGGCAATGTTGAAAATCTGGAGTGAAAATATTGAAAATTCGCGAACTTACGAGTGTGCGTAGGAACTGTACAATGCACGCTCGTAAAACAGTCATTTTTAGGAATTTTTTCACCAAATTTTCAACATAGTCATTTAAGACCTTTGCTCATGAACAGTGTCACTGTGACTTTCTTAATTGTCGATACATTGATTTCACACACCGACTGTGCCATTTGCGCTACATGGGTGGAAACACGTTTTGGGTGAGATGTGAAAAATGACAGCTATACTACTCATAAGAAGGTGTGGTAAAATGGCAATGTTGAAAATCTGGAGTGAAAATATTGAAAATCGCCTGAACTTCTACAGTGTGCGTAGGAACTGTCTAACGCACATAAGTAAAACAATCATTTTGGAATTTTTTCACCAAATTTTCAACATAGCCATTTTAAGACCTCTGCTCATGAACAGTGTCACTGTGATTTTCTTAATTTGTCCAGTACATTGATTTACGCACCGACTGCCATTCTGCGCTACATGGTGGAAACACATTTTGGGTTAGATGTGAAAAATGACAGCTATACTACTCATAAGAAGGTGTGGTAAAATGGCAATGTTGAAAATCTGGAGTGAAAATATTGAAATTTCGTGAACTTACGAGTCTGCATAGGAACTGCGTAACGCACCCTCGTAAAACAGTCATTTTTTGGAATTTTGGCACCAAATTTTCAACATGGGGTTTTTGGGACCCCTTCTCATGAATGATGTCACTATCATGGCGGTATTGGGGCCCGAAGGGTGATTTCACAATCACTGCGCGAAATCACCCTGGGCGAATAACGCCATGACAATGACATAATTCATGAAGGAATTCCCAAAAACATCATTAAGTGCATCAAAACCAAATACCGAGATATGCAATAGTTGAAACCCCTATGTAACCCATTATACAGCTTACGGCATTTCCTCAGTTCGCGGTCGGCTTTGAAGAGTGCAGAGCGTGTTCCAGGTCCACGAATCATCAGCGCCGGAGTCAGAGGTAAGTATGGGGTGGGGGTGTGTAGAAGTCTGGGTGCACAGTGGGTGGAGTGCGGGTTGTGGGAGGGGTTGGGAGACTCCAGGGGACAGTTTTATTTTACAGGCAAAAAAAAAAAAGACATCGTGGGACGTTTGCCATGCTGGGGTGGGCTTCCAGCGTGGCACAAGGACTGAGGGGTGTTCAACCGACGAGTTGGGCACCCGCGTGAGACTATAGTGTGTGCCCGCTGGGGTGGGCTCGCGTGGCACCTACAACTGGGGGTGGAGGGCGCAGCTCAGCCCGGCGGGGATTGGGCACCCGTCGGCTGCTACATCTGAGACGCATGCGTCTGTCTGTTGCGTGGGGGAGCTGCGTGTGAGCAGCGATATCTTATCGGTGCTCACTCAAGCATAGCTCCCCCTTTCAACTGTATGCCACTGCATTTTGGAGCGTGACATAGACAGCTCCAAAATGCATTGGCTTACAGGGGCAGCGCCTGCCAGCCCACTGACTGAATTGGAGGAGGAGGTGACACACCTCCGAAATCTCCGATGAAGGCACTATGTTTCTTGCACATGCGTGCAAGCAAACATAAAAACATCACTAGTGCAGATTTCCCCAAATGGTTCAACACAAATGTATTTTTAAGCGTTATCCCTCCCCTCTTTTATGTTCCATGTAATAACATTGAAACTATTGGTCATAATAATAGAGGTAAATAATAAAACCTGGCTGAGCTAAATAGAGTGGCGCATGAGAAAACCCCCTCCCCCTAGAAATCACCAACCTCACAAAGAAAGAATAAAGTGCTAACCCAAACTTCAATAGAAATGAACATAAGACACCGCACAAAAAAATAATAAGTTCTTGCTCCCCTGGCCCTAAGCCCTCTCCCCACATTACGGTCCATAACACCATCTGAGGGAGCTAGTATCTAACCGCTCATAAATCCCTGGTCAGAGAATAAGAAAAAAAAACTACCAGTAAATATTCATAATCCCAAATACCCATCCACGCTGTCATGTACCCCAGAAACCTTGTAAACCTACCAAATTATCTGCAACTCATACACCCTTGACCTAGTGTATCACTATCACAGGTTTCCGTGATAAGTTTTAATGAAAGAACAAGAGTGAAAAAATAGCAACATTAGAAATACACTGCTTTTAAATGCAACTGAACTCTAATTTGACAGAAGGAAACCAACTTGAATAATTATACACTCAAATAGCCAATGACAAGGACTATGTCTGAAACACTGACCCCCTCCACCCCCAACACACATCATACTACATTAAATAACCTGCAGGAGCGGTCTCTAGATAAATACAGTTCACTCATTTAGAATAGCTGCTGCTATATCAGTTGCATTCTCTGCAGCATAATCCACACAGCTCAGTAGGCGGGCCTGCCGTGGAGTAGAGAGGAGGGCTGTGCCGGTCTGCTGACTGCCGCTGCCAGGACTGAGGATAGGGGTGGGAGCAGGGTTGTGGTGGGGACATCTGGCTGCTGGGGCAGCTGGGTGGGGGGGGCACTGGATCACCAGGGAAGTATGGGAACTGGAGATCAGGACTTTGGGACTTGGGAGGGGGTTTAAAATTTACAAAAACCCTTACCCCACTAGACCACCAGAGATTTTTTTTTTTACAGGATAAGGACTAAAGATCAGAGGAGATATGGAGGGATGCAGTTGGGGGTGGGGTTTCTGTACCTTTCTGCGGCAGGCAGCAAGGCGAGTTATTACTGGGTGGAGGGGAGGGACCACTAGCCACCATGGATAATTTAATGACAATTACATGTGGGACAGGTTGGGGAAGGGACCGCTAGCCACCAGGGATTTTTTTGTGATGTAGGACAGGTGGGGGGAGGGATCACTAGCCACCAGGGATCTACTTATTTAACTTATACCCTAGTCTAAGTGAAATTTCACCTGTGAACGGAAAGAGAAATTTTGTAGCGGAAAGCGAAATTTCATCGCGGAAGGCAAGATTTCACCATTCTGCCCGGTGTAATTTCGCCACTCTGCCAGTCAAAATTTCACATTTTGCTATGTGAAATGAGGGTAATTTCATGGATTTCTCCATGAAGTGAATTCTGCCTACTTCACCCACCTCTAGTGCAATCCTGTATACAGAAGCATCCACGGTATTGTACCTCTCGCTCATCCCTACAGCGCTATTTCGGGTTAGCGTACGACATATTGACCCGGTAGGGGAAGGATATGTATTATTACCTCAATGCACAATGCCAATAAATGACACAAACCATCAGCACACTTAATTTTACTGGGCGCTGCCCATTTAATTTAAACATATATCATTCACAGTGTAGTGGTCTGTGCTTCAAATAAGGTGGACAGAAAGTGCATGCATTACATTTATCATTTATTCGTGCAAAAATCTGCAAATTTCTCTTCTTCACCACTTTCATTCCAACCTCGAGGCCAACCAGTTCTATCAGGAGGCCTCCATTTTAATTGAATAGTCCCAGTTTACTTCCAAAGCCACCCGTGATAACTATTTAAAATTTCAACAGTTCAAAAACAGTTTGACATGCACTGGGAGCTTTAAGCCTTATAAGTGGGTGTTTAAATCATTACATTACCCCTCGTTGTTTGCCTGCATCTCTCTTCATGGCTTAATTGCCTACATCCAGTCTCAACTTCTGTTTTGTAAAACAAATATTCTGGGCCTATGGGACATCAGGTGCAGGATTCGGCATGCAGTCACATGAAGCACATTTGCATTTTACCAGGGAAGCTTCTTATTCTTTAACAAAAATCACTTTTTCAGGATGGACATGCTTCTCTCTGTATGCTGCTTCCATTACAACCTCACTACTGAACTAATGTGCATGCTGATGTTTCAGGGTCAAGTGACTCCCCCCAACAAGGATTCCCAACCCTGTTGGGAAGGGGGGGGAGGGTTAACATTGAAATCGCACAAAAGTGTGAAAATTAAAAAAAATTCTCTTGCGTCTGGGACCAGGAATCAAACCTGGTCACAGATGCAGTTCTTGGGTTCCTTGCTGCCAGTGGCTTACTCCAACAAGCCACAGCAGCTGCTTGGTAGAACTCCATCCAGGCAGAGGTCTTATCCTCTGCGTGGGACAGTGAGGGGGTGCAATATCGCATAGAGATGCATTTGCAGTATTGCACCTCTTGCTCATCCCTACAGCGCTATTTCAGGTTAGTGCTCATGTCGTACACTACTAAGAGTACAACATATTGACCTGCTAGGAGAGTTCTGAGAATCCCACTTTTAGGGATGTGGCAGCTTGTGTCTGTTGCCTAAAACAAAAACTGTGCATCAATAAGTGCAGCAAGTAAAAGGACGTGCACTGCAATAATGTCAGGTAAAACATCGATATGACACAAACAGCACACACCCTTAAAAACAATGGGATTCTTTGTTTTTTTGTAGGGGGCTTCACACCACCCCCCCAACATGGGGGGGCTTTGGCAACTCAGAATTTATACACAAACATAGTAGCATGGGGAGAACTGGGGAGAACCGAACCACGGTCCCAGGTCTCCCAATTCTGCTGTGTGCTTTGCCTTAGCCACTCCACCTTGGGAGTGGCTTGACCAGGCACCTAGCACATGGCAACTGGATCACTCCATTTAAATAGTATACAGCGGCAAGGGTAGCGGTAATTCCCTACCACTGTTATATCCCTGTCATTGTAAATTCAGTTGTGCTCTACACAGCGCAGTTAATGCCGTGCTGTCTTACTTGTGCGGCATAGAACCAGTACCTGTTTGCCACATGTCACAGCCCACTTTATGGCACACAGGCAGCGCAAGTCTCATTTGGGGCAGGCAGCCTGCAGCTGATACATGCTGCCATTGAGAATTGCTCCTGGTGCATCCTTTGGTGCAAGAGGCACTTTGCACCATTCTTTGTGGCACAAGCCCCTTGCACCATGCTGGTGGGCTTTGACAATCAAGCCCTTACAGTTGAAAACATAGAAACTGTCAAAGACACATAGAAACTGTTGGCAGATAAGGGCTTTGAGCCCAACTAGTGTGCCCTGTTACCACTAACAATTGCGCTCTATCATGCATTGTTGGCATTAGGTTGCACCCCCCCCCACCGACTACCAGCAATCTTCTATGCCTATTCCAAGAGTGTTTAAAACCTTTAATTGTTTCTGTCCCCACCACATCTACTGGCAGGCTGCTCCACTTGTCCATGGCACGGTGTCATGTCCACACACATAAAAACAGCACAGCACTATACTATGCTGTTACAACAGTGAGTGAGGAATGAAAACACTGGCAAAAGTGCTTTCTGTAGGGGGCTCTGTCACTCGCACCTCCCATTTCAGGGGGCTGTGCCCCCCCCCTATGATAACCTCCTCCGTGGGAAGGGCAAACTCAGGTACTGACGCTGTCACCGTTGCACAGTTTTCCCCGTGAGGTTTTGCATGCACAGACTTGACCCGGTACACTTGTCCACCCTCAATGTGAAGAAGTACATCCTCACATTCCCTCCGAACCTCCATCCCTCCAGTTTCATCTTGTGCTCCCTTGTCCTTGAGCATTTTTTTCTTTGGCATACAGTATTCTCCTGTACTTTATTTTTCCCTGTGAGGTAGTTAAATGTCTCAATCATTAAAGTTGCATAGGTTCTTTCTGGTCATAAAGCAACAACTATCCACGTTAGTACTGTACAAGTGAAATCATTTAAAGAGCTAGTGTACTGCCTGAACCTAACATTTGATTTTATAAGCAGCCAACCATTACCTTTTATTTGTCAGGTACTTTTTCTTTTCCATTTGTTGAATTAGAAGATTGTTTACCTGATGTTAGTAGGTGTGATGTGTGGAACAGCTCTTAGCCTGGCAGCTGACATATTACCCTACTGCCCCACACTACATTATTAGCAGTGTGACCTCACTGACTGTGACATCACTGCTACTTTGAAACAGCAAGTGAGTGACTGCCAGGTCATTCACCTGTGATGTTACTGTCAGTGAGATCATAATGCTGATGACGCAGTGTGGGGCAGTAGAGTTAGATATTGTATGTCAGCTGCCAGGCTAAGAGCTGTTCCACACATCCAGTACAATATTATCACATAGAAAACTTTCTGATGAGCAAAAGTTAAAAAAAAAATACTTCAGAAAGAAAAAGTAACAACTGACTACTACTTACAATCTGTATTATTTTCCTGGCTGCCTGTTTTGGCTCCACTAGCTCTTTAATAGCCCTTGTTTACAGTAAAATGGTACTTCTTTGGGCATAAACATTTGTCAAAATATAAATAATAACATTCTTGTATCTGTTTTAAATCAATATGAACTTATCTTGTTTTTCCCCAATGCAAATACATTTCTGTTTGAACTGAACAAAAGATCAGTTGGGACAGATTTACAGCTTTAATTTACATATGTAGTATGGTAGACTGAGACCTATTTACACTTGAGGCAGACTCATTTGCACTGAAGTCAACTAGGAGAAGGTTCTCACAAGTAACTGAGCTGCAGACATCCAGAAATTGTTGGTTTGATCCAGAAATATTATCAGGTGGTTTACATGGTATTCAGTAAATCCTGATGATAAATATGGGAATGCAATTGGGGCAGGACACTTTACCAGTTAGGAGCTCATGGGATTTAAGAATAGAAAACTAAAGAAAAGGAGAGAAAGCTAGATAGGAGGCAGTGGGCCTGATTTTCAAATGACTTAGACCGACACAAGGGACTTGCATCAGAATAGCTTGACGCAAGCGGAGATTTGCATCACAACTTGTATCAAGCACAATCTTCAAATGCAGCCTGCTTTAATCCTGATGCAGCTGTAATAAAGCCCTTTTGTGCCAAAAGTGCACCAGGTAGCAATGGAGCTTACACCATGGCAGGGCTGCAACATCCCTGTTTTGGGAATTTTACAAGTCCCATCGTAGATGCAGCAAGTGGCACCACTCAGACCAGCCAGAAGATGGTCTATGTGACTTGTACCAGTGAGATTGGGTCTTACACTAGGCTTCCAGGGGCAGTAGGAGCACACTTGGGGCATGGGAGGTGGCAATGGGGGTGTCAGGGAGACAGCTGAATATGACTGGTACTGTTAATGCACCCATCGTGGTGCATTTGCATTACAGTTGTGCAGTCCCTTAGTATCACCAATATTGTAAATACAGACAGAACTCCTCCAATCATCAATGTCCCCCATTACAGAGCCATACATCTGTCCCTGGTGGTCTAGTGGACACCCACTCCTGCTCACTCCCATTATGTATTATAAATCTGTCCCTGGTGGTGTAGCAGATCCCCCACCCTATCACCCCTCATATATATGTATATAACCATCTCTCCATCTCTGGTGGTGTAGTGGACCCCCCCACACCCTGGCAGGCAGTGCTCCACCACCCCACTCCCCTATCCCATTCTTGAGCTGGCAGCTAGCATAGACCTCCTCTCCCCACCATGGCTGGCTGCTGATTGAGCTGTCAATGAGCATGTACTGTATATAGTACGCACTCATTGACAATGATTGACAGCTCAGAGTGAGGTGTCATTCAGTGAGCATGTACAATATATGGTACAAGCTGGTTACACTGCAGGCTTCTTGCAAAGTGCCTGGAGCTTGCAATTAAAAAGAATCATGGCTTGGAAGGACAAAGGAGTTGGTGATGGGTAGGAAGTGTCTGTTTGGGAAGGGGTGGCCACAGGACTAGCCTTGGCTTCCTGTGGAGGTAATAGTTTAATTGTGCTTATGTAACTGGATGAGATGTATGCTTGTGCAACTTTGATACATTGTGGCTATTCACCTCTCTATCCATAGGATATATCACCCTGTAGGGGCACAATGCAAGAAGCCCTAGAGAAGGGTCCCCCCATAGGTGCCATGGGAAATTCCATTGGCTAAACACATCTTAGGAAGAAGCCCACTGGAAAGAGAGAAATGAGCAGCTGGAGGAGGAGGAGGGGTGGATGGTGGGGCAATGAAGAGATGAATCCTGAAACAGTCCAGGAGGAGTGGCCTTTTAAGGCCTGATGGGGGAGTGACATAGTTACTCCACCCACTGAACCTCAGGCTTAAAGCCTTCTCATTCAATTGTGCTTACACAACTGTGCAACTTTGATACTCTGTGGCTATTCGCCTCTCTATTCATGGGATATACCACCCTGTAGGGGTACAACATAAGGAACCCTAGAGGAGGTCCCCCCATAGGTGCCACAAGAAATTCCCTTAGCTAAAGATAGCTTAGGAAGAAGCCCTAAAAGAATACCCAAAAGGGTGCTGAGCATCGAAGAGGTGAGAAATCCGACGATATCTAGACTGGAAATAAATGGGACAGATATACAGTAGAGAGGAAAGACAGAAGAAGAAGAAGAAGAAGAAGAAGAAGAAGAAGAAGAAGAAGAAGAAAAGGCAAGGACAATGAATGAAAGGAAATCTGACAAGATGCAGAAGGGCAGACTTCCTAAGGAGAGAAGGAACAGCAGGGGCCACCATCTGACTCCATCCAACAGCGGAAGCTAACTAAGGAACCTATGAAAGCACTAACCCTGACTAATATTATGACCATTGGCATGGAGGAGTGGAAACCCCCCTTTGAAGAGGAAACCTCGGGGGATACAAGGCCTAGGTCACCTTCCCTCCAGGCTTAAGGACATTTAGATTAGGGATGTTTCTGCTACAGCAATTTAAAGTAGAGATCGAGGAAGGAGGAAAAAGTCCAATTTTAGACGAAGCTCCCACTCTGTCCTTCTGAAAGGACAGCTGTTGAGGGATGTGAGCGATGTCTGCAACTAGACACTCAAAAGCAAGAAAAGAAGTATGACAATGTAAAGAATCCTTCATGGTTTAAAGTGAGACATGAAATGAATGATGATGGAGGGAAGCCTGCCAGCTCCTAGCAAAGGGGCAACAGACATGAAGGCATGTGTCCGAGTGGAGAGCAGGTCGAGTCAAGGTAGCATGGACCCAACAGGGTTATGCTTGAGTAGTCGATGTTAAGGAGTATACCCACACAGAGGTTGGATGAGCGAGGGATACCCAGATGCAGGTATGAGAAGACTGATGGTGATAATAACTGCAGGATTGCAGCAGTTTGATGAGGAAGCATAGGACCCAGTGAGGGGTATGCTCGATTAAGTGACATAAATGAGTAGACCCTGAGGTCAGACTGAGTGAAGGAGAACCAGACTCAAGAACCGGGATGCCATACAGACTAAAGTAAGAGGAGGATAAGAATAGGAAGGTGATGGCAGGAGAGGGAAAAAAACAAAAGAAAGAAAATGTCAGAGAAGGAGAGAAATGGACGGCAAAGTGGAATGGAAGGAGGAAGATGAGCGCCCACCAAGGGGAGGCATGTCCAAAGAGGAGAAGATATGCCCAAGTAGGATCGGTGGTTACAGCCAATGGATGTATGTTAGATCACAGGAAGAGACCAAGAGCAAAATGGTATGGTACAGAGAAGCATTATGGAAGCAGGATGAATGACAGGATCAACACAGGAACTAAGAGGCCAGTGGGGAAGCATATGAAGCAAAGGAGGTGCAACGCAACGTGGAGCTATGGCACCAGCTGGGGCGACCCAGTCACCCATCATGGGAGAGACACAGAAGCCATGACCAGGCACCAGGACAGCGAACTGCTAAGAAACAGAAGCAAGAAAGATAATGAAGCAGAGAGAAAATAACAAGGCAAATAATTGAGTGACGCCAGCAGCTGCAGCAGGGCAAGCAAGCAGGGAAGAGAAAAACCAAAAACAGAGGATGAGAGCTTGAGACAGCCAATAGGATGAACAACCGGAGAACTGCAGTGAAGGGGGAACAATCCTTCCCAATATAAATTGAGCAAGATACAGTTAGAGCTTGGCAAGAAGGGTATGGGGTACAGTAGAGGATATGAGCTGAGCCAGGAAGACAGGAAACAGCTGACAGTAAAGGAGCGACACTGGATCATCAGGTATGGACGAGACACGCATCATGAGTGATTTGCAATCTGGGGTAGAGCAGAAACACAGAAAAAAGCCAAACTCACCCTCTGTGAGGGAGAAGCACCAGCAAGCAAACAAAATCTAAATGTTGGTGTCAGCACGATGCGAGAGAAACAAGCAGACAGGGAATCAATGCAGACTCCATGGGGAGGACAGGAGGTCTCCAGGATGAGCTGACCACTGAAAAGGCTGATATGCAGAGAAAGAGAAAGAGAGAGAGACAGAGGAGGCTCCCAGGATAGCCCTGGTGAACAGCACAGCAGAAGTCAGAGGAGTGGTCTGGAGCAGGCAGCAAAGGAGGTGCAGGGGAATGGTGCCACACACAAAAGGAAGCAATGGTGGCCCAAAGTAGAAGGCATGGCACAGGAGATATGGGAAAGGAGGAGGGGTAGAGCAGAGCAAATGGGAGGAAGCAGATACCAGACAGGAGGAGAGAGGGATGAGAGACAAGCACTGAGCCACCTGCACACATGTAACTGGAGCCGGACAGCACCACAGAGTACAGAGAGAAACCAGGTCAACACAGCAAGGTGCAGCAGGCTGCTAAGGGACGATGGTGGAAGGTGGGGAGGGGTGGAGAACAGAACAGGGAGTGGACTGAAGGACAGCAGCGCCTCTGGCCGCAACAAAGAGACAAATCCTGGAACAGTCCAGGAAGAGTGGACTATTAAGGCCTGATGTGGAGTGACGCAGTTGCTCCGCCCATTGAACCTCAGACTTAAAGCCTTCCCAATGTTTTAAAATAGTTTTCATTTCACTAGACAATACTGCCTATTTTCAGTTTCAGCCTGGGTAGAGAAGGAGAGATAGATGCAAACCAACTGAAATAGAACCAGGTTACTAAGCTGTTGGTGGCATTTAAATGAACTGAGGAAATTAGGCCAGGACAAGCAGGAAATTCCTCTACTCATTTCAAGAAGTGTCACGAGATCTTTCATGTCCACCTGACCAATTTCCAGAAAAGACAGACAGGACCATAGTTTAATGTCTTATCTGAAGTATGACTCATCCAATCAGTACAGTGTCCCCTTAGCATTTCACTTGAGTGCCAGCATTTATGATATAATCTCACTCCCCTGGTGTGAAACAAGAGCTCTCGACTTCCTGGTACAAAGATGGATGTGCTACCAACTGAACTGAATTGACACCTAAAGTATAGCTTAACTAGCTGATTCAGTTTGAAGCCATGGGCTAAAGACTTGAAATGGCTTTTAGATTTGTTTTTGTTGGTATGTGTGATAAAGTAGCTCTGTTGTGTTTGTAAACTATAGAATAAACAATGCCTTAAGGGGCCAAATAACCACATATTGGGAACATTTGAGTAACAGTGTCTGCCTGTGCTGCAGAGCACACAACATTTCCCTCCCTGCACGACTGTGCAATTTGCATACAGACACCACAATTGAAAGATTACCTAAAATACAAAAATACTGTAGATACTGTATGTTCAAACATGTATTTGTGACATAATGGGCCACTTATACTATACTGTATACCTGTTGTACATCAGTAGTGTCATTATTTATCCATGTGTTGCTTGAATGCTGTGTAACACCCTAGATATTAATAAGATAGCCATTAAATTAGCTACTTAATACCCAAAATTTTACTATACTGGGAATGCAAAAGTTGAATACTTTGTCTTGGACAGCAGTCACAAAACACTAGGTGAAGAAATGCTGTACTTCTTTGGACCTCTACAGACAGAAAAGATAGCATAGGAATTGCATACTTAGGGAACCCATCATTGCATCCTGCTGAGAGTGCAGAAAACTATGTAATGAACAGTATATTCAGCTTACATGCACAAAGTAATAGATTTTAAAAAAAATTCCTTTTTTATGTGATATGTAAAAGTGAATAGTTCTGGAGTGCCTTTTCAAGTGGCTGTGCCAGCTTTCACATACCATCTCCGTTTTGGGTGACATCCTGCCCACCGTAGGTCCAGGTCACTGCTGGAGAAGGAATTCCCTCCACGTCACAAATTACATTTGCATTTTCACTTTCTGAAAACTCCTGGGATGTTTTCACATTGTTGAACTTAGGGCTTTCTAAAATAAAAGTAAAAATATTACATAGTTTTCATTAAAGCAAAATTGATCTTAGCTGGTATTGTAAAAATATTGTGGGATTTATGTGTTCTAAACAATAGTTTACTATACAGTACTTAGAAAATGGATAGGGAAAATACAGCAACCTGATTGGTTTATATTATATCTGTGAATGGTGAGAACCATTAAACAAGGCCAAAAAAGTGCTGCCCACCTGGGCACAACGCAGGTGAAATGAAGAAGCTAACAACTCCTTAGAAAATTCAGGTTTTAAACAAAAGCATTTTCCCCCGCTGAAAACAACTAGTACAGTAAGAGGAAACCAACTAGCACCCCATACAGACTCCCAATAATGGAGGAACTATTTACATTAAATTAAAACTTTTTTTAATTGTTCTCAATTGTGCATATTATTTTTTTATCTTCCCAGTTACCCATTTTATAAGTGCAATTCAATAGCCCAGAGTTTTGTTAAGAGTGCCACGACTGCACTTTCAGTCATGAAAGGCTCTAAGTCTATGGCCTCATGCCTTACTACACTACTTGGGTGAGCACTGTGCCACTACTGTTGCCCTGTAGTGACTTATTGTATACATCACAGAAGGAACATTTATTACTGGTTTAATAAAAGTCTGACTCCATACCATTTACAAACTGTTTCAAAAGCAGTCTGCTTACTGAGAACATACAAAAAAAAAAAACATTTGAATTTAACCTAAATATAGGGACAGGAGAAGTTGGGGAAATTTGCTTCATGAAACGTCTCCAGCTGTGCTTTGCTGGGAGCACACTTCACATATTTTTCACTTGGTGAACTGCCCACATTTGCTCAACAAATTTTAACCCATATTATACTTTGGTGACAAACATGTTGGTTAAATGCCCTATGTGTAATTTTTGATTGCAGAAACAACTCAAATTCTGTAATATTTAGCAAAAAATAAAATATTTTTAAAATGCATAACCCACCTGTTGTGGCAAACTTTCCCAGCCCTCCCACCAGCAATATACTTTTAAAGACAGTACCCTCATCCCACTACCCTCTAGCACCACCTCCCTCCTGCACCTGCACTCCCAGTGAAGTTTGTTAAAATACATTAGTAGATATAGAGGATATTCAGTGGCCTGTATTCAAATATGCTATTTATTTCCATGAGTGAGGGGGCGGGACCATAACTCACAAGTGGCGAAGCCACGAGTGAGTTATGAAAGTCCCACCCCCTCAAGAATGAAAATTAATGGCATATTTTAATACAGGTCATTGCATGTTCTGTGTATACAGTGTCCAATCTGTGTGACAACGTAGGGCAGATTCATTGTGGGATTGGCAGAATGAGCTGACAATCAAGTTGACTGTGATGTAGGCAAGTAAAACATAAACAGTGCTATTTACCTATTGGGTAAATAACATTGTTTATCTTTCACTTGGGTTAGAGCCTTGGTAAAATAATGTATTTATTTAAGTAGTGGAATCCCTAGCTGGCCTGGTGGCTCTGAGGACTGAGGCGCTGGATGCCTTACCTCGCACTACATTGGCAACTGGTGTTCCGGAATGAGCATGGGCTGCCGGGGGTTGGTAGGGGAGAAGGATTGAGCATCCGAGGACTGCTCTTCTTCTCCAGGGAGGGGGGACATCAGCTCTCGGTGCATGACTGGCCTCTAGCAGAGGCTAGGGGCTGGCAGACCAATGCTCAGAAGGGGGAGAAATAAAGCAGATGCTCAGAGGAGTGCACGCAGTAGCGTGTGCACTTGCTCCTTGTGGCATCATTGCACGCCTTATCTTGGGGCAAGTAAAATGGAGGAGAAAATGTGTTCTGGCGATGCAGAATGACCTGATCCCTGCAGGGTCGCCTCCACATTGGACAGTAACCCTCAGTACTGGATCTATGTGTTACGGCAGGTTGGGGGATCCCGCCGCCCTGCCATGGGGGTAACAGCCATGAGGTAAGCTGCGAGTGGAGTATGGGGCTTGGAGATTGAGAGAGAATAGCCACCAGTACTAGAAGCCTAAATATGATTAACTGTAAAAAAAGTAGTGGAATCCCTACATACATCCCGTTATTCAATACTCCAATCCACACCAAGCACCCTATCCATTTTTGCAAATGTAGAGGCAAGCACATCGTGCAGCTGCGGCACATAGCCACTTGCATCTATTGTGCCCACGCCCAAGATGCACACAATGGGATGCACAACCCACATGCACCCGAACTCAGGCCACATGCACATAAATGTACCAGGGGGAAGGTGGGAGGGTTCTAGTTGTACGCGCCATGCATAATGTCATGTAGTGATATCTGCAGGAGGAGCGTAACTGTCTCAGAATATGGCAGAGGGAACCCTGCCATAAGTGCTTTATGCACTGTGGTGCACATAGACACCTTCCCGTTCCATCTATCCCGGTATACCAGCACCCATCCCCTGTGCCCACCAATCTATCCCAGCATACTCCTGTGACTTCCCCATCACTGCAACACCCCCCACAAGAGGGGGGCACCGACCCTGGGAATGCAGTTCCCCTGCTCAGCTGCCCCAGTCATGTACAGCACCGCACACTCCTCCCAACCTGTACTGGTCGCCCTGTGTAGAGGTGCCCCCAACATAATGGACAGTGGCCACATGCACCGAGGGCTGTGATGCAAAATTCTGCCACTGTCCGTATACTGGCAAGCCTCTTGCAGTGAGCATTGTTTGGCCAGCTCCATAGGGTCCCCTGACTCCTGGTCCCATCTGACTGACCCTCAAAGGTAGTCCATGGCAGCGCCCACCCCGAAGCACTGACAATCCCACCTGTACCTGCATAGTCAGTGTCGCAGCCAGACGGCCAGCAGCACAGCCCTTTGCACACCTTCATAGCCGCCGTCCATCCGAGTGCTGCTGGAAACGTGCAGCCTATTTAATGGGGCATGTATCCTAGCAGCACATGGATGGCCAGAAGCCGAGGAGGTGTGCAGAGAGTTATGCTGCTGGCTGTCCGGCTGTGGTGCGACTATGCAGGTACGGGTGGGAATGTCGGTGCTGCGGGGAGTAGGGGGGTGCCACAGACTACCATTGAGGGCTGGGGGGATAGGACCTGGGTTGGGAATGTGGGACAGGGGCACATGTGTGCTTGGGTGGGTTGCCTTGATGACCAGCATGACAGGGCTGTGGGAGGGCTCTCATGCCACACAGCGGGTGGCCATGTATGGGGGGTGGGAAGCGTTTCATTCTCCAGAGGGGATGAATTGGCATGTTTGTGCAGGGGAGGGTGACTTGCTGCATGGGTGCCATGGCTACTGCCGGGCCTTTTGTCCTGCTGGACTACTATGGGACTTGAGCCCCTACCCCTCCTGCCCCAGTATAGACACTCGCAGATGCCACAGGTCAGTCTTGGGACTTGGGGGATGTTTGGCAGGGGCTTCTGTCCTTGGCCTTCAGGCTCCAGCCCCTCACCCACTCCTTGCAAATCCCCAGCAGCTGCCTTGTGTTGAAGGGGAGGTTTGGTAGTGTGGTGGGTGGCATCCGTACTCCAGGGGCTCGATCATGGGGTCTGCCGCCAGGTGGGGCAGGGTCACATGGGTCCAGATATCCGGGCTAATGCTATTCACGCACCTGGACCCATGCTCTGCTGTGCAAAAGATCCACTCAGGACACAGGAAGGGGATCTGATTGGATGCCTAGCTGGATCTGTGACTCCACCCCTGGATGCCCCACAGAGTCCTGTGCACTGGGGGATGGAGCTGCGCACAGGTGGTGGCCGATGGTGAATGCTGGCTATGCACAACTGTTCACAGGTGCAGAGCTACATGGGTGGGATGCACACCTCTGGTGCATATTTCCCACCTGATAATGCATAGGGTCCCATATTAGTAAAAAATATAGTACTCACACCTCCCATATGTGTGTCCACCTCAAGTCATATTACCATGGGGAACCCACTTACCTCACCACCTTCTAGCACCCACCCTCCCTTCACCCCCCAGTCCCAATGGTAAGGAAAACTGCAGCCTGACCTGTAAAATAAAAAAAGTGCCCAGTGTTGGAGTAAGATGCCTCCCTCTCCTGTGTACTGCTGTAGAATGAATGAACAACGATCTCCTCACATATAGTAATACTGAAGTGGTAGCTTTGTCAGTCAGCTACATGTTTCTAGTGGTGAAGATGCCATTGTTTATTCATTCTAGAGCAGGAAACTGAAGAGGGCAAGCATCTTGCATGACATAAGAAATGTTTTTCACAGGTCATACTGAAATGTTCCTTATAATTTGGGGCAAGGTGAGAAGTATATATATATATATATATTTCAGAATGCACTGCAAAATAGTCACTAGAACACATAACTAGAGATGTTACAAAATTTTAATTTGCTGGCTAGCAAAGCTGGTGCAAATGGAATGCATGATACCAGTGTGACAATCCCGACTGTGACATCTGCTAAAGCACTGGGAACCCATCGATACTCCCGACCACGATGTGACCCCACACCGACCGGCAACATCTCGGCAGGCAGTCTGGGAGGATGTGCCCCCTGCATCTCCCCTATTACCCATATCTAACTCCACATCACACAGACAGTGGAGTCAGCAAACCCCCCATCACTGACAATTTAGGCGTGGTGAGAGTTTCGCTGTGGGGGGTGCACTGTCCGGGTGTTCGTGTAGTGGCAGCACATCATGCAAAGTCATGGAAAGCCACACTTTATGAATTTTGTGGCAGAGCACCAACTTGATGTAATTTTTTTTTTTGTAGAAAAATCCATGAAGCCAACTCCATGGCATCAAGCAATGGGAGTTTGCATGGCACACTGGCAAACCGGGTTCATGCCCTCAACCCATATTTCAGGGGATGAGACTGGCAGGGAGGGAGTTAAGAGCTTTCTTTGGACACTTCCTTCATGGGGGAAGACACCAAACCACTTGCTAGGTGGCTCCCAGAAGTGGCTTGCAGTAAGGTGTTCTTGGCAGTGTGAGGTTTGACACGCTGCTGTACACCCCCATCCCCAGGACACTGCTGAAGCTGGACCAATATGTGGAAGGTGGGTGGGTTGGGGAGAAAACAGAAAATTGCCACTTGGCCAACTAGATGATGGATCTCCTCATGCCATGAAGCCCTGGGAATAGCCTCCAGAGCTGATCCCTAACCTCACACCCAGATTCAGACCCTATCTCCCCTCTTGTGGGCCCAGAGAGGGCCTGCCAGTAAAGGGATACGTTGAGTTGACTGGGGCATGACATATGGGGGATGGCATATGATACTGAGGGAAGATGGGGTAGGACAGGAGTCCGTTGATGGTCCAAAGTAGTGGCCGGCTAGGGGAATGGAAACCACAAAAAAAAACAAAAAACAGAAACTTAAAAAAAGATGTACTGTTCTGTAATGCCACCCCCATGTCCCAAAAATGCTTAATTCCTGATATATGCCTCCCATCCCCCACTGGCACTCTCATTCCTCCTCCCACTGCCCTGGTGAATTGCAGAAATAAATTAATAAAGTAGGAGTTGAGTGACTCTGTCTGAGAGAGTCTGAAATGAATTAAACTTCAAATACACTACCCTTTCCCCCACCCACACACAAGCAAACTCTTCCACCTCCCCCACCAAAGTCTCACTGAGTACTGTAAGTCATCATAACTTACCGTCCCCCAGCCACTCTCCCTCTTGTCCCCGCCACCCTCCTCCTCCCCCCCCCCACCAGCACCCAGGAAAAAAATGTGTTAAAAGGAAAATGGTCCCATGCAGCAGAGCATCTTCTCTGCTTTGTATCCATCTTGGTAATGTCACACTGAATGAACAGTGAGAGATGTCTTTTCTCCTAGTAAAACCTGACTGGTGAATTATCAATCATGTTTTACTAGGAACAAAAATGTAACTCAAAATTCATTCATTCATTCATTCATTCATTCATTCATTCGTGCCATTACCAAGATGTACTCTATTAAGAGCAGATACTCTGCACCAGGGGACATTCTCTTTATTGCAGGTTTTTAGTGGGGGGAGGAAGGTGGTGGTTACCAGAGGAGGGTTGAATGGGGGCCAAGTTATGATGACCTGATCAGTAAGATTCTGGTTGGGGGATGCAGGAAGAGTGTGCTTGGTGCAATTGGGGGGAATAGTAAGGTGTCTGAACTTAAATTAATGTCAGATTGTCTCAGAGGGAATTGTCCAACTCCTACTTTATTACTTTACTTCTGCAGTTCCCCAAAGTGGGGGTGAGGAGGACGAATGGAGATAGGAAGGTGCCAGCTGGGGACTGAGGGTATCTCAGGAATTAAATATTTTTGGGAGGTGGGTATAGCTGAGTACTAGAAATGTAATTCACATAGTTTTTCATTGGCAAATCTGCCATATTTGTGCAGAGAACAACTGTACGTGAATTGCGTAATTTCCCCACATATTGGTAATTCATGTACTGTAGATTTGCCCCACAGATTTGGCCAATTCACCAAATGAATAATGATGTGAATTGTGGTGGTCAGTGAAGTGAAGTTGCCAAAATTTGCAAATTTCAGCATGGAGAAAATGTTGGTAACTTTACTCATCTCTACACATAAGAGAGTGATGATCCCTGGTTTGAATACCTCCACAGCTTCATCGTGTTTGGCAACCTTTAGCTAATCATGTGATCCCTATGTACTTCAGTTTACCCAGTAGTGATAGTAGAAGGAACATTGAACACGTGATGTGATAGGCTGTCCTGGATGAGTTGGAAATATATTATTTGGATTACAGTGGAATTTCAGAGATATCATATTTAACATTTGCTTTAACATGTAGGTTTTTCAAATAATACAAATTACAAGCATAGGCTGTCCATCAATGCAGCAGTGGGGCTGCTGCTCAAGACACTGATGCCTTGAGTTAAGAAAAGAGCCTGGAATGCTAGGGGCTGGCCAGGGAAGGAATATCGAGTGTCCCGGGGAATACTCTCCACCTCTGGGAAGGGAGGGAGGGAGGGAGAGAGGACTGCATTGCCTTGCTCTGTCCTGACATCTGCAGCAGAACAGGTGTTGGTGCAATAGACAAGGCATAGGAATGAGGGGGACTTGCAGAATGCAGGATGGGGCACAAACTAAGATTTAAATCCCCTCCATATGACTACATGCTGGAAAATAAAGGTGGAAGGAAATACATGTGCCCTGCTGGATGGAGGAATAAAAACAGAATTAAATTTTCATTAATGTAAATATTGATGACTTTTACACCAAACTTTGTCCAAATCATAAATGTTTACCCATTAAAGACAAAACTAATGATACAATCAATAAAATATCATTAGTAGATATTCATACATAAGGATAACATGTTTTTCTTCTGAATGTGAAGTATCAAAAACATATTTCATCTCAATTTAAAAAAAACAAATTTTGCACAGCTTTAATAAAGGCATTCTTGTAGGAGGACCCTTTCACAGATTACTGTATATCAGAGTGTTAGATGTAGAGGTTATTTTCAAGAGGTGGGATGACTATCCCCATAAAAAGCTATCTTGTGGTTTATACCAAGATACAGTAATACACCTCTGCACAGGATTCATGGTGTGGAGTGAATGATCTAACAGGCATCCCTGACTGGCACTGTGGTTTTTATCCTGTGAGAAAAGTAAATAAAAGTATTCAAGAAACGTATTCTTGTACCTCTTCCAACTGACAGTTGAAGTTAAATTATGTTTTATAATGATACAGTTTTATATATTTGTGCCCTGCAATGTGAAATGGGACTCTGGTGCACACGTGTGATGTTTCATAATGTTGATCAGTGTGTACTATCATACAGTCTATGCAGACACTAGGGGCTGTGGTTGTTACTGAAAGAGTTATCATTAAGAGGGAATGCTATGATGTCAGTCTTCCTCATTATTGGTGTGTCTCTTTTCTGACAACTTCTTACATCATTGGGAACAGCCATACAAATATAAGTAGCAGAATTTTAGGCTGGTATGAAAAACACTTAATAAATCACATATTATTTCATTTTTAAAGAAGAACAATGCAGTAAAATATAATCCTTACGGATAACTTTAATTGTGATAGCGGTCTTCTGGGTGCTTCCATCATCATATTCAGCTGTACATTGATACTGTCCTGCATCTTCTCTTCTGACTGATTTAATTGTCAGTTTACTTGTTGTTTCATCAATTTTTGTTATCTCACAATGCTCACTGTCGTCTATTTCGTCTTCTTCACCTAGTCTGTGCCACTTTAAGGTGCCTTCCTTCCCATCAGCTATAGAGAAATAACAGAGGTTTTTGATCAAGCATGAAACAACTGCAGTGATAAGGAAAGAAAATTGACTGAGTGCATTATAGGTTTATAGGAACATTGACAAGTGAAAGGAAAGTAATACTGACTTCTGCAGATGAAGGTCTTCAGCTCTCCCAGTTGACTGTCCCCAAGAGCTGGAATAATGGACAGTTGTGCAGCTGCTACTGTGGAGGAACACAAGTTATTAGAATAATCGTTCTGACTGTATAATATAATTTGATAGACAGGCAAACATACTGCCTGATCAATAGAAAGACAGAAAGCATGACATATTGATATGATAAACTGACAACTCAGGTAGAATATTGGTCCTATGAAAAACTTCTACTTAGACATAATGTACTGTATAACATCTGTGAAGAAAGCATGCTATTTTATTCTCACAAATAATCATGCATCACAAATGCAGTTTGACGTGAATTGACATGCTAAGCTGTCATTCCAATTTAATATTATTTATTACTAAGAAATGCTTGTCTTTTTATGTTTGCTTGCATGCATGTGCAAGAAACATAGTGCCACCATACAAGTTTTTGTAGGTGAGCCAGCCAAGCTTCCAATGCCCTGCTCCTTTTTTGCAGGCCCGGCCACACTGTACCAATGAATGCCTTTGCTGTCTATGACAGCCATTCAGTCGCAGTGGCATACAGTTCAGAGAAAACCACAGCTACAATCAGCCGTGGTAACGTGTAGGCAATTTGCATACTGCCATCGGCATGCAATTTGCATACTGCCATTGGTAGTATGCAAATTGCCTACACATTAGCACTGCATCTGAACTGCTGTCATAGACAGCTCATTTTTTTCTGATGGAACAGCCTGATCCCTGTTGGCTCCAGTGCCCCCCCAACAAACACTCAGATTGCATGCTGGGAGCCCACCCCAACGTACTCATGCGCTGTCCTCCAACCCCGCACACTGTATGGCTGACGGGGGTGCCCAATCCCCCATTGGCTCCACTGCCCCCCAAACAAACTTCCAGGTGCCACGCTGGGAGCCCTCCCCAGCGTGGCAAAAGTCTGTATGGCCCACAGCAGTGCCCAATCCCCCATCAGTTCCATTGCCCCAAACAAACTTCCAGGTGCCATACTAGGAGCCCACTCCAGCGTGGTAAAAGTCCCACGTCGTCTTTAAAAAAAACGAACAAAAAAAACACCTATAACAAAAAAATGGTCCCTCATTGACTCCCTTGCCCCCTCTCACAACCCACACCCACCCTCTGCATACCACACCTCCCCACACACCCACCCCATACTTACCTCCAGGGGCCGGCGCAACAATCTTCGGTGGACCGTGAACACGTCTGCACTCTTCAAAGCCGACTGCGAACTGAAGAAATGCCAGTAAGCTGTATAAATCCTTTTTTCAACTGTGGTGCATATCTCAGCCATTTTGGAAATTTTTTCACCAAATTTTCAACATCAGGTTCTTGGGACCTTTCCTCATGAACTCAGTCACTGTCATTTTGTATTCAGTCCTGAAAGGTGATTTTGTGGTCACTCTGCAAAATCATCTTTTTAATGAAATAACAGTGCCACAGTTCATGAGGTAAGCCCCCCCCAAAACCCTATTTTGAAACTTTGGTGAAAAAATTTCCAAAAATGACTGTTCTACGAGCGTGTGTTGTGCAGTTCCTATGCACATTCGTAACCTGGAGAATTTTAACATTTTCACTCCAGATTTTCAACATTGCCATTTTACCACACCTCCTTATGAACAGTACATCTGACATTTTTCACAACTCGCCCAAAATGTGTTTTTGCACATGTACTGCACATTGACATGGTCGGTGTGCAAAATCAATGTTCAGGACAGATTAAGAAAATCACAGAGTCACTATTCATGAGCAGAGGTCTTAAAATGGCTATGTTGAAAATCTTGTGACAAAAGTCCATAAAATAACTGTGTTATGAGCATGCATTGTTCAGTTTCCACACACCCTTGTAAGTTCATGAATTTGTAATATTTTCAGTCCAGATTTTCAACATTGGCATTTTCCACACCTCCTTATGAACAGTATAGCTGTCATTTTTCATACCCTGGCTGAAATGTGTTTTCGTACTTCCGGTGCAGAATAGCACGGTCGCTGTGGGAAATTAGTGTTTGAGACAGATTAAGAAAATCACAGTGACACTGTTCATGAGTGGAGGTCCCAAAATGCCTGTGTTGAAAATCTGCTGTAAAAAATCCCCAAACTAACTACATTATGGGTGTGCATTGCACAGTTTCTATGCGTGCTCGTAACGTCACCAGTTTCTTTTTATATTTTCACTCCAGATTTTCAACATTGCCATTTTTTATACCTCCTCATGAACAATACAGCTGTCATTTTTCACATCTTGTTCAAAATGTGTTTTCGCACCTATGGTGCCAAATGGCACAATCGCTGTGCAAAATCACCTTTTGGCTAACGAACTGATAGTGTCACTATTCATGCAGTGGGGTCACAAAAAGCCTATGTTGAAGACTTGGAGTAAAAATACCAAGAAACACCCAGGGCATTAGGGTTTTCGACCATAACATCCTACCCTGTAGGGACTGATAGGCATCAGGGGTGTGACTTGGGATTGTCGACAGTAATGCTCATGCCATTCCACCCCCACCCTGCAGCTAGTGACAGGCATTGAGGTGTGCCTCGGACCCTCTGGCCCCAGAGTTCACACCATTCTCCTGTACTGCACCCATTTCAGCGTATTTCCTTATGGAATGAGGTGACTGTAAAGCCCAAACACCCTAAGGCACACCTTGACACTTGTCAGTGTCTGCAGGGTAGGGTGAGGTAAAATGTCATGACCATCACAGGTGACGACCCAAAGGCACACCCCAATGCCTGTCCATCACTGCAGGGTCGGGGTGGAGTTGGTGTCAGTTCAATACTTCACTGCCATTCCTATAGTGCACCTGTCTAACTCCTGCACTTTCACTGAAAATGCCAACAAGCAAACATTCGGCATTGACAAATGCTTATTTTATTCCTGTCTAAGGGAATTGTTCACAATGGATTTTGCCTATGGAAATCAGTAGGCAAACATTTTTGTAAAAAAGATCATAACTGACGACCCCCAAAATTAAAAGTTGATTTAGTAATGATACAAAATATAATGGGGAGCAGTATGCCATGGGATATCTTGGTGCCTCAGTGATGCTGTGCAGCATACATAGATACATATATGTTGTCGGCAGACAAGGGCCTTTGGGTCACCTAGTCTGCCCATTAGCATTAATTAACAGTGCTTCTTCAAATTTTCCTGGAACAAGGTTGTACCTCTTCCCCAACTACCAGTATCCCCTGTGCTTATCCCATGTATTCTTAAATCCTGTAATGGATTCTGCCACCACCACCTCCTCTAGCAGGCTGTTCTATTTGTCCACCACCCTCTCTGTGAAGAAGTACTTCCTCATGTTCCCTCTGAACCTCCCTCCCTTCAGTTTCATCCCATGTCACTGAGAATCTTTTTTTCAATTGTATTTTCCTACATTTTATTCCTCCCCATGAGGAACTTAAAGAGCTAGTGTACTGCTTCAAATTAATAATAATTTTTAGATGCTGTCACCTATCACTTCCAATATCTGAAGTATTTTTTTTATTTTCCAGTTGCTAATTAGAAGATTTTCCACCTGGCAGTACTGGGATGATGTGTGGAGCAGCACTCTGCCTAGAGGAAAAAAAAGTTAATTTTGTTCCTCCCACTACATCACCAGACATGAGACCAAACAACTTGAGGTACAACAGTCCTTGCAGCCTGAGCAGTGACTTTCACAAGCAACCAATCAAAATGAAGGAAATTGTAACGTCACTAGTAACTAGGGAGAGCCAGTCCCTGCTGCTTCATGTGAAAGTAAAACCTGGCAGTAAGAAATGGTTTTCATTGGTTACTAGTGATGTCTTAGTCAGTGTAGATGTAGTGGAAGAACCAGAAAAACAGGTTACTCATCTGTAACAGTAGTTCTAGGAGTGGTATATGTTGTTCATCCACACTTCTTGGCATGTCCCTTTCCCCTTTAATTCTTGCCAGAAGATCTTAAAGCTGGCTCCTCCCACCCACCTAGGTAATATAACCCTTGGCTCAGCCCCACAATGCCAGATCTTAGCCCGCTGGAAACTAGGTTTTGCGTCGCAGCCGTGGAGGTCAGGTGGGTCAGTGTGGATGAACAATATATACCAACCACTGCTACAGATTAGTAACCTGTTTTTCTAGGAACGTGCATATGTTATTCATTCACACTTCTTGGCAGACTCCTAGCAGTTCTCCGGGAGGAGAGAGGCAAGGTGCACACCCCCTACTTGGGAAACAGAGACTGGAGAACTGAGGCCCCAAAACCAGCATCCCGGCGTGACTCAAGGTTGATGTGGTAGTGGGTGATGAAGGTGTTTGCTGACTTCCAGGTAGCAACCCTACATATATTTCCTGGATAGGGATGTCTCTGGAAGCAACCACCGATGCAACAGTATGGTGGGTGGAATGAACCCTTAGCCCTACGGGAGGCTCCCTACCCGCCAACCTATAGTAGAGATCAATTCAGGAAGTGATCCACCTGTCAATCATCTGCTATGCTGCAGGTCTGCCAGGTGCAGCTTCAGCGTAGGTGACAAACAGTTGGTGAACCTCTCCACAAATTTCCACCGTTCTCTCCTTGTAATAGGAGAGAGCTCATCTCAGGTCCAGAGTATGGAGCCTTTTCTCACTTCCAAGGTGTAGTTCGGATAGAACACAGGCAGAGTCATCACCTGGTTGAGATGGAACTCTGACACCACCATCGGGAGGAATTTCAGGTGTGGGTGCAGGGCAACCTTGTCCCTGTGGAAGATTAGGTAAGGAGACTCCCTCAAAAGTGCCTGGAGCTCCCCAGTCCTTCTGGCTGATGTGATAGCCACCAGGAAGGTGGTCTTCAACAACAAGTGTGACATCTCACACTTGTGCATTGGTTCGAATGGCTTGTCCATGAGTTTTGCCCAAACCAGTAGTAAATCCCATGGAGGTGGAAGTTCACGCACTGGAGGAGATATGTGATCTAGACCCTTGAAAAACCACCAGACCGCCTTCTCCTATGCCACCGTCTGCTGACCAGTCCACTCCTGGTAAGCAGAAATGGTTGCCAGGTGCACCTGAAGGGTCATAGACCAAAGACCTCCTTTGGACAGAGACCAAAGAAAGTCTAAGATGCTAGCCACTGGACAGGATAAAGGGTCCAGGCCCTTGCCCTGACACCAAATGGAAAACCTTTTCCATTTGAAAGCATAGCACTTTCTGGTCGACTCCTTTCTGGATGCTTCCACTACTGTGAGTACATCCTTAGAGACACCCAAAGCCTGGCACTCTAGCCGCTCAGGTACCAGGCTGTCAGGTGCAGGGACTGAAGGTCCAGATGGAATGCCTTCCCCCTGATTGACTGATATCAGGTCCTGGCATGCTGGAAGATGACTTGGGAGCCTGTTGCTGAGGCTGAGGAGATCTAGATACCAGAACTGGTGGGGCCAGACTGGGGCTACCAGGAACACCTGCGCCTTGTTCTTCCTCACCTTGAGAAGCACCCTGTGGATCAAGGGAAATGGAGAGAAGGCATAGAAGAAGCCTGGGGTCCATGGCCTTGAGAAGGCATCCGCCGGCAGTAAGCCCTACTGAGGGGGGGGCAGGTATGAAACAGCCTCAGCTTGGTGTTTTCCCTGGAAGCAAAGAGGTCCACTATCGGTTTGCCCCAGTGGGAGAACAGGCTGTGAGTTACCTCTGGAAGAAGAGACCACTCATGGGATGTCTCACCTATTCAGCTGAGGGCATCCGCCAGTTGATTTGAGGCTCCTGCCACATGTATGGCTAGGAGATCTGCCGCCAGTTGACTCATGAGTGTCCAGATGTGGAGTGCTTCCCTGCACAGCAGCCAGGAGTTTGTGCCACCATGTCTGTTGAGGCAGTACATGGTCATGGTATTGTCCATCTGGACTTGAAACACTTGACCCAGAAGCTGCTGAGTGAATGCTGACAGCGCCAGTCTGACTGCTCTGAGCTCCAGTAGGTTGATATGGTATCAGGATTCCTTGGGGGTCCAGAACCCATGGGCCCTGTTGTTCTCCATGTGGGCTCCTCAGGCTGTGAGAGAGGCATCAGTCATGAGGAAGACCGTCAGCTCGGGGAAGATAAATGGGATCCCTTCCTGCAGATGATCCAGGACAGTCCACCACTGGACAGCATCCCACATCTTCTGGGTCACAGTGATCAGGTCGAAATGACCTTGGCACTGAGTCCACTGAGCGGCCAACTTCCATTGAAACGGGTGCATACACCACCGGGCCCATCAGACCAATGTGGTGGTGCAGGCTGCCATGTACTCCAGAAGGCACAGAAAGACCCGTGCAGGGTGCAAGTGCCCAACCAGAAATGATTCGGCAAAGGAGGAGAGAACCTTCACCCTGTCCACCAGGAGCCGGGTTCTGGCTTGTCAGGAGTCGAGCTCTGTCCTGATGAATCATATCACCTGCAAAGGCACAAGCTCTGACTTGGCCTCGTTGATCAGGAGGCCAAGCTGAGTGCAGATCTGGAGGGCTCTGGAACCTGCAAAGAACCAGTCATCAAGGTAGTGGTTAACCTGGCCCCCTCAATGCTGGAGGTGGGCTGCAACCACTGCAATGCATTTGGTAAAGACCCATGGTGCCGATGACAGGCCGAATGGCATGGCTCAGAACTCGTATACGGTTCCTTCTGCTCTGAAATGGATGAACTGCTGGTGAGACGGACAGACTGGGACATGAAAAACCGCATCCAATGAGCTGGACCACGTTCTGCTCCAGGGATCGTATGATCTGGGACACAGTTACCATCCTGAAGGTGCATGGCCTAAGAAACTGGTTCAGGTCGTGCAGATCTAGAATGGGGCACCAGCCCCCCATCCACTTCGGGACCAGGAAGTAGTAGTAAAAACCTTTATTTTTATACAGGATAATTGGTGGAAATACACATCATTAGGACTTTACGTCCTATTTACAAGATGGTCCTGTTATTGAAAATGTTTCAAAAGCTAAAAGCTTATAAATAATGACAAAGTTAACAAAGACAACATAAAGACTTATTTCAAATGTACAGTATAAATACAATCATTTAAAGTCATACAACATTAATTTATATACCAACAAACCAGTAACAAATTAAAAATTTTGGATCCTTCAGGCAAGCACAATAAAACTCATTCTAATAAACAGAAGATTCTACCCATAGCACTCACATCTGATCTTCAACTCAGTTTTCAAACTGGTTGAAAAGGCCTTGATATTTTTATATTGCTTAACTGTAACTAATTTTAGGGAATTCCATAATCTATTTGTAATTATAGGAAAGTGCATATTACTATATTTATTCTTACATTTTGGGAACTCAAAATTTCTCATATTTATACCTCTCATACTATGGGCATATGTTTTCTTTTCTAATTTTTCATAAAGATTGGTTGTTTTACATTTACAACCTTATATACCTGATTTGCCCAGACTAGCCTTCTTTTATTTTCTTGGGTCAGCCAGCCAAGTTCCTCATATAATTTACAATGATGTTCACGATAATCCTTTCTCAGTGCAAAATGAGCCAAACGATTATACATTCAAGATTCCTGGATGATTACTCGGCTGTTTGTTCTGGACTCTTGGCAGCACTGCACCACAGCCCACTGATTGTCTCTGCAAGACTCGGCTGTGGGGTGCTAGCCTGCCTGCCCACCCCAACCACCCCCCCACCCAGGACCGGCCCTAGTTATATTGGCTGTCGCCGGCTACGTCACTTCCTTTGGCATCGCTTCCTGTGTCTCAGATACTAAGTCCCCACTTCTCCATTTGCAGGTTATACCCACTGACCACCAGAGGGTGCTAAATTCTCCACATCCCTAGCTAAGCTCCTTGGCAACCTCTCTTTACTTTCCTGTTGTACGCCCCCTGGAGCTTCTATTCCTGTCCACTCTACTCTCTCCCACAGCGTCCGTACCTCTATCTCCCTTCAATCCCCGCCCTACTTTGAGCACTCCAGCCTGTCTCTCACTCCCTCTCCTCCTTGTAATTTTCCTTACCTCCCCCTGGGTTACCTTATGCCCACTCACCAGCTACTCCCATGTCTGCAGCTGCCCCCCCCATCTCCCCTCCTTGGCTCTGGGCCGCCCCTCCTCCTTCACACACCCTACTCCCTCCCCTAGTTTCCACCATTCTCTTGGCTACCCCCTCTCCACCCTTCTAGTCCACTCTTGTATCTTATCACGCTAGCTTTCAGTCTTTTCCACCCCACCCACCCCTGTACCACCGATCCCATATACCCATGCCCTAGTCGACGAACTTTCCATCCGCCACCTGCTCCCTAGGCAGCTCTCCTCCTTCTGCTCCTGTCTGGCAATATCCATCCAAACCCAGGACCTGTCTTCAATGGTTCCCCTCTGAAACCCACTGGACTTCGTATAGCATCCATGAATGTATGCAGCCTCCTCAAAAAACTGGACTCCCTACAATGCTGGGTGACTGTTCAGAAACCAGATGTGATAGCCTTGGTTGAAACCTGGCTGACTAAGTCCACCTCCAATGCCCAGGTCTCCCTTCCGGGCTACTCCCTACACTGGCTGGACTGGATCGGTAGGAGGGGTGGTGGTTGTGCCATCTATGTTAAAGACACCATCACTGGACTAACCCTTCCTCCCCCTATCCTTGACCATAACGCCCAGGCCCTAACTCTAAAATTATCACCTGACCCCACCAGGTCCAATCTACTGACTGCCGCCTACATAACCCCAAACCAAGCGCTGGCACTGGGCCCTCTAATTGACTATCTCTCCTCCCTACCCTGCTCATCTGATCAAATTCTGTGGGTGATCTGAACGTCCAACTGGCTTAGTCCCACTCCTCCGCCTCCCGTGAGACTTTTGCAGCTATTGATCTTACCCAACTAGTCTCCCAGCCTACTAGAATAAATCCAGCAGTGGAACCAGCACTCTTCTGGACATGGTCCTCACCAACAGGCCATCCCACATCCACAACCTTCAAATCCTCCCAGACTGCCTTAGTGACCACTCCCCGGTTCTCTTCGACTGGATTACCTCCCTGCCTAAGTCCCCTGTTCATACCACTTGTCGTCGACGTCTAAGACCTGGTGGGCTGAAAGGCCTAAAACTTTACCTAGGCTTCACTGATTGGTCCCAGCTATTAAACTCCCCCGACATTGATAAGGCACTTGCCTTCTTTGTCCAAACCTTTAACTCTGCCTGTGACATCTTTGCACCCTTAACCACCCTGAGGTCCAAAGTAAGACACACCCCCTGGGTCACCCCTGCCTTACGCACTCTTCTTAGGCAGTGAGATAACTATGGCACATTGCTGTTGAAACTGGCCACCCTGCAGACAGACGTTTGCCAGCTGCCCAAAATAAGTGTACCTGGCCATCCCATAAGCTAAGACCAATTATTACCAAGCCTCCTTACCTCCTCATGGGGGAACCCCAGGTCCTTCTGGGACAATGTGAAGCAGCTAACTGGTGGTGCACGCCCCTCCACCATCGCTCCTTGACATCAATGGGACTATCTCCTGGACCCTGCCCTCATTGCTACACACCCAATAATTCCTTTACAGACCTCAGCTCTGTGCTCCCAGACAATTTCTTCAATCCCCCTCCTCCTATGTCTGCCCCTCCCATCTCTTGCCCTCCTTTCCACCTTCGCTGTGTCACCACTCATGAAGTCAGGCCTTACCTGCTTAAAGCTCTAAAGTGCAATACTGTTGGTAATGACTCACTTGACCCCTGTCTCCTACGTCAGGTCTTGGATCAGGTCATCTCACCTATCACCTGCCTCTTTAATAAGTCCCTCTGCCTTGGGCAATTCCCCTCTGTTTGGAGGGTCACCACTGTTACCCCTATTCTTAAGGGTGGTGACAGGACACTTGCAGGTAACTTCCGGCCTATTTCTATCCTCTCTCCCCTCTCTAAGGCCTTAGAGAAAATTGTAGCTGTCCAAATTTCAGATTACCTCTCTAAGTATGATGTCCTTTGTCCTGAGCAGCATGGGTTCAGGGCCGGTCATAGCACCAATACTGCACTCCTGGAATTTGCTAACTTCCTTCACACCGCATTGGATGCAGGCTCCCTCGCAGGTGCAGTATTTATTGACTTATCAAAAGCCTTTGATACTGTCTCACATCCTCTCCTATTAGCTACCCTGGCCTGCGTGGTCTTTGCCCCCGGTCCAGTCTCCTGGTGCGCCAGCTACTTGTCCAACCGCTCCCAATGTGTGAAGGTGGGTGCCACTCTTCCAGCACCTGCCCAATCCGCTCAGGGTCCCCAGGGCTCCATCCTCGGTCCTTTACTCTTCTCCTCTATCTCAACTCCTGCCCAACGTGTGCAGGAAATGTCCTACCTCACGCCGATGACGCAGTACTCTTTGCCTCTGACAGTAAACCTGTCGCACTCCAGAACTCCCTTCAAACTGTCTTCAACTCTGTAGAGACATGGTTCTCTGAGCACCGTCTCGTGATCAACCTTAAGAAAACCAAAACCATGCTCTTTACTCACCCCCAAAATAAGTCTAGCAACTTTCCACTCACTGTCCACTCCACCCATAATCTCCCGGTTGAACTTGTACACTCCTATAAATACCTTGGTATAATCTTTGATTCTGCCCTCTCCTTTCATGACCATATCTCTGCCCTGACCTCTGCCTCCAATGCACGGTTGGGCATCCTCTACTGACACAAAAACTGCCTCCCCACTGACACTCTTCGCCTGGCAGTCACTTCCTCGGTTCTATCCATAATTGACTATGGCCTTCCCGTCTATGACGCGGCAGACCCGACTGCCCTCCGTAAGGTACACCTTATGCTCAACAAAACATGCCGACTTATCACCAGTGCCCATCGCCTCACCCACACCTGTCTACTGTACTCCATGGCCACCATACTCAACCTCGATGAAGCGCCTCATGTTCCAAACCTGCCAACTTACCTTCAAAGCCCTCCAGGTCTCTCCCTCCTGGCCTAGCTAACTCTGTTTGCCGAGCTAATCCACTGTGTGCACACGCATCTCTGCAAAACTGCACTGGTCATTCCAAGGGCTAGACCTCCCAGGCCAAAGGGCTTTCCCTATAGAGCACCCACTGCATACAACTCCCTCCCTGCCAGCATCACTGAGGCTCCCTCATTAGCATGTTTTAAATACAGCCTCAGAAGTCACTTGCTCAACTCACATTCCTGCCGCTGCCCCTGACCTCCCCCTCCCCTACTACTGACAATGCTCTCTGAGCTGCACCCCCCTCCTCCTCAGCCCCCCCCCGCAGGACCTCTATTCAACTCTACTACCTTAGCTGTTCATTCTGAATTTGATTATCTGAATTTGCTGTTAACTCATTGTTATGTCTGAATTTGATTATCTGAATTTGCTGTTAATACAATGTTACGCTCCTCTATACCTGTAATCTGACTGTACCGTATTGTTGATCTGTACTGCTGACCTGCAACTTGTCTCATGTATGTATGTTCGTTGTCCTTCTTATGACGAGGTACCTTTGTAAATGAGCCTCTGGCTCAAAGGTTGTTAAACTGATGTTAAAATAAAATAAAAAAAATAAATAAATTGCATCAATTTTAGACAACATTCCTTTTGTAGCAAGGCCGTACACATGGTCACTATACTCAAGCACAGACAGAAGGAGTTGATTTACTATGGTCTTCCTCATTAACTTGTTTATACAGAAGCTGGACCACCCAAATGCCCCCAGCTTTTTATTGACCTTTGATATAGTAGTTATATGGTATTCAAATTTTAGGGTATTATCAATCCTTACCCCAAGGTATCTGTATGAAGAGACCTGGGCTAGTACTTCATTCTGTGGTGTTATAATTTGTACTTGTTTTTTATTTTTACCCTGAACGTCCCCCCTTTTGAAATACCAAAAAGTTTGTTTTCTTACTGTTTACTATCAACCCTGAGTCTGATAACCATTTGTAGAGCCTTGCAAAGTCTTCTTGCAGATGCACTTCCATAATCTCTGGGGTTTTTCCACTGGAGATCAGGATAGTATCGTCTGCATATAAACAAATGTTTGACTACTTTACACTGTCAACTAACTGATTTATGTATAGAAGGGTAAGTGTTGGCCACAAAATAGAGCCCTGGTGCACCCCTCAATTTACCAGGGCTTTGTTAGATAATATTCCCTCAATATATACTTGTTGAGCTCTGTTCTCTAAATAAGATCTAAACCAATCCAATGAGTTTTCCATAAGGAAGTACCTGGAAATGAACCCTGGGTTGACTGGAGGATCTGTCACTCGAGCTACTACCTCCTTGAGGAGCAGTTGGGTTATGTTGTCTCTTAGAGCCAACCGAATCTGGACTGATATCCTTTCCTCCCACGGGGCATGGGCTCAGCTGGGAGAGTATTGCTCAAACTTTAGAGACAGATCATGGCTGACCACTTCTAAGACCCTTCTGTCCATGGTAACAGCAGACCAGGTGGAAAGAAAGTGTTGGAGCTGGCCCTCCATGGGAGGACCAGAGCTGGCGTGACGGGAATAGGGGTGGCAGCCCCTATCTCATCACTGGGCAGGCTTGGAGGAAGAGGATCCAGATTGGAAGCCACCTGAACCTCAACCTCCTCTGCGGGCCACTGGAGGCCCAGACTTAGGCCAAGGGTGCCAAGCCTGTGCCTCCTGTTGCTCTCCACCCTGGTAGGAGGGCTGCTTGGCCACAGGAGCAGGGTGCCGAAATGGCTTCTTCTTCTTCTGCTGTTTCTTGGTGCTAGGGGCGTCTTTCTGAGCAGAAGTAGCTGTGTCCAAGGTGGCATTGGACTGCTTGATTCACTGAAGGTGACCATCCACACCTGGTCCGAAGATATTGGTGCCCAGGAAAGGAACATCAGTGCGTTTGTGCTGGATATCTGCCATGAAGGTGGAAAGTCTCAGCCAAGCCCTGTGGTGCATGGCAACTGCAGCTGCCACCGAATGGGTGCACGAGTCCCCGAGGTCCAGGGCCATCTGAAGT
Organism: Neoceratodus forsteri; assembly: GCA_016271365.2. Lineage (NCBI taxonomy): Eukaryota > Metazoa > Chordata > Ceratodontiformes > Ceratodontidae > Neoceratodus > Neoceratodus forsteri. The sequence goes on from CM028138.1 coordinate 159,813,425, forward strand.
TGCCGCTTGGCAATGGCCTGGCCCTGATCCCAGACCTGCTTGACCATAGTCTGAAGATCCACGGGAAGGTGCGGGAGAACTTCATCCAAGGAGCCCAGCAGGGCATGAGAAAAGTGTGCCATGATGATGGCCGAGCTTGCCTGATGGAGGCCTAGTGAGGAGGTGGCAACAAACCTTCCTGGCAGAGTGGTAAAATTTTTTGGACTCTTTGTCTGGAGCTCTATCGGGTATTGGCAGGCTGCCTGTGCATCTGTACACAGAAGCAGTCACCAACCCCTCCATTGAAGGGTGTTCTGTGAACTCTGAGAGAGACCCCATTGGCATTGTGTACTTGAGGGCCATCCAGACAGACAGCACTGGGCAGGAGGCAGGGTGCTGCCAAAGCTCCAAGGTCAGACCAACAATGGCCTCGGCCACTGGGAAGGCTTCCGTAGGGGTCTCCACTCTCTTAAGAATGTCTGTAAGAGGGTACTCCACCCATTTCTGGACAGGTTCCAGGGGCATCCCCGTAGATTCGGAGATGAGGCAGAGAATCCCCCAAAAAGACAAAGGACCTTCCTCCATCAACAGACTGCCCACTGACTCATCGTTAAGCAGTCGAGAGTGTAGGTCAGAGTCATCAGAATCTGAAGTATCTGAATAAATCAGTCGGCCACCAAGGTCTCCTTCCATGGGCCTGGGGCAGTCAGGCATGAGTGTGACTGAAATCCTGTGGGGAAGACCCAGAACAGTTCGAGCTTCCATCGAGGGAGCCCCTCCCATGGGCTGTTTAGGTGGTAGCTCCACCACTATCAGTGGAAAGGTTGATTTTTCTTGAACCGGAGCACATTCTACTGGCTCCTCGAGCAGAGGAACTGAGATGATCAGTTTCAATGGAGCCGCCTTCGGCCTAGAAGGTGAAAGCCAAGTAATGGCCGGTGTGGAAACTGAAGCCGGTTTCTGGATGGACAAGGTCAGCTGTTGCCACATGAGATTTTCGTAGCATCGATGGAGTTTCCGTCTAAGCCTCTCCTCATCCAAGGAGGACGAAGATGAATGTCGGCGTCGCCTTTTCTTTGAGCACCTATGCACCTCCCTTGACCTATCAGTCGAGGGGGTCAGAGACCTCAACCTTGATCAGGCTGGCCGACTAGGCTGCTCGGGAGACACTGGGGGGACCGGTGTTTTTCCTGGATCAGGGACCATTTCCTCAATGGAATTAACAGCGGGCTGGGTCTCCTCATCGGAAAGAGGCAGGACCGGAGTCCTTGTAAGTGAGTTGTAGGCCTTGTCAGGTGACAACAGATTGACAGGATCAAGAGTAATGCCCACTGCATCATTGATCAAGACTTCAACCGGCTGACCAGTCGGCAAAGCCGAGAAGCCAGCGGCCAAAGTAGCAGTCTTGAATGAAGTTGAGACTGGAGATCCCTGGGACCGAGATAGCTCTCGATCCCAAGAATGTCTTCACCAAGACAAAGAATCTCTTGGTTCCTTGTCCTTTTTACAGGACTGGGAGACATGCGCGCCCGTAGGTCCCTCGCCTTTAGTGGGGAGAGACTGGCACATCTCCCAAAAGGACCCTGAGAAGGTGGAGCCCAGATTGAGTGGAACATAAATCAGCCGAGAGGAGAGCTCCGCAGCCTGTGCTGCCTCTTCCACAAAGACCTGCATTTGCTCTAACTGTTCAGCGGACCCCGCAGCTGCGGAGATCGCCCACTGGGCCTCTTTTGATTTCACCGATGGATTCCATTTTTCGGGCCTGCCCAGCTTAAGTCTTGCGAGACAATCATTGAGAATGTTCGGGTGAAAAGCAAGACAAAATCTCGCAGGCCTGAGTGTCATGGCTGACACCAAAACAGTAGACGCAGATGGTATGTGGGTCTGTGCGCAACATTTTCTGGCCGCACAGGCACCGGCAGAAACCGGGGGAAAATTTATCTTCCATGATCGAGAAACAACGATCGCAATCGCTAGCTTGAATGAGCTTAATCTTCAAAGAATCTGAATGAAATGAAGCCAGAGCCTACAGAACACAGGAGCAGTGAGGAGGCAACCTGAATCTTCCAACGGAAAGGAAGATCTGGCATCATGGGGTGGAGCTGAGGGTTCTACCACCTGGGTGGGTGGGAGGACCCAGCTTTAAGACCTTCTGGCAAGAATTAAAGGGGAAAGAGACATGCCAAGAAGTGTGGATGAACAACATGTCCACATCCCTAGAACTGGCTTTCTTTCCCTCCAGACAGAGTGCTGTCCCACACTTCACCTCAGTACTGCCAGGTGGATAATCTTCTAATTAGCGAACAGAAAACAAAAAATTCTTGAGATACAGGAAGTGATAGCTGATAACATCTGAAAGTTATAATTAATTGCAGGCAGTTTCCAGGCAGTACGCTAGCTCTTTAAACATTTCTATCATATTCCAGCTCTCCTTCCTGTCCTCCAGAGAGCACATGTGTAAGGCCCTGCATGGGTGCAGCTGACTGTGTAAGTAATTTCTTTTAATTGAGGTATGGAGGGGTCATTTAATTGAGGTATGGAGGAGTCAGTGCATGTAACCTTATTAGAGGTCAGGATTGGCAGGCGTCTGATTAGCCCTACTAATCATCTCAGTCTGTGGATGGGTTCTGTTGTGAGCCTCTGAACAAGTCCTCAAAGTGGGTTCTTATCTTAACTTCGGACTCAGCCAACAGCATCAATATGTTTCTCAACCAGCAAATGTTTCAAGAGGGACACAAACTTTGCGTGCATCAACAATTTACTTCCCGCTCAGTGGGGTTTTGATATGAGAGTCAATAGCTTGATCACCAACAAAGACGCATGTTCTTTGAACTAAAATTTTGATGAGAGGGTCTCTAGCTCAACTGGCAGCAGAGTTACACTTCTTGTGCAAAGGGTGGTTACACAGGACAAGATACAGTGTTGCTGGTATAGCAGTTATGTTGTAACTATCTGGGGCATGGAAGAATTGACACCAGTGTGGTAGTGTACTGGCTGCATCAGTTGCCAGAATGACCTCTAGAAGTGGTATATGGGTATCAGGTAGAGATGAAATAGTTAGCATGGAATAATTTATACATTATTATGAATATAAAGGATCACACTTAGTAAGAATATTTGTATGAATAACTATTTGGTAGTTTCATCTAGTTAAGTTGTGGGACAAATAAGTCAGAAGTCCGAATACTGAGTGGCCTATACACCAGATCTGTGTTTTAATTTCAGATGAATTGTTTCTAAGCACCTGTGTTCTATTGTTTCTATTACTTGGTTTTAGAGCAATAAGAAACTGAGAGCCCTTGCTGTCTATGGGTGTAACATCACACCTGTGAAAGACAGCACATCAGCCATAAATAACATTGCATGTGATATGATGTTATTCAGCGATATAGCACATTCCACCCAGCCATTCATAACAATGATTTTTATTTTCCTAATTATTAAATAAATGAAATAAAAAAAAAATAAGGGCAAACATAATATAACAAGATATCACTGTTGTAACTTTCTCTCCATCAATCAAGTTTCAAGAATTTTATTAGCCATTTTATATTCAAGCGAACAGTCTTAAAGGACTCTGGTATATTATGGAATAGCATGATGTCTTGGGTGCATGGTTAGGCATGAGGGGCAGTTACGTGCATATAGCCACCCCAGAAATAATGATATCTATTATATACAACACTCATCAGCATAATATTGTGACTATGTAATGGATCCATATTTGTGTAAATAAAAAACTAAATAAAAGAACACTTCAAATATTTGTATTATGATTTTTAACGTGCAAGTACATAGTTAAAAAAACAAAATAATAATTCTGTTGCCTTTGCATTCTTGGCCAGCAGGAGGTACTGATGCAGTAGTAGAAGCTGGTCTAGCTATAGCTGCAGCTCTTTGCTTGCCTACACCAGTCATTTTCATGAGTTGAATTGACTCAATGGCTTGAATTGCAGGCCTCTCTTATCAACAGCAGTCCCCTATGTCATGGAGACAGGTTTGTGATAGTGGTGCAGAAGCGAGTAAGCAGGTGAGCGGACAGAGCAGTTTATCTATACAATTGTGGGATGAGCAGTCTGAATGGAAGGTTAAAGTGATGGAGTCACATGTGACTTACAGAGCAGTGTAATCAGCCAACTTTATTGGAAAAAAAGAAACATAGATTTTGTCAGAAGAATAGAACCACAAGGTCCATCTAGCGTACTCTAAACCTACCTGATCTTTATAGTGGCAAGGGGCCCTATGCAGCCCACTGGTTGACTCACCTACTTTAGGTTATTCTTCTTTTAATGATACTCACTTGCCTGTCCTCCACATGCTTAGCTCCTGTCAATGTCTCTGCCCCTACCACCTCCATAGGCAACGTTTTCCATCTGCACCTCACCATATCTTCAGGAAATGCTTTCTCACCTCCCTCTTGAATCTTCCCCCTAACTTCATGGTGTTCACTGTTGTAACTGTGTTTATTCAAAACCTAAAAAGCTTGCGACAATCCACACTGTTTATCCTCTGGAGGTATTTAAAGGTCTCAGTAGTATCCTTTCCTGGCTCTCCTGTTCTCTAAGGAGTATGTGTCAAGGCCCTTTAGCCTTCCTCCTACTCCTCCCCTGCTGTCCATGTATCATGTTGGTTGCCCTCCTCGGCATAGCTTCAAGTCAATGTCCTTCCTCAGAGGAGTGCTACAGAACTTTACAAAGTACTCAAGGTGGGTGCAAACCAATGACTTGCACATGAGGAGTATATCCTCCCTCCTCCTGCTTGTTATCCCCCCCTCCCTAGGCAGTCCATCATCCTATTTGGAGGCAGTATAGTGCAGTGGGTTAAGGCTCTGAGCTGCAGATCTGGAGGCCTGGGTTTAAATCCCACAGCCGCCTAGGTGCAAACTGTATGATATTGAGCAAGTCACTTAACTTCCTTGTGCTCCCAGGTCGCATCGGGAAACAAGCTTCAGCTTAGTGTGCTACTCCTGGTTAAACAATGTTTCCTTTTCCTATTTGTTCTCCCCACTGTTCTTGGACACCAGGCAGTCACTCTCAGGTTGTCCATACTGATAATTCTTATGTCCCTTTCATCTGACGTAGATGGCATTACCTCCCTTCTTTTCCTGAACTTGGCTCCAGGGTTTATGTGCCTAAACATATAGAAACATAGAATCTGACGGCAGACAAGGACCGCTTGGCCCACCCAGTCTGCTCATTTCCCTACCTAATGGATAAGCTGCAGATCCTAGTTAACCAGCAGCCTACTTCTTTCTACCCCAACCCCCTAGAATTGCCTTATGGCTGTCCCATGCATGCTTGAATTCAACCACTGTTTTTGACTCCACAACCTCCTCCGGAAGGCCGTTCCATGCATCCACAACCCTCTCTGTGAAAAAATACTTCCTTACATTACCTCTGAGCTGCCCCCCATCTTCAAATTGTGCCCCCTTGTTCTTGCACACCTCTTTTTTTGAAAGATGCTACCCTCTTGGACTTTGTTGATTCCCTTGAGGTACTTGAAAGTTTCTATCATTTCCCCCCTCTCCCTCCTTTCCTCGAGGCTATACATACTGTATTAAGCTCCTTTAGTATCTCTTCATATGTCTTCCGGTGCAGACCCTGCACCATTTTAGTTGCCCTCCTCTGGACAGCTTCCATCTTGTCTATGTTCTTGCGGAGATTGGGTCTCCAGAACTGCACACAGTACTCCAGAGGGGGTCTCACCAGCTGTCTGTACAGAGGGATAACAACTTCCTGTTTTCTACTGGTGATGCCTCTACTGGTGATGCCTCTCCCTATGTATCTCCCCAGCCCTTCTTACTGCCCTCTCACATTGCTTGCCCACCTTTAAGTCATCTGATATGACTACCCCCAGGTCCCTTTCCATTTTTGTTGTTGTTAGTATCTCACCCCCCATTGTGTACTCTTCCCCTGGGTTTTTGTTTCCCAGGTGCAATACCTTGCACTTCTTAGCATTAAATCTAAGCTGCCATACATTTGACCATTCATCTAACCTTGCCAAGTCCTTCTCATCCTTTCCACCCTTTTTGCATCAACTCTGTTGCAGATCTTTGTGTCATCTGCAAAGAGACATACTTTTCTTCAGTCCCTCTGCAATGTAAACACAAAGACATTGAAGAGGACCCAGTCTAATACTGAACCCTGGCACCCACTAGTAACCCCCTTCTCCAGAGTGGACTCCATTTACTATTACTCTCTGTGTCCTATTCTCCAGCCAATTCTTTACCCAGGCTATCATCTTGGGACCCACTCCCAGGCTGGCTAACTTGTATATTAATCTTTTGTGTGGGACTGAGTCAAATGCCTTGCTAAAGTCTAGGTAGGCCATGTCCACAGCCCTTCCCTGATCTACTGCTTTGGTCACCCAGTCAAAGAATCTATTAGATTCGTCTGGCATGACCTTCCTGCTGTGAATCCATGCTGCCTTGGGTCCTATGCCACTCTGGCCTCTAGGTACTCGACAATTCTTTCCTTCAGAAGTGATTCCATAATTTTCCCTATCACTGAGGTTAAACTAACAGGTCTGTAGTTTCCTGCTTCGGCCCTGCTCCCACTTTTGTGAAGGGGAATCACATCTGCCCTCCTCCAGTCCTCAGGTACCACCCCATCCTCCCATCATTTGTTTGGTGTCACTAGTTCTACCCTTAGTTCTTTTAGAATTCTGGGATGAATCCCATCAGGCCCCATTGCTTTGTCCACCTTCAGTTTTAAGAGTTCTTTCAGAACCCTTTCTTCTGTAAATGGGCTGGTATCAACTTCTGTATCCAGAGTGTTTCTATATTTTGTTTTAGGTACCTCCCCCTCTTCCTTTGTAAATACTGAGCAAAAATATTTGTTTAGTATCTCAGCCTTTTCACAGTCACCCTCTGCCCACCCCTTCCCCTTTATTAAGCCTTACTATCCCTCCCTTAGTCTTCCTTCGCTCCCTGATGTACCTAAAAAAGGTTTTATCCCCCTTCTTAACTGAGTTGGCTATCTTTTCCTCAGTTCAGGCCTTTGCTGTTCTGACTGTCTTCCCAGCTTCCTTTTGCTTTAACTGATACAATTCTCTGTCCTGCTCCTTCTGTGATTCCTTGTACTTTCTGAATGCTTTCTTTTTCTCTTGAACCTTCACTGCCACCTCCTTTGAGAACCATAGTGGTTTCTTACTTTGCTTTGTTTTGTTTATTTGCTTCACACAAAGGCTTGTTACCTCTGTGATGGCAGTTTTTATTATTCCCCATTGTTCTTCCACCCCTCCTTCTGGCCCATTTGCTAGTGCATTCCTTAGGCACTCACCCATTTTGGCAAAGTCAGCCCTCCTGAAGTCCAGTACTTTTGCCTTTTTATGGCTTGACTCTATTGCTGTGTTTATTGTGAACCATACTGTTCGATGGTCACTAGTTCCCTGATGGCTACCCACTTCTACATCTGTGATCCTCTCTCCATCTCCATTTGAGAGGACCAGGTCTAAGATTGCTCCCTGATTTGCATGACTTTGCACTTTTTTTAAACATAGAAATATAGACTTTGATGACAGATAAGGACCACTTGGCCCACCTAGTCTGCCCATTTCCCTACCTACAGGATAAGCTGCAGATCCCAGTTAACCAACAGCCTATTTCTTCTTACCCCCCCACAAGAACTGCCTTATGTCTGTCCCATGTTTTCTTGAATTCTCTCACAGTTTTAAACCCCAGAACCTCCTCAGGAAGGCTGTTCCATGCATCCATCACCCTCTCTGTGAAAAAATACTTCCTCTCATTGACCCTGAACCGCCCCCCCATCTTTCAATTGTGTCCCCTTGTTCTTGCACATCTCTTTTTCTGAAAGATGCTACCCTTTTGGACTTTGTTGATTTCACTGAGGTACTTAAAAGTTTCTATCATGTCCCTCCTTTCCTCAAGTGTATACATATTAAGCTCCTTTAGTCTCTCCTCATATGGCTTCTCTTGCGGACCCTGCATCATTTTAGTTGCCCTCCTCTGGACTGCCTCTATCCTGTCTATGTTCTTGCAGAGATGGGGTCTCCAGAACTGGATGCAGTACTCCAGATGGGATCTCACCAACTGTCTGTACAGAGGGATAACAACTTCCTGTTTTCTGCAGGTGATGCCTCTCCCTAGATGTAACCCCTAGGTGGCTCTATCCCAAGGGCTACTACCCCTGTCTGCTTAACTACTAACAGGTTGAGGGGCCTAGGTCCAATGGCGGGTGCCTCCAACCAGAGGTCAGGGTTTGCAGTAGCTAAACTAACTTGGTCACAGCCCTCTGGGACACTGTAACCCCCCTTTCTTCCCACTAGTGGCCCACACAGTGCATCAGAAATATCTTCACAATATGCACTTACCCCCAGGACTGGCTCTGTCGACTGGACTCTGGGGACCCCCTGTAAAACAAGATGATACAGTACAAAAGCCACAGTACAATACGTTAACATAAATGAATACCTCAGTCAGGGTAACTTTGCTGAAACAAACAGATCTGATTTATTTAAGGAGCTGTAACAAGGAAGGGGGAAATCAGGTTAATTAGGTTAAACACATTAATAATCACAGCACTGTGCGCATATTCAGAGTCCCAAATTGTCACTTTCACTGGGTACCCAGGATGGGGGGGGGGCTAGCCAGGATCGGTGCAGCTGGTTGGGGCCCTGTGATGGAAAAACACTTACACAATACCCAATTGTAATCTGGATCCGGAGGGCTCAGTTCGAGAAGAAATGAAAAAAGCAACAATTAGATGACACACTTGCAATTCGACAAACAGATGGCAGGGAGCTACCCTGCTTTGTACTTACAACTCAGTGCTAGGAACTGGATGGAAGGCAGATTGTCCTGGTTTGCCAGGAGGAACAGACCATGTGGACAAGGTCCTTGTGACTGGACCCCACTGCAGTTTAGAGCAAATGGATGTAGTCTGGATTAAGCTGGGGTTTACTTCCAGCTTCATGCACTCTATTCACTGTACAGGGGATTTGAAACGTGATTCCCCACAAGCACCACACACGTTTATATGTAAAAGGAAAGTACTATACCAGGCAGGCTGCTTCTCGATCCCGATCGCAATTACTGCACAATACCCGGGAGAACACACAGCAGATTCAGTTCCTGACAGACCGAGTACGATTCAGCAATTTCTCCAGCCTTCTACAGGTTGAGCCTGGTTTCTGCTCTTCAGATCTCCTTGATTCTCTTCACAGGTCGGATTCAGTCTGAACAGGTGCTTGCACAAGCTGCAGACTGAAACTTAGGGCCTTACACGCTATTCCCGCGCTAAAACTACACATCGAAGAAGCACACAGCTCCCTGTCTCTTCACAGCCCAAACTGATCTGATCTTTCCAGTAGACAGAGCTGGGCATTTCCTTTGAGTTTCTCCCAGTTCAGTTGGCTGGTTTGGCTGTCACTCACAGTAAACTCTCCCTGTTGGTGGAAAAAAGGCGCCGAAGTCAAAACTATATTTCCTAGAGTCACTGCCCTTACAATCCCCTTACAGCAGGTACCAGAGGAGAGTCCAAGTTCTGATTCACCCAGACCAGGCTCCATTTTAAGGGATCCCCACCATGATTGGTCCAATTCAGCAGTTCAGAACCAACATGAGGGAGCCACTCTGCACTGTCCTTGCCACAAGAAAGCAGGTTAAATCAAACTGCATTTTCATTATTACTCTATAACAGGTTACAAGCAAACAATTGCATCTTTGAAGAGTGCTCCTTCTGCCCACTTAGCGATGGCAGAAACGGAGGGATTTGGCAGTAGCTCAAGTGGGACTCAAGCAGGAAAACACACAGTCCCCCCATACAAATTAATTATGTCTGCAAGCAGACAGCTCTTAAAGAGACAGTACCAGTGGCTCTAAAAGCACTCACAGATAAACGGCTTAAACGCCAAACACCATTCAGGCTTGGAGCATTCAAGCAAGCTCCTGGAAGACTTTTTGGGAACCCCCACTTGCAGGGGGGGTTACATATACATCCCAGTATAACCCCAGCCCTCCCTACTGCCTTCTCACATTGCTTGCTAACCTTAAGGTCATCTGATATGATTACCCCCCGGTCCCTTTCCATTTTTGTTGTTGTTACTACCTCCCCCCCATTGTGTAATCTTACCCTGGTTTTTGTTTCCCAAGTGCATTATTTTGCACTTCTTTGCATTGAATCCAAGCTGCCATACTTCTGACCATTCCTCCAACCTTGCCAAGCCCCTTCTCATCCTTTCCACACCTCTTTGTGTATCAACCCTGTTGCAGATCATTGTGTCATCTGCAAAGAGGCATACTTTTCCTTCCAGTCCCTCTGCAATGTCATTTATAAAGACATTAAAAAGGACTGGACCCAGTACTGAACCCTGCGGTACCCCACTAGTAACCCCTCTTTCTTCAGAGTGCAATCCATTTACAATTACATTCTGGGTCCTGTTGTCCAGTTAATATTTTACCCAGCTACCACCATGTGATCCACTCCCAGGCTGGTAAATTTGACAATTAATCTTTTGTGTGGGACTGTGTCAAATGCCTTGCTAAAGTCTAGGTAGGCCATGTCCACAGCCCCTCCCTGGTCTACTACTGCAATCACTCAGTCAAAGAAATCAATTAGATTTGTCTGACATGTCTTTCCCACTGTGAACCCATGCAGCCTTGGGTCCTGCACCCCACTGGCCTCTAGGTACTCAACAATTCACACAAACATACTTTTGAGATTATAAAAGAAATACGTGTGCAATCTTATCATCCAAAATCGTACTGACATGCACATCAGCAAAGATAAAAGTTGCTTTTCCCCACCTACCTAATGGAATTATCATTTCCTTTCAGAAGGCCAGAGGAGCAAACCTAACTGGGACAGCAATTATGCCAGGACATCCCCTCTGCTGACTAGAAGAGGTCCAGAAGTCCCAAAGCATCTTCTCCCATCAAGAACCAACTGCAAGCAACTTTCAAAGACATGAAATTCAGAACAGCAACACTTGCCTTGTGTATATGCCATTCAAATTCAAAAATAAAAGTATGTTTTAACAACAACAGTCAACCATAAATACAACAAATAAAGAACATTTAAGTTTACAAAAGTGTTCTAGCACCCTTTTTCTGTTGTACCAGCCAACATGTTGCGGTAGTAGCAGATTTGGAGGCGCAGTCACTGTTGGGTGAATGCAGGGCATGCATCAGAAGGTGCATCCCTCATTCCCCAATCAGGCAGCAGGAAGCACTGACCTCATGCATGCCTAATGTGGCCATCACAACAAAGAAAAGGTCCGCTGCAATGAGAGTGAAGCTGTCATGCAGCGTGACCATTACACACCTCCTGTGGTGCAGGCAACATGGCAGCAGTGACTGCCGCCACTGCTGCTTGTCACAATGCCGATGGGGGAGCCCACTCCCCATTGGCATAATGTGTCCCCCCCTTTTGTTGATTGCTGAGGGGGTGCCCAATCCCCCTCAGCATCATGCGTCCCCAAACAGTTTTTCTTTGCTGTTGGGGGCCCAATCGGTGGCTTTTTTACCCTGTATTTTTGCAGGCAGGCCCCACTCCTGTTGGCATCCTGCACCCCATTTGTTATGTGCCGGATGGGGTGCCCAATCCGCCATTGGCTAAAGCACCCCTCCACCCATAAACACCGAGGCGGCATGCTGGGAGCCACCCAGTGGCAAATCTGACCTGAAAAATGAAAACCGCCCCGCAAGTCTTTAAAAAAACAAAAAATGTAAAACAAAACGTCCTTGCCGCTTCCTTGCCCTCCCACAACCCACACCTACTCTCTGCGCACTTGCCTCCACCCTCCTCACCCATACTTACCTGCAGAGCTCGGAGCAATGATCTTCGGTGGACCGGGAACACATCTGCACTCTTCAAAGCCGACCGCGAACTGAGGAAATGCCGGTAAGCTGTATAATGGAATAAATAGGCTTTTTTAAACTTTGATGCATATCTCGAGCATTTTTTGGAATTTTGGCACCAAATTTTCAACAGTGGGGGTTTGGGACTCCTTCTCATGAATTCTGGCACTGTCATAGTGTTAATCAGTCCTGAAAGGTGTGTTCACCGTCACTGCGCGGAATCACCTTTTGGGACCGATTAACGCCATGACAGTGCCAGAATTCATGAGGTGGGCTCTCAAAAAGCCTATGTTGCAAATTTGGTGGGGAAAAATCCAAGCAAATGACTGTTTTACGAGCGTGCATTGCGCAGTTTCCATGCACGCTCATAACTTCACTAATTTGCAATATTTTGACACCAGATTTTCAACACTGGCATTTTTCCATACCTCCTTGTGAAGAGTACAGCTGTCATTTTTCACATCCTAGCCAAAATGTGATTTCGCACTCCCGGCACAGAATAGCATGGTCGCTGTGGGAATTCAGTGTTCGGGACAGATTACAAAAATGACAGTGGCACTGTTCATGAGCAGAGGTCCTAAAATGCCTATGTTGAAAATTTGGTGACATTACTCCATAAAATGACTGTGTTACGAGTGTGCGTTGTGCAGTTTGCATGCATGCTCATAAATTCACAAATTTATAATATTTTCAATCCAGATTTCCAACATTGCCATTGTTCTGCACCTCCTTATGAGCAGTACAGCTGTTATTTTCCACCTCCTGGCTGAAATGTGTTTTCACACTTCCGGCACAGAATAGCGCTGTCGCAGTGGGAAATCCATGTTAGAGACACATTATGAAAATGATAGTGACACTGTTCATTAGCAGAGGTCCTAAAATGTCTATGTTGAAAATTTGGTGACGAAAGTCCATAAAATGAGTGTTTTCCGAGTGTGTGTTGCGCAGTTTGTATGCACGCTCCAAACTTCATGAATTTGTAATATGTTCACTCCAGATTTTCAAAATTTGCATTTTTGCACACCTCCTTATAAACTATACAGCTGTCATTTTGCATATCTATCAGAAATGTATTCTCGCATGTCCAGTGCAGAAGTGCACGATCGCTGTGCGAAATCAGTTTTCAGGACAGTGTGAGGAAATGATGGTGACACTGTTCACGAGCAGAGGTCCTAAAATGCCTATGCTGAAAATTTGCTGCCAAAAGTCCATAAAATAACTGTGTTGCAAGCATGCGTTGCGCAGTTTCCACGCACCCTTGTAACTTCGCAAATTTGCAATATTTTCATACCAGATTTTCAACACTGGCATTCTTTCACACCTCCTTATGAATAGTACAGCTGTCCTTTTTCACATCCTGCCCAAAATGTTTTTCCGCACCTGTGGCCCACAATGGCATAGTTGCTGTGGGAAATCAACTTTTGGGACTGATTAACAAAATCACAGCATCACTGTTCATGAGGAGAGGTTCCAAAATGCCTATGTTAAAAATGTGGCTAACAAGCTCCCACAAATAATTGGGTTACAGCTGTGTGTTGCACAGTTTCTATGCATGCTAATGACTTCATCAATTTTCCATATTTTCACTCCAGATTTTCAACGTTGCCATTTTTTACACTTCCTCACGAACAATACAGTTGCCATTCTCCACATCGTGCCCAAAATGTGTTTTCGTCCCTGTGTTGCCAAATGGCATAGCCACTGTGCAAAACCACCTTTCAGCTCACAAACTGATTGTGCCGCTTCTCATGAGGTGGCCTCACAAACAGCCCATGTTGAAAATCTGGAGTGAAAATACCACTGTAAGGGTTTTCAACTGCAGCACTCCGCCCAGTACAGGCTGACAGGCACCAGGGCTGTGACTTGGGATCACCAGATGTAATGCTCATGATATTGCACCCCAACCCCCACCCTGCAGCCACTGACAGGCATCGTGGTGTGCCTTGCACTGTTCAGCCACAAAATTCACCCCATTCTCCTATACTGCTCCCATGTCAACATATTTCCTTATGAAATGGGGTAAGTATAATGCCCAAAGACTCCAAAGCATACTGTGACACTTGTCAGTGTCTACAGGGTAGGGTGACATACAATGGCATGAGCATTACAGCTGATGACCAAAAAGGCACACCCCAATGCCTGTCGCTCTCTACAGAGTGAGGGTGGGGTTGGCATCACTTCAATACTTCACTGCCATTCCTATTATGCATCTCTACCTCTGGCAGTACCAAAGCCAATGCCAGCAAGACAACATTTGGCATTGACAAATGCTTGTTTCATATGAAATGATCCCACACCATAAAATAATCAGTGTAAGTCGAGTCAGGGAGGTTCTTCAGAATACAGATATATAAATCCACCTTTTTTGCTCCATTTCTTTTTAAAGGTTTTAAAATAACCACTGGAGAGGTAAATAATTCTTTCCACAGAGGCACAAAATGTCATTGCTGCAAGCTATTGTGAAAGCACTGGTGGCTCAACTTGTTTTTGCAACCTAAAAATCACTGTTTAGCTTTACAAATGCCCAAAAAACAAAACATTCTTCCCACAGAGACAGCTCCTGGGTTTCTCAATATGTCTCAAAATCCCCCAAACAAACCTGATATGCAGTCAAGTGAAAATAAATCTGAAAAATATCCTCAAATAACCTTTTGTCCTCTACCCAGTAAGGATAAAGAGGCTCTACGATGCCAATTCGACAACTATGTTGTCGATTGACATCACACTGATGGGATTTACGTCAGCTGCAAGTTGCGGTCAACATAAATCCGGCAGGAGACCCCGGTTCTTTTTCTATCAGGGAGTTTCACCCCCAAGTCCCCCATGCATTGGCCTCTGCACCCCACACCTCCCGAACTAAAGGATTCCAACTTTGAGTTGGAGATGATTCAGGGAGGGGGTGCAGGATCGGGACACAGAGTACTGGGGTCTTGGGCAGACAATTACAGCAAACTCTCAATGTCGGCATTGATGTGTTTGCTGTAATGGTGTTGCCATACAGTCAGCAGAGCGTATGGAGATCTGGACACTCATATGTCATATGACGTAAATTCGTCTTTTCCAAGCCATATCATAAGCATCCTGAAACAGTGTCCCTGACTTGAAATTCAGCCCTCCTTGCAGGGGAATAATACAAATGTAATAGAGTCTGATGTGGAATTAACCTCTAATTGAGCTGAAAGGGAAGATGAAAAGCTTTGTCACACAACTGTTCCCAGTCTTTCACTGTTTTATCTGCCTAGGAATTCCACAAAGGACTAAATATTTTTGAATGCCTTCCCCTGTTCACAAAATAAAGAATAATATAATAAAGAAACCAATGTTTTTTTGTTTGTTTTGCAGCTAATAAGGCACATTGTATTGTTGAAATGCCTGGAAATTGCAACCATGGAAGTAACTGCAAATGCAAACGCCTACCTCAGAATACTTAAAAATTGCAAACAAGGTATTTGGTATGTTGAACAAAAATCTGCAAATGACACAAATTTACCATCATTAAATAAATGGCCTATGCAAATAAGGACTTGCTGCTGCCAAAGAATAAATCCAGGGTTCCTCAGAAACCCCTGAAGACAAGGATTATCCCATTATGGTTAATGGAGACATTGTCATGCCCCAGCCTACTTTAGTGTGAATAAGATGCCATATAGTGCAGCTGTGACATGAAATCCTAGCCCCTTGATCTACAACATGTTGTTTATGCATGTCATAAGTGCAAACCCCAGTCAGGCTCCAGGAATTGCTAAATTTGGTATGAACCATTCCTTTAATCCTGCCAACTGGGCAGCCAAATAGTATAGTTCAAAATTAGGCACACCAGCACCACCCTTTGAAGTTGGCAGTATCAAAGCTGAAAGTTTCACTCTGGGGGCTTTTCCAGCCCATGTACATTGAGAAATTAATGTGTTGGGTTTCTTGAAATAAGAAACAGGAATCCACAATGGATGCACCCAAAACAATTACAAAAACGATGGTAAAACAGACATCCTATGAACATTAATTTGATTCTCTCTGATTCAAATCTAGTAAGAGAGGATAATTAACTTAGAAAAAATCTGAATATTTACATTTTATAGTAACTCTTAAATATTCAAACCCAGAAGTAGACCACGTAAACAGAAGACTGCCCTGTACCTTTACAGGGGGCACAGGGATGGGGGAGGAAAAGACAGGTCAGGAGGCAGATCTAAGGCTGAGATTAGAATAGAGCTAAAGAGGGTGGGCAGGAGGACAAAAAAATGGAGGTAGGGGTGGGACTGTACCAGGGACAAGGGAAGGGTAAAGAATGGAATCAGGAAGGAAGAGCAACGTTGGGGGAGGGAGAGAGGGACAAAAGGAATGAACTGTCATATGTGCCAAAACAAGAAGCCTAAGAAATAAAATTCCTGACATTGAGGCAATCGTTGCAGAGGTAGGCCTGGACCTGGTGGTCATAATAGAATCATGGAGCACCAACAACATAGCTGGGATGTGAACATTCCAGAATGTCCCATGTTCCAGAAGAACAGGAGAGGGATGAGGGGATGTTTTATGTGAGGGAAGGTATTAATGTCATACAGATATAGGACAATGGGGTGAGAAGGAAGGGCTGGAGGTTCTTCGGGTCAGGTCAGACTCAGGGTATGGAATCATTATCTGTGTGGGCTGGTGTATAGAGGTACTGGGTTCAAATGTTGAACACAATATATCATGGGGAAAAACTGCACAGTCAAAATAGCTACAAGGATAGTATGGCAAAGTTAACATTAGTGCAATCCCTGTAGCAGTGCGCCAACCGCACATCGAAACATTTACAGCGAAATCCCCCATATTGACAATTTCGACAGGTTTTGAAATTGTCGCTGTGGGGGACCTGAGGGCAAAATTTCACCCTTTTGCCATGTGCCACTCCCCCCTTCTAATCAACTCCACAACAGAGTTGATAATCTTTTAAAAGGAGGTTGCAGGGGCGCAGCCACCCGAAAGAAACACTTCAATGTTGGACAAGCAAAATTTTGCCTGTCGACATTGAGGATCTCACTATGTCGAACTTCAACAATGGTTTTGTCGATTCAGCATAGGTAAACCCCGTGTAGCTATGTTGCTGTCAGGCAAACAGGTTACAGCTTCTGGTTGGCAGTGTGCTGTCCTGAAGCTGCCATGGCTCAGAAGGCAGTTCAAGTTCAAGTTCAAGTTTATTACAGGAAAACTCCATTGAGCAAGCTCATTCACAAGGAGGTCCTGGGTACATGGTTACAACAAATACACAATGCAGACAATAACATAACAATACATAAATGGCAGACCAGGTCCTACAAGGTGCATGGGTCAACAATCTGGAGAGAAAGAAAAAAAAAATACTTAGTACAAGTTTTTAAGGAAGGCGGTGTAGTGAGAGCAAACAAAGGAAGTGAGGAGAAGGCTAGGGAAGGAGTTTAGAAACAGTTACAGGTATCCTTTATTTTTGAAGCCACCAGTCTTTTGAAGAAATTTTCTGAGACTACGCTGGATAGTTTCAGAGCAAACTGCAGCTAGTTCCAAATAGTTGGTAGGGCACTTGAGAAGGCTCGTCTACCAAAGGAGGTGTGAGTCCTAGGTACGTCAAGTAAGATAAAATCTGATTTCCTACGGAAATAAGAGCTGTGGGCGTTATGGATAAGAGCTACTAAATAGCTTGGTAATTTATTCACAAGAAGTTTTAGGGTCCAGATGCCAGCATGAAGTGTGCGTCTACTGGTGAGTGAAGTCCAGCCAACAGCTGCGTGTAGTTCGCAGTGGTGGGTTTGGTGTGGGTAGTTTGTAATGAAGAGCAGGGCACAGTCATAGAGAATGTTCAGTTTGTTTAGGTTAGTAATTGCTGCAGAAGTGTATAATATGTCCCCATAGTCAAGTAAAGGGAAGAAGGTGGTCTGAACAAGCATGTCTGGTTTCCAGGGGAAAGAGGGACCTATTTCGGAAGAAGAAGCCTAGTCTAGCTTTTAGTCTTCTGGACAGGTCATCAATGTGCTCATTAAAGCACAGTTTGTTGTCTAACCAGAAGCAGAGGTATTTAAATTTAAAGACAACTTCCAGTGGTTCACCTAGGGATGTAACAATGAAGTCTTTAGGTGGGACAATGAGGGTGATGGAGGAAGTATTAGGGGGGAAAATCATGGCCTTAGTTTTTTTGATGTTTAGAAGGAGTTTGGTATTGATGAGATTTGTTTTTAGCTGTGTGAAATCGACTTGAAGTATGTCCCTGACTTCCGACATTGTAGGGCCGGATGTATACAAGACTGTATCATCTGCAAAGAAATGCAAGTTTGACTTGGTTATTTGAGAATTGAGGTTGTTGATATATAGGAAGAAGAGTGTAGGACCTAAGATGGAACCTTGAGAGACTCCCCTAGTAACTGGTAAAGAAGCAGAAAACAGCCCACCTGCTTTGACTTTCTGCATCCTTCCTGATAGGTAACTGGAAAACCACTGGGTAGTAGCTAGGGTAGCACCAATATTGGTAAGGTTGTTCACAGAGTATGGGCAATGGTGTTGAATGCTTTGCTCAAATCTAAGAATACTGCACTCATAATTTTTTTAGCCTCCTTAGCTGAGATCCAGTCATCGGTGACTTTAGTTAGTGCAGTAACGGTGCTATGATTAGGGTGAAAGCCTGATTGGGCTGGATTGAGGAGAGAATAGGTTTCCAGGTGGTTCTTCAGTTGTGTATAAATCAACTTTTCGAGGACTTTTGAAAGTATAGGCAAGATTAAGATTGGTTTGTAATTGTTTAAGTCGCATAGGTCACCTGATTTAAATAGGGGTATGATATGAGCGGATTTCCAGCATGATGGAACTACGGCGGAAGAAATAGAGAGGTTGAATATATGGAGAATGGGAACAGTAAGATAGCGGTAGCCGACTTTTAAGAAAAATGGTTCTAGGCCATCGTCTCTGGCGCTTTTTGTGGTATCTAACTTGAGTGAATCCTCGACTTCTTTGAAGCTGAGGGGGAGCAGCTGGAAAGGATGGTCTGTAGCTTTCGGGACAGTGGTAGGGCTAACATGGATGCTAGTACGAGATGCGTACGGTGATGCATCAAAGGCTAGACCAGCTGTGACAAAGTGAGAATTCAGCTCTTCAAGGATTTGGTGATTGTTCTCAATAACTGTGTCATTTATGTTAATCTTAGCTGGGATGGAGGGAGCAGCTGGTCGACCTTCAATAGTCTTAATGGTCCTCCAAATTTTCTGTGAATTCCCCTTTGGCTTGTTCCAGCATGGAAACGTAGTAGTTCGCTTTGGTAGAATGAATATGTTTTATGCAGGTGTTCCTAGGTGCTCTAAATGTCTGCCAATCCGTCAGATTCTTAGTTCTTCTTGCTAGAGCCCAGAGTTTATCTCGATTAATAAGTGCGGTTTTGAGCTCCAGTGTAAACCAGAGGTGGGAGATCTTGCGCATATGCACCTTAATAAATGGGGCATGCTTGTTGGCCAGGGTGGTGAGATTTTCATTTAGGGTAGAGACAGCCTCATCGACTGTTTTAGAGAGGTACAGATCTTGCCATTTGACCTTGCTAAGGTCGGTCAGATAGCTCAGGGTATTGAATTTACAAAAGGATTGCTTGATTATGAACTTAGGCTGGTGGCGGGCTTTGGTTTGATTTCTTGTACAGACCACAACTCTATGATTATTCATATCGTTGGAAAAAACAGTCGATTGTAGTATTTTGTGGGGATGGGTGGTAGGTATGACATCGATGAGAGAACTATTGGCAATGTCAGTGGTGTTAATCCTAACGAGTTCACTATTTACAGTATCTGGACAAGACCTAGTTCATCACAAAGGGATTTCAGGCTATGCGCTTTGTGTGTGAGCCAATCCATATTGAGGTCCCCGAGTATCAGTGTTTCTGTATTGGCAGTCGTAACTAAGGATTTTAGCACGTTGATGATTTCAGTTCCACCAGCTGGAAGTCTGTAGCTGCCGATTACTGTAATAGTTTCATTGGAAGGAAGGTGGAGTTTCAGAGATACGATTTCGTATTCCTTTGAGTTTGAGTTGCAATAGATGTCACTAATGGTGAATTTGGATTTGGCGTAAATAACTACTCCACCCTCCCGGTATTCCTATCAGCCCTAAAGATTATAGTTGAGGAGAGTTATTTGCTGGTCTGTAATAGTTTTTTTGAGACAGGATTCGGTAATAATGATGAGGTCGGGCTCAGTGTGTGCGGCCCAGGCTTGTAAAAGGTCAATTTATTTGGGCAAACTTAAAATGTTGACCAACATGAATTTAAGGCCAGGAGCAGCAGCAAATTCAGTAGGCAAGGAGAACATTGACAAAAAGCCTGGGTTTAGTTCTATATTACCTGAGCAGAGAAGGAGCACGAGCAGGAGTTTCTTTATATCTGTTGTGATGGATCTGGACACTTTTTTAAGTTGTGACCGGCTAACAGTAGTGGTTAGGGATACCATTTTAGTGCTATTATGGTACAGTGTAATGTGGCAGTTAACAGATAGTAGGGATAATGCTCTAAGTGACATGTGAGAAGGGGGTAGTAAAAGCAGGTGAGAAGAGAGTGGGTTGTAACTAAAGGAAGGGGGGGATTGGGTGACTGTCAGTACAGTGAAACGGGGCAACGTATATAGCAGTGAGATGTTCCAGGGCAGGTTTCAAACCTGGAACTTCATCGTGATAGCATATAGTTAGGTTGTTAGTGAGCAACAATAAAATGACAATGGGGAGGTGGGCCATGGTTCTAGGAGAGCAGGCTAGTGCAGGGGAAAGAGGTTGGGGTGCCTAGAGAGAGGGTGGTTTGTAACACGGTCTATGCCCTTAATGAGAGCGAATAGGGTGAGACAGCTCTTTAGGGGGCAGAGCTATTGATTATTTAATGGAGACCTGGGAGGGGGTGGGGTGGGGAAGAAAAAGCCTGGCAGAGACTGAGCCCACAGCACAGATATGCAGCGCCTTTCGTCTGAACCAATCGGGGCTTGCTTCGAAAAAGCACCCACGTTGTGATTGTCTGGCTTTGGCCTGTACCTTGCTGCTTGTGGATCCGAGGAGCATGGAGCAGTCAGCGGCTGCTGGATTGCCGTCCGACCGGGGGGGTGGAACTCCGGCTGTGTAGAGTAGGCAAGCCCTGTTCAGGGACTGCTGCTGCTGGGGAGAAGAGAGAAAGGAGCAATTTAAGGACAGCTGGAACAATGGATCAGACGGATCAGCGTGGGACAGAGATTAGTAAGACAAAAGGTCTTCGGGAGTTTAGGCGCCAAGAGAGGCGGAGAGTAATTTAGAACAGCTAACTATGCTCTAAAAAGGGCTGTAATCACACATTCTTTTAGCATCTCAAGCAGTGGAATAAATTCTAACGTATAGTCTTGTAAATTTTGTCAGTTAACTTGTAAAATCAAA
This sequence comes from Neoceratodus forsteri, assembly GCA_016271365.2. NCBI lineage: Eukaryota > Metazoa > Chordata > Ceratodontiformes > Ceratodontidae > Neoceratodus > Neoceratodus forsteri. The sequence continues at coordinate 159,834,594 of CM028138.1, forward strand.
AAAGCCTGGCAGAGGCTGAGCCCAGAGCACAGATATATAGCGCCTTTCATCTGAACCAATTGGGGCTTGCTTCAAAAAAGTGCCTGCATTGTGATTGGCTGGCTTTGGCCAATATCTTGCTGCTTGTGGAGCTACAGGCGAGATGAGCAGAGGAACGCTGGTGTCCCAGTGTTCAATTCCCTGTCCTGGAACATCTACTGCTTTTGTATTTTTTTCTTTCTGGGGTTCGATTTCCCATGCAAGGACATCTACTGTTTTTTATGTTTTCTTCCCCTCCTCAGAAACCCCCCCACGAGGTTTCTTCCCATCCTCGAGTTGCAGGCTTTGGGGAGGAGCCAAGTCCCCCCCTCCCGGGAAACACACATTCTGTTGTTGGTTGCTGGGTTAGCCAAGGTAGCACTCAATGTTTTTGCAGAGCACTACCTTTGCTTTGGGCATTTTGTCTTCATGGTTTTTGACTGTGCTGTTTTTGTTGTCGATGTTTTGACCACATGCTGTGTATACACCACCAACACAGGGGAAGGCATTAGATGACATTTTGTGGGGAGACTACAGGTGGAATGGCAAAAATGGGGAGGTATTGATTAGGGAGGACTTTAATCTGCCAGATGTAGACTGGAACATTCTGTCCAGAGCTACATCAATATGTAGGGCCATCCTTGACTCCCTTCAGGGGGGATTTCTCAGGCAGCTCATTACAGAACACACTAGAGACAGGGCAGTGCTGCATCTGGCACTTACAAACAGGAACAGCATTGCAGACATCACAATGGTTAGCCCACTAGGTACAAGCAATCACTGTACAGTGTAGTTTAGCATATGGATTGGACAAGAGAAAAAAAAAAAATAAATAACAGGATGAGGGTCCTGGACTTCAGGAAGGCAGAATTTAAGGAAATGTGTGACTGCCCCAATAAATACCTTGAAGAAAGGGATGGCTAGTGGGGAAGGGAGGCACACTGGAAAAGGAACAAGGAGGGAATAACTAAGGCAATGGCAACCTGTTTCAAGGATGTAAGGAAGGGTAGGTGAAGAGGAGGAAGAAGCCACCATACAGGGGCAGCTAAACTGGAGGGGCCGGACTAGTCACGGCCCCCCACTCTTATTCCTGGGTGGGTTACATATGTATTCCACTCCCCCACACACACTTTTCTGACACTGTGTATTTTTTTTTATTAAAGTATACATGGTCTGTATATATTATTCTCAATCAATACTCATTTAAAAAGTACAGATGATGATTTTTTTAAATGAGTAGTTTAAACCAATGGGGATTTCTTCTGTTTTTATGCATGATCTAGCTGTTAAAAGTATTGTTTTTTTCTGAACAATGGCCATTAGGCTTCTGAAGAAGGACTAGTTGGTCCGAAAGCTAGAGCACTTTGTTCTTGTTGTTACATCTATGTTGGTCCATTAAAAGGTATCAAATCATTTGCTTCTGAATCTGTTCTTGCAAGGACCAATACGGCAAATACTAAATCTAGATTTCACCTGTAACAGTAATTCTAGGAGTGGTATATATTGCTCATCCACACTTCTTGGCAGGTCCCTTGCCGCTTTAGGATGTGCTGGAAAATCTAGAAGCTGGCTCCTCCCACCTACCCGGGTGGCATAACCCTTTTCTCTGCCCCTTGATGCCAGATCTTAGCCTGCTGCAAGCCAGGTTTGCGCTTCAAAGCTGGGAAGGTCAGGTGGGTCAGTGTGGATGAACAACATATACCACTCCTAGAACTACTGTTACAGGTGAGTAACCTGTTTTTCTAAGATTGTGGATATGTTGTTCTATCCACACTTCTTGGCAGACTCCTAGCAGTTCTTTGGGAGGAGGGACGCAAGACGCACACCCCTACTTAGGAAAGAGGGACTGAAGAACTGAGACTCCAAAACCAGCATCCCAGCATGACTCAAGATCGATGTGGTAATGGGAAATGAAGGTGTGTGCTGACTTCCAGGTAGCAGCCCTGCAGATTTCCTGGATAGGAATATCCCTAGAAGCAGCCACCAACGCAGTGGTATGGCGGATGGAATGAGCCTTAAGCCCTACGGGAGGCTGCCTACTCACCAACCTATAGCAGTGGTCAATGCAAGATGTAATCCATCGAGCTATTGTCTGCTTGGCTGCAGGTCTGCCAGGTGCAGCTTCAGCATAGGTGACAAACAGCTGGCAAATCTCTCCCCAAACTTCTGCCATTCACTCTTTGTAGTAGGTGAGCGTTCATCTCAGGTCCAAAGTATGGAACCTGTACTCAGCCTCCGAAGTGTGATTGGGGGTAGAACACCGGCAGAGTAATCACCTGGTTAAGGTGAATCTCTGACACCACCTTCGGAAGGAATTTCAGGTGGGGGCGCAGGACAACCTTGTCCCTGTGGAAGACCAGGTAAGGAGACTCGATAGACAGTGCCTGAAACTCCCCAGTCCTTCTGGCTGATGTGATAGCCACTAAGAAGGTGGTCTTCCATGACAAATGTGAGATGTCACATTTGTGCATTGGTTCGAATGGCTTGCCAATGAGCATTGCCAAAACCAACAGTAGATCCCACAGAGGTGGAGGTTCATGCACCAGAGGGGATATGTGATTTAGGCCATTGAAGAAGCACCAGACCACCTTCTCCTGCACCACTTGACTGCTGACCGGCCCACGCCCGGTAAGCAGAGATGGATGCCAGGTGCACCTTTAGGGTAGTTGACCAAAGTCCCTGCTGGGAGAGGGACCAAAGACAGTCCAAAATGCTAGCCACTGGGCAGGATGATGGGTCCAACCCTTTGCCCTGACACCAGATGGAGAATCTCTTCCATTTAAAGGCATAGCATTTTCTTGTCGATTCCTTACGGGAAGCCTCAACAATGTTGAGGACCTCATTGGAGAGACACAAAGTCTGGAACTCTAGCCACTCAGGAACCAGGCCATCAGGTGCAGGGATTGAAGGTCCGGGTGGAGTACCTTCCCCTGATTGATGGAGAGCAGGTCCGGGCATACTGGAAGCCGCCTCGGGAGCCTGGAGCTGAGGAGATCTGGATACCAGAACTGGCGTGGCTAGTCTAGGGCTAACAGGATCACCAGCGCCCTTTCCCACCTAACCTTGATGAGCACTTTGTGAATCAAGAGAAGGGAAGGGTAAGGTGTGGAAGAGGCCTGGGGTCCACAGCCTCAAGAAGGCATCCCCCTACAGCGAACCCTGCTGAGGGGGGCAGGCATGATACAGCCTCAGCTTTACATTCTCCCTGGAAGTGAACAGGTCCCTGAGGGGATCCCCAGTGGGAGAACAGATCTTGTACTACCTCCTGGTGGAGAGACCACTCGTGAAATGCTCCGCCCATCCAGCTAACAGCATCGGCCAGCTGAGTTGAGGCTGCTGCCACATGAATGGCTAGGAGATCTGCCTCCAGGATGAGCACAAGGGACCAAATGTGGAGAGTTTCCTTTTAGAAGGGCAAGGAATGCATCCTGCCCTACCTATTGAGACAGTACATGGTCATGGTGTTGTCCGTCTGGACCTGGACCACTTGACCCCAAACAGTGCGAATGCATTCAGGGCTAGCCAAACCACTCAAAGCTCCAGCAGGTTGATGTGGTATTAGGACTCCTGGGGGGACCAGAGGCTGTGGGCTCTGTGCTCCCCCTGATGGGCGCCCCAACCCATCAGAGAGGCGTCAGTCATCAGGATGACCCTTGGCTTAAGGTGGACAAATGAGATCCCTTCCTGTAGGTAGGATGGGATGAGCCACCACTGGAGGCTGTCCCACATCCCCTGGGTCACAGAGGCTAGCTGGTCAAGATGACCTGAGCACTGAGACCACTGGCAGGCCAGTTCCCACTGGAGGGAATGCATATGCCAGCGGGCCCATCGGACCACACTGGTGCAGGCCGCCATATAGCCCAGAAGATGCAGGAAGTCCTGGGCAAGGTGCAAATGCCCATCCAGAAATGATTGGGCAAAGGAGGAGAGAACCTCTGCCCTGTCCACTGGGAGCTAAGCTCTGGATCTGCAGGAGTCGAGCTCTGCTCTGATAAATTGAATCACCTGTGAAGGCATCAGTTCTGACTTGGCCTCATTGATCAGGAGGCCAAGATCAAAGCAAGCTTGGTGGGCCAGATCCCTGGACCACTCCACCTCCCACCTGGAGGAACCTGCTATCAGCCAGTCATCCAGGTAAGGGTACATCAGGACCCCTCTGCACTTCAGGTAAGCTGCCACCACTGCCATGCATTTGGTGAAGACCCTGGGGGCTGAAGACAGGCCGAAGGGCATGGCTTGGAACTCGTAAAGGGTTCCCTTGGCTCAGAAGCAGAGGAACCATCGATGAGACAGATGGATCAGGACATGAAAGAACGCGTCCTGAAGATCTAGGGAGCAGAACCACATACCTTGCTCCAGGGATGGTGTGATCTGAGCCAGATTTACCATCCAGAAGCTGCAGGACCTGAGAAACTTGTTCAGGTCGTGCAGATCTAGAATGAGGAGCCAACCCCCCATCCATTTTGGTCCCAGAAAGTACCTGGAAATTAACCCTGGGTCTAAAGGTGGGTCCACTACTCTGCGTACCATCTCCTTGAGGAGGAGCTGAGCTAAGTCATCTTGGAGAGCTGACTGAGAGGCTGATGACACCAGATCCCCACGTGGGGCACAGGCTCGATGTGGAGGGACCTGCTCAAATTCCAGAGGCAGGCCTCGACTGACCACTTCCAGAACCCAACGGTCCATGGTGACAGTGGACCAGGCAGAAAGGAAGTGGCTGATCCAGACCCCCATGGGAGGTCCCAGGGGAGGTGTGATGGGACTGAGGGAGGCGCCCCAACCCATCAATGGGCAGGCTTGGAGAAGGATCCAGCGGAGGTGCCACCGGGACCTTCCCCTCTGGGCTTCCTGAATAAGGAGACAACGGACTTGGACCGAGGATGCCAAGTTTGAGCCTGCTGGCCCTGCTGCTTCTGGGAAAATCTGGCCACAGGAGTGGATGAGCGAAAGGGCCTGTGGCTCTGACACTTGAGGCCCTTGTCCTTCTGGGCAGATGTGGTGGAGTTCAAGGTGGCATTGGACTTCTCTATATGTTGGAGGTGACCCTCCATGCCGGGCCCGAACAAGTCAGTGCCCAAGAAGGGGCCATCCACCAGCTTGTGTTGCATATCAGCTGTAAAGTTCGAGATGCACAGCCAAGCCCTGTGGCGCATGGCTACTGCGGCTGCTACCGAACGGGCACAGGAGTCACCAATGTCCAGAGCCATCTGGAGTTGTTGCTTAACCACTGCCCTACCCTGGTCCCAGACCTGCTTGACCATGGTCTGGAGGTCTGCCAGGAGATGAGGGAATCACCTCATCCAGGGAGCCTAAGAGGGTATGGAAGAAATGTGCCATGGTAACGGTTGAACTGGCCTGACGAAGGCCAAGGGAGGAAGCTGCATAGACCTTCTTCCTGGAATGGTCCAGTTGTTTGGATTCCTTGTCTGGGGGTATGTCCACATCCCCTTTTTGCCTGAGCACCGAAAGATGGAATCAGCCACCAACCCCTCCACAGAGGGGTGCTTCAAAAAAACCAAAAGCGACCTCATAGGGACCGCATACTTGAGGGCCATGCGGGCAGAAGGCACAGGGCAAGATGCAGGATGCTGCCACAGCTGCAAGGCTGGGCCCACAATGGCCTCAGCCACTGGAAAGGCCTCCATCAGAGTATTCTCTTTGTCCAGAATCTCTGTGAAGGGATACTTGGCCCGTTTCTGCACAGGCTCGCGCTCCATTCCTGTGGACTCGGAAATGAGCTGAGAAATACCCATCAGCGAGATAGGGCCCTCGTCGATGGAGAGACCCCCAAGAGACTTGGCATCGATGGGACAGGAGACCATGGAAGAATATTCGGACTCTGAGGAGTCCTCATAAAGTGGGCAACCACCCGTGTCACTCTCAACCCACCTTGGGCGGTTGGGAGTAAGAGTGATGGACAACTGATGGGGCAGGCCTTAGGTCGACCAAGATTCCTTGGTTGGAGCCCTGGACTTCGGTTGCTCAGGCGGTGGCTCCACACAGATCAGTGGAGTAGCTGGCTTCAGCTGAGCTGGCGGGGCCTTAACCGGCACCTTGGTGATGGTGGCTGTGGTCAACGTCGGTTATTCAGGTGAAAGCCACTTAATGTCTGGGGTAGAAACCAGAATTGGTTTAGACCCGGACAGGACCAACTGCTGCCACATTAGGTCTTCATAGCACCAACGCAACTTGTGCCGGAGCCTCTCCTCACCCAAGGAGGACAAAGACAAAGAGCAGCACCACCACTTACCATTGTGTCAGGAGTGAGATCGCCCATGAGCGTGAGTCTTGTCCAATGTCAAAGTTGAGGAATGAGACCAAGACCTTGACCATTGACAGGGGCCTATGGGGTACCTCAGAAGGAGTGTGAGAAACCCACGTCTCCTCCTGGTCAGGTTCCTTGGTGTTCCTCCTGTTGAGGCATTCTCTGGGGGCATTCTGAGTTGGATGAGGTTGTGAGAGTAGACCTACATTAGTGGGGATATCAGTGGGGTATATAGCTTCTTAGCTCCCCAACTCCCCATCAGCATAGTACACTTCTCTCCTGGCATCTGGGGGGTGGAGGTCTAGTGTTTACGTGTACACCAGGCATGTACATCAGGGCCTATATTTCCCCTCTTGGTTTTCCCTGCTGGTTTGATGTTTTGGCCCGGTGTTTGACCAGGTGTTTTGGTACTGCAGGTATTGTCATGGGTGTTGGGGGGCGGGACGGTTGATACACTGGGGCAGTCCCAGGGGGTCAGTGCTCATCATGGAAGTCACAGCAGGTCACAGCAGCATGTAAAAAAATAAAATTTTAGCAAATTCCAGTTACCCTAATCCAAGCCCCCATCCAAGCCCCAGGGTCCAAGCTCATCGCATCTGTAACCACTCACTAGTACATAAAAGCAGGCACAGAGGTCGAAATCACTTGGCCAGCATAAATATAGCCAGTGCTAGGGCCCTGGCTAGGGCAATGGTGAGCTCAGCTGTAACAAGGTTGTAGCTGGTACTAAGGATCAGACTAGTAGGAGTACAGCCCATGGCAATTGACATCCACTTGTCCTGGGTTTAGGCTACAAGAACGCATGCTCCGGATGCATGCCTGTCTGATTACAGGAGCTGACCACATGTCTTAGCAAATGGCCACATTGACTCAGCAGTTGGATTTCTGTTTGTGATGCCTGCGCTTGGATGTGAGCTCAGGAGTCGTAGGGTTGGCAGGATCGAGAAGGACTGAACATCCAACTGACAGCTCTCCTCCAGGGAAAGGGTGGGCAAGCACTCACTCTGTGATCAGCCCCTAGCAGAGGATAAGGGCCAGCACAGGTGAGGCTCAACAGTTCCGGGAGATGTGCCGGACATGGGTGCATGTGGTCACACCTGCCACCTAAGGGGGTCAAAATAGATGCACTGGCATCCACTAACCCAGGTCCCCTGAAGCCGAGGCCAGAGATCCACAAACTGCTGGACTAGATAACATGGCACTGTTTGGGAGGTGTAGTGGGGGGGGAGTTGTTCCACACAGCAGCCCCACCCTCGCGGGCCAATTCTACCTGAGCACTGGCAGCAGGACTGGTAGGAGTGAATAGTGGTCCTGGGGATGTGAAGGAAGAGTGACCCCCCCCCCAAAAAAAGCAAATGGCCACATTTTTGGTTTTAATATATTTGTCTTCAGATATTACTAATGACAGTTTAAAGGTTTACTAAATGTCCTGAGGTGTTCTTCACTAAGTCATGTTTGCTGCTGCTGTAGGTACTGTACTTTTAAGTTTGTGCTAAAAAAAGTGAAAAAAATAAGACTACCATGGCCCAGTGGATTGCGGGGATGAGGCACTGGCTGCCTCACTGTCTGGGGCTCCAGTCACCTGGAATTTGTGCAAGTATAAAAGGCCTCTTCGAGCCCCCATGCTCACTTCCACTTCCCACTATCTGAACCCACCCCACTCAACTCCTCCCCACTTTAGCATCAATAATTTGTAAAATATGTTTCTCAATGCCAGCTATCCACACCGGGTTGAGAAATCTCGAGCGACATCTTGTACAGTGGGTGGTACAGGAACAGGCCCTGGAGCTGACCCTGGAGCAGGCTGCTTTGGGTTGTCTTGAGGCTGTGTCCCGGGCTGGGCTCTGCAGAAGGTAGGTCTGGAGCTGAATCTCCCTCCAGTCGTGAAGGCCTGGGGCGAAGGAAATCATATAGCATTAAATGTTTCCTGGATAACATTGGAGCTGCTTGTAGAAGCTGAGAAGGGAGGCTTCTTTTCCTGCTTTTAGAGTGGTGTGGAGGTAGAGGGGTAGAGGCCCGGGATTGCTGAGGTATCAGGCCTGCTGTGGCCCAGTGCTGTCTGTCTGTGTGTCTGTCTGGAAACGTTCATTTACTAGGAAAATGTAGGGTAGGTAAAGGGACCTGTTTGCAGATCCATAATACAGAAGGCAAAAAGCAATAAGTACTAAACTGCAGCAGTGAAATGCAATCATGTATGCTTAAGAATGAAAGTTTGTATTTGTCTTGGCTTTGGAAAACTAAAGCCATTGTATCCGGGCATTATATGGTGTAATATCTTAATTTGGACTAACATATCAATAGAATAAACAGAGTTATTGTACCCAGGCCTTTGCAGCCACAGAGGTCTCTTCATCAGGTGCTGTATAAACCTCATGGAATATATGATGAAGGGGCCCATGTGGTCCAAAATGCATATGCTGTAAGACCGGGCTGTAAGATCTCATGTACAACTTATTGCCCCGTATACTGCCTATGCCACTCTAACAGAAGGCATTAAACTATGTAATGACTGCAATGATACACTTTTAATCCCCGATACCATAATGTTATAATAACTGGGTTAGGCTTTTTCCCATAGGGAAACTGTGGCATAATTTGCCATTATAAAGGAGCATTTATAATGGCAAACACATGCACAGTTTCCCTCGCTATGCACATGCCCAACCTACAGCTTTTCTGAGTTTTCACCACTCACCACCAGATTTCTTCGTCGGTTGAAACTGCACCACCGCCGCTATCTCTAGGTGGTAAGTAACTATTTAAAAAAAAAAAACTTCCTAACAAAAATCACACTGTAAAGGGGACAACAAAACAAGAAAAAGTAAACTGCTGCCAAGCGACCGAGGACTCAGCTAAACTTCATCCAGACAGCAGCAGCACCAGACCATTTATTTTATATAATTGGCTGTGGCGAAAAAGCCTAACCCAGCAATTATATAAAATAAAATATGGGGTGGTGTATGTAAACTTGAATTTTATACACACCCTCAGGGTTGGATGCCTGGATAAACCCCTCAAACTTCGCTCTCAGGGTTTATATGCCATCCAACCCCTCGGGTGTACGTAAAATCTCATTACACACACCACCCCATACTTTATTCTCTATGTAATGTTACTATTGTAAGTAAGGAATAATCCACTGCTGGGTGGCAGGCTGGGTGTGTGGCAATATTTCAATCACTCAATCAATCACTTTATTTAACCAGGCATATACACCATTGAGCAAGCTCATTTTCAAGATGGTCCTGGGCAATAGTACATTGCAGTTCAGTACAAGCAAATACAGATAAGGTAAGGTAGTAACAAACACTTAAGAAACATTGTACAATAGTACATTACAGTTCAGAACAAACATAACACAAATAGGGTAGTCACAAAAATGTAAAAACATTATACAGACAAACCACAGAAGGCCAGTATCTAATAACCTGTCATAAAGGTGAACACAGGCAATTCAGAGCAAAAAATATATGAGTAGAGGAGCAAGAATCCAAGACACACTTCGGATAGTAGTATAGGTAAGAATGGGGGGAGGCAGGTGAGAAGAAAATAGGTATGTTAGAGGGAGATGATAGGAAGAAGAAGAAGGCCACAGTGGAAAGGAGTGAGTTAAAAGAGCTAGATAACCCTAACAGGGAGGTATCTTAATCGACATTTTAGCCATAGGTTTTGTGAAAAGAGCAAGATGTAGGTTGCTCAGTATCTACGAAAACAGTTGCAGGCTTCCTGCAACAGTACGGCTAGTAAATCTTTAAATGTGAATATGCCTGGGAGTGAGGTAAGTTTTAGAGAGTTTTGCATGGTAGAGCGTGTCAAGTTTGTTGAGCACTTTTGAGGGACAATGAATATAAAGAAAGTCGGCGTAGTCCATTAAGGGTAAGAATGTGGATATTTTAATAATCAAATGTCCTGGGTGGGTTGTGAGGCACAATGTGTAGCTAAGGCCCTTTGACCACTCAGGAGGTGAGGCTGTTGCAGTGCTGATGCACACCCAAAGTGGATTATTGCAGTAATAGCAGCTTGAAAAAGACCCAAATTGTTGTAAGACCAATTAATATCTACAGTAACATCACACACAGGCTGGAGAAGCTAGGTAATCCTGCCAAATTTGTCCCTCCCTCGGAAAGGGAGGTATCTCGAGATAAAGTACTATATTTCCCACATAGAGTAGATTCTTTTTTGAAATCACTGGACATTTAAAGCAACACTGCACGATAGCATTAAAAGCTGTGGACTATACTTTTTATTCTATTTTAGAGACTGCCCCTTGCACCTTGGCTCCTGGCTTGTATGATACCCCTCTTGCTCAAGTCTGACTCTACTTTAGCACTTTTTCACATTTAGAATAATAAAGGGAGTGCTCCTTGTAATATGGGTCAGATCTGATTTTCAGCAGTATTCTGAGCAATGTTTGTACACCTGCTGTTCCATAAGGTCAGGGAACAGTGTCTGCTGCAGGCTAGTTCATTCTAGTCACATGAAAGAGATGTTAACCAATGGATATTTAAAATCAACAGAGAATACTGATGAAAATCAGTTGGTCCAAGCTATAATAAAAGAAGTGCTAATTTTATTATTTCAGCTATAAAAAAAAAGTGTTAAAGCAGGCTCAAAATGGTGAAAAATGGCATCATAAATGTCTGGAGGACAGGGGCACTCTAAAATAGAATAAAAAGAAAATGTCAAACTGTTCACCACCATCATGCATTACTGCTTTAAAATAGATTATCTACCTAGCAGCACGTACTAGTAACAGGAATGAACTTTAAGTAAATAAAGAAAACCATATACTTCCCATAGGGCTGTGCCAATACGTTGCTTTCCTTGAAAGTCCTTCCCTGATCTCATAGACCCATAATTAGTTCTTAGTCCCAAGATATTTCTAGTTCCGCCCTTTATGACATGTTTCTCTGTTTCTCATGTTTCTTGCAAAAATGTACTACTTGGAACTATACTTGGAAGTTATGGTCAAAATATTTATAGTGACAGAATACATTTTTGTGTACCATGGTACCAGAGACTAAAATGACAAAGTGTATGGTTGCCCCTTATTGCATATCAATTTCAGTCCTGAGTAAAAACCTGGTCGATCACAGCTGAAGTGTCATAGGATGCTGTTGTACCCTTCTGTGGTATAGCAGCTTTTTTCATTAGAAAGGAAATCAGTGCCACCTCTCGTTTTACTTTCATCTCCGCTGCACACACAAAACTCAGACTGTCCCCTAGTACAATATCCCTGGTTTTCCTGTAGATTACATCATATCTTTTGGAAGCAGAATTGCTAAGTTTTCCCATATAACCAATGCAAGTTGATGAGAAAAATGCAGAAAAAATGTTGGGAAAAAATGTCCATGCAAATGGCCCATTTTCATGTAAAATACAGAAATTCCTGTAGATTGACGAGTCCTGAAAAGGATGAATTGCTGTTTGGATTTCTGTGTGCACTGTTTTCATGACATGTTCTGAGAAAATGAGGAAATGTTCACTGGTGATGTTCGAAGAAGTGGCATGTGATGGCTCAAGCAGTATTTTTTTTCAATTGTTATGTAAAGAAAAAGGAGATGTAGTTTGGTTAGACTGCTTGCTTTTGAATCATCTGGTGCCCGGGTCTGGTGCTCTCTGTGCTGGTGGTATAGGTCAGGACCCAGGGTCAGGGACTCGGGTAATTCTGTGCTAACCATCATAATCCACACATGAACTGCTGCTCTTCTTGCTTATCAGTGACTACTGTGCTGCTTTGTCTGCTTGCAAGTTGCTCTCAATCTGAATGGGTTGCTGGCTACTGTTCTTGTTTGGGTACTGGGCCTGGCTACTCGGCTAGCTGCACCTGATGCACCATGATGGTGCTGCCAGGAATGGCCAGGTGCCCTGCCTGGGCTGGGCTGCCTTTTTCAAAACCAAGTACAAGTAGGGGATAATGTGTACAGTTTGGATAAACTAAAGTCATCATATAATGAAGGATTAGATCAGAAAGGTCGGGTGATTTGGTATTCAGTGCTGCGGTACTGTGCTGTTTTAGAAAAGCAGAACATTACTGGCAAAATATATAGTGCAACATGTTGTTAACAAGATGTTCACATCTTGGACATTTCACAGATAGTAGTTGTTGTCAGTGCAAAGATTTATACTCTTCGGATGCATTCAAAAAAAGAGTACTACGGTCTGTTACAGAGATGGACACACAACAAGACAGCACAGCTGGTACACAGCAGTGTAGAACAGCGAAAACAAATAACAAATATCTAAGACCTCTCAAAAGACTAAAAAATCTTGCAGAAATGTGAAGTACTTGCAAGCTGCAGTGCCTCATTATAAAAAGGCTTTCCTTGAAGCTGATGTTAACAAAAGCTACAAAGAAAAAGTTGCATGAGAAGGTCTCGGAGCATACAAGAAGAGGAGATATTTCTGCCATTTGTGAAGGTCTGCATGGTGCCTATGATAAAGGATGTTTGCAAGGGAGAACAAAGCTTTTTCAGTTTGTACTCAATATGGTTCAGAATCTGATAAGATACAACAGAGGCAAAAGATATAACCATTTCACTTCTGAACTGTTTGAAGCAATTCGGATAACAGGAGGTCCGAGGACAGCTAGATTTCTATCCAACAACATTTGTGGACCTAGCAATCACACTCAGAAATGATGCAGATCAAAACATAACTGTTACTTCAAACCAGAAGGAATTTCAGACACAATGTTTAAACATCTTTCAGAAATTTATACATCCATCAAGAAGGCTAAAAAATATTCAAGGTGATGTATTGGTTCAAACTGCAGAAGATGAAACAGTCATACTTGGACTAGTTCAGCGGGATGCAAAAAGTGATGAGCTGTGGGGCTGGTGTGGCCCAGAAAAAATAGATCATGCTTGTGACCCTGCATTTACCCATGTTGTGGGTAATTCAAACACATCCTATGACAGTGTTGTAGATGCCTTCAAGAGAAACAGAACTGCAAACTTCGTGAGAGTCATCATGATAAAACCACTCCATCACAGCCTTCCTCCACTTGTAGCTCTGCTTCAAGCAACAGGTAACAAATTTTCACATTCAATGGTAAAAGGGCAATGGGATGAAATTCAGATCCTGTACAACAAATACAGTACCTTCTCCCTGATCTGGGACCACTTCTTGGCCATGCTTCAGATGGTGATATGAGAAGAAGAAAATTGCACCTTCCTCAAGCTCTATCAAGTGAAGGCACCTGATACAAAATTGACCATGACAATTTCACATTCAGTGGAGAAATGGTCACAACAGATGGGGACAAATATTGCAAAATTTGGCAGATCAAGATTTCATTCATAATGGGAAAAAAACAGTAAATCACTTAAAGCATCCTTCTCAAATTCTTAATCTGGGTGGTTACATTTGTCACATGAATCACTTGCAACTTGTTATTGATACATTTGATTCCCTGCAACATGGCTTACAACAGGCAGACATAGACAGGACTGATAGAATGAACTGGGAAAGTGTGCAGTGCCTGCTGTTTCCAAAAGTGAGAGCATGTCTCCAGAGAATAAAGGATGGAGAGTGTCATGCTCTAGAAAATGTATCTGGAACCACCTGAAGATGATTTGAACATACATTGAGACCTTCTACTCTGTGACAGCTACTCTTGCAATTAGAGTAAAAAATGCTTCCTATGTGGCCAACTTTCTAAGAATATGGAGACTGTGGGTATCTAACAAGAAGGATCTCTCCATTCACAATAATTTTGTCTCACAAGAAACATATTTGGATGTATTGCTCTCATGTCGTCAAAGTACCTTGTTGATAAAAGCTGGACAAGACTTTGCTGGAAGTCATGCTTAGACAGCTTAGACAGATCAGGAACTGATGTGTGTGAAGAATACTTCTCCGCAAATGGATCTTTTGTGATGAACAAGCATAACTACAGCATTACAGATATGTTCAGGAACTTGGGAAGTATGAACCGACTTCAAGAAATCTATTCCAATGAACATTGGCTGGATAATGTCAAGAAACATCGAAAAGGTGAAAACATATGGTGTAAAGGTCACCATGCAGAAACACATTTTGTGCCAAATCTAAAATATTTTCCAGACGATGATGAGATGGTCAGATCTTGGGATGATGGACTTGTAGAAGCACAGGCTGACCTGATGGAACTGAACATAAAGCCATAGTCCAACAACAAACATGATCCAAAAATGCATAGTTTTTCTCCCCTCACATTGCAGATACACAGTCACTGTCAGTTTCAACACAAGATTTACCTGAAGATGACAGTGACCCTCAAATGGACACGAGACCTAACTGTAACTTGCATGACATTTCCCATTCTTGACAGTCACAGACTGGAAGATGACAACCATCCATACAACTATGATCCTAGCAACAACATTGATCTTGGACTTTCAGTATAACTCTGCCATATCTCAGATGAAACAGATAATATAGATGAAAACATGGATGCAAATTCAAAGGTGTCACACACAATGACATGTATTGGAGAGGTTCACAAGTCAGCCATTGTGTCAGTGCTCAATTAAAATCCTGAAAAAATATCCACTGATCGGCTGAAGAAAGTTAAAAGTGGACTGGAGCAAACAAGTGAAAATAGCAGTTCTGAGCTGGGAACAGAAGTAGGACTTTTTGGTGATGTTGCTTTGTATGTTACAGAGAAAGGTCAACCTGCACAATACAAATTGGGAAGAATCATACGAATACAAAACAAGAATAAGGCAACAACTGAATACAAGCATTGTATTAATTTGGAGGATATTGACAAATTTCCAAATGTTCACCTTCTTGTCAACGTGTACAATGGGCAAGGTAAAGTCTATAAATATGAACAGGGACATCTAGCAGAATTCAACTTAAGTAATGTAATAATGGCAATTACTATGTCATACACAGAAGATGCATCTGGCGAAAGCTTTTTTTCACTGCAGAAGAACGAACATGAACATCTTAACAACTTTTTGAAAGACATCACAAAGACATGTGGCAATACTAGTGCTAAGATGAAATGATCAAAAGAAACTGGCAATACTGTGTCTGGTGAGGGTAGGCATGTCATGGTTCAGCATCCGGTGGAACATACAGAAACTAATGGAAGTGCCTCTACAAGTAACTTGTGTAAATCATGTTGAATTAGGAAAGTTGTAGTGTATGATATGGTGTAAGGAATTGGAACATGAAACCATGACATTTTGGATCGAACTCTTCCAAAAGCGTACCGGGTCATAATGTTATATGCTTAACAGCGTGTGGCATTATGGCGAAACCCGAGCCTGTGTGATCTCCGTGTTGGACCCCCCCGGAGTTAGAATCCTAAGTGGGAGGGTCCGGGGGGCACAGCCCACCATAAGTGGGGGTGTGAGGGTTGGAGTCCCCCACAGAAAATAAAATAAACCAGACTCATGCAACACAATTAAGACTCACGGCATTCTGCCGTGCGACATTTTGACCCCATACCTTCCAAAAGTAATCACCGTCTGTCTCTGATATCTAACCTTTATAAAATGGGTCTTGATAGTAAGTCCAGAAAAGGCAGAAAAGTGACAGATTGGAGTTTATTATATTTACCTGTGTCACTTTGAGCTGCCACATAGTTCCTTACATCCGGAACTGAAACATGGAACTGGAACCGGAACAATGTTGTCTATTTTTGCCGTGCACCTCTTCGTGCCATAATCACTAGCTATTTTATTTGTCCTGGCACAAAACAAACAACCAGCAACATACTCCTGGAACATACTCAGAAATTAACAGAATTGCTTTACTACACCAGCTAAAAGTGCTTCCTTTTTCTAGGAACAGTTGGTGACCGGTTTTAGGACTGGACTTACAAAGTGTTACTGTGAGCAATACGAGTCACAGTCAAAGGAATAAGAATGTTCCTGCGGTGAACTGTGGGACATGAGGAATAAGTAAGCCATTTTTAAATCTGATGCTCATTTTTTTTTCTCTGCCTACTCGACACACAGAGAAAGACTGCATCCATAAATGTAAAGATGGAATTCACATGTATTTATGTGCATCGCTGAAAAACAGGAATGGCAGGCTAGCTGTTGGTATCCTATGCATTAATCAATGCCCGCGTAAGCCTAGCACACCAATTGGGATGCACGTTTTACAAGACCCATTTTATAACAGCATTTCAGTTACAGTTTTGAAGGTATAGTGACCTTATTTCCCTGTTTCTTTGCCAAACGACTGATGGGTCCACATTGACCAGGTATGCCACCTTCAAATACTTAAACAGCAATTCTCTATTATAAGAATCAGCTTAAAGACAATAGATGTACACCCATTGGATATTAACTTTAATGTTATCTAGTTCATTGCTATTTTTTCACTTTCCACTGTTGTTGGTCTACTAAATATTGTAGGTAATACAGCATTTATTTCACCATGTCTTTCAAAATGTATCTCTCTCCTACTAATGTCACAATTGCTTTTTGTAACATCAGTCTGTGGTCATGGCAGGGGTCAACAAATCTTAAAATTTCAGTATTTGCCCACTCAGCTCTGTTCCGCCCTGTATGTTGTGACGCTTGCTTATTCTCGCGCTGCACACAAGTTGCACACAAAAATGACCTCCGCTTCCCGCCTCCTGGAGAAAAATAGTTTCGTCTTCTCAGTTCTTCTTGCTCTCCAGCATTATAGTGCCTGCAAACAGGGAGCTGATATTTCTGTTTATTTATTTACATTTGGTAACTGGGTGGGTGCACTAGACATAGAGATGCCTATTTTCAGGCACGACCCGGGAGATATTTATATTAACCACTGCTGTCCTGGACTGTTGTGCTGGTTGTATGTTGGACAATGGGCAACAGACTTTTTTGTTGTCCAAGTGAAAAAAGTTACAGCCCAGGATGTCTGGATAGAGGATTTGATAAGACCTGGATTGTGGTGAGAACTAAAATGCCATAAACAAAAGTGCAGTGAACGTAACAGGTGAGAGGCATGTTTTCAGATGTTTTCTATACTGACTTCATAGACAGACTACCAAGATGTTTTGAAAATATTGGAAGCGAACATGAAAAATCAAAAAAATGTATATCCTAAAGCAGGTCACATTTCTGTAATCATTTATGCATGTTTCTGCTTTTGGTATATGCTGTGATCCTGGGCTGTGACAGAATAACACAGGTAATATGGGGAATTAGTTGTAGTAATGATCTTATAATGTGTATGCTATGAAGTAGGGCTACAGCCAGGGTCTACAGCTACAATTGAACAAATTCCCAGTGACAGTGCCCTACTGTCCAGGTGGGTGTACAGGCCCCTGTCCAGGCCTACTGTTAATCCGCTTCAAGTGTTATGTTTACATCAGTGTTTCCGGGCCGTGTTTACAATAAAAACACTCAGCAACATGTTTGGTTTCTGGATTTTTATTTCTTACTCGTACTTTCACCAGAGCATTTTATTACAGGCTGCTTCACTACTGTATAATATAGTGATTTAGTGTATTTACTACAGTACAATTCACGGATAAATTGTATCATACTTTGTCAAGGTAGGAAAGTATCAACTTTATTACAGGGTCTACATGAAGCTTATATAAGCCTGGCATAGGACTCATAATAGAAAGTATAAACCTGGGTATATTGTCTACTACAGGACTGATAACCAGGCGTATTTAAATTAACTGAAAGCACTGTCAACAACTTTAAGAAAGCATATGTTCTAAACATGTACACAAGCTTTTACATACAGTTATTACTGTTTAACAATATTACATGTACATGTGATACAAACCCATTACCACTGGGATTACCACATTGGTTCCCATGGTTGGTTCCTCACTTGAAGCGAAAAAGGGGCTTGAAGGCCGTAACAGACTCCTTGTTTTTGTATTAAAGGGTCCCTTTCTTTCAGAAAAAAACAAGAAAAGGGGTCATTTCTAAAATGTGCAGACAAGCATGGGTACCACTTTTTAGAAAGAGTGCCACCACCGGGGGTCTATCTGTCATTTTCTGCTGACAAATTTTATGTTTCTATGTTTCCAAAATGTCAAAATCCTTCAGGGGCATTAGAACTGACCTTCCCCAATTGATTTTATTACTTGCTGTAGTCCCAATGGATTCAACCACTGCCAACAGGCTTGGTAAGGATTCGTTCAGCTATTTTAGAATTAATAACATGTCATCCGCATAAAGAGATGTTGTAACTGTTCTCATTCCTGCAGATAGCCCAGTTATTAAAGGGTGTGAACACAAGACTATTGCTAAAGGTTCAAGTGCCAAATTAAAAAGAAAGGAAGACAATGTGCACTCCGCTGGGTTCACAGTGTCACCAAAAAATGGTTAGGACAACAGAATTGGTTCACGTTCTAGAACAAGGAGATTTATAAATTGTCTGAAGCCAGGACACAAATAATGACCCAAAGTTCATCCCGTCTAGTGAAATCCAATGGTTGTACCACTTGATGCATTTAAAAGCTTTTTTTGCATTGACTGAAACCACGAATAATTATTTCTCCCATTTGTCTTCCAAAGCCATAATGTTACATAAAGTGTGTTATGTTATGTCACTAAGTTCAAAACCCCATTGAAATACATTGAACCGCATACCTCTTTCTTCAGTTTGTGGTCTGGCTTTGAAGAGTGAAGGCATGTCTGCAGTCCAGAGAGGATTATGGTGTTGGATCCCTGATGTGTAAGTAAGGGCTGGGGGTGGGGGTGGTAACAGCACAAAATACATCAACAGATGGTTTTAGTCTTACAGCAAAGCATAAATTAGTGTTGGAGACTTGATTAGCGGCCTTTGCTAATTAAAGTGAAAAATGATTAGCAACTGGTCAAAGGTGATTAGCAGTGGAGGGCCCAGAATGTGGTGGAGAGGGTTAAAAATAGTGAAAAACAGTGCCATTCATGTATTGCAAGCTCTGCAGTCCTGGAAAAATCGATTAACGCCTATTGCTAATCAAAGCCAAAATTCACTTGTATTTTCCAGTTTTTGATTTGCAAATTATGATGCAAACCCACTTATTTTATGTCTTCTACAGGGTAGAAAATGACACTGATTGGCCATTTTACAGGGGAAAAAAAGGACAGAGAAATCACCATCATGACACTGGGGGACTGGGCATCCCCAACGTCATTGTTATGTTTCTGGGTGGGGGGGGTGGTGTCATGGGTATAAGAGGGAGGGTCCAGTGGGGGAATAAAAAAATAAAAAGGGGCATGGGACATGATCGTGACAGTGGGGATTGGCACCCCAGTGTCATTGTTTGTTTATGGGGTTGTGTGGGGTCATGGGTGTGGGAGGGAGGGTCTGGTGGGGATAAAAACTAAAAGGGGCGGACAGAACACAATCACAACACTGGGTGATTGGGCAACCCCAGTGTTATTGTTATGTTTCTGGGGTGGGGGTATGTGGTGGGGGTGCCAAGAGGGAAGCTCGGGTGGGGGGGTATACCTAATTGTAAAACAAAAATTGAAATTGACAGTCACAGCCGAACATAGCACAGTCCACTGTGACCAAGCTGGCCACTACTCTACACTGCGCATGTGCTAGTGGTCATGCATGCACAGTACAGTTTGGTGGCCATCTTGGACACAGAGGACTGTGCAGTGTTCTGCTGTGACCGCAGATTGGAATAAAATAGTGCAATGCAGTCAACTGCACTGACATAGCAGAGTGATTTGCAGATTGTGGAGGTGACTGTGAAGGAACTCCAACATGTTGTTCGGTCGGCGTACGAGTCCCTTTTTCAATCACAAGAGATCTGCAGGGCACTTCAGCCCTAAAAAGGAGATGTAGTGTCCTGAGCCTCACTCTCCAACACAGAGAGCCAGCAGCCTAACAGAACATTCACAGATTCACAGAAATTTGATGGCAGAAAAGGACCACACTGGCCTATTTAGTTTGCCTTACATCCACCCAGAACAGCGAGGGAAGGGGGCACATCAGGAGGGAGAGCAACATTCAACCAGGGAAGCAGCTGGTGGGTCATCAAGATGATTTTCACTGCACTGCAGTGGAAAGTTGTAACCTGAGGAAAGGGATGAGTCTGATGGATGGTACATTGAAGGCCATCCTTGCAAGATTGCTGTCAGCCTAGGAATAATAAATTAAATGATTAAATGTTGGGTCACTGAGGTGTTTGTGGAGTGTGTTGTGTTTGCATCACATGTCAGACTGTAAAGTTAGCAGCTTGACATCTCCATAACACCCTAGAATCCAAACCCTCAATAAAAAAAATGCAACAAAATTTTAAAAAGTTGTCCCTGGTGCCCAACGTTTCTTTTCCTTTGTTTTTTATGAATATATCACAATTTGTGCTTTAAAAATACATATTATTTAATTTTGTTAAATGCCTCAAAATTTTTTTCCTAATATCACTCATGGCTGGTGGAAAGGTCTGAAAAGAGATAGGGCTAAGAATGTCAGGAGTAAATTTAATCCCCTCCCCGGAGTAGGTTCGGACAAACACTTATTTTGTCTTGATTGAATCTGAAATATGTGCAGTAACTCACCTGACTGACAGACAACATCTACCTGTGACTACTGCCTCCTCCTCCCCCCTCAAAAAAGGCATGGCCCTTCATTTTTATAGTTTGAACACTGTGCTTCAAATCAGTAGGCTATGACTCCAGCCTTCCACCGTCAACATTATTCAGGCCTTCGCTTAACAAAATTACACTGACATCCTGCAAGTCACAAAGGCAGTGATTAGTAACTCACTCTGTTTACTGCACATGCTGCATTCCAGGACTGCTAACATTACAACCAGAACAAAATAAATTTCATCGCTGCAAAACTATTATAATGGTTTGGCCAGCTTATAGCATAGTAACACAGTGTGCAGGACACCCAGCTCAATACAGCATTTGTAAGAAGTTGCAAAAAAAAGATTTCTTCCTTAAGTGTTTTGAAATATGAACATTCATACTTCCTAAAAAAACACTATCAACTACATTGACTGAAACAGTAACATAAAACATTGCCAGTCTTTCTTTGCAGATTTAAAAAAGGCAAAACATATAGATAGATAGATATAGTTATATACATATATATATATATACACACACACACACACACACACACACACACATACACACATATATATTTATTTATTTATTTTAGGCTGTCTCTGATAGACGACTGAACAAGATTGCAGTTTTATAGGTCTGACTGCTCTGACAGCTCTCTCTTGAATGCACAGAGATGGCTGACCAACACTGGAGCATGCCGAGTCTAAAATACAAAGTATTCATGGGGAATACCTCATTCCCCTTATAAGATGGTGCTTTTCATTGAGATTCTGCTTGTTTTATGTAGAAATATGACACCTTTTTGAAAGTTGCAGCTTTCTGAAAAAGAAAATTATGAAAACTGAACATTCAAACTGCAACAAAACTCATGTGTTTAGCACAAAATGGCCCCAATATCACATGCTAACATCTAGGTGAGTCAGGTGACCTGTAACGCCATTCAGTTTGTGCAAGCTGAATGAGAATGTGCATTATTTCATATAACAAATGTATTGCTGTATAGAAATTGGGCTTTTAAATATAGTATAGCTATTTCATGAAATTGCACCCCGAGTTCATGAAAATGGTGCATTTTTGCAAAAAGTGCATGAAAAGGATTTGTGTAGCTATGCCCACCACTAGCAATAGGACCCATGGTGCAACAGAGGGGCAGTAAGGGCTTGATCGATAGGACTGCAGGGGGGGGATGGAAATTGCCCACCAGGAGAGCAGGTAAGTGGGTGAGGTATTATAGTAAAGTCAGACTTGATGGAGCTTCAGTTGCATTCTGCCATAAAGTTCTGTGAGTCTCTGTATCTCTAGCCATAAGGTTTCACTGTAGTGCCATGCTAGTGGAGTAAAAAGGAATTGCATAAGGTAAGGTCTGTGTACTCTTTATCTCCTGCAATAAGGAGATAGTTAGGGAAGTCATTAAGAAATGCAAGTGATCATCATACAAAAGCACAGTATACTGGTTTGAAGGTTTATTATCTTCTGAAGCTGAAGTATTCAAAGTGTGATTAACGCCATAAGATGAATGAAAACTATGCTGAAAACTACACAGTTTACTAATTAAATAATGTGTAGTAATCCCAAATTTCAGAAAAAAAATGTCTTGACACAACTATTGCATTGATAGTTGATCAGTACAAAAAAAAAACAATATCAATGCTATATTTTTGCAGTTTGTTGATCATGTCATAAAAAAACATGTATTAAGTGGGTAGGACAGTGGTGTAGAGGGCAAAGACAATGGGCACCTTTCATCCAGCCATGATGGTGACTTGGGTTCAGGATAGAGCACGGTCGCTTGGGGACATGCCAAGGGAAGGATAATTGCATGTCCAGAGATTGCTGTCCTCTTTCAGGGAGGGGATACAGCATGAGGAGCTACTGACTGCCACCCAACAGAGGCTGGGTACACAGCAGATGGTCATGTCTCTAATGGCCAGACACAGGTATTCAAGTATGTGTCAGTGTGGCTCAGTTGCTAGCACATCCGCCTCTGGATCAGAAGGTTGTGGGTTCTTGTCCCACACTGGGATTGGACTTGCACCTAAAAATCACTGGCATCCAAGTGCAGTATTGGGGGGTGCTGTACTACTGGGGTGTGCCATCCTTCGGATGAGACGTTAAACCAAGGTCCCTTCTGCCCATCCTGGTGTTGTCCTGGTGGGTGTCCAGGTGGAAGTAAAAGAACCCAGGGCACTCTTCACAAAGAGCAGGGAGCATTCCCGATGTCCTGGTCAACATTCCCCCTTCCCATAAACCGGTTCATGCAATTATCCAGGCTGTGTATGGGTGATGATGCGATATGGCCACCACCACACATTCAGTCACTTCACTACCAGTCTAGCATTGCTTGTAAAGAACTTTGGGATACTGTGTATGAAAAGCGCTATATAAATGCTGATTCTTCTTTTTTCTTCTCATAACTTGCCCTTGCCACTGCATGCATGTCAGACTTGTTGGAGACAGGGACGACAATGAAGAAAAGTGGGGCTGTGCATTAATGAAGCCCTGCCCACCTTCCTGACCCATGCTGTTGCACCAGGCCCTCCAACTGCATCCAGATTCTGGAGAGTGGGGACCACTGCCCTCCCTCTCCTGTCCCCACTATGGGAGTAAGTTGTGGGAGAACTAAGCAGGTAAGACCTGGGGGGAGATGGTGGACAGATGAGAGAAGGGGTAGGGAATGAAGAGCCAGTCAGCATCCCAGCTAGATGTAACAGCTCTAATATAAAAAAAATATATATCAATAATATAATGAAAAAGCAGGTTCAAACAGTATCAGTATGTAAAGAATCGTATTGACACATATCAACAGAACTAATTCTTAGTGGCTAGACCCAAGCTTTCATAACAAAAAACAAAAAAAGTAATATGTTCTGTCCCAAAAGTAATTTCTTTAAAGGGGACTTAGAAACCATTAGGGGCTAAAAACATTATTTAATTTTTAAAATAAAGGCTTGTAGTCAGCTAAGTTGACATATCGATAATATATTGCTACATATTTCATTTTAAATCTAACATAAAATGGTTCACTAAATGTTCAGGTCCTGTTAAATTTAACAACTTATTATATTAGCGTGCACATGTAGCAACAGAGGAGAAATGTATCATTAAAATCTATACATACTGATCAGGCCCCAATCTTTCATTTAAAAACAAATTTAAGTTTTTAGGATTTGCAGTTCAAATGTTACTACTGTAGCAGATGAAAAAAGTAATGCATTAATCAAAAGAAAGCCTGCCAAGATGTTTGTAAAAAGTTCAGTGATGTGAGAATCTAGGGCTATAGGCAGCAAATACTGTATGAATATTGAGTTGTATAAGTTACTAACTCTTTGCAAGTCCATGACATTGGCACATGGCATTTACTGGAAGTCCAGTATATTTATCCAGGGGATTATTTCAGGTGGAGAGAAGACATTGACAGTAAATGTAGTTTGAACTGGAAATGTTCAGCAGCAGGGGACAGAGAAAGTACAGGAGTCAGAGCAGTCCAGAACAGTCCAAGTGAATAGGTAGAAGAGTGAAACAGGTAGAGAAGACAATGGAGGTAGGAGGCGTGGAAGGAAAGCCAGTACTTGGATGTAAACATATGAATTAACCAGCATAAAAAGGCTGTAAGGTCTGTCTAGTCTGATTGTAATTGCAGGGTTCATAGCTTGAGCTACTGACCCCACCATCTCCCCAATCCTCTCAACCTTTCCACCCACCCCCTCACAACTTTTACTTTCCCCCCCTATGTCTAGCCCACCCCTTTATGAAGCTGCTTACCGTTGTCAAGGAGATCATCTCTTCCAGCTGTGCATTTCAACTGTCCTCCACTCTCTCATTGAACAGTTGCCTTCTAAATTCCATTCTCAGCTTTCCATCCAATTTAAGACAATGTCACCTTGTATTATGGTTTCCACTTAGCCTAAAGAGAGCCTCCTTATCTATCCTGTTTATTCCCTTCAAGTATTTGAAAGTCTCTAACATATAGCCTGTCTCCCTCCTCTCCTCTAGTAAGCACATGTTTAGGTCTCTCAATCTCTCCTCATAGGTTTTCCCTTGCTGACCTGCAATCATCTTCATTGCCCTCCTCTGCACCTTCTCCAACAAGATAATGTCTTTCTTAACATCAAGGCACCAGAACTGTACTTCATGCTCCATATGTGGCCTCACCAGTGACCTATACAAGGGTAGAATTACCTCCCTTGCCTGCTGCTAATACCCCTAGCAATGCACCCCAGCATCTTGTTCACCTAAGCTGCTAGTCTCCTGCCCCAAGTGGAGTGCTTTATGTCATTAGTTATCACCACACCTATATCCTTTTCCTCTTCGGTTACAGATAGCCAGACTCCTCCCAGATAGTACTCCATCCTGGGAATTCTTGGCTCCCAAATTCATAACCTTTCATTTTTTGACATTGAATCCAAGCTGTCAAATCCCTGACTACATCTCAAACATTTGCAGATCCTCCCTTAAGTCCTATATCCCTCCACCTGAGTCCATCTCAACAGCTAATATTCTTCAACTGAAACTCTGGCTGGATGCTGCAATACTGAACATAGGATTTGCAAGAAAGCGAATTGTGCTCATAACAGAGGGAGGCGAACCTTACAATTGTCTTTGGTTTGTAGCAGATATTCTGCAGGTGGAGGCTACTTCTAACTGAAAGGTGAAATAAGGAACTTAGAATTATCAGGAAAAGACAGTCTTTCAAGCAACAGAGGGAGGTGGATCTAGCTTTACGTTTGTTACAATTCTTAAGATTTTCAGTGCAGGAAGAGTTTAAAGCACAGCTGACTTATTTTGGGGCTGACTGCTTTCAGAGCACAAACCACCAGGCTGTTTTGGGGCTGGGGAGGTTTACCTGTGTTTGACTTGGATGTCTGGATTTTTCTCTGTTTGATT
Source organism: Neoceratodus forsteri (assembly GCA_016271365.2). Lineage (NCBI taxonomy): Eukaryota > Metazoa > Chordata > Ceratodontiformes > Ceratodontidae > Neoceratodus > Neoceratodus forsteri. The sequence goes on from CM028138.1 coordinate 159,860,235, forward strand.
AGCAGGGTATTTTCTCTGTCAAATTGTTGTGTAGGGCAGCTTGCTGACAGGAAGGCACTCATCGCAGTGGTGGGTCAGAGCTCTTAGCTGATTGTTTTGTGAGGGCACAGTTTGGGCCCAACCCTCCCACCCTCCACCCCACCCACCCCTGGAAATAGTTCCTGTATACTTGGGTTTCTGACATCATTTCCTCAAGAGTGCAAGGTGCATATCACTGTCATATCCTCTCTAGCACACTGCACTGACAATATAAGTATACACGTTGTATAATATATATATATATATATTCTATATAACAAACCAATCACACACACAAACACACACAAAAAAAAAGTAGATAAACATGTGGGGAGTAATGCAATGTAATGGCTGTGGGGCAGCAGTCTTCTGGGAGTCTTTCTGGAGGCTGAGATGCTGCCCTATTTGCAGACAACTCTCTGCCCTGAGGGAGGAAGTTGCCCGTCTTCAGGCCACACTGGACAGTAGTAAGGGAACCTTCCCCCAAGCCACACTGGACGGTAGAAGGGAACCTCCCCCATCCAGGGAGCACTAGAGCCACCACCACTACCTCAGAGGTTGAGAAGAAAGCACAGCAGTTGGACCACAGTGGGCTCAGGGAGGGTGAGGATGGTGGCAGAGAGGCACACCCAGTCAGTTGTTCCACTCCACAATACATACACCATTCTGGGGGAGCATAGCTCCCCCCCTGGATGCACCCACAGAGGAGACTAAGGAGGCTGAGGACAACTGTCACAAGGGAGGCCCACAGGAAGGAGGCAGAGGACACCACAAGGAAAGGAAGCAGCTCCTGGTGGGGGACTCAATTATTAGGGGGATAGAACTGGGGGAGCAGGGAAAACTGAAGTAAGGTGCCTGCCTGGTGCCATGGCTTGGAGGGACAGGAAGCGCATCCTCAGGATCACGAGAACAGCTGCACGGGAGTCTGAGCTGGACATCATTGTCCACCTAGGGACAAATGACTTGGCTCAACATGAGATTAGAGCAGTGCAGAAGGACTTTGTAGAATTGGGGAGGGGCCTAAGACAAGTAGCACACACAGTATCCTTCTCAGAGGTGCTGCCTGTCAATGGTATGAGTGAGGCGAGGGTACTTTGCACCATGCAGTTTAATGAATGGTTGAAAAAATGGTGAGGAGCACAGGGGTTTGGCTTCCTTGGGGACTGGGGTGCCACCTGGAGGGACACCAGCCTATACTGGCAGGATGGTCTGCATCTGTCCAAGAAGGGAACAAATCTTTTGAACAATCAGTTTAAATGCTTCATTGGCAAGCTTTTAAACTAGTCAAGGGGGAGGCACTGATAAGCAGCAGGAAAATCCCAGCCTCTCCCTACAAAACAGGGTACTAAATGATAAAAAGATTGAGGTAGAAATATCAGTGGGGGATGCTGCAACAGAAGATAAAGCCATCAAAAAATGGAGAGCAATGAGTACCAATGCCCGTAGTCTGAGTAACAAGCTTCCTGAATTAGTGGTCTTGATGGAGGAGGAACATCTGGATATTGTGGCAGTCACAGAAACATGGTACACACAAAACCATGGCTGGGACGTAAACATACCAGGATACACTATCTACAGGAGGGACAGGAGGGTAAAAAGAGGAGGAGTAGCTCTTTCATAAGGAAGGAATCAAAGAAACAGAACAAAAGGGAAAACAGGGAGGAGAAGAAGCACTGTGGGTAAATTTGGACACCGGAATGGCACCACAATCCGCACAGAGGTTAGGTACAGACCTCTTCTCAGGGGAGGAAATGGACAAGGAAATGATATAAAGTATACTTAGAATGGCAAAAAGGGAGATATTGCTGATGGGTGATCTGAATATGCCAGATGTTAACTGGAGTGCAGTTGCAGCAGCCACTTAAGAGTGGGTTATTCTAGATGCCCTCAGGGGCATGCCTTAGACAACTAGTATTGGAGCCCACCCAAGAGGGAGCAATCTTAGACCTGGTTCTCTCAAATGGAGATGAAGAGAGGATCACAGATGTAGAAGTGGTAGCCATCTGGGAACTAGCGACCATCGAACAGTATGGTTCACAATAAACACAGCAATAGAGTCAAGCCATACAAAGGCAAAAGTACTGGACTTTAGGAGGCTGACTTTGCCAAAATGGGTCTGCCTAAGGAATGCACAAGCAAATGGGCAGGAAGGAGGTGAAGAACAATGGGGAATAATAAAACTGCCATCACAGAGGTAATAAGCCTTGTGTGAAGCAAATAAACAAATGAAATGATGTAAGAAACCACTATGGTTCTCAAAGGAAGGGCAGTGAAGGTTCAAGAGAAAAGAAAGCATTCAGGAAGTACAAGGAATTACAGAAGGAGCAGGACAGAGAACTGTATCAGTTAAAGCAAAGGAAGCTGGGAAGGCAGTCAGAACAGCAAAGGCCCAAACCGAGGAAAAGATAACCAACTCAGTTAAGAAGGGGATAAAACCTTTCATAGGTACATCAGGGAGCGAAGGAAGACCAAGGGAGGGATAGTGAGGCTTAATAAAGGGGAGGGAGGGTGGGCAGAGGATGACTGTGAAAAGGCTGAGATACTAAACAAATATTTTTGCTCAGTATTTACAAAAGAAGAGGGGGAGGTACCTAAAACAAACAGTAGAAACACTCTGGATACAGAAGTTGATACCAGCCCATTTACAGAAGAAAGGGTTCTGAAAGAACTCTTAAAACTGAAGGTGGACAAAGCAATGGGGCCTGATGGGATTCATCCCAGAATTCTAAAAGAACTAGGGGTAGAACTAGTGACACCACTGACTACCCTCTTTAACAAATCATGGGAGGATGGGGTGGTACCCGAGGACTGGAGAAGGGCAGATGTGATTCCCCTTCACAAAAGCGGGAGCAAAGCAGAAGCAGGAAACTACAGACCTGTTAGTTTAACCTCAGTGGTAGGGAAAATGATGGAATCACTTCTGAAGGAAAGAATTGTCGAGTATCTAGAGGCCAGAGGGGCACAGGACCCAAGGCAGCATGGATTCACAGTGGGAAGGTCATGCCAGACAAATCTGATAGATTTCTTTGACTGGGTGACCAAAGTAGTAGATCAGGGAGGGGCTATGGACATGGCCTACCTAGACTTTAGCAAGGCATTTGACACAGTCCCACACAAAAGATTAATATATACAAGTTAGCCAGCCTGGGAGTGGGTCCCAAGATGACAGCCTGGGTAAAGAATTGGCTGGAGAATAGGACACAAAGAGTAATAGTAAATGGAGTCCACTCTGAAGAAAGGGGGGTTACTAGTGGGGTACCGCAGGGTTCAGTATTAGGACCGGTCCTCTTCAATGTCTTTATAAGCGACATTGCAGAAGGACTGGAAGGAAAAGTATGTTTCTTTGCAGATGACACAAAGATCTGCAACAGAGTTGATGCACAAGTTTGGGTGGAAAGGATGAGAAGTGACTTGGCAAGGTTAGAGGAATGGTCAAATGTATGGCAGCTTAGATTGAATGCTAAGAAGTGTAAGGTAATGCACCTGGGAAACAAAAACCCACAGGGAAGAGTACACAATGGGGGGGTGAGATACTAACAACAACAAAAATGGAAAGGGACCTGGGGGTAGTCATATCAGATGACCTAAAGGTGGGCAAGCAATGTGAGAGGGCAGCAAGGAGGGTTGGGGGATACTGGGATGCATAGGGAGAGGCATCACCAGTAGAAAACAGGAAGTTATCCCTCTGTACAGACAGCTGGTTAGACCCCATCTGAAGTACTGCGTGCAGTTCTGGAAACCCAATCTCCGCAAAGACATAGACAAGATGGAAGCTGTCCAGAGGAGGGCAACAAAAATGGTGCAGGGTCAGCACCGGAAGACATATGAAGAGAGACTTAAGGAGCTTAATATGTATAGCCTCGAGGAAAGGAGGGAGAGGGGGGACATGATAGAAACTTTCAAGTACCTCAAGGGAATCAACAAAGTCCAAGAGAGTAGCATCTTTCAAAAAGAGGTGTGCAAGAACAAGGGGACACAATTTGAAGATGGGGGGGGCAGAGGTAATTTAAGGAAGTATTTTTTCACAGAGAAGGTTGTGGATGCATCTGCCATCAAATTCTATGTTTCTATGTCTATCTCCCTGAAGAGCCTGGCATCATCCACAGAATGGCACATTTTGCCCTTAACGTCCTCCCCAACATCATTACTAAAGACATTATAAAACACCAGCCCTAGCAGCAAGCCCTGCAGAACCACACAAGTGACCTCTTTAGTCTTAGATAATTCTCCCCACACCAGTACCTTCTGGGTTCGGCTTTCCACCCATCTTAGCATCTTTTCTCCAACCCCTAGATCCACCACTTTTCCAATCAGCCTTTTGTGAGGCACAGAATCAAAGGCCTTTCTAAAAATCTAGGTAGAGGATAACTACTGCCTGACCCTAATTGACTGTTTTGGTGACACAATCAATAAATTCAATCAGATTTGTTTGACACAGTCTCCCTCCAATAAACCGGTGCTGCTTAGCATCCTGAAGAATCTTCCCCCTAGATACTCAACCAACCATTCCATAAGTGAAGTCTGCATGAACTTGACCATGACTGAATTCAAACTGATTGTTCTACAGTTCCCAGGGTCATCCTTAGGACTGCTGTTATGGAGGGGTACCACATAGGCCATTCTCCAGTCCAGTGGCACCACATCTGACTTGAATGAGCTATTGAACAGGTCTGACAGTGGCTCCGCAAGTTCATCTGCCAACTCCCTCAGCACCCTTGGTCACTCAATCTGGACCTGGAGATTTGTCCAGTACTGGGTCATAATGTCACAGTCGACACTATGCACATCAACAATGCCGCATGCAAAGCAACGAGCAGGAAAATATTGGGGCAACAATACACTGACCACCACAACCACAATGCACACCAGAGGAATATCTTGGTTTTTATGGGTGGACTGCCTCGAACACCCCCCTGATGTGCGGGCTTTGATCCCACACCCCTGGACTATGTATAATCAACTCTGGAGGGTCATGGACTTTGGGGGAAGTAACAAAATGGAGAAGGAATTTTTTTTTTTAAAGACACAGCAGAGTGGGATCTGAGGAGAGCTGAACTGCAGCCCCAGGTCCCCACCGCTGCCAGAGGCAGGTGCTCTAACCACTCCACCATGGGAGCAGCTCAGCCAGGCACTGCCCCAGTGGCATCCTTCAGCCTTCCTACTGGCAGTCTGTAGTGACAGGGGTAGTGGTTCTTGCCACATGCTGAAAAAAACTCTGTCGCTGTACAACCATTAGAGCTTGTTACATTGCTATATTTCATGCACGGTTCTGTCCATGCTATATTGACCCGGTTTGTCCACCTTCAATGCTAACAGTTCATTTCTCACTTTATCCCCTTCTATTATTATCTCCATGCTTCCTTCTCCTTGTGCACATCTTCTCCCCCGATGGCACTGGTCCATCATTCTCCTTGGTGAAGACAGAGCAGAAGTATTCAATCAGCTCTTCTGCTTCTTCTCCATTTTCCTCCACCAACCCATTCTCTTTCCAAAGCCTAACTATCCTGTCCTTTTTATCACTTTTTATGTTTTCTTGCCTGCAAGAAACATTATGTGGCAGCTTAGGAGAGAAGCGGGTTGTGGAGGCGCGGCACAATGCGAGCCAAAGAAGGCACTGCATTTGGGGGCTTGGCACTGGTGGACCAATGGAGGCACAGTGTACTGATGACAATGGCTTCCAAAAGTGGCACCAACTTGTAAGGTTTTCGCGGCAGCAATCAGGGGTCACCTCCATTGCAGCATCAGACATTCTGCTGCAATAAGGGAGTGACCAGTCATTGCAGGGCGTGCATTGTTTTATAATATTGTAGCCAGATCATGGCAAGCCACTGCCATGTTTACAAAACAATATTACCAGCCCCAGTGCTGAGGGGGTGCCCAATCCTCCTCAGCATCATGTTTCCAAAAATCCTTTGTTTGCCGACGGGGCCCCCAATCCCCGTTGGCTTCAGTCCCACCTTCCCAGTTTCATTTGCCAATGGGGAGCCCACTCCCCATCAGCATTATCTCCCACCAAAAACATCCTTTGTTTGCCAACAGGGGCCCCAATCCCTCTCGGCTTCAGTTCCTGCCTTCCCAGTTTAGTTTGCCGATGGGGGAGCCCACTCCCCATCGGCATTATGTCCCCCACCCAAAAACACTTTGTTTTGTTCAAAGGGAGTGCGCCTAGTCCCTCTATTTTCTTGCCCCCCTTGGTATGTGTCAATGGGGGTGCCCAATCCCCTTTCTGCTACTGCTCCCCCAAAGAAAAACACTAGGGTGGCACACTGGGAGCCCACCCCAGTGTGCCAAAATGTCCCTGTTAAAAAGGAAAAAAGTCCCACGATGCTTTTTATTTTTTTGTTTAACCTGTAAAATAGAAAAAGGTCCCTCTTCGAGTCTGGCGGCCCATCTCCCAATCTCTGCCCACCCTCTGCTCACCACACCTTCCCACACCCTCTCACCCCAATACTTACCTCCGGAGCCCGGCGCAACGTTCTTCGGTGGACCGGGAACATGTCTGCACTCTTCAAAGCCGACTGCGAACTGAAGAAATGCCAGTAAGCTGTATAATGGCATAAATATGTTTTTTTCAACTTTGGTGCATATCTCAGGTATTTTTGGGACTTTGGCACCAAATTTTCAACATGGGGTTATTGGGACCCCCTCCTCATGAATTCAGTCACTGTCATGGCGTTATTTAGTCCCAAAAAGTGATTTTGTGGTCACTGCGTGGAATCATCTTTGAGGATCAGCGAACACAATGACAGTGCCAGTGTTCATGAGGTGGGCTCTCAAAAAGTCTACGTTGCAAATTTGGTGGAAAAAAATCCAACAAATGTCTGTTTTACAACCATGCATTGCGCAGTTGCTACGCACACTCGTAACTTCACGAATTTGCAATTGTTTCACTCCAGATTTTCAACATTGCCATTTTTACTCACCTTCTTATGAACAGTACAGCTGTCGTTTTCACATCCTGGCAGAAGTATGTTTTCGGACTTCTGGCACAGAATAGTGCATTCACTGTGGGAAATCAGTGTTCGGGACATATTAAGAAAATCACAGTGACACTGTTCATGAGCAGAAGTCCTAAAATGCCTATGTTGAAAATTTTGTGATGAAAGTCCATAACATGAATATGTTACGAGTGTGCATTGTGCAGTTTCCATGCATGCTCATAACTTTGCGAATTTGAAATATTTTCACTCCAGATGTTCAACATTGCCATTTTTCTGCACCTCCTTATGAACAGTACAGCTGTTATTTTTCACATCCTGGCTGAAATGTGTTTTTGCACTTCCGGCGTAGAATAGTGCGGTCGCTGTGGGAAATCAGTGTTCGGGACACATTAAGAAAATCACAGTGACACTGTTCATGAGCAGAGGTCCTAAAATGCCTATGTTGAAAATTTTGTGACGAAAGTCCACAAAATGACGCATGTTATGCGCATGTGTTGCGCAGTTTCTATGTATGCTCGGAAGTGTGAGCATTTTTAATATTCCCACTACAGATTTTCAACATTGCCATCTCTTCACACCTCCTTATGGACGGTACAGCTGACACTCTTCACATCCTGCCCAATCTGTGTTTTTGTACATGTGGCACAGAATGGCACAGTTACTGTTGGAACTCAAAGTTTGAGACACATTGACAAAATCACACTGCCACTCTTCATGAGAAGAGGTCCCAAATGCATTCATGAGGTGGGGTCACAAAAAGGCCATGTTGAAAATTTGTAGTGCAAATACCAACAAACACCTGAGGTATTAGGGTTTCTAACCATAACGTCCCACCCTGTACAGACTGATAGGCATTGGGGTGTGCCTTTGGATTGCTGACTGAACTGCTCATGCCATCCCACCCCCACCCCCAGCCAGTGACAGGCATTGAGGTGTACCTTAGACTCTTCGGCCCCAATGTTTTCCCCATTCTCCTATGCTGTACCCATTTCAGTGTATGTCCTTATGGAATGGGGTGACTGGAAAGCCAAACACCCCAAGGCAAACCTCAACACATGTCGGAGTCTGCAGAATAGGGTGAGGTTTCAGCAGAACTAGCATTGTACATTAACAAAATCATACTGCAGCAATGATTCCAGCTCGGTGAACAAAGCACCTGAGGAGAAGAGGATACTGCCATCGGTATACATAGGAATGTTAGCACTAACACACTTGGAAGGGTAGTTAACTAGTTTTACTACCTTTTAGAATTCACTGCCCACCCCACACACACACCCACATCCCACCAGACTGGCTCCTAGAATCACATGGAGTTAAAACTCATTTCATGGAGTATGGTTGGAGTTAGTTAGAAAACATTGATCTTTGAATTCTAATAAATTGTCAGTACTGATTAATCCTTTGTTTACCAATGACAAGCAATGTCATATTTAGTTATATGATTGTTTAGCACAGGGGAGTATAGGGCTTTCCAGCAGCAGATGCCATAAGGCCCAATTTTCAAAGCATTGAAACTGTCACAAGGGGCTTACTGCAAGGAAAAATGGCACAAAGGGCCACACCTTTGCACCAGTCCTGTTTTTGTGAAACACCCTGCGCCACTGGCAGGACTGCCTGTGTCAGCCAGGCTTGCGTCATCCCTGTGATGACCACACCAGTGCACCATGGTGGAAGGGGGCTTTCATTGGGGCAGCACTGCAGTATTCTCTAAAGTGGGATTATGGAAGTACTCACAAAGGGCACATGGCCCTCCACTGTTGGAGCAGCACAGAGCTAGTCTAACCTGCAGTGTACCATTCCTGGAGTCGTTGGGTATGGGTTGATCCTGTGTCCACCTGGGGAAAGTACCATCACAGCCCCCAACACCTGCCAGACTACCATCTGAGCAGCCAGTGGTTAATGGTAGGTAGGAGCCTGCAAAGCTCCTCTTGTGGTGGCACTGGTGCATCTGCCCCTCACCACGTGAACCTGCACTGAGTGGTAGTGGCTATGTAGTGGCCCTGTCAGGAACAGTTGCCACCCCTTTCACCCATCCTGACTCCTCCCACCCTGTGAGCAAGGGCATGCCCAAGATGACCTGCCAGCGACCAGAGTGACTGGCTGGTGGGTCACTATCACTGGTCACTGCTGGTGCAAGCCTATTCCACGGTTTGCAGCATTTCTCTCCCATATGTCATCTGTTTGTCACAGAGGATAGCTTGTAGCAAACTTGGGGACTAGTGTCAGGGCCTCTCTTCTCATAAAATCTGGCACAGGGTCCCTGGTGCACCAGAGTTTGCCACAGGTGGCAGTTCAGTGGACAGTGTGCCCATCTAAGGTTCCATTTTAAAATCGAGCCCTTAGAATCCTTTTTCTTAAACTAGACAAAAAAGCTGACTGAATCACCAGTACAGGTTTCAGCAAGTTTTCAATACATTTAGAACCTGGTAACAAGTAAATGGACTTAAAGGTGGAGATACAGCATGCAGTTCCTCCTCTATTCATATATCTTGCTAACAGAGCTTAAAGATTTGACCCTGCTTTAAACGTACGCTGCTTTTCCTTGCATGATTTCCAAAGCATTGTACTGTTTATCATTATCAACATCCAATACAAAATTATTATGTACAAACAAAAGGACCCGCACAGCATCTATTGGCAATTTTCAAAGGAGCTGTAGTGGCCTCTTGTCTATGGATGCTGGTGTGTGAGGGAAGCTGGCAGCAAACAGCATTGCATCCCTCCTTTCACACTTAATTGCTGAGGAACTAAGTCCACGTACATTGTTTTTTTTTCAGTCTACGCAGACTAAGCAGAAATCAGGAGATGTGTCCGTAGTAGGATGCATGCTGCCATAAACTGCAGTCAATTGCCCTAAATTGCCCATTGTTTCAGAAATGACACCTGCAGCATTTACAGTAGGGGGGGATAGATGAAGGGTGTGCAGTACAATGCAGGCTTATTGTCTGTATCTGCAATTTAGAAAATCCTGCCTCATATCTTTACTTGGAGTCACTGATAACACCATTAAAAAAAATCAGCTATGTTCCACCAATGCTACATTACAACCGAAAACAGAAGCTACTGTACATGATGTAACCAGTTGACAATATCACAGCACCAATAAAACTGCTGTTTTTCTTTAAAATGTAAAACATCAGTATTTGTTAGTTGGCAAAAAAGATTCGTAATTATATTTTTTTATGTATTTCTATATTTCAATTCCCTCAGATACTTTTAAAACAACTTGCATTACTAGTTTTATAATTCATGGATCAAGTCAACAAATATAGTAACAACTTACAATTTTTAAAAATCTCTTTGCCTGAGGTTTTTGTTTGACTGTACACTATATTGTTTGCAATGGCTGTGTCAGGATTTTGCCAGCATGTGTTTCCATTAGTAAACATTACACCCACACATCAACACTCTTCATAATATCATGGTGGGCATAACATAATAACAGAAACTTTAACATTTCAAAACCATATATCTCAGTTTAGGAATATAATTAAATAAAAATAATAGAAAAATGTATATGACATATGTGCCAGAAATGCATTATTATTAAAGAGCAAAGATAAGAAGATGTTTGTCAGGAAACAAATGCTGCTGCTTTAAATAAAGCCCACAGTCAATTGATATGCAGGCTATCATATCAGTGGGCTAATAATGAGGTCTGATTTTTTTACCAATGCGTGGGAGAGAGACTTCACTACTTATGAGTGCTTTTGTTTGCCTCACTTAATGGCTAAATCTAAAAACATATTTAAGATAGATAAACAGACAGAGACAGACAACTGGCAGACAGAACAATAGAAAATTACATTCAGTCTTACTAGCACATACTCTATGACCATACTTGGGTTCTGAACAACATAAATGCAAGGGATACACACAGAGTATGCATATCCGGGTGCGATAGCTCTGGACTCTCCTCTTACACGAAAACATTAACTGTGAATTCCCATCCCATGGTCTCCCACATCACATGCACAGAGTAGTGTGCAAAGGTTGGAAGTCTGCCCACAACACACGGAGTAACATGAAGAGGCTGAAGGTCTCACCACAACACATGCACAGAACAGCAAGCAGAGGCTGGGGATGAACATGGGCCACAACCATGCACTCAATGGGAAGCCAAGGTCAGTGTTAGAATTGATCCTCTACTCTGCAAGGAAAAGGGGATTGTGGAATTATGGAAAAGCAATAAGTTACAGAGAGGAATCTGTTCTGCAGTAGGATAGTAATAAGTCAACAAGCAAAACAATTAGATTAACTCACTCACCCTTTGAATTAATATTATTGCAGTCAGGGGGGTGTGGCTTGACTTCAGACAGGAACAGATGTTCCTTATTTCAGCTCCTGAGAGAGACCTAACAAACTTTAAATAAAACCATATTTTGGGTGATCTACAGTATCTTGGAAATAAATAAGTTATCCAAAGTACTGAACTTCTGAGCAAAACATGGGGAAAATCTCATGGCACAGCTCCACCTGGAGAGTTTTTTGCACCCAAACAACAAAAGAAGGGTGACAGGCCTACCCAGCATGAGGCAGCATCGGGTTTGAATGACTCTACTAGTAAAGAGGTGACTCTCCCTCACCATTAATGCCACTTTAAGCCAGCTAATCAAAACAGTGCAGGATATGAACCACAAATTAGACACCTTAAGTCCCCGAGTGGCTAAATTTTAAACCTGCCTGGATACAGTAGAACAGATGGTACAGCGAACACAGATGATATCTATGAAGTCTCAGGATGTTACGGGGACCTTAATCCAGGTGAATATGCAACTGAAACAGCATCTGGAAACATTGGAAAACCAGACTCGTGAGCGAAATGTCCGTGTCATGGGTCTCCCAGAAACTGTTGAAGGAGAAGACTGCCTGGGATTTACCCATATGCTACTTTTCAGTATGTTCAATCTCTTGGCTGCTGACAAAGCCATCCCATTGGAAAAGGCATACACACTTTACCCCAGATGAGCTCCAGCAGACAGCCTGGCTCCATGAACATTTATCATTATCTGTATGGGAGTCAGGGATTGAGATAGAGTCCTAATGCTGGCCAGGAAGAAGCAGAACCTGCACTATGGGGGCACCCTGATCCTAATTTTCCCTGATCTGACCTATAACACCCACCTGAGATGGAAAGCTTTTGACTGCATCCGCAGCTCCTTGCATTCCTTGAAAATTCAGCACCAACTGCTCCTGCCTACTCGACTACGGGTGCAGTGGAACAGCCATACCTACTTGCTGAATGAGCCAAAAGAAGCAGGCAAGCTGGCACAGAAAATAGATGCAGAACTACACTCTGCAGCATATATGGACTCGGACAGTTCTGCTGAGATCTGAAAATCTGGGACCTCTTAATGTTCAGGTGACTTGTCTGGCCATGTGCTTTTCAGTCTGCCAGCTGCTCTACAGAACTTAAAAAGTGATTCTATGAAATATTTGTATGCCTCATACCTTAATACATTTCTGGTGGTTGCACTGTTTTGGGCTGAGTTGGGTGGGCTGCCGACGATTGGCAGAGTAAGGGAAATATGTTTAATTTTGTTCGCTTCTGTCTCTTTAACCTACCACCATGAGGATTTAAAATGGTGACTAGAATTACCCCTGAGGCTACTGCTTGGACTTTGCACTGTCTGCTGTAGTGCAAGTATAAGGCAGTAATCTTTAAATTTTTCATCTCCTGCTGACCGCACCCGCTCTGTAAATCAATCAACCTGAAAGAACTCATCTCACGATCTTTGAACTGATTATACGAACTATTAACCTGGAACTCCCTGCAAATGTTAACATTTGCCCCAGGTTTGACAGATAAATGTATTTATCTTCTGCCTATATGTTCATTGTTGGATTTACTGTTAAAATTGATATGTCAGTTTTAATGACTACCTTACAGTTTATAAGGCTGGGTTTTATTGAATTAATCTCTCTTGGGTACAGACTATGAGATCAGGTCTGATGATAAAAAGTGCATGAAGGAAACTGTGGGTATTTTCCATGACTGGAAAAAGGGAATCTGTAAATGTGTCCTTGCTATTTTCCCTGAATAGTTCCTTTGAAGTTGCTCTTACTACACAGTTCTTTACAACCAGTATGTAATTCACCCCATGTGTTTATCCAATTGAAGATGTAATATCTTTCCTTTTTAAGTGCTATTTTGATGTATCCCCATTGTGGTATTCTTCCCTGTACAATCAATTGTGAGTAATGTTTTGCTTGCAAAATGATAAATAAAGTATACAGCATAGTATTGCAGTCAAAGTACCATCCACCAATAATGGTTAGAGATTGCCTAGTTCATCTTATCAGTAAATAATAGAATATCGAAAATGTCCATACTCGGTGTCCTATAAAATGGTCATTCTCACTATATGAACATTTATGAAAGTCCACTCAAATAGTTAAATAAGTGCACCCTACTATAAATTGGATACACAAAGGTTTCAATAACCCATTGAGTACATAGATAAATAGACAGTGTCGGCAGATAAGGGCCTATGGCCCACCCAGTCTGCCCATTTGAGCTTGTAAGTTCAGTTTATGTTTTCATAGAAGTCTGTTGCCCCTTACCCCAGGGCTCCAGAATTCCTTCATGTTTATTCATTTTCCATATTTATTTATGTTTAACCAATGAAATTGACTGATAATTTACCACCGCCCACCCTGAAGAATTGGGACTATATAGTCATAAACTGTTGGTGGCAGCTTCTGTTATTGTAGATGTTATTTTGGACAGCCAAATAAAATAACATTCAATCAAAGGATGAGCATGTTTGTCTAGTCTTTAAAATTTCTGAGTCATCCAAAGACTGCCATGTTCCCTTTTAGGTCACAACAAAAATAAATAAAGTAGGACTGTGTGATTACTCACCTTTTATGCCATGTTGGAATGCTATGGGAACAGGTGGGGACATTTGTTCTCCAAAACATTACATGGAGACCTTGTTTGGAGGGAGCAGAGGTGCTACTGTGAGGTCCTCCCTCATACAGCATTAGTGCACTCCGCACAGCCTCTGCACCACAAAAAAACCCACAGTGGGCCCCATGGATAATGACACCACTCCCATGCATGTCTTCAATCAGAGCACCCATCTAAATGCACTGGCAGAGTGGGATTGGGTACAGAGGTGCAGTGTATTGATCTCTGTGGTTGCTATGGAGTACTCTGCATATGTGGATGGGGTACACTGTGGACACCACACGCTCTCAGCACCTGTGGAGGGTGTCTTGTCCTTATGGGGACTGGGCCCTAAGAGGATTTGATAATTTCACTGTGTATTGTAGACAACATAAAAATAGTTGAATATGATCTACAGACAGTTACAAGATTAGTTAATGAAATCATGATAAAATAATAGCCCAAATTGTTGAGGACCATACTGATCTTACAGATCAGTAAAATCTTTTTGTGGTCCTGCCTTATTTATTGGTTTTAAAAGAATAGACTATTAAAATGTCAAAACATCTGCTTCAGTAAAAGTTATATTTCTGATGATCCATTGTTTAAATAAAAATAGAAGCTCCTAAAAAAGCTCTCTAGATAGAAGGTTGCTATTTTTATCATCCATCTTGGACCGGAAAGTGAAGAGTTTGTGAGCTCTCCGGGATGTTGTTACAAGACCTGCATTGCTTTCTGCTTCCTCTGTTTAATCCAATTTCTTCCTGCATTGGTCAATCTCATATAGTCCTGAATCAAAGCCAAATCATTATAAATGAAGAGCTTCATAAACATTACCTCCAGCGTAAACACCACTTCACTTTGCCTTAACTAATACTATTCAGCAATGCATCATTCAGCAAAATGGAAGATTGCAGAATCAGCATAGTAAAGGTAAACTAAAGTGGTATTATTAACGGAGGCAATGTTCATAAATATAGGCCATTGTTTCTTAAAGGCAGTGGTGGTTTCAAAGGAACAGATTTTATTAATGCTGCACAGGGATTTATAATGAAGTACTGAATTCAGTTTTTAAAGTGATTATTGTTTTTATCAATGAATTTCTTCACGATTGCCTGGCTAAGTTGTAACATTTCACTTGTAAGTAGTGTCCTGCTTCTACCCGTTCTTACAACAAAGTGGAATAAATCACAAGGAGGTTAAGGGAAGGATTTTCCAAAGGCTACATAAAGATGGGAATGCATGCTGTGCTCCATCAATGTCTTTCTAATTGTGTCTGAGCATCCCTGCTGCTATTGTCAAAAGATGTGTCAAACTGTGACAAAAAGTCTTACCTTGTCAGTTATTTAACCAGGTGAGACACACTAAGCCGAAAGCTTTTTTACAGGTGCAACCTGGGAGCACAGGGAAGTTAAGTGACTTGCTCAGGGTCACACAGTATGCAAGTGGAAGCTGTGGGATTCAAACCCAGGTCTGGTCTGCTGGATGTCACCAGATTTGCAGCTCAGAGCCTTAAACCACTGTGCTATACTGCCCTTATTGTGGTATAAATATTGACACAAACATGATTTGCTCCATTTTTTGCATCACTGCATCTTTTCGTAGATGTGAAATTCAAAGCAGTTACATAATATAATAGATGATTAAACAGTTTAGACACATTTACCTTTTAAAAAATAATAGCTGGCAGATCTTGAACAGACCCTTTTGAAAGTCCATCCTAAAATGTCTTGATCAGGGTCGCATAGTATTAGCTGTATAAACTTATTGCAACAGGATTTGAACGTAGGGCTTGCACGGGTAGTAGCTGCATGCCATTGTGCCTCTCAAGATTCATGCCTGGATTTGGATCCTGTTATCGTCCTTTATAGGCAAAGAGCAGATCCACTCTGCTAATACTACCACACTGAGGTTGCTTGGCACTGCTACCAACAATAATGGTTTCTTGGTGATAGCACTTGTACCAACTGCACAGCTTATCTTGTGAAATGAAGCACAACTAATGAGACATGTGAGATGTTCTCTTACAGATAAGCTTCTGATAACTGATATTTGTATCAATACTCATATTTCTGTTACAAACCCACTGACACCACTGCCTTCTTCCTTTCCTCTCCGCAGCATTTTCCCACAAACAGAGCCTACCGTCCCAGAAGCAAAGGTCCAGAGGGTGCTGAGAGCCCAGCCCTCCCCAGCAGCACACAGCGAAACTCAGGTACTTCAGCTAGGTCTTCATTTTGTTGGGCATTGCTGCAAAGCAGTGCTGCATAGTACATCCCACCCACCCAGAGTTGTGCCTCCTCTATACCTCCCCTTGTCACTTGTTGAACCAATTAGCTCTTTTCCCCCCCTCTGCACCTGTACAATGATACATTTCATCTCCCCACACCTTCAAATCTTAGTATTCTGATCCTACTCTGACCAAACCCTACCAAGCTCAGCTGCTAGCTTTCTTCATCTTACTCCAGCGTGCAATTTCACATCACCCTACTTCCTGATAACTGTTACCCTGCCTGCCTTTCCAGGCTATCATTATTGATTATCTCTGTACACCATAGCAGGTAACTCACACTGAAACTAGCTACCTCAGTCAGTAGCAGCCCCAATATTTCTCCTCATTAAAATGGTGACATCCTGCCCATGATCCTGATTCTGTAACCCCACTATATAGTCATAGAGTGGCTCATTATAGCACAAAATCCAGACTCCTCCTAAATTCCCACCTCCACTGATTATTAAATACAGTAACTCCTGCCAAAATATTATTCCACGTCCCCTGGCGCAGTGCCCCACCAATAGAGACTTAGCTCGTGATTCCCCTCTTCTCTGTCCAGCCTACAGGATCCAACTCTTAGGGCCTCACCTTACTAAAACACATATGCTCTCCTTGGCTGCGCCTTCACCACTAAATATTTTTAAATGCTATCAAATTCGGGTCGACCTGGATCGGAAAGCTACTGATAAGCTGCATTAATCCAGCAACCCCACTGGCCCTGGGCTAATTGAGTGGCTCCTTTTTTGAGGTACCATCATGTCGGGCCCTATATGGCTCGTTATACTGCCCCTTTTTCTGCTAATACCAGCTGCCCAGCATTGGACACCTGAACTACCATCATGTTTGGTCTACAATGGCACCTTGTGCTGTATACCACATGGCAACTTATCCTTTAATTGCCTCTGTGATTCCAAGTACCAATACCTCGAACCCTGCTCTTGGACCACACATACCAGTAGTACTTATAACACTCCCACACCACAAGGCCCACCTCCCACCACGCAGACTTCTATCTCCTCCCCGCCTATTGTGGTAGGGGTACTAGCTCTTGCTACAACAGATCAGCTCTTCTATGGTGGCTACTTTCCAGTCCCTAAAAACATCAGATCTACTAGATGGGAGAAAGGCAGGAATTACAAGCTTATAATTAGTGCTCTTAGAAAAATCCTACTTATCCTCCTGCTACGTTCAGGCAATGTAGAACTCAACCCTGGCCCCCCAGAAGCTATTGTTTTGCCAGTAGAACTAGCAAATTTAAAAGGAATAAGCTTGCATATTAACGATGTAGCCCTTAAAAACATAACCTTAATACAAACCTGTAAATCATACCTCCTGACATACTTGTGATTTCCAAACTTGGCTTAGACCCAGCACCACTGATAGAGAAGTAAACATACCCAACTATGCCTTGTTCAGAGCTGATAGGCATGCCAGAGGAGGAGGGGTAGCTATCTACATTAAAGACAAATTTTCTGCCTTCTGCTTATCCTCGGCATCTGTCACCAGCAAATTCGAATGCCTAATTCTCAGAGTGGAAATTACACAGACTACTGCACTCTGCGTAATAGGATGCTACAGACCACCGTCTGCTGGCCTACAGCTTGCAACATATCTAAGTGATAAGTTGGGATGGGGCTGCCAGAAACTATTATTTTAGGAGACCTCAACTTTGACTGTCTCTCTAACACAGCTGCCCCCCTTGCATCCTTCTGTGATGAACATGGGCTGACGCAACTTATTACTGAACCAACATGCCCAAACGTGAAGAACCCCAGTAAAAGTACACTTTTGGATGTGCTAATGGTCAGCAACCTCATCTCTTCTCCCACGCTGATGTCTTCTTCTCAGACGCCAGCGACCATTGTTTTATTGCGGGAGTAAGATCTACCAACAACCCAGCACCCATCAGCAAGTTCTCTATGAAGAGATCCAGGCGTAACTTCAATGAACATGCCTACCTAAATGAGCTTAAGTACTCCCCTCAGTGGCAAGATTTCTACCTGGCCAAAACGATCACGTCAGCTTACAATATCTTCCACAACATTCTATCAAGGGCCCTTAATAAGTATGCTCCCCTGATTAAAGTTCGAACTAGGACCAAAACCTGTAAATGGTTCACCCCTCAGATCAAGTCCTTGCTTCTAGAAAGAGATAAGCTCTGGATAAAAGCGCGCAGACTGAACACTGCAGAGGATTGCAACCAGTTCAGGAGACTACAAAATTTATGTACCAAAACAATCAGAGAATCGAAGGCCACCTTCCTCAAATCCGAACTCGACTCTGCCACAAAGAGTCCAATCAAGCTCTGGAACACAATCAATGATCTGCTAGGCCACTCCCCAGGAAATTCACTCCCGACCAAGATTACCTCTGGCAACTTGACTATAACTGAAAAGATGGATATACTTGACGCATTCAATAACCACTTTGCTACTGCAGGCATGGCATTTGATACCTCCCCTGCAGACATACTTCGCTCCCAGACTGCCAGCCAACTGCCTGAAACTCCGATAGCTTCGCCACCTTTCTCGCTTCAACCTGCCCCACTGAAAGAGGTAGAGGACCTCTGCTTCAGTTGGATACTAGAAAAAGTGCTGGGGCTGACACTCTTGACCCTTACTTCCTAAAAATTGCCTACCACGTACTAGCAATACCCGTCACCCGCCTTTTTAACTTATCCCCGTCTCAGGGCACCTTACCACCTATATGGAAGACAGCACATGTCATACCACTGTTCAAATCAGGTGACCCTGGCGATCTCAGTAACTACAGGCCACTCTTCCTTCCGTCCTGTCCAAGCTCCTAGAGAAAATTGTAAATGCACAGCTGAGGACTCACCTTGAGTCTAGGGAACTGCTAAATCCTATGCAGTCCGGATTCGGAGCTAAACATAGCACTATCTCAGCCCTCACCAAAGTTACTAATGACTGGTAGCATAATCTTGAGAGCAAAAACTTTATTTGTGCTGTATTCTTTGATCTAAGCAAGGCTTTTGACACCGTCGACCATAGTCTGCTCCTCTCCTCCCTTCAAACTGTAGGTGTGGACCCCTCCTCTCTGCATTGGTTTACTGACTGTCTTACAGGGTGCTTTCAACAAGTTAAAGCCGAAGGAGGCCTGTTCCCCTTAAAAACTCTACAAAGAGGGGTACCTCAAGGTTCTATATTAGGGCCCTTACTTTTTGCAATCTACATTAATAACATTGACTACTGTATAAAAGAAGCCAACATCCATCTGTTTGCAGATGATACAGTTCTCTCATGAGTCACCCAACACCTGAAGCTGCCTGCAATGACCTACAGTCAGAATTCAACCTTTGCAAAGCCAACTCCTCCAAAAAGCGACTCCTTAATGCCAAAAACTAAAGCGATGGTCCCTCCCTTTTATCCGTATAGCTAACCCTGTGTCCAGTGGGACAGTTCCCCAAATTACCACAGTTCTAGGTGAAAAACTAGAATTTGTTACAAAATTCAAGTATCTGGGAGTTTGGATAGACCAAAGACTCTCCTTCATTGAACATATCGAGGACTTGCTAAAACAACTTCGGCAAAGACTTGGACTGTTTTTTAGAATCAACCAATTTCTCACCAGAGATGCCAAGAAACAACTGGTCCAATCCATTTTCCTATCATTGGTTGATTACGCTGATTTCCTCTACAGTCAATGCCCCAACTCTTACATGGCTAAACTGGACACACTCTACCATCGAGCACTGAGGTTTATAACGGGACTCCCCTTCGACACGCATCACTGCACCCTATATGCGGCAGTGGGGTGGACATCATTAAAGTTCAGGTGCCACAGAAAATGCCGCTCTCTGGACCTATAGAGCCATCTCTAATAAGCTGCCTTACTATATCTCCTGCTGTCTTCCCCTGAGTATAATTGGGAAATACGCATTAAGAAGTTGCTCAGCTATTACACTTAAAGTACCCAAAGCAAAATCCCGCTTCGGCAGGGCAGCCATAAACTTCGTACTACCTACCTACCTTATGGAACGATCTACAAAAAACCCTCAAATTAAGCACTCTAATCGGTATAAATGCCTTCAAGATGCTTTATTTCCATACAATCAGAGAAGTATGTAACTGCTTCACCCACTCAGACCCAGTACTGGTGTCTGCACTGGTATATAGCCACGCCTAGACCCAATTTTAAGTACTGACCCCCCAGCTTGCTCCTCACCAGCCTAATTGTTCTCTCTCTTATCCCCCTGTCTTATCAACACTAGGCCTGTCCATCCCCTTATTCTTCCTTTCCCAACCTCAGATAGGAGCTCACTACCCTGGGTTGTGACATCCTACCATGCCCCATACTTTATAGCATTCAATCCTGAGGCTCACACATACTCCTTTTCTCCATCCACCTTCTACATCCGCTTTACCAACTCTCTCTGTGCACCGTGCCTCCTAGCCTTCTTCCCTACCTCCCTCCCTTCCCCCCTACCTTCACCTCTACCTGGTGTATATTTTTATTTTAATTTTTTTTCTTCCGTTACTTCCTCCTGCAACCTTAGATAACCTTCTTTATCTTCCTATAGACACTTCTATGTATGTAAATACCATGTAATCTGTACAATATCTGTATAATTCTATGTACATATGAACTTCTTTTTCTTCCTCTCTGTAGAGAGTATTATCTGTTTTGCCTTGTAAATACCTGTGTTGACCTGTATATACAATTGTTCATGCTCCACCCGGGTCCATCTTGCAAATGAGCTTCTGCTCAACGATGAACGCCTGGTTAAATAAAGACTTGATTGATTGATTGATTGATTGATTGATTGAATTCAGACCCTCCTTTTAATTTTCCAAATCAATCCCCCTTTGTGAGTCCCACAAATGGCCTCTCCATGCTTGTTAGCATCAGCTGTCACAGTCATAGCTTTAAGTGGTCTGATGTCTATTGCTGATTGTGTTATGCCCCATCACTCTAGCCTGTCCACTCCCTTGGATATTACCTGGTCCCCCAGTGATACAGTCTCTATCTCTCATTACAACTGTGATTCACTGCCCCTTTCAAACCCCTCTAGCTGTCCATGTACATTATGCCCCTGCTTCACAATCTGCTTCTGCAGGCTGATAACTCTGGATGCCTGCATAAGTATAAAAAAAGGTCTACCCCCCAAAAAATGATTCCTAAATACCACTTGGTGGCATGACAGGTCATACTGCTCCTCTTAATACTACATGATAACATACATCCTAACCCTGGCCCTGTTCTCCCCTACAAAAACCTATATGGGTTACCTGGAGGTGGTGCATGTTAACATTGGTGGTCTTATGCCCAAGTTTGATGAGTTTAGGCTATGGGTATCCAATTTCAAGTTTGATGTTGTGGCAGGAACTGAATCCTGGCTCACCCCCAAGGTCAATAATAATGAAGTCAACCTAAAATCCTACACCTTATTTAGCAGAGATAGGATCCACAAAAAAAAGTGGAGGATGCCTACTGTTCGTCAGGTAACACCTCAATGCCACTAGACTCACCTCAGTTCCAGTGTCTATGGATCTTAAATGCATAGCCATCAACCTCACCCTAGATCCTAGGTGTAAAAAGAACATAAACCTATTGGTTACCTATATTCCCCCAAGTAGTGTTAAACAGAGCATTGATAGCTTCATGGACACCATAACTAAATTGACCCTGCACCACAAAAAAAATCACACTAGGTGACTTTAATCATTATTGGCTCACTGTTAACAATTAACAGTACCAGAATAAATTAGCCAGCCTCTTTCTAACTCAAGTTATATCCTCCCCCACCAGGGTCAATTACAAAACTGGATCAACCTCGCTTCTTGACTGGGTACTGGTCAGCCACCTTGACAGAGCTCTCTCCTCTGAAGTACTTACCTGACTTCCTGGGTTGCCACTCTCCTGTCTTGTGAAGATGGTCAGCAAAAACACCCCAGTCTAAACCTTTGTGCATTAGGGCCAGGGTGTTTCATATGCGTAGGCTATCCTAGCTTCGAGCACTGCTGCAGCAACTGGATTGGTCTTTCCTCCTATATACTCAAGATGTCGATGAGACACTGGAATACTTTATCTGGCAACTTAGCAAAGCACAGAATGTGACCTAGTTGCTCCATTTAAGACCCTGATCAAAAAAGACACATCCCAACCTTGGTTCACTCCTGACCGTATGACACTAATCAGAGAATGAGACAGAATATGGGCTCAGTACCAGGTGACTAGCAACACCTCCCTCCTCCAAAAATACAAGGAGCTCAGAAATAAGGTGCAAACTCAGATCAAAGCAGCCAAGGCTAATTATCACAAAAACAAGCAAGCTACCCTCATTAACCAGCCCAAATGCCTATGGAATAGAATTAATTACACTCTTGGCAATAACAGAAAACCTCTTCCTCGCACCATCCAAATGAATGGATCTATAATTAAGGGTGATAGAAACATAGCTAACATACTCAACAAAACATTTAGTGACTTATCCACTTATATCCCCCAACCCTCCTCTCAGCTTACTGAAGTCTTCAGCTCCCCACCTGCACTTCAAAACCAAAAATTCTACTTTAAGAGGCTAACCTGGGCTCATACCTACAATTATCTAGCCTGAGCAAAAATATCCACACATATTGGACCAGACAAACTGGATATGAAACTCCTAAAATCTGCATTAAAGGAGATCATGTGCTCCCTCCAACTCATCTTTAATCTGTCACTCTCAACTAGGAAAGTACCTAGGGTATGGAAATTGCTCATGTTACCCCTGTCTTCAAAGGAGGTGCCCAAGACCTCCTTACTTGCTACTGGACCATCTCAATCCTGCCACCCCTCTCCAAAACACTGGAAAAAATATTTATTGATCAGCTTACTCAATACCTGAACCAGTATGACCTGCTGCCACCTGAGCAGCAAGGCTTCCAAAAGAACCACAGCACTTTAACTGCCCTGCTGGAATACACTGAATACCTTCACTTGCCTTGGATAGAGGGAAGCTTGCAGGTTCCATCTTCATAAACCTCACCAAGGCATTTGATCTTGCCAATCATGCCTTGCCTGCCAAAAATTAACTAGGTTAGGCCTCTAATGAATCCAACCAATGGATAAAGAACTACCTAGCAGGCAGAATGCAAGCAGTAAAATTCCATGAGTCCCTCTCAGGCTACTGCTTGGTGACTTTGGGTGTCCCCAATGATCAGTCCTTGAACCCCTTCTATTCAGTCTTTTTATCAATGGCCTTTCAGGAACTTGCCATTCCTCTAAACTCCTCCTGTATGTGGACAATGCTGATATCATCTCAACTAGCAATGACATAGGAAAACTCCAGTCTAGTCTCCAAACTGATTTATCAGCCATCCAAGACTGGTTCACCACCAATCTCCTTGTTTTCAATACTAAAAAAAAAAAAAACAATATATGGTCTTTTGTACTCAAAGTAAATCCCATACTCATACCCCTAATTCACTTGACATCATCTCCACCCTGGGAGCCCTCAAAGAGCAAGTGTGCTGTTTTAAATATTTGGGGCTAACCCTAGCGTCTGGACTAACCTATGCAGAACACATGGATGCACTTACTAAGGCAGCCAATTTCAGACTCAGCCTCCCCTTACAGGCATAGGAATGCCTTCCTTCCTGAGGTAAAGCAAATGCTAGTTAGATGCTACATCCTTAGTCTTACTAACTATGGCCTCGTTGTCTACAGTGCCACTTGTGATAAAGTACTGGCCAGGGCCCGAGGCTTGTTGAACAGAGCCTTTCGTTATGCACTCAACCTGAGGCAAGATACTTACACATGCTTACTATATAGTAACCTAAGATGGATGAATCTTAACTCCCAATTACAATATAGTACCCTGGTCACTGGCAAGAAACCCTTGCTGGAACTATTATCCCCTGGGACCCAGACCATGCTGAGCCCCTTGGATACCAGCTACCTCACGAGAGGTAAAGAGCGTCATTCCCTGGTGCTCCCTCATAGGAGAACCTTGCTAGGCCAGGCTTGCTTCTTCTTCAAGTTCACTAAAGTTTGGAACTCCATAACCCCTTCCCTGAGAGTTATATACTCCCTTACCATTAAAACCCACTTTCGAACTTCACTCGCTCTCCTAACCCTCGTGCCTGCTCCTGCTAATCTCGACCCCCCTCCTCTCTTCTGACCACTCAATCAACTGCATCCATCACCTCTAGCTCTGCTTCTACTGTCTGTTAGTTGCATTACTTAAGTCATATATGTATATATATATATGTACATATATATATATATAATTATGCCTGATTTGTTGAATACTCAACTTGATTTAATGATCCCGTCTACAAACATAATTCCCTTTTGTGATGTAAACTACTGTATGTACCTTGTACTTTCAACTACTGTATGTTGCTCCTCCTTTTTACCACTTGCTTTGTAATCTTGACTCTAGACCCTTTGAAAATAGGCTCAGGCTAAAGGGTCTTGTGTGTAATAAATAAATAAATAAATAAATATGTATAAGTTTATATCACAATTGAGATCTGAAGATATTATTCTTCCTAACTAATAAGGGACAGCTAAGAGGTATTCAAAAGAGGTATTTAACATGGTCTTCTGCTGTAAATACTCAAATACTAGTGTGCGGTGTGTTCTCATGACAAGTGGGTTAGTCAAAGATGAGTTATATTTTATTGCATTTTGCTGCCAGTGTTGACTGTGAATTAGTGGTGTGAAATTTTCTGATTCCATTGGAAAGCAATTTTGTGGAATTTAAAGAAAATTCTGTATAATTCCTTGGACTTTTGAAATTTCAGAAGAGCAGTATTTTTCACAGATTAGTAATCCGCAGTTTACATAAAACTGCTGATTCCTTTTCCTCAATCTGTGGAAAAAAATTGTTTTATAGTTTACTCAGTCCAAGTAATGTTATTCAATGGTTTATATTAAAATATTTTTCAGAATTCCACAGAATTAAAAAATAAATTCTAAAACGCACTTCAGAGTGGAATTGCCATTCTCCATGATTTCTGTGGGCAGAATTTGACAGTCTGCACTGCTGAATGGTGAATGTGCATCTCCTTTAGCCCATCCCCCCACACTTCATTTTACAATCCATGGTTGTGCGGGTATGCCATTTGCACAATGAATGTACAATGGCGAAATCCTCACAGGTACAATCTTGACAGGTTTCAAGATTGTAGCTATAAGGAACCCAGGGTGAAATTTTGCCCTTTTCGCCATTTTCCCTACCCCATTTCAAAACAACTCTGACTCAGAGTTAGTTATCTTAAGAAAGGGGGGTGCAAATGGGGGGTTTGGGGTGCGCAGCCTCTCCCCAACCGAAAATACATATTGTCTGGCAGGTGAAATTTTGCCTGTCGACCTTGGGGATCTCACCATGCTGAATGTCAACAACACTGTTGTCATTTCAGCATGGTAGAACCGATTGTGCAGAGTTAGAATCATACATCTAGACTAAACAGTGCCCACAGCAGCATCAGCTATTGCAACTGATAACATAGAGGACTACAGAGCACAAATAACATGATCCCAGTAATTTGGGAAAAAATGAAATCACAATGTGTGATGTAGACATGTCGCCAGGATAAAGCCTCATGTTCCAGCTCTGGACCTCCCAACTTTGATGTATGCCTTACTTACATCAAGTTTTTACTACTATAATGTGCTCTACCTCAGGGTCGAGGGAGGATCTCTCCACAGACTGCAGCTAGTGCAGAATGCAGCTGCCCTGTTACTTACTGGGCAGCCAAAATTCTTCCATATTACATTGGTGTTGCGTGAGCTGCACTGGCTGCCAGTCAGGTGGAGGATCCTCTTTAAGGTGGGTCTTCTCACCTATAAGGTCCTACATGGTCAGGGCCCTGGTTATCTGTTAGACCTGCTTGTACCTGCTTTCTCGGTTCGCCTCCTCCATTCCACCTTTTGGGGCCCCTTGGTGATTCCCAGGATGAGGCTGAAATCGTCTGGTGATGGGACATTTAGTGTCACCTCCCCCATCCTGTGGAATTCGCTGCCCCTTGGGGTTAAGGGGGCCCCTACTTTAGAGGCATGCAAAGCCCGCTTTAAGGCCCTCCTATTCACTCAGGCCTTTCTGGATCAATCTGTTCCATTTACAGATTTAATTATAGTTATTGAAATTTGTTTCTAGCTTATTACTTATGGGAATGTTTTTATGTGGGGTTAATTATTGATATGTTTATGTTTTTCTTTTTCTGTTTTTTATTGATTCTATTTTGAAAAATGTGTTTATTTATCTGTATGGCACCCAGAGCTTCCAGGATTGGGCATCTTTTAAATAAATTTTGCCTTGCCTTGCCTTACCAGATGAAAAGACAAAAACATGTGGGGGAGGGAAAAGAGGGAAGGAAAGGAAAGCAGATAATAATGTACACAGTGACATAATGTTAATGTTACAATAGAGTCACAGACATTGTAATAGTGCATATGTTAAACAAAAAATTAAGGTAACTAGCCTCTGGTGAAGGAAGTGAGTAAAAGCAGAAGGAAAAAGAAACTGTTATGGTACTCTAGGGAGGTGGCCAAGGTGGCAGAGGAAAAAAAAAGGTGCCATTCAGGAAGCATAAGGAAATGCCGAGGGAGAACAACAGAGAGGTGTACCAAGTATAACAGAGGAAACCAGGACGGCAGAGGGAGGAGCAAAGGTGCAGCCAGTGGAAAGTGTAGCTAAAAGGAATATGATCTCCTTCAGGTATAGTATATAACTAAAAAGAGGAAAACAAGGGGCTGGAGAGTGATGATAAGGGGGTCCAAACAGCATCAACAAGAATAGCACAATCAAGGGCTGCATGGTAAACTACCCGGACTAAAGGGGGTGCAGATATTGGGGAAAGTTAAAAATTATGGGACCATGGAATACTGTTTCCACAGCCCCACATAAATAAGTTTAAGTCCCAAATGCACCAAAATGTGCTAGAAACCCGGATTAGAACCCTGATCTCCAAAAGTGCTGGTTGTGCCTCCTGGTTCCTGGTGCTCTTGTATCCTTTCAGCACCCCAGACAGCAACCAGGGGAGCACTTACAGCACTGTAAATCCCCACTTGCTGTCTGTGTGAGTGCTTACCAGACTAGTGCCATATAGTGCAGCACTATTCTGGTAGCATTCACTTGATGGGGTACCATGCTAAGGAAGGTGGCAAGGAGAGATTGCACAGAACAGGACCAAGAAAAAGCTGCCATCCTGAACATGTACTTCTGCTCAGTCTTCACAGTGGATGGATGGGGGACAGACCACCAGGGAGCAGCAGGAACAATGGTGTGAGTGGATGGGTACAAGACCATTTTCAGAGGACAGAGTCCTGAAGGAACTTGCAGCTCTGAACATGGACAGGATTATGGGACTGGATGGGATACTGTCAAATGTATTAAAGGAACTCAAGGAGGTGCTAGCTGTCCCAGTGACTGGGACCAGGCATGCTTCTAGGGGACTAGAGGGGAGCAGATGAACTTTCTCTGGTAGGCCCACCAGTGCAGTGGCAATTCATCTGCTTCTGACACTGATGCCTCAGGTTTGGGAATGTACCTGAGGAGTAGGAGGGCCGGCAGAGGAAAGGAAGATGGAGTGTCCTAGGGACTGCTCTCCTCCTCCTCTTGGGGGGAGGGGGGTGTTGGGAGACTGTTTTGGAGCATGGTCATCACCTAGTGGAGGCCAGGGGAACAACCAGCTGGTGATGCCATTGAGTCAGGGAGCATGCCAACGTAATGCTAAGGCACATACATCATTGCATGTCATGTCCCCAGCGGACATAGCAGCAAGGAATTGTTGCTGCAGCCTTTTCATGATACCCTGACACCAGCGTGACTCCTGGCAGGTAACTTAGCCACTACAATCTATCAGTTTGGCCAGCTCTGTGGCCCCGCCTTTGGGGAAAGCTAGGGGGTCCTCCCAATGGTTCATAGCCACTGAGATCCTGACCATGTTCTGTGGAACTGCCCTACCTGACAGTCCGATTCAGAGGGGTAAGCCTAAATTAATCACCATATCGGGTAAGTCCCGTAGGTGGGCTATAGTCCAGGAGGGTCGGGGTTGAGCCTCAGGGTAGAGCAACACCAAAAAACAAAACAAAAAAAGAGATGTGGTTCTTCTACATAAGAGCGGCAGCAAAGAGAAGGCTAGTAACTATAGGCCGGACAGTCTCATTGCAGTAGTGGGAAACGTAATGAAACCAGGCAAAAGAAAAGGCTGATAGGGTATCTTGAAACCAATGGGCTACAAGGCCACAGACAGCATAGATTCATTGGGGGGGGGAGCTCATGCCAGACAAATCTGATTTCTTCATCTGCATGACCAGGGAAATAGATTGCGGAGGGCAGGGGACATTGCACATTAGGACATTGGCAAGGCCTTTAACACTGTGCTGCACAGTAGACTGGATCCCACCACGTTACTTTTCACATTTTTATGTTTGCTTCCCCGCATGTGCAAGAAACATAGTGCCATCATCCGAGTTTTCGTAGGTGTGTCACCCCCTCTTCCAATTCAGTCAGTGTGTTGGCAGGCGCGGCCCCTGTCCGCCAATGCATGCTGGAGCTGTCTATGACAAGCTCCAAAATGCAGTGGCATACAGTTGAAAGGGGGAGCTACGCTTCAGTGAGCAGCGATAAGATATCGCCTGCTCATGCACAGCTCCCCACACACACACACACACACACACACACACACACACACACACACACACGCACCGCATACCGTGCTCTCTACGCACACTCTATAGCCAGGGGTGCCCAATCCCCCCATCGGCTGTGCTGCTTCCCAAAGCCTTCAAATGCCACGCTGGTGCCCACCCCAGCGTGGCAATCAATTCTAATGCCGATGGGGTGCCCAACCTCGTCGGCTCCACACCCCCCCAGCTGTCCTTCTGCAATGCTAGGAGCCCACCCTAGCGTGGCAATGTCCCGGTCGTTTTTTTTAAATACCTGTAAAGAAAACGGTCCCACGCAGTCTTCCTGCCCCTCCCCACAACCCGCACTCCACCCACTGCACACCCTGCCTCCCACCCCACCCTCACCCCATACTTACTCGGAGCTCAGCGTGACGATCTTCAGTGGACTCGGGAAACACGCCTGCACTCTTCAAAGCCGACCGCGAACTGAGGAAATGCCGGTAAGCTGTATAATGGGATAGATAGGGGTTTTTCAACTTTGTTGCATATCTCAGGCATTTTTTGGAATTTTTGCACCAAATTTTCAACATGGGGTTTTTGGGACCCCTTCCATGAATGCAGTCACTGTCATGGCGTTATTAGGGCCCGAAGGGTGATTTAGCAGTCACTGCGCGAAATCACCTTTCGGGACCGATTAACGTAAACAACACTGCCAGTGTTCATAAGGTGGGCTCTCAAGAAGTTTATTTTGAAAATTTGGTGGAAAAATTCCAAAATTACTGTTTTACTTGCAGCAGCATTGTGCAGTTCCTACGCACGTCAGAAGTTCACTAATTTTCAAATATTTTCACTCCAGATTTTAAACATTGCCATTTTACCACACCTCTTTGAGTAGTACAGCTGTCATTTTTCACATCTCACCCAAAATGTGTTTCTTGCCTATGTAGCGCATAATGGCTAGTCAAAGCAAACCAAAGTACGGACAAATTAAGAAAATCACAGTGACACTGTTCATGAGCAGAGGTCTTAAAATGGCTATGTTGAAAATTTGGTGAAAGAATTCCTAAAATGACTGTATTCTGACGTGCATTGCGGTTCATATACTGCCTTCGTGAGATCGCTAATTTTCAATATTTTCACTCCAGATTTTCAACATTGCCATTTTACCACACCTCCTTATGAGCAGTATAGCTGTCATTTTTCACATCTTGCCCAAAATGTGTTTCCTCATGTAGCGCATAATGGCGATCGATGTGTGAAATCAATGTATGGGACACATTAAGAAAATCACAGTGACACTGTTCATGAGCAGAGGTCTTAAAATGGCTATGTTGAAAATTTGATGAAAATTCCTAAAATGACTGTTTTATGTGCGTTGCTAGCAGTTCCTATGCATGCTCATAAGTTTGCGAATTTAATATTTTCCTAGATTTTCAACATTGCCATTTTACCACACCTCCTTATGAGCAGTATAGCTGTCATTTTCACATCTTGCCCAAAATGTGTTTTCGCACATGTAAGCACAATGGTGCTGTTGGTGTTGAAAGCAATGTTTGGGACAGATTAAGAAAATCACAGTTACACCGTTCATGAGCAGAAGTCTTAAAATGGCTATGTTGAAAATTTGGTGACAAAAGTCCAAAAAATGACTGTGTTACGAGTGAGCATTGCGCAGTTTCCATGCACCCTCGTAAGTTCATGACTTTGTAATATTTTAAGTACAGATTTTCACCAGTGGCATTTTTCCACACTTCCTTATTTACAGTACAGCTGTCATTTTTCACAACCTGGCCGAAGTGTGTTTCACACTTTCAGCGCAGAGATGCGAGTCAGCTGTGGGAAATCATTGTTCGGACAGAAAGAAAATCAGTGACACTGTTCATGATCGAGGCACCAAAATGCCTGAGTTGACAATCTGCTGTAAAAAATCCCCAACCTAATTATATTACGGGTGTGCGTTGCACAGTTTCTATGTACGCTCGTGACTTCACCATTTTTTTAAATATTTTTACTGCAGATTTGCAACATTGCCATTTTTTACACATCCCCATGAACAGTACAGCTGTCATTTTTTACATCCTGTTCGGAATGTTTCTGCTCCTGTGGTGCTAAATGCCGTAGTCGCTGTGCATAAGCAGCTTTCAGCTAACAAACTAATATTCCCCCTGTTCATGAGGTGGGGTCACAAAAAACCCATTGTTGAACATTTGGAATGAAAATACCAATGAATGCCTGAGGTATTAGGGTTTCCAACCATAACGCCCAACCCTGTAGAGAATGACAGGCATCAGGGGTGTGACTTGGGATTCTTGCCTGTAATGCTTATGCCATTCCACACCCTGCAGCCAGTGAGAGGCATCGAGGTATGCCTTGGATTCTTCGGCCCCAAAGTTCACCCCATTCTCCTGTATCGCACCCATCTCACCATATTTCCTAATGGAATGGGATGCGCATAAGTGCCAAAGACCCCAAGGAACACTGTGACACTTGTCAGTGTCTGCAGGGTGGGGTGTGGTGAAATGGCGTGGCCATTATGCCTGACAACCCAAAGGCACACCCCAATGCCTGTCACTCTCTGCAGGGTGGTGGTGGGGTTGGCTTCAGTTCAATACTTCACTGCCATTCCTATTACGCAGCTCTGTAACTTCTACACTACCACTGCTAATGCCAGCAATCAAACATTCGGCATTGACAAATGCTTGTTAATCAAAGTTGTGAACTGGGTTAGAAACAGGTTAACGGATAATTGTGAGACGGTGGCGGTTAATGGCACTAAGTCTAATTCACTGACCTATGCAGCCAGTATAGTGTTATGCTTGTACAACTGTGTTAGTTTGGTTTTGGCTGTTCGCACTCCCTATTCCAGAGGAATTACAGTACCACCCTGTAGGGTTATGAAAAGCAAGGAACCCTTGGAGAGGGTTCCACCCCTAGAGGTGCCACAGGATGATTCCCGTGACTAAAGGTACCTTAGGAATACCCAAAAGAAATGTATAATCATCCCCAAAGACGGAGGCAACATGAAGCATATGAGCAAGCAGTAACTGTGACATAGGAACAGCAACTGTAACGTAGTAGTAGAGAAGCATAGGTAGTTTGATAATGCAATGAGATGCTCAGTTGGATAATGTAATGACTGCCCAGGTTTGCATTGTATGACACTTATGGTTTGTGTTGAGATTAGGGGATCCCCTAAGGAGAGAGGGAATAGCAGGACATCCTCCATCTCCATCCAACAGCAGAATATAACTAAAGAAACTAGGGGAAACTACTATGCTAATTATGACCTGAGGCAACGGAGGAGAGAAAAAAAACCCTATGAGGAGGAAATCTCTGAGGGATCTAAGGCCTAGATCACCTTCCATCCAAACTTGCGATAGTTTATTTAGTGATGGCTCTGCACCTGCAATTTGGAAAACCCAATTAAAGGAAGATGGAAAATATTCCAATTTGGAGGAAAGCTCTCACTCAAACCCTCTAGCAGAAATGCCATGAAAGGTTGCAAGAAAACTCTGCAACAATACATGCAACCAAGGCACAGGAGGAGAGCAAAGACTGCTGAGGCACTCACTTGGCCTACCCACCCTAAACTCAAACCAGGTGAACCAGAGGCAGTCGTAGAGAGAATGCGGTGAAGGTGCCTTACTAGGGAAACCACTAAAGTCAGTGGCTAACCGTTATAGTGGAACACTAGAGCCAAAGAGATCGTCATAACCACCCTTCACCGCTAGTCTTAAATTCTACACCAGGAGCTGCTGTCATGTAGCAGGTAGCTAAAGCTAAGCCCAGGGTGAGGATATTCCCAGCTATGGGACAGGTGAGAAGGATCCTGCCCCAAGTTGGACATGCTTGAGATGCGGACTAAATGCAGAGTGAGACCATCAGCTGCAGGAACCCTGCACCAGCTAGAATTTCTGGCATGCCCCAGAACTGATTGAGAGCTGAAAAGCTGGTGAGCTGAATGAGCACGGCATGCTAAGATCGTAATGAGCATTGAGTGCTGAGACCTTGCAAGGTCGAATGCAGATTGAGTGCAGCAGAATCCCAGAGGCTGAAGCTGAGGGGATGGCAGTAGGCATGAAGCAATGGTTTGCGTAAGCAAGGAACACCAGTTGCATAAGCAAGTGTGGACCCGCACGTAGGTCAGTAAATAGAGTAGTAATAAGTGGACTTGCACGTAGGTCTGCATAACATAGGGCAAATAGCACTGAATAGTGGGGCAAGCCAGCTAGGCATTTCAAAGCCAAATCAAGGTGACAAACTCTGAGGATTTTTGGTGTCGAAGATAGGCTTTAGAACAGAAATAATTAGCCACATTGGCCACGACCCCCCCAAACACCTCCCAGTCCCCACCGTAGGACAAACAAGGAAGCAATGAAAGGGCCGAGAACCACATGCAGATATAAAAACTAATTTAATAGCCTCAGCAGGAGCTTTAGCTAACCTCAGAGTAGAACAAGGTACAATAGCAATGGAAGTAAACAAAGCAGTAGCAGGAAGGAATTAGACCTGTGCAACAGTAGTGAAAACAATTGAGTACACGGAGTTGTAACTGCAACAAACAAAATAAAAGGAGGCACAATGCTCTGAAAGCACTGTCACCAGGCAGTGCAATGAGACTGCTGCAATGAGGTAATTAGAACAAACATGAGTGAGCTGTATAGCTAGGTTCAAGTAAATCTGAGTCAGGTGAAAGTAATCGAGTATGCAACATGGAGCAGCTAAAGCTGAGCTGAAACACACAGATCAGGTTTGCAGGTGCAGTGCAAGTAATTTGAGAGTTGTAAGTAACTGAAAGCAAGCAGTATGAGCTCTGGAGCAGCAGTATGCTAGGAGCTTAGAAACAAAGCCTCCCCACAAAAAAGGAAGGAAGCACACACAGCTGAAGGCAAAATACAAACCAGAAGCAGGAAAATAAACACAGAAGCCCAGCAGAGACAAGTAAGAGCAGCAAGGTGGGGGGGGCACAGGCCCCAGCCAGTCAGGGAGTCCCAACCAGCTAAGAGGACAAATCGACAGAGCCTTCGGCTGCAAAGAAAAAGTGCTTCAGAAGGAGGCTGAGAGGAACTGATTATATAGCTCAGGAAGTGGGAGTGGCTGGCTGCTTGGCCACCGAACTCCAGGCAAAGCTTTTCCAATTATGGGAAAGTGACATTAGCAAGTTCCTAATTCCTTTCCAGCATGGTTTTTGTGATGCTCAAAGCACACTTATAGCTGTGCTTGAAGTCAGTATTGATCTTCACACTAAGAAACATGTTGTACACAGCTTCTGGAACTAATGTTACTATTTTTTCAGATGTTTCCCTGATTTGGGGCATTTGTCCCTGATCATTTTAAGCCTTGTCCCTGATTTGTGATGAGGGAGGTTGAGAGGCATGCCCTGGATAATAAGGACATGGTTGATGTGCTCCTCCTGGATTATTCCTAGGCATTTTATCTGGTGCACCATGGTCACCTGTTCACCCAGCTATGAGGTTGTGGTCTATCTATAGCTGCCTTATCCCGGTTTCAGAATTACCTGACTGGCAGATCTCAGTCAGTCTCTTTGAATTTCATGTCCTTTCTACTCATCAAACCAACTGCCTGAGTACCCTAAGGATCAGTCCTTGGGCCTGTTTTGTTTAGTGATTTCTTGAATAATCTAGTTGATATCGTACATAATGCTGAATCCTATATTATTATATACACAAATGATATTGCTTTGTAAAGACAGGTATGTAATATCGGTGACACAACCAGATATTTGCAGCCTGACTTTGAACTGGTAAAAAAATGTTTGTTAAAAAATGACCTACTGAATGTTCATAAAAAGAAATGCGTGCACTTTATTTATTTATTTAGTTATTTGAATTTTGATGACTGGGTGGGCCCAATGAGACAGTAATATTCCTTTTTCAGGTGCAACCAGGGGAACAGAGACATTCCATGAATAGAGAGGTGATACACTGTATATGAGACATATACAAATAATTTCAATATATGTACAATCAGGCAGGAGACAGATACATAAGAACAGAGGTACAATAGAAGGTCAATGGTACAACGTTGGTACAAAATAAACATTAAAGGCTTTACCAACCCTAACTTAATTAAAACAAACTCTGGTTAGAGCCAATATGGCTGTGAAGAGCTTTTGAGATGCTTTTACCTATTAATTCTAATGAATTGCACAATGCAGATCTGTGGAGAGGCAGTTTCAATGTGGTCTTCCTTTTACACATTTTTACCATGTGTTTTCCTGGAATATGCCTGCTGATTGCTATATATTTAGCCTGGATAGTACACAGAAGAAATGGCATCTCATTTTCAGTGGGGCTATACATCTACACAATATTATGCTTCATTGTGTAAAATCAGAATGCACTAAAAACAATATTTTACATCTGGGGGGAAATAGTAAGTGCCGGATCGATGCATGAGCAGAACCATGTGTTGCACAAAGAGGGTGCGCTGTTCAGCTCTGATACAATAGTCAAAGAGAATGCGCCAACAGTACAGGGTGTACATACAGTGAAGCCCACCAGGATGAAGCGCAGAACTGCAGAATTCTGCAGTAGGGTTACTGCAGCAAACAATGGCGTTTCAAAGGGAGTTTATCCCTTTTGTCATGCAGTAAACCTGTGACACTGCACTTAATCCTGGTGGGCTTCATCATTCCTGTTGAAAATGTGACCCTGGATGGGAGCTGCAGTGCAGGCGGATGCCAAGTCAGGTTCATCCAGGGTGACCCTGACTGAATACCTTCCGGGGGGATGCGTGGTGCATACCAGTATGCACTACAGCCCCCATGGGCAATATTCAGCCCAGGAATGCAAATTAACTAACTGAGCATGCAGGGTGCAAAGGGGCCTTATGCATGCTTATTACAAGTCCATTTGCATGTTGGCATAGGGATGAATGTACTGGAGCAGCTCTCGCCCTCAAGCCCCGAACCCTGATCGCTTCCATGTGGGACAGGCCATGAAGTCTCTGGTGGTATAGTGGCACCCCCAGCCTGTTCCACCAGCCCCAATTGTACTGGAGTCCATACTCTATTGGTTCCATATTGTAGGGACCCCAATGCTATCCCTAATTGCACCTGAATACACCTACAGTCCACGTCCATAGTGTAGTGGCCCCCACTCCCCCTCAGCGGTGCACAGACACCCCCTCCTTGTCACCACTGCCCATCTCATTGCGATGACTGGCTCTGTAATGGGATCATACCACTCTATCAGTGGGTGGCAGAGCACTCGCAGTAGGATGCTGTAATGTGTTATACATAGGCATGAGCTGTGTGTGGGTGATAACACCCAGTGGCCATACTTCTCAGGCACTGGCATGTGGATCCATCATCCCAGTGCCACTGCACTACCCAGTGTGGGTGATGGCCAATGCTGTACCCACTGACACAGGTCCCAAAACAGGCGTGTTACAGCCGATCTCCCATTCGTTTGTAAAATTGGGGAACTGTGGATTAACTGTCTATAGCCTGAAGCATACACGGCAAATGGCATTACAGGATACCGCACACCATGGCACCTGGAATACTTCAGCAGTCCAGAGGGTGGCAAGTTGCACAGGGAAACAGGAGAGAGTGTGGACGCAGAGATGTATGACATCAAGAAGATATAATATCAGCAAGGCATGCATTGGAGATATGTAAATTCCCTCTTCAGCTTGCCAGGGACGTACACACAGCTGCATACACTGGTGGATCCACAGCTGGCATGGTACCCCAATGCATGGTACAGCCAGTTGGGCCATTCCAATCAATCAATCAATCAATCAAACTTTATTTAGCCAGGCAGTTACATCATTGAGCAGGCTCATTTACAAGATGGTCCTGGGCACATAGGACATATTCATTGACAGTATTCACAACATTTCATAATACAGAAGACAGTAAGACAGAATGTTTATAAAATACGAGGCCAATAAGATCTGGAGCAAAACTTAGATAACAGTGGCAATATACACAGATAGGCAATTCAACATATAATGGCAGAAGTCTGTATAGGACAGAGGGAGGAGAAGATGGAAAGACACAGTGGAGGGCAGTGGGAAGAGAGGATGGCAAGACACATAAAGGGAGAAGGAAGGGGGCAGCCTACTATGGTGGGTGCCCCTAGGTGGGTTATCTCAGGGAAGGAGGGCGGGACCTAGGAGGGGGTAATACCCTAGGGGGATGCCGGCCAACAGAGGGAATAAGAAGGCCATGGAGGTCTGAAAGCTAGGGGACTGTTCAGTCCATATGATTAATGATTACCTGAAGCAGTCACATGCTGTTTTCAGGCATCAATGAGCAGCTGTCTGAATATGTAGGGGTTGGGCAGGAGGGAGAGTTTAAGTGCTTTTTGCATATTATTCCAGAGCATTGATAGAAAGGAGCTAATGGCAGTTGAGCCAAGATGTGTCCTTGTCCGTGGCAGCTTGAGGAGGACAAAGAAAGAGTTCCTTAGGCTGTAGTCAACTTTTGAACATTCAGATAGGTCACAGATATAAGGTGGAAGTTTGTTAGACATAGCCCGG
Organism: Neoceratodus forsteri; assembly: GCA_016271365.2. Classification (NCBI taxonomy): domain Eukaryota; kingdom Metazoa; phylum Chordata; order Ceratodontiformes; family Ceratodontidae; genus Neoceratodus; species Neoceratodus forsteri. Next base: position 159,897,451 of record CM028138.1, read on the forward strand.
AACAGCCACATGAGGGCATTTATTTGCCTCGTCATAAAGAGGGATGGCCAATCTATTGCTTGGTACAACAGGTAGTGGTGAGTCTGCAAGGGCATATCAAGTATAAATCTCAGTGCACAATGATAGAGTGTATCAAGTTTTTGGAGCACATACTGGGGGCAGTGACTGTATAGGAAGTTAGCGTAGTCAAGCAGGGGTAGAAAGGTTGTTTGAACCAGCCGCTTCCTAGCTTCAAGAGTGAGTAGGTGTCTTATGCGGTAGAATATACCAAGGCGCTGTCTTAGCTTTTTTGTTAACTCACTTAGATGTGAACTGAAGTTGAGTTTGTCATCCAACCAGACTCCCAAATATTTGAATTTATCCACTATTTCTAATGGTTCACCAAGGAGGGTGATAATCTGGAGGGTACCAGATGTCCCCATATTGTGGGGGGAGGGTGGGGAGATAATCATGGCTTTGTTGTTTTTTTTTTGGCATTTAGCTACAGCTTCAGATTCAGAAGGTTATGTTGGAGGATGATAAAATCCTACTGCAGCTCCTTTTAAGCAAGATCCAGAGAGGCGATGGTTGTAGAGAGGACAGTGTCATCTGCGAAGAGGTGTATATTTCCTATAATTATGCCAGAGTCTATGTGGTTAATATAAATTGTGAAGAGGACAGGCCCCAAGATAGAACCTTGCGGGATGCCTGGGGGCAGAATTTTTAGTGGGGAGAGTTCCCCTTGTGATTTAATTTGTTGTCTTTGATTTGCGAGGTAGTAGTGGAACCACTTTACTGCAGCAGGGATTAGACCAACGCTACCCAGTAAATCAAGTAGTATGAAGTGATCAACCATGTCAAAGGCTTTGCTGAGGTCAAGGAAAAGTGCGTAGATGTGCTGTTTGCTGTCCAGGGCTTTTAACCAGTCATTTGAAACTTTGGCTAAAGCAAACACGGTGCTATGTTTAGATCTAAATCCCGATTGGACTGGGTTAAGGATATTTACATAATCTAAGTACTACCTTAGTTGAGATTTGACAGTTTTCTCAAGTAACTTGGATAAAACAGGAAGCAGTGAGATTGGTCTATAATTGTTCAAGTCTGTGGGGTCTCCCGACTTGAACAAGGGGATAATATGTGCAATCTTCCAGCTGAGTGAGAGTTCCCCTTGGGTTAGTGAACTATTAAAATGATGGGCGATTGGTGCTGTCAGATAATAGTTGCCTGCTTTTAGAAAGAAGGTTTCTAATGAATCGGCACCAGCATTCTCTTCTTGGTATCCAATGAGAGGAGAAGGTCTTCCACATGTTTGAAGGATACAGGCTAGAAACTGAATGGAGGGCAGCCATTAAAGGGGACAGAAGTAGGGCTAGTATCTACGCTGGTGGTACTCAGTTTACTAACAGGCGAGGCCTGCAGAAGCAAAGTGGTTATTGAGCTGATTGAGGATCTCAGACCTGTCTGTATAGGAGGTGTTGTTCACCACAATTTTGGCTGGGATTGGGGCTGCAGGAGAGTGTACTTCGACCTCTCTCAAGATTTGCCAAAATTTGGAAGAGCTGTTTTTGTTTCTCTCGAGGGCTGACTAGAAGAACTGTGATTTTTCCAACCTGATCAATTTGGTGCAGGCATTCCTGGCTACCCCAAAGAACAGCCAGTCTCAGTCAGACTGCAACTTCCTTGCCCATTTCCATAGAATGTCTCTAGACCACAGGGCCTTTTCAGTGCTGGGCTGAACCAATCAGGTGCACGTTTCCTAGATTTGACTTTTCTTAAGGGTGCATGCCTGTTGATAACCCTTAGTAACAGATCCTGAAAAATACAGAAAGCTTCAGACACAGAAGGTGCGAGGTAGAAGTCCTGCCACTTAATATTCCCAAGATCTGTCAGAAAGGCAGGGGGAGAGAAGTGTTTTAGGCTGTGCTTTATCTTGAAGGTGTCGCAAACGCACTCTGCAGGTCAAGCCCTCTGCTCCCACAGTGCCAATCTCAGAGTGCAATAGTGTGAACAGGTACAGTAACAGACAGGGTAAACCTCCTGTCTGCTTTCGGTCCAAGTTATCTTTAGCCTCGAGTTCTGGGGGATTCAAACTGTGAAACTTATGCTAGCATACCCAATGTACAGGTTCAGATATGTACCCTCTTCAGGACTGCAGTACAATCTTTTGCCAGGGGCACTCAGCCAGGCTTCCAAAATGAACCCTCTATATGAGTCCCAGGTATTTCTTACCTTTTTCCAGCTTAGTAACACCATGCAAGCCCTTACAGCTGTCAGACTTAATATCGGTTCAGCAATGACATGCAAAAAATCACTGAGGAGACACAGGCAGTATCTTAAAGACAAGCATTTGTCAATGCCGAATGTTGATTGTGTTGGTCTGTTGAGCTCGCTCAGTGGCCCTGTGTCACTCGCTCATTCTGTTTTTCCCGGTGCTGCAGGCTGCACCTTTGTACCGGGATTCTGGCTGCATTGGCAGTTTTTTTCTGCCCACAAAGAAATCTGCAGCTGTCCTGACAGAGCTGTGTTGAGATTGGTCACTCGCCCTCTGTCAGTTGCTCATTCTGTTTCTGCTGGCACTGCAGGCTGCCCTTTTGCACTGAGCTCCCACCTCTGTTGGCGGCTTTTGCTGCCCACAAAGAAATGTGCAGCAGTCCTGACACAGATACATTGAGCTACCTCACTCTCCCTCTCTCGCTCGTTCCGTTTCTGCCGGGGCTGCAGGCTGGCCTTTTGTACAGGGCTCCTACCTGTGTTGCCACCTTTTTCTGCACACAAAGCAATGCACAGCAGTCATGATAGAGGTCTGTTGAGCTCGCTCACTCCCCCTCTCTCACTTGCTCATTGTGTTTGTCCCGTCGCTGTTTGCTGCCCTGTTGTACTGGACTTCTGCCTGCATCGGCACCTTTTTCTGGCCACAAAGAAATCTGCAGCTGTCCCAACACAGCTCCGTTGAGGTTGCTCTCTCTGCCTGTCTTACTCTCTCATTCTGTTTCTTCTGGTGTTGCAGGCTCCTCTTTTGTACTGGGCTTCTGCCTGCATTGGCAGGTTTTGCTGCCCACAAAGAAATCTGCAGCTGTCCCGACACAGCTCCATTGAGGTGGGTCACTCCCTCCTCTGTCACTCGCTCATTCTGTTTCTGCTGGCGCTGCAGGCTGCCCTTTTGTACTGGGCTCCTGCCTCTGTTGGCGGCTTTTTCTGTCCACAAAGAAATTGGCAGCAGTCCTGACACAGGTCCATTGAGGTAGCTCACTCCCGCTCTCTCACTCGCTTGTTCCATTTCTGCCGGCACTGCAGGCTGGCCTTTTGTACTGGGCTCCTGCCTGCGTTGCTACCTTTTCCTGCCCACAAAGAAATCCACAGCAGTCACGATAGAGCTCCGTTGAGCTTGCTCACTGCCCCTCTCACTCACTCATTGTGTTTCTCATGGTGCTGCAGGCTGGCCTTTTGTACTGGGATTCTGCCTCCATTGGCATTTTGTTCTGCCCACAAAAAAATCTGCAGCAGTTTTGACACAGCTCCGTTGGCCTCACTCACGACCCCTGTCTCACTTGCTCATTCCATTTCTGCCCGCGGTGCAAGCTGCCCTTTGATACTGGGCTCCTGACTGCATTGCAGCCCTTTTCTGCCCACAAAGAAATCTGCAGCAGTCACGATAGAGCTCTGTTGAGCTCATTCACTCACTCCCTCCCCCTCTCTCACTTGTTTGTTCTGTTTCTCCTGCTGCGCTGCTGCTGCAGGTTGCCCTTTTGTACTGGCCCCTGCATGCATTGCTGCCTTTTTCTGCCCACAAAGAAATTTGCAGCAGTCCCAACTGAACTCTGTTGAGCTCACTCACTCCCCCCCTCCCTCACTCGCTCATTCTGTGTCTCCCACTGCTACAGGCTGCCCTTTTCTACTGAGTTCCTGCCTGCATTGCCGGCTTTTTCTGCCCACAAATACATCTGCAGCAGTCCTGAGAGAGCTCTGTTGAGCTCGCTCACTCCCCCTCTCTGAGTCGCTCATTCCGTTTCTGCCAGTGCTGTAGGCTGGCCTTTTGTACTGGGCTCCTGCCTGCATTGCCGCCTTTTCCTGGCCACAAAGAAATCCGCAGCAGTCATGATACACCTCCATTGAGCTTGCTCACTCTCCCCCTCTCTCGCTTGCTCATTCTGTTTGTCCCAGAGCTGCAGGCTACTCTTCTGTACTCAGTCCCTGCATGCATTGTTGCCTTTTCCTGCCCACAAACAAATCCGCAGCAGTCCCAACAGAGCTCCGTTGAGCTCACTCACTCCCCCTCCATCACTCACTCATTCTGTGTCTCCCGGTGCCGCAGGCTGCCCTTTTGTACTGGGCTCCTGCCTGCATTGTCTCCTTTTTCTGCCCACAAAGACATCTGCAGCAGTCCCGACAGAGCTCAGTTGAGCTCAGTCACTCCCCCCTCAGTTGCTCGATCCTAATCTGTCCCAAACACTGATTTCCGACAGCGACTGCGGTATACTGCACCGGAAGCGTGAAAATTGACAGCTGTACTGTTCATGAGGAGGTGTGAACAAATGCCAGTGTTGAAAATCTGGCGTGAAAATATTACTGATTTGCAAACGTACAAGGGTGCGTGGCACCTGCACAACACACACTCATAACACAGTCATTTTATGGAGTTTCATCACAAAATTTTTAACATAGGCATTTTAGGACCTCTGCTCATGAACAGTGTCAGTGTGATTTTCTTAATATGTCCTGAACACCGATTTCCCACAGCAACTTGTGCACCAGAAGAGCGAAAACACATTTCGGCCAGGATGTGAAAAATGACAGCTGCACTGTTCATAAAGAGATGTGGCAAAATGGCAATGCTGAAAATTTGGAGTGAAAATATTGCAAAGTTACGAAGATACAAGCGTATGTTGAAACTGCGCAATGCACATTCGTAACACACTCATTTTATGGACTTTCATCACCAAATTCTCAACATAGGCATTTTCGGACCTCTGCTAATGAACAATGTCACTGTCATTTTCATAATGTGTCCCGGATATGGATTTCCCAGAGTGACCACGCTATTCTGTGCCAGAACTGCGAAAACACATTTCGGCCAGGATGTGAAAAATGACAGCTATACTGTTCATAAGGAGGTGCAGAAGAATGGCAATGTTGAAAATCTGGAGTGAAAATATTATAAATTCATGAACTTATGAGCATGCGTGCACACTGTGTATCGCACGCTCGTAACAGTCATTTTATGGAGTATTGTCACCAAATTTTCAACATAGGCATTTTAGGACCTCTGCTCATGAACAGTGCCACTGTCAGTTTCTTAATCTGTGTAGAACACTGATTTCCCACACTGACCACACTATTCTGCGCTGGAAGTGTGAAAACATATTTCAGCCAAGGTGTGAAAAATGACAGCTGTTCTGTTCACAAGGAGGTCTGGAAAAATGCCAATGTTGAAAATCTGGGGTGAAAATATTGCAGATTCGCAAAGTTACAAGTGTGCTTAGCAACTGCGCAATGCATACTCATAAAACACTCATTTTTGGGATTTTTTCCACCAAATTTGCAACATAGGCTTTTTGAGAGTCCACCTCATGAACACTGGCACTGTCATTTCATTAATCAGTCCCGAAAGGTGCACAGTGATCACAAAATCACCTTTCAGGGCCAATTAACGCCATGACAGTGACAGAATTCATGAGGAGGGGTCCCAAAAACCCCATGTTGAAAATTTGGTGCCAAAATTCCCCAAAATGCCTGAGATTTACATCAAAGTTGAAAAAAACCCTATTAATGCCATTATACAGCTTACCGGCATTTCCTCAGTTCGCGGTCAGCTTTGAAGAGTGCAGACGTGTTCCTGGTCCACCGAAGATCATTGTGCCAGACACCAGAGGTAAGTATGGGGTGAGGGGGATGTGGGGAGGCAGGGTGCACAGTGGGTGGGCGCGGGTTGCGGGATTGCGGGAGGGGGGCAGGGAGACTGCTGTGGGACCGTTTCCTTTTTTACAGGTTACAAAATAAAAAAGACATCTCAGGACCATTTTTTATTTTGCAGGGGCATGTGGCATGCTGGGGTGGGTGGGCTCCCAGCTTGCCAACGGAGTCTTCCTTTTTTGGGGGGAACAGCTGTAGCCAATGGGGGATTGGGCACCCCCTTCAGCACACAAAAAAACCAGGGGGGGGCATAATGCTGACGGGGAGTGGGCTCCCCCGTTGGCAACATAAATATTGGGGGCAATGCAGCCGATGGGGATTGGGGCCCCCGTCGGCAACTAAACACGGTCATGGGGCACATATTGCTGAGGGGGATTGGGCACCCCCTTGGCAGCGGAGGTTAAAATTGTTTGCGAACATGGGGGCAAGCCGCGCCATGTTCACAAACAAAAGATCCTGCCCTGCAATGATGGGTCATTCCCTTATTGCAGTGAATGGCTTTCGCTGCAATGACGAGGCGGCCCCTGATTGCAGCAGCTGATTTTTTGCAAGTTGGTGGCATGCTGGCTGAACTAGTGTCAACAGCAGCGTGCCACAGCATTGGGGGAAGCGGGACAAGCCTTTACAGGCTGTTGGGGCATTGGCCACAACAGTGCCGCGCCTTCACAACCTGCTTGTGGAGAAACCTGCCGCAACATGTTTCTTGCACATGCGCACAATCAACATAAAAATGTTGTTTAATAAAAATTGTATAATAAGTCAAATAAAATACAGAACAAATAGCATGAGCTCAATCACAAAAGAAAATGGGAAAATTACAGAACAAAACTCCTACCACATACTTAAGATCTTTCCTAAGTATTGCCTTCTTAAGTGTGTTTAAGTCAGATAGCTTTCTGTCTCAAAGCCCAAGAATTATATGTCACAATCCCATATACAATGTTTCATTTAACTCTATCTTTCCCCACCCACTTTTGATGAGGCCAGCTAGATCCTCCCTTAGATTTTAATTTCTGAAATACTTATCCCTGAGGATGTGAGTCATTACTTTGAAAAATCTGTAACTAGCTATTTCCCAAATATGACAGTCTTTAATTAAATATTTCTCTTTGATGTCCCTCTGCTGATTTCCTGTGCTAGTGTGAGCTGAGGGATTTTATGACTTTTCACACACTTCTGGCTATGCTAAAATGAAAAGAACCAGCCCAATTACCTTTCTTCCTGAAATGTCATAAATTCACATTTGGTTTCAACTTCAAAAGCCTGGGCAGGTCATAAAAAGGTAATAAAATGCCTTTCTGTAAGGAAGTCTTAATTAAATGGTTCCCCTGGTCAGATTAATGACATCCTGTAGTTCCAGCTACTGACCTTTGAAGTTAAAGGCCAAATCTGCTAACTTGTGTGAGACAATTTCATACACAAACCAGTTATTTATTTTACAGATATCATATAATAATCATAAGCAAAGAGGCAGAGCATCACAGAAGGTAGAGGTGGAAGGGAGGTGTGGGGAGCACCTGACACAGGCAACAGTGCAATGGACCCTCAGGTCACTGTGGAAGACCCCTGCATGGGAGATGTTATGTGGCTTGTTGTCAAGCATAAGGTCCAGTAGGGAGCTTCAGTGGGGGTTCTTTTTATTAGGTTGGGTAACCTTGGAGGTAATCTGAGTTCACCCGTGCTCATCGCAGAAGTCCTTAAGCCTGTTGGCACAGGCATCATTCCAATTAAGATTAAGGTCCCCCATTATAATGCATTCATTGTTCACTTTTTCCAGGAGAGAGTGTAGATATATAGGCCAGCTGCAGGCAGCCTATAGCATGCAGCTACCAACAGGGCTACTCCAGGTGATAGGGTAATTTTGAGGGCAAGACACTCAAATTCTTTGAGCATCGATGTACGGACAATATCAGTGGTTATGAATTTATCTTTAGTATATATGGCAACACCATCACCTCTGGTCAACCTGTCACACCTGAACAGGTTGCAGCCAGGAATGTTAAGCATTTTGTCAGGTATGTTATTCTTAAGCCAGGTTTCTGAGAACATTGCTACATCAGGCGTTGCATGTAACATCCAGATTTGGACCAGGTCCGATTTGTTGGCAAGGCTGCATACGTTCACATGCAGAAAGCTCAGACTCTTTAACTGAGGAAGCTCCCCAGGAGCAGATAGCAGATGGGGGGCCAGGGTTTAGTTCCACACTACCTGCACAGAGTAGCAGCAGTATTAGTAATTTCCTGAGACATCTTACCAGGGATCTTAGGAAGGCTTTGTTAGGTTGCTTGGCCTGGTCCCTTGCCTAGGGAAGCAGAACAGGAGTTGAAGGGGCGGCAAAAGTTGGTCAGAGCACATATTACTACCCTAATGAAGAGAGTAAGAGGTGTCTGCTTTGGGGGTGTTGGGCAGTAAGGGATGTGAAACGTTGTAACTGTATGTGGATTACTGCCTTTGGAGGGAATTAACTGGGTAGCAGACACCATTAGACTTAGTTTCTGGCATGTAGAATTGTTCAGGTAGGTTATGTCTTTCATTGTGTCCATATTAGGCTCCAATGTTAGATGGAGAATGCAGCCAGGGAGGAAAAGGTAGGCTGAGGATACCATCATGAGGGTACTGTGTGGCAGAGTGGGGTGACACCTTGTGATCATTCTTGGGTGACTGGCAGCAGCGCTGGGGCTGGCCAGGGGCTATGAGCCGAAGGTTATAAGAATGCTTTGGTGAAGAGGGTTGGAAAGCAGCTACAACAGGCTATTTATTGCCAGTAAAGTTAACAACCATTGATCATAGTGCAGTGTGGGAAAGAGGAGGAGAATTAAGAAGATGAAGAAGTAGCAGTACACTTGTGTGAGATAAATAAAGAAAAAGAAAAAAGAAAAACAATTATAGCATTTTAGCTAGAGGCAGAGAGTACCAGGCACTTTGGTGAATATTGGGACTATGTATAGGATAGCAGGGGATTAAGCTCAGGTATGGAGTTGTAAAATAGCTAGTAGAACAGGTTATAGATAATGATATTAAACAAATAGCGAGAAATGAGAGGATGGCTTTAAGAGGAGGATGTCTTTGAGAGAGGATGTCTTTAAGGGCAGGAGTAAAGTATGCCAGGGGAGGTTCTTAGAGAAGTAGCCCAACTGAGAGGGAGATGGGGTATTTAATAGTGGTCGGGACAGGGGCAGGTGGGTGGGAAAAATTACACTTGTAGGAGCTATGTGGCGTCCTACAGTGCTACAGGCACTAGAGCACTTAAACGTTGCTCGAATTAGCTGCAGGCAGTCACTACACTTCAAAAAGAAGTGCTAAAGACATAGTTCTGTAAGTGGGCCAATCAGCAGGGCATAGAGAGGAGGCTCAGTCAATGGGAGTACCCCGCTCAGGCAGAAGTTTCAAGCAGAGGTGGGTAATTCTGATTCTAGGAGCAGCATACCTGGATTTAGTGTAGCAGGGTGGACGGCACTTGGGACAGCTTCCCAGGCACTACGGGAGTTCTTCCAGGTGGTTCTGGCAGTTTGCAGCAGTGGGAACGCATGCAAGAACTGGACCATAGTAGCCAAGAACAGAGAAGGAATTAAATAGGACATTCACTGGAGCATCAGCAAAGGGCTGACTTCTCAATACAAAGCCCAGAGCATGAGCAAGGGAAAGGGAAGGGCAGCATTAGTGAGAAGTCAGTGGGGGGTTCGGGTTAAGGTGCCAAAGCTAATCTCTGCAGACAGAGACAGAGTTAAGTTAAATGGTGGGGGTTGGGGGAGAGCCAGACAGGGAAAGAAAGGACAAAAGCACTAATCTTAGGCAGGACAGAGCAAATTAAATATTCTGAAAGGTGGGGGCTTGGGGAGAGGGAGATAGCGAGAGAAAGGACAGAATGAAACGCAGAATCAGTTTAGAAAACGTTCATGCTAGAGCAGAGAAAATTATACAAATGTATTAGACAGTCGATTGATATCAGACAGTGTTCCAAAAAAAGGCAAACATGCTATGCTAAGGCTGGCTTTCTAAACTAGCTAGAGTAGCCGACTTTAGGAGTCACGCAGGATATTTCTAGTTAATTATACACAGTCAGCTTAGTTGCAATTACTTCTTGTTAATTATACACAGTTAGCTTAGTTGAAATTAATTCAAGTCGAACACAGCAGTAGGTTTGAGCAGCCAGCGATACTAAAAAAGACCACTTCAATGCACCAGCAGTGGAAGGTTTGGACATCCACAGTACTAGCATTAGGTAGTGAGAACAACAAAGGGTAAAGGCTGAAAATTACACTTGTAGGAGCTGTGCAGCATCCTACAATGCTACAGGTGCCAGAGCACTTAAACATAGCTTGAATTAGTTTCAGGCAGTCACTACACTTCAAAAAGAAGTGCCAAAGTCATAGTTCTGTAAATGGGCCAATCAGCAGGGCACACTGAGGAGGCTCAGCCAATGGGAGTGCCCCGCTCAGGCAGGAGTTTCAAGCAGAGGTGGGCAATGCAGATTCTAGGAGCAGTGTGCATGGGTTTAGTGTAGCAGGGTGGATGGCACCTGAGGCAGCTTCCCAGGCACCACAGGAGTTCTTCCCTGCCAGTTCTGGTGGTTTGCAACAGCAGGACGAGCGCCCACAAGAACTGGATCCTGGATTTAGTGTAGCAGGACGGACAGCACTTGGGGCAGCTTCCCAGGCACCATTGTGCAGGTCCCCAGCCTGGGTTCAGTGCAGCCAATGGCTGGCCATGGCAGGGTGTGGAGGGTGGTGCCAGTCTTTGCAACAGGTTGGGTATGGGGGAAGAGAGGGTGTCTGTGTATAGGGGCGGTGGATGGGAGTCTTCTAGATTATGGATATGGACCATGGTTTCCTCTGGTGCAATTGGGTCTGGGGGGGCCCTATACTATGGAGCTCTTCAGGAAGGGAGTTGGCTAGATTGGGAATGGAAAGGGGGGATCTCTAGTCCACCAGGGCTGCCAGACTGCTGTGCACCTGTGTGCACACCTGCAGCCCGCCTGTGGGTGACTGGCCTGGTTAGGCCAGCTATCCATGTCCTAACTGTGGGCCACGGTGCTCTGGACTGTGAGGGGCACATTCCCACTGAATATGCTGCAGCACAGCATATATATGGGATTGCCCCCTTGACTTGAATGGCATACCATTTGTGTGTGCCCTGGCCCATTCTCTTGCAGCTGGTGCATCCCGCATGTTTGAATATCGCACTGCTGCACATTGTTGGAGTTGTGTGACACATTTCCCTTTTCCACTGGGATGCACTACGTATCTCCTTTGAATATGGGGGCCCTGGACAGGTAACCTGAATAAATACATTATAAAAATGGTAAAATCATGACCCCACTGAAAACAAGATATTGCATCTAATCTGAGACAGCCTGAGTAAATACAGTGCAAAAATGTGTAAATGAACATCACTGTGACAATGAGATACAGCATCTCCCCTGCTCTATCCAGGATACAAAATATAGGATAAGTAATATTCAGTGCTCTTAGATCCAAATAGCCATTACTCTGTAAGAAACCTTCATTTTTTTCCAGTTGTTTAACCAGGTGAGACACACTAAGCTGAAAGCTTGTTTACAGGTGCAACCTGGGAGCATGAGGAAGTTAAGTGACTTACTCAAGGTCACACAGTATGCAAGTGGGGGCTATGGGATTCAAACCCAGGTCTCCACATTTGCAGCTCAGTGCCTTAAACCACTGTGCCATACATACTTTCCCTGTGTTTTCTCCACTAAGGCAGAATCAAATTCCTGTATAAATCCTTGTAGAGTTTTTCATAAGCCACTGGTTCTTTATTTATGACTTTGTCCTTTATTTATTATATCAGCAGCCTTTTATTAGGAAAAGAGCTCTGATTTGCTGCTCAGTATTAATATTATATGTCATGATGGCCTTGGAATGATTTGGATTTATATGCTATGCATAAGGCATAATGGGGGACTACATGAAATAACAAATATCAAGCTCATTATTTCATGACCTATACTCAAAATTAGTAATCACAAGTCAGACAATCTTTCAAAAGATACTAGTTATGCCTGTAAACACATTTACTGCATATATCTATCTATCTATATATATATATATATATATATATATATATATATATATATATACACAAATGCTATTTTTGCATGTTATAGTTGTTAGTTTTCAGACAAATTCTTAGACTATTTTTCTGTCCACCTGATGGAATCTTGAGTGATTTAAGTAAATGCTATTATTTTATCAAGGCCCTCATCCAGCAACTCAGTATATCATATTATAAAACAAGCATTTGTCAATGCCGAATGTTTAATTGCTGGCATTGGCATTGGTAGTGTAGGAGTTAGAGAGCTGCACAATAGGAATGGCAGTGAAGCATTGAACTGAAGCCAACCCCGCCACCACCCTGCAGAGGCTGACAGGCATTGGGGTGTGCCTTTCGGTCATCAGGCATAACAGCCACGCCATTTCACCACACCCTACCCAGCAGACACTGACAAGTGTCACGGTGTGCCTTGGGGTCTTTGGCCCTTATGCTCACCCCATTCCATCAGGAAATACGGTGAGATGGGTGCGTATAGAGAATGGGGTGAACTTTGGGGCTGAAGAGTCCAAGGCACACTTACGTTCCTCACTGGCTGCAGGGTATGGAATGGTATAGGCATTACAGGCAAGAATCCCAAGTCATACCCCTGATGCCTGTCAATCTCTACAGGGTAGGGTGTTATGGGCGGAAACCTAACGCCTCCAGGCGTTTGTTAGCATTTTCCTCCAAATTTTCAACATGGGTTTTGTGACCCCACCTTATGAACAGTGGCAATATCAGTTCGTTAGCGAAAGCTGATTTTGCACAGTGACTACGCCATTTGGCACCACAGGTGCGAAAACACATTTCGAACAAGATGTGAAAAATGACAGCTGTACTGTTCATGGGGAGGTGCAAAAAATGGCAATGTTGAAAATCTGCAGTGAAAATATTAAAAAAACTGGTGAAGTCACGAACGTGCACAGACACTGCATAATGTACACCCATAATACAATTAGTTTGGGGATTTTTTTTACAGCAGATTGTCAACACAGGCATTTTGGAACCTCCATTCATGAACAGTGTCACTGTGATTTTATTAATCTGTCCTGAACAGTGATTTCTCACAGCGACCACGCATTTCTGTGCTGGAAGTGCGAAAACACATTTCAGCCATGGTGTGAAAAATGACAGCTGTGCTGTTCATAAGGAAGTGTGGAAAAATGCCAGTGGTGAAAATCGGGACTGAAAATATTAGAAATCCATTAATTTACGAGGGTGCGTGGAAACTGCGCAATGGTCGCTCATAACACAGTCATTTTATGGACTTTTTTCACCAAATTTTTAACATAGCCATTGTATCACCTCTGCTCATGAACAGTGTCACTGTGATTTTCTTAATCTGTCTCAAACATTGATTTTGCACACCGACTGCACCATTGTGCGCTACATGTGCGGAAACATGTTTTGGGTGAGAAGTGAAAAATGACAGCTGTACTGCTCATAAGGAGGTGTGGTAAAATGGCAATGTTGAAAATCTGGAGTGAAAATAATGAAAATTCGCAAACTTACTAGCGTGCGTAGGAACAGCACAACGCATGCTCGTAAAACAGTCATTTTTCTGAATTTTTTCACCACATTTTTAACATAGCCATTTTAACACCTCTGCTCATGAAAAGTGTCACTGTGATTTTCTTACTCTATCCAAAATATTGATTTTGCACACCGACTGCGCCATTGTGCGCTACATGCACGGAAACACATTTTAGGCAAACTGTGAAAAATGACAACTGTACTGCTCATAAGGAGGTGTGGTAAAATGGCAATGTTGAAAATCTGGAGTGAAGATATTGAAAATTCACGAACTTACAAGCGTGCGTAGGAACAGCGCAACGCATACTCGTAAAACAGTCATTTTTGGGAATGTTTTCACCAAATTTTCAACATAGGGTTTTTGGGGGCCTACTTCATGAGCTGTAACACTGTCATTTTATAAACTGGTCCCGAAAGGTGGTGTGACAGAAATGGGCAGGAAAGAGTTAATGGCTTGGATTCTGTAGGTGCCTTATTTTTTTAGCAGTTTGGAAAAAAATACTCTGTCCAGCAGCATCCAGCTTGTGGAATTCTTAGCTGCTAGATAAGAGCTGGGTCATAAATCTCAAGTGGACATCTCCAGACACACACAGACCTGCAGACAAGGACACAGGGCAGTTTGAATGGATTGGATCATTCAAATATAAACTTAAGGTGAAAAGGGAATATAATTCGTCACTGATAGGTGTTCACTCTGATTGGGACAATTAAATACATACATGTTAGTTGGTTGGCAGATTTAAAGGGAGAATAGGAATGACCTAGTCTCCACAGAATATATAACCTTCTGAAAGGCAGAGAAGGCTCTCTTGTGCTTTGGAAGCTGGGAGGGGAAACATAAGTTTGGAGCCTACCTTGTAGCAATGTCAATGGGAGCTGGCAGTTAGAACAGGGTCCAGTGTCTCTTGTAAGGACAGGGAAGGTTAAGTTTAGTGATAGCATATTTCAGTAATAGCCTTCTTCTTTTGCCATCTGTTTTTTAAAAACATTTGTTTACTTTTCCTGTATGGGTGTTATTCTCTTGTGTTGTAAATATATATCCTGTAAATGCTCAGTGCACTTTCTGTTAAGTAAAAACTATTTATTTGCTCAACAGTTGTGACTGTGATGTCATTTTTTCTAAGGTAATATTTGGTTTCCACTGGCTGAGGTAGACTCTGTGTAGCATCCGCCACCCGAGAGAGACACACTACCAGACTTTATCTTGTGCAATTGCACGTTTGATTATTCAAGTGTGTACACTTGAAAGAGGTGCCAGAAGGAAAGTCCGGCTGGTGGCAGCGAATACCTGAGGACAGACACCTCTCTAAAAGCTGTTTCAGCCCAGAGGAAGAGGTGGGTTGTCACATATTGGTTGGCAGTGGTGGGATGATGATAGCGAACTGCGTAGCACACTGAGATACAGAGTTTGCCAGTGGAACAGTTACCTTAGCATTGCAAAACAGCATATACAAGAGGATACATTTGTACAACAATTTTATTTGTTTCTAGATAGCACAGTAAAGTGCAGCAGTAGAGAACGAGCTCCACGGAGTATGACTCACTTACTGTACCACAGCTTTTTGAAAGGTGCCAGGAAAAGGGGATTAAGCCTGAAGGTCTAAAGCAGAAGAAAAAGGCAGACCTCATAGCTAGTCTCTTGGCACATGATCTGGAGCAGACAGTCGCTGGGGGTGAGTCAGGAACTGAGGCAGCAGACCCCCCCAAACCAGCTTGAGACACTGCGACTGCAGCTGTTGCTGCAAGACAAGGCGTTGGAGGTGAAAAGACTGGATGCTGAGGCGAAAAGACTGGATGCTGAAGCAGAAACAAGAAGATTGGATGCAGAAACAAAAAGATTGGAGGCTGAAACAAAAAGATGGGAAGCAGAGACCAGAAGACAGGAAGCAGAGAAAGAACTTGAAGAAAAGAGACTGGCAGACAGACAGAAATAACGCCAAGACAAAGAGAAGGAACGCGAAGATAGAGAGAAAGAATGACAGCATGAACTCCAGAGACAACAGCACGAGAAGGAGATGATGACCCTCCGCAGTCAGCAAACCATGAGTAATGGTGGAGTGAGTTTACCTCATGAAGCCAAAATGAATTCTAAATTGTTCCCTCAGTTTAAAGAGGGAGATGACCTTGATTTATTTTTAAGGTCATTTAAGAGAGTATGCGACCAATTCAAATTGACTAAGGCTTCCTGGTCAACTTATCTTACACCCTTGCTGATGGGGAGAGCGTTGCATAGATTTGCTAAAATGAGTAATGAAGACTATGCTGATTATGATAAAGTGAAAACAGTGTTGTTGAAACATTTTGAATTAAGTCCTGAGGCTTATAGAAGGAAATTTAGGGAGTTAAAGAAAAGCCCAGAAGACAGTTATGCAGAACTGCAGGTTAAACTGTGTACTTACCTTGATAGGTGGATGTAGGGGGCTAAAGCAACTACTGTGGAACTGATTAAAGACGTATTGGTGAGAGAACAATTCCTTAAAATTGTACCTGAGGACATGCGTGTATGGCTCATAGACAGGGCATGCGCCTCTTCCACAGAGGTGGCAGGAAGCGCTGACGAGTATCTGTCTAGCCGGCCATACACACAACATAAGTCTTATGGTGGGGAGGCAGCACATGGTTATAAGGGATCCCATGGGGGGCAACCCAAAGGAAACCAGCCTGCACCTGAGTCCAAAGTACAGCCCTCTGGTTCTAAGGGGACTCATGAAATAGGACCCAAGAAATGTCATATTTGCAATCAAGTGGGACACTTGAGATATAACTGCCCTCAGAAACTGGTTAAGGGGCAGAGGTATGGTGGAGGTGGTGATCAAAAGAGCACTGGTGTGTTTGTAGGGTGTGTCCAGTCTGAAGAACCACTCTCCTCTTATGAGAATCTACGTCCCATTACACTTAATGGAATAGTAACACAGGGACTGTGGGACACAGGCGCTAACATCTCCCTGGTAAGGCAGGATCTCATTCGGGCAGAACAGATGGTACCTAGGAAATACTCCAAGGTCCGGGCATTCACAGGGCCACCAGTCTCATTACCAATGGCTAGAGTCTTCCTGAGCTGCGAAGGGGGCCATGGAGAAAAGGAGGTGGGAGTTGTAGAGGACCTACCTGTAAGTATGATTGTGGGGAAGGATTTGGACCCCAGTAGAAAACTGTGTGTGTGTTATAACTTGTTGTCAGCCACAAGGGCAAGCTTCTGAGGGTGAAGAGGGGTTGACGCTGGGTGGTCCAGCCACACCCTCAGCAGCTGAGGAAGTGTCTAGCACAGGGGAGGGGCTGGCTAGAAGCAGCAGTCCAGAACCCCAGTCACAAATAGAGGAGCCCACAGGACTTCCTTCAGAAGGGGCACTGGGAAGGGTCAGATGAGGGCAGCTGAGTGCTGCACAGCGAACTGACCCTACCCTGGAAAAACTGAGGGAAATAGCTCATAGGGCTAAGCATCCTCAGGGGGGTAAAGAGTCCATTTACTGGGACAATGGGCTGTTGTACGGAGAATGTACAACAGAGGAAGGGCTAGATGGTGAGGTACTCCAGCAGCTGGTAGTCCCTAAGGTTCACCGTCAGCAGCTTTTGGCCCTTGCCCATGATATCCCTTTTTCAGGGCACTTGGGGGTGAGGCGCACGAAAAAGCATCTAACCAACAATTTCTTCTGGCCTGGTATTGGCAAGGATGTGGCAAATTATTGCAGGACTTGTCCACAGTACCAGCGGGTGGGGAAAATGGGGAACAAGGCCAAGGCAGCTTTGGTGCCCCTGCCAATTTTTGATGAACCCTTCAAGAGGGTAGCGGTGGACATAGTGGGGCCATTGAACACCCCAAGTCACATTGGCAAGCGGTATATCCTGGTAGTTGTAGACTATGCCACCAGATACCCTGAGGCAGTGGCTCTAGCATCTTCTGAGGCAGAACCAGTGGCAGATGCACTGTTGGGAATATTTAGCTGGGTGGGCTTTCCCCAGGAGATACTGTCAGACCGGGGTGCCAATTTTATGTCAGGGTTAATGAGTAGTTTGTGGGAGAAGTGTGGGGTGAAGCAGCTCAAAACATCCCCATACCATCCCCAAGCTAATGGTCTAGTGGAGCAATTTAATTCAACTCTTAAGACCATGCTAAGGACTTTTGCTGACCAACATAAGAGGGACTGGGACAAATATTTGCCTTATCTCCTATTTGCATACAGGGAAGTCCCACAGGAGTCCACAGGGTTCTCACCTTTCGAGCTCCTGTTTGGTCATAGGGTGCGGGGGCCCCTAGATTTGATTTGGGATGAATGGGAGGGTGACCGTGCCTCTCAAGGGGAGTCTGTTGTGGAGTATGTCCTGAACTTCAGGACCCACCTTAGGGAGCTCATGGGGTTTGCTCAGGAGCACCTGGCAATTACATAACAGCGGCAGAAAGTCTGGTACGACCGTGGGGCCTGAGCCAGAGAATATGAGGTGGGACAGCGAGTGCTGGCACTCATCCCTGTCCAACAGAATAAATTACAGGCAGCATGGGAGGGGCCATTCTCCATTGTCCGAAAGGTTAGTTATGTCAATTACATGATAGAGCTACCGGACAGGAGATGCAGACAAAAGGTGTATCATGTCAACATGCTGAAGCCCTACCACGATAGGGAGGAAATGGTCCTCACTGTATGCAGTTCCCCAGAGGAGGAAACTGAGGTAGATCCACTGGTGGCCCTACTTGGGGAGGCCAAGGTTGCAACCTCTGCGGACAACCTTACCCTCTCAGAACAGCTGACACCAGCCCAGGTGCAAGAAATTAGGGGTGTGCTGAGAGAATTTTAGGACATGTTCACAGGGAAACTGGGGTACACCACGATGGCAGAGCACCATGTGGATACAGGGACCCAGGTTCCCCTGAAACAGTCCCCCTATAGGGTACCTGAGCACATTAAGCAGACTGTGAAAGAGGAGCTCAAAGAGATGCTGGAACTGGGGGTAATCCAGGAATCTAGTAGCCTCTGGGCATCACCTGTGGTACTGATCCCCAAAAGGGATGGCACCACACGATTCTGTGTGGACTACCAGAAGCTTAATAGCTGCACAGAGTCTGACACCTATCCCATGCCCAGAACAGATGAGACCCTGGAGCGACTGGGGGGAGCCAAGTATTTGACCACAATAGACCTAACAAAGGGCTATTGGCAGGTACCTCTGACCCCTGCGGCCAGGGAAAGATCAGCTTTTGTTACTCCATTTGGTTTATATGATTTAAGGTAATGCTATTTGGAATGAAGAATGCACCTGCAACCTTTCAACGGCTTGTAGATCGCATTCTGTCTGGGGTAGGTGAGTTAGCATTTCCTTTTATGGATGATATAGCCATATACAGCCAGACCTGGGTTGAGCATATCAAGAATGTGCGGGATGTGTTCCACAGGTTAAAGAAGTCAGGTCTGACAGTCAAGGCAGAGAAGTGCCAGGTAGGTATGGCAGAATTATCCTACCTTGGGCACCGGGTGGGTAGTGGACACATCCATCTGGAGCCTGCCAAGGTTGATGCCATCCTGACCTGGCCTACTCCTACCACAAAGAAACAGGTCAGGGCATTTCTAGGGACAGCAGGGTACTACCGAAGGTTTGTTCCCCGCTATAGCGATCTGGCTAAGCCCCTGACAGACTTAACCAAGAAGGTAAAGCCAGGTACAGTGAAGTGGTCAGAAGGTTGTGAGGTTGCTTTTCAGGAGCTAAACAAGCATTTGTCAATGCCGAATGTTTGCTTGCTGGCATTGGCATTGGTAGTGTAGGAGTTACAGAGCTGCATAATAGGAATGGCAGTGACGTATTCAACTGAAGCCAACCCCACCACCTCCCCACAGAGACTGACAGGCATTGGGGTGTGCCTTTGGGTCATCAGGCATAACGGCCATGCCATTTTACCGCACCCTACCCTGCAGACACTGACAAGTGTCACGGTGTGCCTTGGGGTCTTTGGCCCTTATGCGCACCCCTTTCCATCAGGAAATATGGTGAGATGGGTGCGGTATAGGAGAATGGGATGAACTTTGGGGCAGAAGAGTCCAAGGCATACCTCAATGCCTCTCACTGGCTGCAGGGTATGGAATGATATGAGTATTATATGCGAGAATCCCAAGTCATACCCCTGATGCCTGTCATTCTCTACAGGGTGGGGCGTTATGGTTGGAAACCCTAACGCCTCAGGCATTCGTTGGTATTTTCACTCCAAATTTTCAACATGTTTTTTTTGTGACCCCCACCTCATGAACAGTGGCAATATCAGTTTGTTAGCCGAAAGCTAATTTTGCACAGCGACTACGGCATTTAGCACCACAGGTGCAAAACACATTCTGAACAGGATGTGAAAAATGACAGCTGTACTGTCCATGGGGAGGTGTAAAAAATGGCAATGTTGAACATCTGCAGTGAAAATATTAAAAAAACTGGTGAAGTCACGAGTGTGCATAGAAACTGTGCAACACACACCCATAATGTAATTAGTTTGGGGATTTTTTACAGCAGATTGTCATCACAGGCATTTTGGGACCTCCGAACATGAACAGTGTCACTGTGATTTTCTTTATCTGTCTCGAGCAATGATTTCCCACAGTGACCACGCATTTCTGGGCTGAAAGTGTGAAAACACATTTCGGCCATGTTGTGAAAAATGACAGTTGTACTCTTCATAAGGAAGTGTGGAAAGATGCCACTGGTGAAAATCTGGACTGAAAATATTACAAAGTCATGAACTTACGAGGATGCGTGGAAACTGCACAATGCTCACTCGTAACACAGTCATTTTATGGACTTTTGTCACCAAATTTTCAACATAGCCATTTTAAGACCTCTGATCATGAACAGTGTCACTGTGATTTTCTTAATCTGTCCCAAACATTGATTGCGCACACTGACTGCGCCATTGTGCGCTACATGCGTGGAAACACATTTTGGGAGAGATGTGAAAAATGACAGCTGTACTGCTCATAAGGAGGTGTGGTAAAATGGCAATGTTGAAAATCTGGAGTGCAAATATTAAAAATTCGTGAACTTACGAGCGTGTGTAGGAACTGCGCAACGCACACTCGTAAAACAGTCATTTTTAGGAATTTTTTCACCAAATTTGCAACATAGGCTTTTTGAGAGCCCACCTTATGAACACTGGCACTGTCATTTCATTACTCAGTCCCAAAAGGTGATTTCATGCAGTGATTGCAAAATCACCCTTCGGACCGATTAACTCCATGACAGTTCAAGAATTCATGAGGAGGGGTCCCAAAAACCCCATGTTGAAAATTTGGTGCCAAAATTTGAAAAAATGCCTGAGATATGCATTAAAGTTGAAAAAACCCAATTTATTACATTATACAGCTTACCGGCATTTCCTCAGTTTGCGGTCGGCTTTGAAGAGCGCAGACGTGTTCCCGGTCCACGGAAGATCGTCGCGCCGGACTCCAGAGGTAAGTATGGGGTGGGGGTCTGGGGAGGCACAGTGCTCAGTGGATGGGCGCGGGTGGGCTGGGAGAGCACCAAGGGAACGTTTTCTTGTTTACAGGTTGTTTTTTTTTTTAAAGAAGATGACGCGGGACATTTGCCACACTGGGGTGGGCTCCCAGCATGGCAGCTTGAAGGCTGTTTGGGGGGGTGGGCCTGTTGCCATTGGGGGATTGGGCACCCGTCGACCATATGGACTTAGTGCCATGCTGGGGTGGGCTCCCAGCGTGGCAGTTGTCAAACTGTTTTGGGGGCCTGGAGCCGATGGGGATTAGGCACTATACATCCTTACAATATGTGCGTGGGGGGGCGCATGGGCACGCAATATGCATGCGTGTGGAGGGGAAGCTCTGCTCACTGAAGCGGAGCTCTCCCTTTCAACTGTGTGCCACTGCATTTTCAACTGCTGTCATAGACAGCTGCAGCAGCGATTGGAGACCTGGGGCCGTGCCTGCAAACACACTGACTGAATTGGAAGATGGCTGCCACACCTCCAAAAACTCGGATGATGGTACTATGTTTCTTCCACATGCGTGCAAGCAAACATAAAAAGGCCTTAAGCGGCCCAGCTGTATTGGCTAGCCCTAATTATAGTTTAAAGTTTATGGTCTACTTGAATGCCTCAGATCATGGGCTGGGGGCTGTGCTGAGCCAAGTTACCCAACAGGAGGAGGAGCACCCGGTTGTCTACCTCAGCCGGAGGCTTTTGTCCAGAGAGGAGGCATACGCCACAATTGAGAAGGAATGCTTGGGAATAGTGTGGGCCCTTCAGAAGCTGCAGCCTTACCTATATGGGAGAGAATTTACTGCGGTCACAGATCATAATCCCCTGATTTGGCTTCATAGGTCCAGTGGGCAAAATGGTAAACTACTATGTTGGAGTTTGGTACTGCAGGCATACGACATGACCATCCAGCATCGCAGTGGCAAACAAAATGCAAATGCGGATGGGCTATCTAGGCAGGGCTAATACCATGGCTTCATACTTTTGGGCACTTCCTCATAATTGCATGAACAGCTGTGTCACTTGGGGTGGCCCAAGGGACATGCCTTCATTATCTGGGGGGGGGGAGGATGTGACAGAAATGGGCAGGAAAGAGTTAATGGCTTGGATTCTGTAGGTACCTTATTTTTTTAGCAGTTTGGAAAAAAATACAGTCAGGCTGAAATCCTCTGTCCAGCAGCATCCAGCTTGTGGAATTCCTAGCTGCTAGATAAGAGCTGGGTCATAAATCTTGAGTGGACATCTCCAGACACACACAGACCTGCAGACACAGACACAGGGCAGTTTGAATGGATTGGATCATTCAAATATAAACTTAAGGTGAAAGGGGAATATAATTGGTTACTGATAAGTGTTCACTCTGATTGGGACAATTAAATACATACATGTTAGTTGGTTGGTGCATTTAAAGGGAGAATAGGAATGACCTATTCTCCACAGGGTATGTAACCTTCTGAAAGGCAGAGAAGGCTCTCTTGTGCTTTGGAAGCTGGGAGGGGAAACATAAGTTTGGAGCCTACCTTGTAGCTATGTCCGTGGGAGCTGACAGTTAGAACAAGGTCCAGTGTCTCTTATAAGGACAGGGAAGGGTAAGTTTAGTGATAGCATATTTCAGTAATAGCCTTCTTCTTTTGCCATCTGTTTTTTAAAAACATTTGTTTACTTTTCCTGTATGAGTGTTATTCTCTTGTGTTGTAAATATATATCCTGTAAATGCTCAGTGCACTTTCTGTTAACTAAAAGCTATTTATTTGCTCAACAGTTGTGACTGTGATGTCATTTTTCTAAGGTAATATTTGGTTTCCACTGGCTGAAGTAAACTCTGTGTAGCATCCGCCACCCAAAAGAGAGACACACTTCCAGACTTTAACTTGTACAATTGCACATTTGATTATTCAAGTGTGTACACTTGAAAGAGGAGCCGGAAGGAAAGTCCGGCTGGTGGCAGCAAATACCCGAGGACAGACACCTCTCTAAAAGCTGTTTCAGCCCAGAGGGAGAGGTGGGTTGTCACAGGTGGTTCCATGTAGTGACTGTGAAATCACCTTTAGGGGCCGATTAGCAAAATGACAGTGACAGAATTCATGAGGTGGGGTCCCAAAAACCCCATGTTGAAAATTTGGTGAAAAAATTCCCCCAAAATGCCCGAGATATGCATCAAAGTTGAAAAAACCCTATTTATTCCATTATACAGCTTGCCGTCATTTCCTTAGTTCACAGTCAGCTTTGAAGAGTGCAGACGTGTTCCCGGTACACCAAAGATCGTCGCGCTGGACTCCAGAGGTAAGTATGGGGTGAGGTGGGGGTGTGAGGAGGCAGGTTGCACAGAGGGTGAGCGTAGGTGGGGGGAGGGGTCAGGACAGTCAGCGAGGGAAGGCTTTTTCTTGCCGGTTTTTTTTTCTCCTTGGACGATGCAGGAATTGTGCCACGCTGGGCTGAGCTCCCAGCGTGGCAGCTGGAAGGCTGTTTGGGGGGGCAGTGGAGCCAACGGCGGATTGGGCACCCCCGTCAGCCATACAGACTGTTGACATGCTGGGGTAGGCTCCCAGCGTTGCACCCGGTTGTCTGTGGGGGGGGGCACTGGAGCCAACGGGGGATTGGGCACCCCCATCAGCCATATGGACTGTTGTCACGCTGGGGTGGACTCCCAGCATGGCACCTGGAACTTTGTTGGGGTGGGGCGCAGCAGATCCGATGGGGGATTGTGCACCCCCATCGGCCATACAGTGTGTGCGTGGGGGGAAGCGCATTAGTACGCAATATGCGTGCATGTGTGTGTGGGGGGGAGCGCGTGCACACGCAGTATCTTCTCGCTGCTCACTGAAGCAGAGCTCTCCCTTTGAACTGTACAGCACTGCATTTTCAATTGCTGTCATAGACAGCTGCAGCATTCATTGGTGAACTGTGACCATGCCTGCAAACACACTGACTGCATTGGAAGACAGGGTGCCACACCTACGAAAACTCAGATGATGGTACTATGTTTCTTGCACATGCGTGCAAGCAAACATAATGACAAAAACAGTCTTCTGTTTGCAGTTGTTTGATCAGGAATTTTATAAATGGTATAAGTTATTTTTGTTATATCTATGTTGGTCCAATAAAAGGCATCAAATCATTTGATTCTGAATCACTCGTGACTCATGGTCAGCAGTTAATTCATTAGATAAGGTCTCCTTTGCTAGAGTTTGACTGTTTCTCCACTTCTCCCCAAACACACACACACACACACACACACACTCTCTCCTCTCTCTCTCTTACTATAAGAAATCTCAGTAGCTCTTATCTGTTATGTTTGTGAAGCAGGCCGCAGCCCTTTCTGTCAAAAAAAAAAATACACACATATACATATATATGACACATTATTCCACTTAAACTTACACAGACCTTTACTTTAAAGGATGAGCATAAATACTTTAGTTCTTCAGCGAAACTTTGATTTTGTTAGTTTCTGGTTATGCACATATTGACTTCTCACCTTACCACTGTGTGAGTGTGTGTGCGTGTACGTGTGTGTGTGTGTGTTGTTTTTATGTGTGGTGTGTGTGTGTGTGTGTGTGTGTGTGTGTGTGTGTGTGTGTATATACACATGTATGTGGGGGATGTGGCATGGGGCAATTTTATGTGGGTGTTGGGGTGTTTTTTGTGGGTATAGTGTGTGTGTGGTTATTGTGGTGATATTGAGGTAGGCTTTTATTTAGGCAGATGTCATAATGCTGTTACAGTGGCTAGGACTCTTAGTTCTCATATATTGTGAACATTTACTTCCTTCTACTGGTTGTCAGTGGTTGGATCACATACTGTCACATTTTTAAATCTGTTCATATTACGATGCATATCTCATTTACTTTGAGGTTCATAAAATTCCTTTGGGTAAAAATTGCAAAGATTGGTGTGAATGATGATGTAAGAGGACTCTTTTACATATACCTCATTCCTACTGGTTATCTTTCCCAGGGAAGGGGGGGCTGGGGGATTTTATTTCTAGTTTTTATTTAGATTCGTTAGACTGATTCTGTACATGTTTGCTATACACTGACACTGTGTTGAAATCTGTACATATCAGGCTTATGGTCTCATTTTCGTGGGGGTCCTTGACAAGTAGTTTTGTTTTTTTGTTTTTTTATTTGGCACTTATACTTACAACTGATATTATCATGATTTAAATCCTGTTACAACACTGTACACTTTAATGTTTATGCAGTGTATTAACTGGTTGAGAGTATAGTTGGGGAAAATATCTCAAGCTAAGTTCTGTATTACATTTTGTGTGAAACATTTGCTCACTTTTAAACTTCACTTTAAACTCTCTGTATGTTATATATGTATGTGTGTATATGTATGCATTTGCACATATATATATATATATAATAGATAACCCACTTTAGGGTGTGCGGTCATGCTCTAATATACGCATGTCTTGGTGTGCATTGTGATGCACAAGGCTGCAGGCTGAGTGCATTCGACCACCCAAGGCATGCGTATATCAGAGCGTGACCACAAACCCTAGAGTTGGTTATCTATCTTATAAAATGGCCACACAATTTTTGGGGGAGAGTGGAAAAAGTAGTTCCTCTCTCTGGCTGCTAAATTATGTGCTGGCAGAGGTTTAAGATAAGCTTGTGTTGAAAAACGTAAGAGAACTTTTGTTTGTTTACATTTACTTCATTTCTGTGAAAGAAGGTGATGTTTGTAGGGAGAGGAAGGCGAGCATGACTGGGAGCACTTTCACTGTAATTGCTAAAATGTAGCTGCTAAACTATATGGTGGCAGAGGACTTAACTAACCCTGTCTGTGTACAAAAAAGTAAAGGAACCTAGTTTTTTTAAGTTTTCTTCTCTTAATTTCTGTGAAAAAAGCTCAGTTTGTAAGGAGAGTAGAGCGATCATGGAGCACTGTCAGTTTCATTGCCAAAACATAGCATGCCCGAGCAGTGCGCATTGCAGAAAGTGACAACCTGTTAAGACTTCAAAGTAAGCCCCACTCACTCTGGCTTCCGTCTACCTTCTTAAAGCTGCCGACTCACTCGGTCTCTCCTCGATTCCTTCTGAATACAATCTGCAACTTCTGTTACTGAAAGCTAAGACAAGCTAACAGGAGGGACACACTTTTCTTATTTTTTTAAACAGAGATGGGCTTACTTTGAAGTCTTAACAGGTTGTCACTTTTTACAATGCGCACCGCTCGGTCACGCTGCATTTCAGCAATGAAAGTGAAAGTGCTCCACGATCACTGTACTTTCCCTACAAATGGAGCTTTTATTCAGAGAAATTTACAACAGAAAACTAAACAAAATGTACATTCTCTTGTTTTTTTATACACAGCTAGGTTTCTCTTAAACACCTGCCAACATATTTTTTTAGTAGGCTTGAGACTGCTTGGTCACACTGCTTACAGTAATAAAAGTTAAAGTGGTTCTACACTAAGAGACTGTGAAAATGGCAGGCAGGATTTGATTTTTACATTACATTTTATTTAAAAATTAATGGCATGATCAAGCACGTCAGCTTGTACAGTGTGGGACTACTACTGGTATATTTAGTTATGCCTGTGAGTGCCAGTTGCATGTATGTGTGTATGTGGCTGCCTAGTTGCACCAGGTGTGGAGTGATCTCACTGCTGCTGAGAAGGGTTTGAGGGCTGGAAAGTAGTTCAGGCGTGCGGTCATACTGGAAGGCGAGCGGTCGTTGTGGAATAATGCATGGTCATGTGACATCTTTCAGTCAATCAGGATAATGGATCTTCACTGATTTTCCCTACCCATTTTATATATATATATAGAGAGAAAGAGAAATAGATATAGATATATATATATATGTGTGTGTGTGTGTATGTGTGTGTATATATATATGTATATATGTATGTGTGTGTGTGTATATATATATATATATGTGTGTATGTATGTGTATATGTTTAATTTGGGGCTTGTTTTCAGCTTGTAATTAGGCCTCCTTTCAGCATTTTGCCTTTCACTGACTGTTCTTTAAAACATAAGGACACTTGTAATAAAAGTTGTAAGCACATCTTACATGTATTAGGGAGAACAGTATTCCAAGGTTTTGTTATCAGTAGAATGCTTCTTTGAAAGGTACTGAGACATTTTTCAATTTATATGAGAAGATCTCTCTGCTTGCTGATATTTCTTGATAACTTTGACCATCAGGGGCTTCTCAACTAAAAGCAGACGGGTGTCAATTAGCATCTCTGATGTAATATTCTGTTATGTTTCAAATGTATATGTTAAACCAATGAGAATTACTTCTGTTTTTATGCATTATCTGGGTGTTAATAGTATGGGATTTTTTAAATAACTGTCATAAATCTTCTGAAGAAGGACCCGGTTGGTCCGAAAGCTCGAGCACTTTTATTTGTGTGTAACATCTATGTTTGTCCAATAAAAAGGTATCAAATCATTTACTTCTGGATCTTTTCTGTCAAAAATAAATTTATGTATTTAGCCTATGTAGTTCACTGAAGACCTGGCATTTTATTGAGTAGGTCTTGAGAGGCTTAAAACAGTGTAAATCTTTCCAAAATTTGCTGGGAAAGGGTAACATTTATGAGGTATGAATTTTTCTTGAAAGATATTCATCTGCAACTGAAGTTAGTAGTAAAAAAAATGTTTCAATGCTAATCATTTAAATGTGCAAGTTGTTGCATTTCAAAGGAGGTAAACAAATCTCCAGTTTATTAGGCAACCAATATTTAACCAGCTGTTTCAGTTTCCTAATGGCCATCAGATAAGCAGCTTGGAGTTATGTTTCCAACATTCTAAACAGAAGGGATTATTTTATTTTAGTTGTCATAGTGATTTGTAGATGTGAAAGGATACATTGAAAAGTCCAAAAAAAATGTCTTCCACAAAATTCCATTTTCAAGCTACAATAGCATACTGGCTGCAGGCTCCACCCACAGCCATAAACAGTAAATGGCATCTTTGTGGAGAGAGTGGAAAATGTCACCTATCTTGGTTTTACCATAACCCAGACTGTCTCTTTCTTTTACATTTAACAAACTTTATTGAATTTTTCAAGAAAAGT
This sequence comes from Neoceratodus forsteri, assembly GCA_016271365.2. Classification (NCBI taxonomy): domain Eukaryota; kingdom Metazoa; phylum Chordata; order Ceratodontiformes; family Ceratodontidae; genus Neoceratodus; species Neoceratodus forsteri. Next base: position 159,925,423 of record CM028138.1, read on the forward strand.
AACGACAAACATGAAAGCACAACAACAGCAACAATTACATAACATAACTCCCCCCCACCACTACATCAACCCCTCCCCCATCAGTGAAAAATGACACAATCAAGGTGCAAGGCAACAAAGTGAACATAGTAAATACTGTATGTACAGAAACATTTCACACAAATATGAACGAGTGATGTCATAATGAAAATGGAAGAACAGAACCCTGCAGGATGAAATCTCCCCTTCCCCCACCCATCCCTAGCCCCCCCACCACCACCACCACTAGGGAACCCTCTAGATATACAGCACAGGCACATAGTAGGGGACATAAAAATCTAAGGGCTATCTGAATACAAGGGTAACTAATAGCCAAGGGCATCTAAAATATCCAGGAGTAGGCTGGTCAAGAGAGACCAGTATTATGGGAAAACAAACAAGGAACAAGCATTTGTCAATGCCGAATGTTTGCTTGCTGGCATTGGCATTGGTAGTGTAGAAGTTACAGAGCTGCATAACAGAAATGGCAGTGAAGTATTGAACTGAAGCCAATCCCACCACCACCCTGCAGAGAGTGACAGGCATTGGGGTGTGCCTTTGGGTCATCAAGCATAACAGCCACGCCATTTCATCACACCCTATCCTGCAGACACTGGCAAGTGTCATGGTGTGCCTTGGCATCTTTGGCCCTTATGTGCACCCCATTCCATCAGGAAATACGGTGAGATGGGTGCGGTATAGGAGAATGGGGTGAACTTTGGGGCCGAAGAGTCCAAGGCATACCTCAATGCCTCTCACTGGCTGCAGGGTGTGGAATGGTATGAACATTATAGGCAAGAATCCCAAGTCACACCCCTGATGCTTGTCATTCTCTACAGGGTGGGGTGTTATGGTTGGAAACCCTAATACCTCAGGCATTCGTTGGTATTTTCACTCCAAATTTCAACATGTTTTTTTGTGACCCTACTCATGAACAGTGGCAATATCAGTTTGTTAGCCGAAAGCTGCTTATGCACAGCGATTGACGGCATTTAGCACCACAGGTGCAAAACACATTCTGAACAGGATGTGAAAATGACAGCTGTACTGTTCATGGGGAGGTGTAAAAATGGCAATGTTGCAAATCTGCAGTAAAATATTAAAAACTGGTGAAGTCACGGCGTGCGCCAGAAACTGTGCAACGCACCCGTAAGTGTAATTAGTTTGGGGATTTTTACAGCAGATTGTCAACACAGGCATTTTGGACCTCCGATCATGAACAGTGTCAGTGTGATTTTCTTTATCTGTCCCGAACAATGACTTCCCACAGTGACCACGCATCTCTGCACTAAAAGTGTGAAAACACATTTCGGCCATGTTGTGAAAAATGACAGCTGTACTGTTCATAAGGAAGTGTGGAAAAATGCCACTGTGAAAATCTGGACTGAAAATATTACAAAGTCATGAACTTACGAGGGTGCGTGGAAACTGCACAATGCTCACTCATAACACAGTCACTTTATGGACTTTTGTCACCAAATTTTCAACATAGCCATTTTAAGACCTCTGCTCATGAACAGTGTAACTGTGATTTTCTTAATCTGTCCCAAACATTGCTTTCGCACACAGACTACACCATTGTGCGCTACATGTGTGGAAGCACATTTTGGGCCACATGTGAAAAATGGCAGCTGTACTGTTCATAAGGAAGTGTAATAAAATGGCAATCTGGAAAATCTGGAGTGAAAATATAGAAAATTCACAAACTTACGAGCGTGTGTAGGAACTGCGCAACACACACTCGTAAGACAGTCATTTCTAGGAATTTTTTCACCAAATTTTCAACATAGTCATTTCAAGACCTCTGCTCATGAACAACATCACTGTGATTTTCTTAATGTGCCCCATACATTGATTTCACACACCAACTGCGCCACTGTGAGCTACATGGGCGGAAACACATTTTGGGCAAGATGTGAAAAATGAAAGTTGCACTGCTCATAAGGAAGTGTGATAAAATGGCAATGTTGAAAATCTGGAGTGAAAATATTGAAAATTCGCAAACTTACGAGTGTGCGTAGGAACTGCGCAACGCACGTCGGTAAAACAGTCATTTTTAGGAATGTTTTCACCAAATTTTCAACATAGCCATTTTAAGACCTCTGCTCATGAACAGTGTCACTGTGATTTTCTTAATATGTCCCATACATTGATTTCAAGACACAGACTCATGTTTATTCAGCGCTATGCATGGGCGGAAACACGGTTTGGGCAAGATGTGAAAATGACAGCTGCACTGCTCATAAGGAACTGTAATAAAATGGCAATGTTGAAAATCTGAGTGAAAATATTGAAAAATTCGGTGAAACTTATTTAATCTGTAGGAACTGCGCAACGCGCTATCAGAAACAGTCATTTTTAGGAATTTTTTCACCAAATTTTCAACATACCCATTTTAAGACCTCTGCTCATGAACAGTGTCACTGTGATTTTCTTAATATGTCCCATACAGTGATTTCACACACCGACTGCGCCATTGTGTGCTACATGGTCGGAAACACATTTTGGATGGGATGTGAAAAATGACAGCTCTACTGCTCAAAAGGAGGTGTGGTAAAATGATAATGTTGAAAATCTGGAGTGAAAATATTGAAAATTCACGAATCCACGAGCGCAAGGTAGGAACTCGCAACGCATGCTTCGTAAAAGTCTTTTTAGAATTTTTACTGAAATTTCAACATAGACTTTTTGAGAGCCCACCTTATGAACACTGGCAGTGTTGTTTCATTAATCAGTCCCGAAAGGTGATTTCATGCAGTGACTGCGAAATCACCCTTTGGGTCGAATTAACGCCATGACAGTGCAAGAATTCATGAGGGGGTTCCCAAAAATCCCATGTTGAAAATTTGGGCCCAAAATTCCCAAAAATGCCTGAGATATGCAATAAAGTTGAAAAAACCCTATCTATCCCATTATCCAGCTTACCGGCATTTCCTCTGTTCGCGTTCGGCTTTGAAGAGTGCAGACGTGTTCCCAGTCTGCCGAAGATCATCACGCCGAGCTCCGGAGGTAAGTATGGGGTGAGGGGGGTGTGGGGAGGCAGGGTGCGCAGTGGGTGGGTGCGGGTTGTGGGAGGGGGGCAGGGAGAAGTGCCGAGGGACAGTTTTTGTATTTACAGGTATTATTTTTATTTCCTAAGACGACGAGGGACATTTGCCAAGCTGGGGTGGGCTCCCAGCGTTGCAGCTGGAAGGATGTTGGTGGGGGGCAGGAGCCGATGGGGGATTGGGCACCCCCGTCGGCCATAACATAATTTTGCCATGCTGGGGTGGGCTCCCAGAAGGGTACCTGGATGCTTGGGGGGTGGGCGTGCAGCTGACAGGGATTGGGCACCCCTGTCAGCCATAACATCATTTTGCCATGCTGGGGTGGGTTCCAGCGTGGCACCTGGATCTTTGGAGGGTGTGGAGCCGGCCCAGAGTTGGGCACCCCGTGACCGCTGTGTGGGGGGGAGAGGCGCATGAGCACGCAGTGTCTTGTGTGTCTTGTGGCGTGTGTGTGTGTGTGTGTGTGTGTGGGGAGGCGTGGTAGGCAGGCGATATCTTATCGCTGCTCACTGAAGCGTAGCTCCCCTTTCAACTGTGCGCCACTGCATTTTGGAGCTGTCATAGACAGCTCAAGCAGGCATTGGAGAACTGCGGCCGTGCCTGCAAAGACACTGCCTGAATTGGAAGAGGGCTGCCACACCTCCGAAAACTCGGATGATGGCACTGTGTTTCTTCAAAGGAAAAACAAAACTCAGCACTCTGTAATTGGCGTTCAAAACGGGCATATTTTATTAACAAAAAATAACGCCAAGGCTCACCACAAGGAACAGACAATCCCGACCGGTTTCATGCACAGCACGTCATCAGGGGATAATACCAGATAAAACCAAACACCATTTTATAGGTTTACCCTTAAAGGCATACTAACCTAAAAGGAACATAGTATATCCATTATCCTCTCATAGATTTAATGGATTTAATTTATCTACTAAATGTACCATAAACACAACCCAAATAGTGTGAAGCTAATACAAATTTAAAACTGCAGCAGACAAACTAAATAAAAAATATTTGTTGAAAAATCTAATGCATTTATGATGTACATAAACAACAACACTTATAAAAAACTAATACATCTAAAGTTTACTGTACTAGACAGGAAATCAGCTCCCAGCCATCGGGACACACCGGATATTCCATGTCCAGATACTAAAGTAATCAGCATCATTTCTCTGTAAATGAAAAAAATGTATATACATTAGTGTAGGGTAGTAACAACTAAAGACAATGCATCAACTCTATCTGTTTTCCTGTTCCAGGACCAATTTTTTCTGCAAGTTAAAGGCACAGCTATAGGTGCTACCTTTGCACCCAATTATGCTAATCTGTATCTTGGTTTTTGGGAAAAGAACCATGTTTACGATAGGGACGCCAATCCATTCTATGATTATATAGACATTTGGCATCGATATATTGATGACATCTTTATGGTGTGGCGTGGATCTCTGGATGCTTTATTTTCTTTTGTCAAGTACTTAGAAAATAGTAATGTAAATTTGAGATTTACTTTACAACAGGACCAGATATGTGTATCCTTTTTAGATGTAAGTATCATTAAGGAGAAAGATGGTACTCTTAGTACAACTCTGTTTCGTAAAGAAACAGATAGGAATTCATTACTGCATGCATCCAGTTGCCATCCACGCCATTTGATGTCTAGAATACCGAAGGCACAGATGTTAAGAGTTAGACGTAACTGTAGTAAGGATGTGGACTTTATGATTCAGGGTTCAGATTTGTGCAAAAGATTTGTAGAAAGAGGATATGCCTATGGTAAGGTACAGGAGGCTTTTCAAGAAGCTGTGTGTATGGATAGGAGGGATCTTATTAGAGGGAGAAATTATACACCCAAGGAGCAGAGAGTTAACTTTGTCACTACCTATACTAGACATTCTAAAGCTATTGAACAGGTGATACGGAATAATTGGAATGTCTTGTTGGGTGATCCACGGTTATCAGAAGTGAACCGATGTAATCCTAGGATGGTTTATAAGAGAGGGCAAAGTACACGAGATAGATTGGTACATAGTTATGCTACACCTCTTGATAAGGGTACTGGCAAGGATAGCTCTGCTGCCCCTTATGGGATGTTTCATTGTGGGAATTGTAAATTTTGTAAATATACACTTAGGTGTAAGACCTTCACAAGTTGCAACTGTACTAAAATTTATGATATCAGGGATTTTATTACATGTAGTACTGTGAATGTGGTCTATTTGGCAACTTGTCAATGTGGGGCTTTCTATGTGGTCAAAACCACACATCCATTAAAGGTACAGATGGGTGAACATCTTAGATCTATTGCCCACAGAGACACTCGAAGTGCCCTTGCAATACATTGTGATCAAAACATTGGTGATGATTTGGCACATGTATTTAAATTTTGTGGCATTGAAGTGGTTAAGTTAGGGCCCCGGGGAGGAGACTTGGACTCTAAGTTGAAATATAGAGAGTCCTTTTGGATCTTTATATTAGGGGCTCTTGTAGCCCCAGGGTTAAATGATAAGATAGAGTTGATGCATTGTCTTTAGTTGTTACTACCCTACACTAATGTATTTACATTTTTTTCATTTACAGAGAAATGATGCTGATTACTTTAGTATCTGGACATGGAATATCCGTGTGTCCGATGGTTGGGAGCTGATTTCTGTCTAGTACAGTAAAACTTTAGATGTATTAGTTTTTTATAAGTGTTGTTGTTTATGTACATCATAAATGCATTAGATTTTTCAACAAATATTTTTTATTTAGTTTGTCTGCTGCAGTTTTAAATTTGTATTAGCTTCACACTATTTGGGTTGTGTTTATGGTACATTTAGTAGATAAATTAAATTAATTAAATCTATGAGAGGATAATGGATATACTATGTTCCTTTTAGGTTAGTATGCCTTTAAGGGTAAACCTATAAAATGGTGTTCGGTTTTATCTGGTATTATCCCCTGATGACGTGCTGTGCAAGAAACCGGTCGGGATTGTCTGTTCCTTGTGGTGAGGCTTGGCGTTGTTTTTTGTTAATAAAATATGCCCGTTTTGAACGCCAATTACAGAGTGCTGAGTTTTGTTTTTCCTTTGCGATTTCAGTATTAACTCGAGCACCTGTTTTTCGGAGGAGCTGTTTTTGTTATTCACTATGTTTCTTGCACATGCGTGCAAGCAAACATAAAAAGGAAGAAAAGAAATAAAAAGGAGATTTATACAGTTAGCAAAGTATACAAAGGTTTCCAGATTGTCTGATAGGTAGCAGTTTTATGGGAGAGGTTAGCAATGGCCCACTAAGCTTGAAGGGTGAACAATATTTCCCTGAGCCACTCAATGGTGGAAAATATAGTTTGATCAAGCCAATGTCTAAGGATAACTTTTTTTGCACAAAGAGATATGAGCGACATGTGGAACCTTTGATTACCAACCAAGCTGTTACCATAGTCCCCCAAAAGACACACCTCTGGGAGAAAGGCCTCTGAGAGACCAGGGAGAAGATCCAGGCGGGCTTGAATCAAAAACCAGAAGGGAGCAGCCTTTTCACAAGTCAAAAAAATGTAGTAAAGTGCTGGGTTCTTTGGTATATCTGGAACAAGCATTGGAATGCAATTTCCCCATTTTATGTAATTTATCTGGAGTGAATTAAAGATTATGCAGGACCTGAAACTGAAGAAGTCGATAACTATCCATTTGATATATCTGTTTAAGTGTTTCCAAATACGTACCCAGTTACATGGGTGATTAGAAGAAGGCATCTCCTGGTCCCAGTAGTAAAAGGTTGGGCCTTCCACTTGGGCAAGAGATTCTGAAAGCTGATGATAATAAAATGCGATGTCATGGGAACTAGGAGCTGAAAAGACCAGAAGGAAGACATGGGACATATATGAATCGTCCCAGGGGCCAGAAACAAAGTGAGACCTAAGCAGACTCTTCTCTTTTGAAGAACATATCACCACATGGTCAAATCAATATAGTGATGCCTTGGACAGCTAAAACATTTTTTGTCTACTCATTCTAAGAATGTCCTGGCTCAGTCTTAAGTGGAAAACTGGCTTCTAGTCAGTTCCACTGCCAATGTCACAGATTTGCTAAGAGTTAATATCCTATACAGTTCCATAGGTAAGCAATAACCCACTCCAGGGTATGGGTTTATAGGCATTTAATGCATGCCTGGGGTGCATTATGAGGCACAAGGCCACAGGACAAGTATCCTCACAGCACCCCAGGCATGCATTAAATGCGTATAAACCAACACCCTGGAGTGGGTTATTGCATATATAACATGGGTTTTGCAGGACAATTTCATGTGGGTGAACAAAACTAATCTATTCACTGTTCAAAGCCACAAAAATACAGTGTATCCTGCCACCTGGAAAAAAGTAACTCCAAAAAACAACACACTGCATATGTGTTCCCTACACACATATTTTATATGCACCCTTCTGATGTGTTTTGTTGCACTCGTTCTGTATGACACAGTTCCTTACTATTTATAACATGTGTGCATGATGCCACCCCCCCAACAAAAGCAGTAGCCTGGAAAATGCACTTGTTTCACTCTAACAGCTGACACACACAGACAGCTGGCCAGTACATTGTCTAATGTTACTGCTACATGGGGGCAGAAGTCATTGGTGACTGCTGTGGGTCAGTGATCTCTGTTGTCAGCCAGTCCCACTGATGCGCTTCTGCTGCCTACACCTTGCGGCTCCCTCCCACTTTCTGATGCTCTGTCTCTATACTGGCAGCTTACGGGCACACTGTGCACAAACCTGACACTTCACTTAACAAAAATAGTGAAGTACTGAATCCCCGACTATGGGATCTCTGCCATCTGCAGGAATGCTGTTGCTCTGTCGATACACAAAATATCTGTTCTGCTAGGTGTGGGTTTTTAATCTCTCTACGCAGTTCTTTACGGTCCACTGCAAGCATACCCTGATATAAGTTCAAAACCTTTACTTCCACCTTCCTTGATGGGATGAAAACCCCTTAGTAAACAGTATGCACACCCGACAGCGACAGTTCGATAGTGGGGTCCCCTAGAGCGACAACAGCACCACGCCACTGTAGAGAACCCACTGGAACCTGGTACTGTCTGTCAGGGGACCTGCACCCCTCCAGAATCAGCTCCGACCTGGATTTGAGAATCTTAAGTGGAAGGGTGCGGGAGGCAAAGACCCCCCAAAAAAACACTTGTGCTGCACAGGAACTGGCAGCCAACTGCAAACTGTAGTCGACCTGCCATTTTCTCTGTCTTGTCATTTGACAAAAGTTTTGTCGATGACCAGTTGTGGATCCTTAGTAAACAACTTGAATAACACAGATGGATACTTGTTTATGTTCTCACATTATTCACACTATATACACACCCTGCTAAGAAGCAATTATCACAAAATTCTAGAAAGCTGAGCAGAACTGGTTGTGAAGGTGAAAATAAATGAGTGCACTACATTCTCTAAATGCTATGCAAACCTTCATTATCCCTGGGTGACTTCTCCCACAACAGGTTTCAGAGGGAGTAAAAAACAGTGCATTTGCCTAAACTGCTCATAACTGAGCAGCAGTGAAGCAGCAAGCTTGCAAGTATTTATTGATAATGTGCTTGAAACCAAGCACTCATGAATTAGTAGAAATATGCTAAAATGGATAACAACTATAAAATAGATACAAGAAAAGCAAGATGAAATAAAACCATAGAATTTGATGGCAGATAAGGAACATTTGGCCCACCTAGTCTGCCCATTTCCCTACATAACAGAGAAGCTGCAGATCCTAGTTAACCAACAGCCTACTTCCTCCTGCCCCCCACAAGAATTGCCTTATGTCTGTCCCATACATTCTTGAATTCTCCCACTGTTTTTGACTCTGTGATCTCCTCAGGAAGGCTGTTCCATGCTTCTACAACCCACTCTGTGAAGAAATACTTCCTCAATGACTTCTGAGCCATCCTCCCTCTATCTTCAAATTGTGCCCCCTTGTTCTTGCACATCTCTTTTTTTTTTTTGAAAGATGCTACCCTCTTGGACTTTGTTGATTCCCTTGAGGTATTTGAAAGTTTCTATCATGTTCCCCCCCTTTCTTCGAGGCTATACATATTAAGCTCCTTTAATATTTCTTCATATGTCTTCTGGTGCAGACCCCACACCATTTTGGTTGCCCTCCTCTGGACAGCCTCCACCCTGTCTATGTCTTTGTGGAGATGGGGTCTCCAGAACTGTACACAATACTCCAGATGTGGTCTTACCAACTGTCTGTACACAGGGACAAAAACTTCCTGTTTACTACTGGTGATACGTCTCCCTATGCATCCTAGAATCCCCCCAGCCCTCCTTGCTGCCTTCTCACATTGCTGGCCCACCTTTAGGTCATCTGATATGACTACCCCAGGTCCCTTTCTATTTTGTTGTTGTCAGTATCTAACCCCATTGTGTACTCTTCCCTGGGTTTTTTTCCCAGGTGCATTACTTTGCACTCCTTTGCATTGAATCTAAGCTGCCATACATTTGACCATTCCTCCAACCTTGCCAATTCCCTTTTCATCCTTTCTGCCCCACCTTGCATGTCAACCCTGTTGCAGATCTTTGTGCCATCTGCAAAGAGACATACTTTTCCTTCCAGTCCCTCTGCAATGTCACTTATAAAGACATTTAAAAGGACCGGCCCCAGTACTGAACCCTGCATTACCCCACTAGTAACCCCCCTTTCTTCACTGTGGACTCAATTTACTGTTACCCACTGTGTCCTGTTGTCCAGCCAGTGTTTTACCCAGGCTACCACCCTGGGACCCACTCCCAGGCTGGCTAATTTGTTTATTAATTTTTTGTGTGGGACTGTGTCAAATGCCTTGCTAAAGTCTAGGTAGGCCATATCCACAGCCCCTCCCTGGTCTACTACCTTGGTCACCCAGTCAAAGAAATCAATTAAATTTGTCTGACATGACCTTCCTGCTGTAAATTCATGCTGCCTTGTGTCCTGTGCCCCACTGGTCTCTATGTAATCAATTCTTTCCTTCAGAAGTGATTCCATTGTTTTCCTTACCACTGAGGTCAAACTGACAGGTCTTTAGTTTTTTGCCTCTGTCTCGCTCCTACTTTTGTGAAGGGGAATCACATCCGCCCTCCTCTAGTCCTCAGGTACCACATCATCCTCCCATGATTTATTAAAAAGTGTAGTGAGTAGTGTTACTAGTTCTTCCCTTAGTTCTTTTAGAATTCTGGGGTGAATCACATCAGGCCCCATTGCTTTATCCACCTTCAGTTTTAAGAGTTCTTTCAGAACCCTTTCTTCTGTGAAAGAACTAACGTCAACCCTCCTATCCAGAATGCTTCTATTGACTGGATTAGATATCTTCCCCTGCTTTTCCATTGTGAATACTGAGCAGAAGTATTCATTCAGTATCCCTGCTTTTTCACTGTTGCTCTCTGCCCAACCATCTTCCTCTTTATTCAGCCTCACTATCCCTGCCTTAGTCTTCTTTTGCTCCCTAATGTACCTATAAAAGGTTTTATCCCCCTTCTTAACCGAGTTGACTATCTTTTCCTCGGTTTGGGCCTTTGCTATTCTGACTGTCTTCCCCACTTCCTTCTGCTTTTACTGGTACAGTTCTCTGTCCTGCTCCTTCTGTGTTCCCTTATACTTCCTGAATGCTATATTTTTCTCCCTTACCTTCCCGCCACTTCTTTTGAGAACCATAGTGTTTTTTTCTTTCATTTTGATTTGTTTATTTGCTTCACGCAAAGGTTTATTGCCTATGTGATGACAGTTCTGATGTTTCCCTATTGCTGCTCCACCCCACTTTCTTGCCTGTTTGCTAGTGCTTTTCTGAGGCACTCTCTCACTTTTGACAAAATCAGCCCTCCTGAAGTCCAGCAACACTCTATCCTGGGTGGGTGGAAATGCCTTCCAAATTTCAACTATGCAGTACTTACATTTCAAGTTTCATTTCTTGGGAGCCTTGACTTTAGAAAGCTTCATCTCGATTCCATTTGGGAGTCTGTCACCAACCCAGACTTTACCATCACAAAGTAACTAAATTGTACAACTACGATGGTGAAAACTGCATCCCACGCAGTATCCCAGGAATACACAGAACACATAGACACCCAGGTATACCGTATCAGGGGGATTGTGGCTGGGGATGGAGTGTTGCAGGACTACGAGCTACATCAGTGCTCAACAGGGATGGCTCGGGATCAGATTAAACAACAGAGAGATACATACAGAGACACAGGTCTGCCATCTGTTCTGCAGGTCACATTACTCTTTCTGTCTCTCTGGACACTGCATAACATGTGGAGTGCAACTCAAGCACCTGCTGTCACTCTCGAGAACACTGCTGAGACACGGGTGATTGGGAGGGGGGGGGCTGGCAATGATCTTCAGGTAGCTTTGTCTTCCTTCTGAACAGATTATGTAGTGCTGCAAGATGAACAGGTGACCAGTGATGGAATGCCACAAATATTTATGCACTCTCTGCATTTCGCTGCACAGTCTCAGAAGTCCATGGTGCAGGTGGGTGGAAAGAAACTGCATCACTTCTGACTACATTTGTCGGCTCAGTCTCAGAGGTCCATGAGGTGGGTGGGTGGGTGGGGAGATACTGCTGCACTTGTCACTTCTTGCTATACTTATAACATAACTGCAGAGCAGGCAGCACTACTATTGGTATGCACATGTCACTACTCGGTGGTCAATATCCCGCAACACTATGCTACCGTTCCCTCTCACTTACACACTTTTTAACATAGCTGACTTTTACATTCCAATGCCCCAGACAATAATGAGTGCCACACTGCCCCAGGATACTGCTCCAGGGAGCATCACAGTGACTGTGCATGTATAGGCATTTAATGCACGGTCACCTGATGCTGCTGTCCAATAGTAGCAGTGCCTACTCTGCACCCATGATATAAGCAGATTTGCTACCTTGATACCCAGATTTTCCCATCACTGCACCCATTACAAACCCCCAGCTGGCCTTCTTTTTAATTATGCATCACTAGTTTAACCCCTATCAGTTTTAGATATTTCCTAAAAGGTCCTATTCAATTTTTTATTCCTGGCTGATTGTAGCCTCAGTACTCGTTCCCCGAGTACTATGTCTGTTCTCACTTATGTCAAAAGGTCCCCACTTTTCCATTCCTCCCTGGGCTAATGTTCTTTTATTTATTAATTTATTATGTCCTGGAATAATTTACCTGCCTTACTAAACTCTATCAGTTTACAGAATCTGTTTAAATTGATGTTAAAAGTACTGTTTGGATTTGTAAGTGTTATGTTAATAGATTACTATGTATTTTGATGTACTGAATATCTACTATGTTCTCTGATGCATTACATACTTTTGTTGTCTTTGTTTAGATAGCTGGGTCCCCTTTATTTATTTTACCAGGATAGACACACTAAGCTGAAAGCTTGTTTACAGGTGTGACCTGGGAGCACAAAGAAGTTAAGTGACTTGCTCAGGGTCACACAGTATGCAAGTAGGGGCTGTGGGATTCAAACCCAAGTCTCAAGGTTTGCAGCTCAGAGCCTTAAACCCAAGTGTCAAGGTTTGCAGCTCAGAGCCTTAAACCACTGCGCTATACTGCCTTGGTTGAAATGGTTATCTAACAATCTTGGATCCTACTGGGTTAACAAATTTAAAATAAATAAAATAAATGTAAGAACTCTCAGATTATAAGGATGCAAACACCCAGGGCCCAATATTCAGAAGTCTGCATGGGTGCCAACTGGTGCTTGCCCATGCAGACTAAATGGGCAGTATTGAAAATAGTAGGGCAGGGACAGAAATATCAACACAAGCCAATATTCAGTGGATTTGCACTGTGAAAGAGGGTTTGCATGGTCCTTTTGTACTGTGCAAATACCACGGGAAAAAATATCCTTCTATTCTATGCAAACCTAGTGGCTGCTGGGTGTAATGCAGCCAATCAGACAGTTGGCTGCTGGGGGAGCATACACAACCTCGTGGTCTGTGCCCTCCTCCACACCAGCCCCTATTGTTAAATGGAAGAACCTGGTGCTAGTGGTCTCCACCTCCCTCCAATCTCCAGCCCTGTATTAAATATACCTTCCCTGGTGCTAGTGGTGCTCCCTCCCCAATTCCAGACCTATAATTATACATAACATCCCTAGTGCTAGTGGTTCCCCCTACCTCCCTCCGATCCCAGCCCCATAATTATACATAACATTTCTGGTGCTAGTTGCCCTTCCCTCACTCCAGTCCCAACCCTTTATTAAATATACCTTCTCTGGTGCTAGTGGTGCTCCTTCCCCAATTCCAGACCCATAATTATACATAACATCCCTGGTGATAGTGCCCCCCCAATCCCAGCCCCATAATAATACATAGCATTCCTGTAGCTAGTGGTCCCCTCCCTCACTCCAGTCCTAACTCTGTATTAAATATACCTTCCCTGGTGCTAGTGGTACCCCTTCCCCAATTCCAGACCCATAATTATACATGACATCCCTGGTGATAGTGGTCCCCCGGCGATCCCAGACCCATAATAATACATAAATTCCTGTAGTTAGTGGTCATCTCCCTCACTCCAGTCCCAACCCTTTATTAAATATACCTTCCCTGGTGCTAGTGTTGCCCCTTTCCCAGTTCCAGACCCATAATTATACATGACATCCCTGGTGATAGTGGTCCCCCCCCCGGCGATCCCAGACCCATAATAATACATAAATTCCTGTAGTTAGTGGTCATCTCCCTCACTCCAGTCCCAACCCTTTATTAAATATACCTTCCCTGGTGCTAGTGGTGCCCCTTTCCCAGTTCCAGACCCATAATTATACATGACATCCCTGGTGATAGTGGTCCCCCAGCGATCCCAGACCCATAATAATACATAAATTCCTGTAGTTAGTGGTCTCCTCCTCTTTCCAGTCCTAACCCTGTATTAAGTATATCTTCCCTGGTGCTAGTGGTACCCCCCCCCCACGATCCCAGCCCCACAATTATAAATAACATCTCTAGTCCTAGTGGTGTCCCTTCCCTCTGATCTCAGTCCCATAATTATTAATAACATCCATGGTGCTAGTGGTGCCCCTCACCATCCCAGCCCTGTAATTATATATAACATCCCTGGTGCTAGTGGCCCCCTTGCTATGATCTCTGCTCCATAGTTATACATAATATCCCTGATGCTAGTGGTGCCCCCCTCCAATCCTAGCCCATTAATTATACATAAGATCCCTGGTGCTAGTGGTCCCTTCCCTTCCTATCATCCCAGCCTCGTAAATATACATTACACCCCTGGTGCTATTGGCTCCCTCCCTCCAATCCCAGCCCTGTAATTATAAACAATATCCCTGGTGCTAGTGGTCTCCTCCCTCCCTACGATCCCCCACCCCATATGAAATATTAACTTCCCTGATGCCAGTGGTATCCCCCCACCAATCCCCTACCCTGAAGCACCAAAAACAAAAACCTCGCTGGCATCCAGTAGTCCCCCTGTGGCACCAGGCATACCCCCAGTCACTGTAGCATTATCTGTGGTGCCACAGGAGCATACAGCATCCAGTACAGCCCTCCTTACACCTCGTTGGCTGCCCTCCCTCTGCATGTACAGGCAGGCAATGTGCCTCTTATTTATAGGGGAGGTCATGTCATCTTGTCCTATAAATAAGAGGCATGCTCCCAGCCTGTACATACAGTGGCTGGCTCAGGAGGTGTGAGGAGGAGCTCCACATCATGTTGTCGAGAGGAAATCCAGCGCAGCACAAACAGCACAAAGCCACAAAACCGTGCATCCACACTAATGGTGCGGATTTTGAGGAAAGTAACATTTATTGTTAAAACACCACACTGCTATGGGCCACCTCTCCAGTGAAATTTTGAAACTTACTTATTTTTCCTTTCGCAGTTGTATTCTGGATGTGCAGTTTTGACTTTTGCAGCTTTGTCTGCACTGCTTCAGACCACACTGGCTTCCCTCTCGAGGACCTGACATAGAAACATAGAGGTTGATGGCAGATAAGGACCACAAGGCCCATCCAGTCTGCCTATTTCTTTTTCTACTTTATAAATGTGCCATCGGCCTTTGCTCTGTCAGTGGCCTATCTAGTCATACTCATCTGTATTGCTCCCTTATGCCTATCCCATGCCTGTTTGAAGCCATGCACTGTATTCATTGCCACCATTTCCTGAGGTAGGCCGTTCCATGCATCCACCACTCTTTCTGTGAAAAAGAATTTCCTCACATTTCCCCTTAATCGGCCTCCCTCTAGTCTCATGCTGTGTCCTCTTGTCCTGCTATTTTTCTTATATTTAAACATGTTAGACTCTTTCACCTTGTTAATGCCCTTAACGTGTTTGAATGTTTCGATCATATCACCTCTCTCCCTCCTTTGCTCAAGGGTATACAAGTTGAGCTCCATTAATCTGTCCTCATATGTCTTCTGATGCAGTCTCTGCACCATTTTGGTTGCCATTCTCTGGACATGCTACCAAGAAGGGTGGAGCCAGTTGCCTTATGCTCCCGTGGCACTGTAGATAATGCTATGGTGAATGAGGGGTATACCCAGTGCAGTGGAATGAGACCACTCTACTACAGGGTGTTTTTTCAGTACTTCTAGGCTGGTGATTGGTGAGAAGGGGACACCAGTGGCACCAGAGAAGTTATTATTTCATATGGGACTAGGGATCAGAGGGAGGTAAGGGACCAACAGCACCAGTGATGTTATTTATAATTATGGGGTGGGGATCAGAGGGAAGGAGGGAGGGAGGAGACCATTAGTACCAGGGCTGCTATGTACAATTTTGGGGTGGGATAGGAGGAAGGGGACCACTAGCACCAGGGATGTTAAATATAACTACGGGGCTGAGAGCAGAGTGAGAGAGGGGACTGCTAGTATCAGGGATGTTATCTACAGTTTCAGAGCTGGGATCAGAGGGGGTGGACCACTAGCAACCAAGATGTTACGTATAATTACACGCATGGGATCATAGGGAGGGTGGAGACCACTAGTACCAGGGATGTTATCTATAATTACAGGGCTCAGATCAGTGGGAGGAAGGGGACCACTAGCACCAGGGATGTTATCTATAATTATGAGGCTGGGGGATTGGATGGAGGGGGGCACCACTAGTACCAAAGAAGATAATATTTCATATGGGGCTGAGGATCGAAGGAAGGGGGAAACCCCTGCCACCAAGGATAATGACAGCTATCATGGATGGCTAGGGGGGGTGTCGTGCTACCTGTCTCCACTACCCATGCAAATGGGCCCATAATGGGCATGTGAATGGCCCCTTAGTGTCTTGCATGCCCAATGGATTCATTTGCATGGGTACCTTTGAAAATTACAGATAGTGCTTTGGTGCTGTCAATTTTTGGGGCCAACTTAGGGAGACATGTTAGGCGGTGCTCCCTCACATAGCACTGCCCTAACATAGCCCTACATTCAGTTGGTAGAACTCGACTGACTACAGTATTCTGGGACCCTGGGCTATTGCAGCATGCAGTGCAAACATTTGTGCTATGCTTCATGCCTATTTGAATTTTGGGCCCCTATAGTTTCTAAGGAAACCGATGTTAAAAAAGCTATAATAAAAGTACTTGAAAAAAATGCCCTTTCCTTCAAACAGATCCATCATTTATGACCTGCACCAATGCATGCAGAGTTTAATAGCACCTAATTGTATTATTTAGGTAATATGTGAATCACGTTATCCCCCTTTATTTTGGAAGATGTATACCTCATTATTAAATGTTTAATAGATTTAAGTCTTGGCTGCAAACATGATATTGGTGCACTTTCTGATTTTACTTTTATTCTGGAACTGTGGCATAAAAAGGTAATTTTTTGGCACTGTGGTAAAATTGAAAAATTGTATTGAACATAAGGTATACAATTTGTTGAAGTTTGTTTAATTCAAAACTTGCATATTTCACATTCATGGAATCTGGGAAGATTTTTTAAAACACTTCAGAGAAATGCAACTTGCACACAATCCTAACAAAAGGGGGGAAAAAAAAACAAAGTTAAGTATCTGCCACCAACGTGAACTCTTGAAAAAATCAAGTCATAAAAGCAAGCATTTGTCAATGCCAAATGTTCTCTGGCTGGCATTGGCATTGGTAGTGCAGGAGTCAGAGATGCATAATAGGAATGGCAGTGAAGTATTGAACTGACGCCATCCCAAGCCCCACCCTGCAGAGACTGACAGGTTTTGGGGTGTGCCTTTGGGTCATCATCAGCTATAACATTCATGCCATTTCACCTCACCCTACCCTGTAGACACTGACAAGTGTTGTGGTGTGCTTTGGGGTCTTTGGGTCTTATACTTACTCCATTCCATAAGGAAATACACTGAGATGGGTGCAGTATAGGAGAATGGGGTGAACTTTGGGGTCAAACACTCCAAGGCACACCTCAATGCCTGTCACTGGCTGCAGGGTGGGGGTGAGGCTGGAATGGTGTGAGCATTACAGCCGATGATCCCAAGTCACACCCCTGACACCTGTCAGTCTCTACAGGGTGGGGTGTTACAGTTTGTTACCCTAACACCGTAGGCGTTTGTTGGTATTTTCACTCCAAATTTTCAACATGGGCTTTTTGTGACCCCACCTCATGAAGAGCAGCACTATCAGTTTGTTAGCCGAAAGGTGATTTTGCACGGCTACTGCGCCATTTGGTGTTAGGTACGAAAACACATTTTGGGCAAGATGTGAAAAATGACAACTGTATTGTTCATGAGGAGGTATAAAAAAATGGCAGCGATGAAAATCTGGAGTGAAAATATGAAAAACTGGTGAAGTCATGAGCATGCATAGAAACTGTGCAATGTACATTCGTAACCCAATTATTTTTGGGATTTGTTTAACCACATTTTCAACATAGGCATGTTGGGACCTCCCCTCATGAACAGTAGCACTGTGATTTTGTTAATCTGTCTCAAAAGTTGATTTCCCACAGCAACACGCCATTGTGTGCCACAGGTGCAAAAACACATTTTGGGAAGGATGTGAAAATGACAGCTGTACTGTTCATAAGGAGGTGTGAAAAAATGCCAGTGTTGAAAATCTGGCATGAAAATATTGCAGATTTGCAAAGTTACAAGGGTGCATGGAAACTGCTCAACGCTTTCATCACCAAATTTTCAACATAGGCATTTTAGGACCTCTGCTCATGAACAGTGTCACTGTCATTTTCTTAACCTGTTCCTAAAACTGATTTCCCACAGCAACCATGCTATTCTGCATTGGAAGTGTGAAAACACATTTTGGCCAGGATATGTAAAATGACAATTGTACTGTTGATAAGGAGGTGTGGAAAAATGCCAATGTTGAAAATCTGGAGTTAAAATAGTACAAATTCACGAAGTTACAAGCATGCGTGGAAGCTGCACAACACACACTCATAAAACAGTCATCTGTTGGATTTTGTTCACCAAATTTGCAACATAGGCTTTTTGGGAGCCCATCTCATAAACAGTGACACTGTCATTTCATTAATCAGTCCCGTAAGGTGATTTCGCGCAGTGACCGCAAAATCACCTCCCCCCCAATTGTTTAATCAGGTGAGACATACTAAGTTTAAAGCTTGTTTACAAGTGCAACCTGGGAGCACAGGGAAGTTAAGTGACTTGCTCAGGGTCACACAGTATGCAAGTGGGGGCTGTGGGATTCAAACCCAGGTCTCCAGATTTGCAGCTCAGAGCCTTAAACCACTGCACTATACTGCCTCCTTTCGTGACTGAAAACCACCATGACAGTGACTGAATTCATGAAGAGGGGTCCCAATAACCCCAAGTTGAAAATGTGGTGCCAAAATTTCCAAAAATGCCCGAGATGTGCAACAACGTTGAAAAAAACCTATTTATACCATTATACAGCTTACCGGCATTTCTTCAGTTCACGGTCGGCTTTGAAGAGTGCAGACGTGTTACCGTTCCACTGAAAATCATTGTGCCGGTCTTTGGAGGTAAGTATGGGGTGAGGGGGTATGGGGAGGCAGGGTACACAGAGGGTGGGTGCGGGTTGGGGGAGGGAGCAGAAGAGACTGCGAGGTACGGTTTTCTTGTTTTACAGGGGAAAAAAAGACTACACGGGTCGGTTTTCTTCTTTCACAGGTGTTGTTTAGTACACTGGGGTGTGCTCCCAGTGTACCACCTGCATTTTTGGGGAGGGGGACTGAAGCCGATGGGGATTGGGCCCCCCATAGGCACAGGAACAGGTGGGGGGGCATGATGTTGAGGGAGTTTGGGCACCCACTCAGCACACAGCAGATAAATCGGTGGGTGGGGACATTATGCCAATGGGGAGTGGACTCCACCATCTGCAAATTGAACTAGGAAAGGGAGACTGAAGCTGATGGGCGTTGGGCCCCC
This sequence comes from Neoceratodus forsteri, assembly GCA_016271365.2. Classification (NCBI taxonomy): domain Eukaryota; kingdom Metazoa; phylum Chordata; order Ceratodontiformes; family Ceratodontidae; genus Neoceratodus; species Neoceratodus forsteri. The sequence continues at coordinate 159,944,813 of CM028138.1, forward strand.
ATCAGCACAGAAAGACTGTTGGGGGGGCACATGATGCCAAGGGGGATTGGGCACCCCCTCAGCACACAATTGAAATGGGAAGGGGGGGCATTATGCCGATGAGGAGTGGGCTCCCCTATCAGCAAATGACATGGGTCAGGACATGCTGACAGAGGGATTGGGCACCCCTGAAGTCAGCATTGTGCATGGTGTCAGTCAGTGTCGCCATGTTTATTGAAAAACTTCACCAGTAAAGGCACATCGGGAGGCATGTTATTGTGCCGCTGCATGATGAGCTTGCCTCTCATTGCAGGTGCACTTTTGGTAGATGTGGTGATCACTTTACATATTGCTGGTGTCAATGCCTGCATGCTGCCTTATTGGGGAATGAGGGATACACCTGCTGATGCGTGCCCTGCATTCACCCACAGTGACCGCACCTCCAAAGCTGCTACCACCACAAGATGTTAGTTGGCATGCAAGCGCGAGCCAACATAAAAATGATACTGTACTAGTCACAAAGACCACACATTGTAGACAACCATCCGGAGTCATAGCAAGTAATCTGCAGACAAAAAGAAAAGAAAAACTCTACATGTAACAAGATAAGAGTACAGTATTCACGAGGCTGCTGCTGCCACATTTTTTATTGAATGTGTGTCTGTCACTGTGACAGGTTGACTCCTGTCTTAGGTTTAACCCCCTCCCCACTTGGTAATGGAAGAGAACTAGGTAAAGTGCTCTTTAAAAATTAGGGGCTTCTGAACTTAGAAAGTGTCTGCCCAGAGAGAAGGCAGGAGAGGTTGTTGTGTGAGAGAATATGAAAAAGATATTAATCACACAAAACGAGACAAAATAAACAATAGTAGAGTATGTGTTCTGCAGTTACTGAGCAGGAGAAGGGAGAAGAGGAGCACACCCTCAGTCTTCCATTCTCCTTGCTACACAATGCTGCTTTATACATATATAAAGGTTCCATTACCTGGGGTGCTGTGTTGGATGTTGTTATAGAGCTGGTACTCACAGTCTGGAAAATTTGCAATAATAACTGGGGACAAAACTCCAACAGAACACACCAAGCCAAACTAATACAACCTACTATGTCTTGCCAGCATATTGTCCTGTTGTATAAATGGGAACTTACCCTGCTCAATAAGTGGGTCTCTAGTGAATGGAAGGAGCCCCAATGTAGCAACTTTTTCCACAGGCCCTAGTTCACCAACAAGTGTGGACTCTTCTGTTTCAAGGGGAAGCTTCCTGTGGAACTGAGCCCTATAGGGCAGCAGGGGGCCCCTAGAGTAGCAATTTATAGTGATCCTAAGATGTGAGGTCACTGTCCAAGGTAGGGGCTTAATCCCATTATGAGGACACAGATCCAAATAAAGAAGTTAGCAAGCTTCTGAGTATTACATGTCTAGAGAATGTTATATGTCATGATGTAGCCTGTTAGTCCACAGCAGACAGCAGATTGTAAAGGGACTTTAGTAATGTATAAAAGAAGAAATTATGGGGAGACAGACAATTACATGGTCACCTGACTGTGAAGTCACTCTTAGAAATGTATTTAAGTCTGCCACTAGGGGCTAGTTTTTTTCTTCTTTTTTTTTTTTTTAGATAGGGTGGTCAGTTGCTGACAGGCAAGGGAGGGTGTAAGACCTTTAGGGTGTTCAGCAGGGAGACCAAAGTCATGCCATGCTAAGCTGAGACGTGCTAACTTTATGGCAACCTTTATTTTCTGTATTTTGCTTTATTATTTTTGAATTGTAATAAAATGACAAACACTTTCAAGCATTTTTTATGCACCTTTATTTATTGTTGACCAGCTAAGTGCACTAAACAAATTCTTGCCTATTTTCAGGCACAACCCAGTGGGAAGGGGATACAGATGAATGCCAACTGATCTTGAACCAGATGAAGCTGTTGGTGGCATTTTTAGTGTAATGGGGTGAAATCTGGCCAGTGCACTGGGGACATACCTCTACTCTCTTTTGAGAAGTGCTATGGGATCTTTAACTTCCATCTGAATTACCACCAGAAAAGGGCAGATGGGACCTCAGTTTAACGTCTCATCCAAAAGATGGCACCTCATGCTGCACTGCAGTGTCTATACTGCGATATTAACCTAAGTGCCTGGTGTGGGGATAGAACCCACAGCCTTCTGATCTTCCATCCTGAGAGGCAAGTGTGCTACCTACTGAGCCACTGACCCTGACTGATTTGTTTGCCTGTTTCTATGATTTGAAATCCCACACCCTATGACAGCCACCACACAATTACTGTAACAGGCAAGGCAAATGTTATTTTTATGGCACCTAATCCCTGAGGCTCTGGGTGCCTTACAATTTAAAACAGTGAACAGTAGAAACAATACAAATACAGTAAGCATGAATACAAATGCAGATTTAAAACACAAATAATTTCCAGGATCAGTATTAAATAAATAAATTACAACATCACTAAAATCCCAGAAGTCAGTGACAAATACAAAAAAAAACACAATATAAGGCTATACAGTGCTTTACACAACAAAATTCAACAAACAAACAAACAAACATAACATACTATATACTGAGTTTGTACTGAGGTAGGTATGGAGCAAATAGACAAGGCCCATAATTGCTCCTGACCATCAGTTATAGTATTTAATGTCAACTCCACTTAATATGTGGTTATCCAATCTATATTTGAATTTATTTTATTTCTATTTATTATTTTCTGGAAGTGAGTTCCATAGATTCACAATCCTAGATGTATAAAAATATTTCATTCTATCTCTTCAGAATGTTGTCCTGTATATTTGTAGTGTGTGTCCCCTTGTACATTTATGTAAAGGCAGTGCTCTGCAGTTTAGCAGGGGGACACACAAAACACTAGGTTATATTGGCTGAAGGTAACAAAAGACCTTACACTGAGTTTGCAACAGCCAGTGCTCTATTATAACTGAGGAACAAACAAAGGAGAAACACAACACAAGGTGATACTGGGCTCTAGATAAAACAGTACTGTATCTAATATATACTGCATCTGTGGTCTACCAAGTAACAGTCTGCAATTACAATCGAAGGAAAACACAATACAAACACAACACAAGGTGATACTGGGCTCTAGATAAAACAGTACTGTATATAATATATTCTGCATGTGTGGTCTACCAGGTAACAGTCTGCAATTACAATGAAAGGGAAACACAATACAAACACAACACAAGGTGATACTGGGCTCTAGATAAAACAATACTGTATCTAATATATACTGCATCTGTGGTCTACCAGGTAACAGTCTGCAATTACAATCGAAGGAAAACACAATACAAACACAACACAAGGTGATACTGGGCTCTAGATAAAACAGTACTGTATATAATATATATACTGCATCTGTGGTCTACCAAGTAACAGTCTGCAATTACAATCAAAGGAAAACACAATACAAGCACAACACAAGGTGATACTGGGCTCTAGATAAAACAGTACTGTATATAATATATTCTGCATGTGTGGTCTACCAGGTAACAGTCTGCAATTACAATTGAAGGAAAACACAATACAAACACAACACAAGGTGATACTGGGCTCTAGATAAAACAGTACTGTATCTAATATATACTGCATGTGTGGTCTACCAGGTAACAGTCTGCAATTACAATTGAAGAAAAACACAATACAAACACAACACAAGGTGATACTGGGTTCTAGATAAAACAGTACTGTATATAATATATACTCCATCTGTGGTCTACCAGGTAACAGTCTGCAATTACAATCGAAGGAAAACACAATACAAACACAACACAAGGTGATACTGGGCTCTAGATAAAACAGTACTGTATACAGTATATACTGCATGTGTGGTGTACCAGGCAACAGTCTGCAATTGTGATGGAAAGAAAACACAATACAAACACAACACAAGGGGATGCATGGCTCCCGGTAACAATATACAGTTATTATCAAAGAAGACTAGACACAATTGAAACACAACACATGGCGACACTGTTCTCTAGGTAACACAGTACAGCACTGCATGTACAGTATATATCAGTTGGTGCTCAGTGATTATAACAGAGGGATATATACTGTACTACTGAAACACAACACAAGATGACACTGCACTCTGGGTAACAAACTTTATACAATAGGAGTGAGATGTTTTTCACCCCGACAAAACCATGTATCAGTCACAGTGTAATATAAACGTAGGTGGAGACATACACAGTGAAGATATCTGACATTTACACATACTGTGACTACCTCACCAACATTTATCTACACTGTGCTGATGTCACTCAAACACCATCTGCATTCAGTTCTATGTTGGGACTACTTGTGGACCTCTTAATTACTGAAGAACCTCACCTCAGACATGACTGCAGCTGTGGAGATCTCTCATGAGTTTCTCATGCAGACTAGACTTGTATAGCAAGGAGAGCAAAGCACATATCCCAGAGCAAAGGAACAGCGATATTATTAGTTCTCCTACCCAGAAAATAAAATATATTTCCCGAAGCACAACTCTCCCATATACCACATGCACACTGTCCCCGAAGGAAAACCATGCCCACAACAAGCAAAGAACAAAGACTACATGCTTCCATCACGTAAGTCAGAGTCAACCAATCACAAAACAGAGTGTAACAACCAATCAAATTGATGAATCAAACTCCATTCACCCAAAGAACCAGTCAAATATTATACATGCCATTCATTCATAAACTGAAACTGCAAGCATTCATGTAGCTGCAGCTCAGTTGCGCAAGTACACACAGAAAAGAAAAAAGCACAATACAAGAAGCCTTTTTTCTAAGGGGAAACAAAGGAAAATGTCCAAAAATAACAACTCCTGCCCTATTGTATAAGCTGCATACATGATGGGCAGGAGTGTGATGTGGGAAATATCTGTGCTTGTGCTCATGACCAGTGACCTCAGGATACCTTCACTCATGGCTCTGCTATGCTTACCACTCGTGAGTATTCTGAGGTCACTGGTCACTAACATAAACATTTCCTGTATCACAATCCTGCCCATCATGTTTCCCCTATATCTCAGTTCCTCAATAGGAAAACAGGCTTGTTGTGTATGGTTGCCCATGCATTATTCCTTGTATTCTAAGTTCAATGCTGACATCATCTGTTACTACAAATAAAAATAATCCCCTGCAGCTGACAACAGAGCAGTAGTCAGCACTGGGAGATTTAATAGTCTGTAATGCATGTTAGAGCTTTTTGGATCCAAAAGGTGGAGCCACACATTGTACCAAATGCCATGGTTATATATTTACTGTATCAGTCAGTGATTACATGAGAAGTATAGCATCAGCAATCGGACTGGATGGAATGGCCCAACTTACATGTTGGGACATCTCATGTGATCTGATTGCTGATACTGTATTTTGTGTAATCACTGATACATGAAATACATAACACTGGCATGTGGTACACTGTGCAGTTCCACCTTTTGATCCTAGATGATCCAGCCAGGGTTGGCCAACCCCATAGAATCCCCCCCCCCCCATCTGATGCACAGATACACACTCTTGGTGAATACCCACGTTAGAGCTTTTATAGTCTCCAACCAGATGCTTTTCAGGTCTACTTTCCTCCAGGGGCAAAGTACAATCCTCTGTAACAGTACTTAACCCATGGATGACAACGGGACCAGCACGCAAAACATCAGAGCTTAAATGAACTCTAATATGCACTGCAGGCTAGGCAATCTCCCACTGTTGCTTACTTCTATGATGTCAGCTGCAGGGGGATTCTGGGAATGTGTAGCAACAGAGGAGTCCAACCTAGAACTAAGCAAAATTGGTCTGATACAATCTAATACAGTACAGTAAACAGTAAATACTACGAACATATGAAGAAGTCAGCAGAAGAAGGCCATTTGGTCTATCTAGTCTGCTCATACTGCAGGGTTTACAGTTTAAGCTACTGTCCCTACCCACTCCCTCATCCCTACCCATGATCCATACCTTCCCCCACTATGCCTATCCCAGCCTCTTTTGAAGCTGCACACTGTCTTCAATGAGACCACCTCTTCTGGCAACACATTTCAAGTGTCCACCACCCTCTTTGGGAAGAAGTGCTTCCTGACCTCCCTCTTAAACTGCCCCCCTCCAGCTTAAGACTGTGCCCCCCCTTGTGTTATGGTTGCTACTCAGCTTAGAGACCATTCTTATCCACCTTAATGATCCCTTTCAGGTACCTGAAGATCCCAATCATGTCCTCTCTCTCTCTCTCTCTCTCTCTCTTCTTTCCTCCAGGGAGTACATGTTCAGTGCCCTCAACCTCTCCTCATATGCCTTACCCTGCTAACCTGCTATCATCTTTGAAGCCCTCCTCTGGACCTTCTCCAGAAGGTTAATGTTCTTTTTGAGTTGTAGGCACCAGTACTGAACTACATACTCTAGATGTGGCCTCACCAGTTACATGTACAAGGATAGTATAACCTTCTCTCTCTCCTACTACTGATACCCTTGATATGCATCCCAGCATCTTCTTTGCCCCTGCTGCTGCTTTTTTTGCACTGTGTGTGGAGTGCTTCAGGTCACTAGTGATCATCACTCCCAGGTCCTTCTCCTCCTCTGATGCAGATACCTGGACTCCACACAGGTAGTACTCCGTTCTGCGATGCTTGGCTTCAGTGTGCATAACTTTGCATTTCTTGGCATTGAAACGAAGCTGCCAGATCCCAGACCACCTCCCCAACTTTTCTAGATCATCCTGTAGGTCCTGTATCCCTTCACTTTTGTCCACTCTCCCACAGAGCTTGGTGTGGTCCATGAATAGGGACATTGTGCCCTTAATGCCATCCTCAATGTCACTGATGGAGACACTGAACAACACTGGCCCCAGCACCGAGCCCTTTGGTACTGTATTGGTGATCTCTCTGGTGCCAGATAACTCTCCCCACAAAACCAGCTCTGGGTTCGATCCCTCAGCCAGTTTTCTTTGAAAACCATTGTGTCATCCTTAGAGAATTATCTTATGTGCTCTGTGTTGTGTTAAGTGACACAAATCAGCTTCCTATACTATAGTAAATGAGCACCTTTTTAAAACATATCAGCAAAACTTCAGTTTTTTTATTAATAATTATTATTACTCATATAGCTACTTATATATTATACTCTCTTTGTGCTACATCACCTTATAAAGAAGCCTCTTTCCAGAGAGTTACATTTTATACTTTCACTGGGCATTACTGTAATCAGTTCTTTAATTTGAACAGAGATTTTAGTAACAGATTTAAAAAGCATACAGAAGACTAGATTTTTGCAACCGAATTAAATCAAAATAATAGGTGAAACAACAAGCCGAAACAATGAATTTCTGCCTTCTCTCCTTGAATCAATTACCACATAGCCTACACGTCTCAAAATGTTACCGTACCGAAAGGAACTGCTAGCAGAAGTATCCACATTAAGAATCTTGCTCGACTCATCCTGCTGCTGGTAAGGAATCTGGAAAGCCTGGTGTAGGTACGTGGCTTGATTTTTCCTTCGTCTGTCTCAAGAGCTTGCAGAAAGAAGCGTGAAGGCTGATGCCCTCTCTTCTGGTCTTAAATACCCTCCTCTCCATCGGCAGCCCTCCTAGCCCCTTCCTGACCACCCCTTATCACCACCATCTCAGCACGTCCACCACTTTATTAAAATCATTTTAATTTGAATTATTTCGCCTACAGCACTCCCTGGCGCCAGCCTAGCCCAGCCTCCGTCCAAATGACAGCGGATGTGAAGCAGGCAGATCTTTATTAGAAACCGAACACAGTGAGACTACAAACTACTGTGCTTTGTACTGCATGCGATCAGTTCAGAAAACAGTTTATTTTGCTGAAATAATAGTGGATGTCCTGTCCTTTTGATTTCCGTCTTGGAGTTCCAGTACACTATCACACAGTGGAAGGACAATAGAGAAACAAAACTTGCAGGTGTTGTGTAGTTCCTTCAGTTCAATTAAAATAAATTCTGAGATTGAGATAAAAATCGCATTTTAATATATGGATTTTTGAAAATAATGCCACAGTAAAGCATTTATAAACGCTGTCATTTTCAAATTCTTTATCGCATAGACAAATTGAGTGAAATCGGAGGGGGGAGGGGGTATACTTTTACATAGTTGATTAAAAGAAAACAAAATCTTCTTTCTTCAAGAATTGCACAGTAATGTACTACTTACTACAGAAATGCTAATTGAATTAAACTGAAATTGACGTCAGGTAGCATGGTACTTTCTTTGGATAATAAAAATTATTTCTCCCCTCCCCGCCTGCCTTCCACCTTCCCTGCAAACAAAAATAGATTTACTGTAGACATAGTTACTGTAGGGTTGAAGCAAAATTCTCAAAAGTTGGGAGATACATACTGGGGCAAAAAAAGTCCATACTCTTTGTGACTGCGTAGTGCGATGTTCTCTGGGTTTGCTGATAGAGTACTCAGTGTAATGTAATGTTGATAATAGTATTCGCATGGTTTTTCTTGCAGACCAGTGCATTGCGAGAAGTTTCCAAAGTTTAGGTACTACCAATGCTGGGCAGTTGTTCAGCTATCTATGAACACCATACACCTCAGTCATGAATCGGTGGACTTTTTACACAATTGTCCCATTTCCACACCTTTGAGGTTTTGTACTGCAGCTGTAACTATTGACTAAATGTGTTTTTTATTTGCAATGAATTTCCTTCCATTTTTAAAAGACTATTTAATAACAAGATTGTTATTCATTTTTATGTTGCTTGCACGCATGTGCAAGAAACATAGTGCCATCATCGGAGATTTCGGAGGTGTGTCACCTCCTCCTCCAATTCAGTCAATGAGCTGCAGGCGAGGCCCCTGTAAGCCAATGCATTTTGGAGCTGTCTGTGACCGCTCAAAATGCAGTAACATCAGATTGAAAGGGGAGCTACGCCGGTGAGCAGCGATAAAGCGTAGCTCCCCCACACGCAGGCGTCGTGCCCCGTGCCATGTGTGCCGACTGGGTGCCCAATCCCGTCGGCTGAGCTGCGTCGTCCCCGCCCAGTAGTTGGTGCCGCGCTGGAGCCCACCCCAGCGTGGCAATCAATCGCTGGCCGGCGGGGTGCCCAATCCCCGTCGGCTAAGCAACTCCCGATCTGTGCCACGCTGGGCCCACCCAGCGTGGCAAACGTCCTAACGTCTTTTTTAAACCTATAAAACAAAAGCGGTCCGCAACGCGTCTCCGACCCCCTCCACAACCCACCCACACTGCGCACCCAGCCTCCCACCCCCTCACCCCATACTTACCTCCGGACTCTGGCGCGACGATCTTCGGTGGACCGGGAACACGTCTGCACTCTTCAAAGCCGACCGCGAACTGAGGAAATGCCGGTAAGCTGTATAATGGGCTAGATGGGAGGGGTTCAACTTTATTGCATATCTCAGGCATTTTTAGGAATTTTTGCACCAAATTTTCAACATGGGGTTTTTAGGACCCTTCTCATGAAAGATGTCACTGTCATGGCGTTATTCAGGCCCGAAGGGTGATTTCACGCAGTGACTGTGCAGTGACTGCGAAATCACCCTTCGGGCCTGAATACCACCATGACAGTGACATCATTCATGAGAAGGGGTCCCAAAAACCCCATGTTGAAAATTTGGTCCAAAATTCCAAAAAATGACTGTTTTATGAGCGTGCGTTACGCAGTTCCTACGCAGGCTCGTAAGTTCGCAAAATTTCAATATTTTCACTCCAGATTTTCAACATTGCCATTTTACCACATCTTCTTATGAGCAGTACAGCTGTCATTTTTCACATCTCAACCAATATGTGTTTCCGCCCTTGTAGCGCAGAATGGCACAGTCGGTGTGCAAAATCAATGTACAGGACAAATTAAGAAAATCACAGTGACACTGTTCATGAGCAGATGTCTGAAAAAGGCTATGTTGAAAATTTGGTGAAAAAATTCCTAAAAATGACTGTTTTACGAGCGTGCGTTGCGCAGTTCCTACGCAGGCTCATAAGGTCACAAATTTTCAATATTTTCACTCCAGATTTTCAACATTGCCATTTTACCACACCTCCTCATGAGCAGTACAGCTGTCATTTTTCACACCCTGCCCAAAACATGTTTCCACCCATGTAGCGCACAATGGCGCAGTCGGTGTGCAAACTCAGTGTATGGGACACATTAAGAAAATTACAGTGTCACTGTTCATGAGCAGAGATCTTAAAATGGCAATGTTGAAAATTTGGTGAAAGAATTCCTAAAAATGACTGTTTTACGAGTGTGCGTTGCACAGTTCCCACGCTCGTAGGTTTGCGAATTTTCAATATTTCCACTCCAGATTTTCAACATTGCCATTTTACCACACCTCCTTATGAGCAGTACAGCTGTCATTTTTCACATCCTGCCCAAAACGTGTTTCCGCCCATGTAGCGCACAATGGCGCAGTCTGTGTAAACTCAATGTATGGGACACATTAACAAAATCACAGTGACACTGTTCGTGAGCAGAGGTCTTAAAATGGCTATGTTGAAAATTTCGTGAAAAATTTCCTAACAATGACTGTTTTATGAGCGTGCGTTGCGCAGTTCCTACACACGCTCGTAAGTTCACAAATTTTCAATATTTGCACTCCAATGACTTCCAAATACCTAAACAGCACATAGAAGCAAGCAACATTCAGCATTGACAAATGCTTGTTTTTGATGATACTGGCCAAAGGACAGGTAGACTTAAATCAGTAGGCACACCCTCACTTACCCACTCACCATCCCAAGCAGTGTATGAAGTCCAGTGCCAGCCCCTCACCTGACTCGTGCCATATAGTCCTGGGAGTACAGTGTTACCCCAGCTCTCACACTGTCCATGTGCCAAGCAGTTTGTGGTGTTCAGTGCCACATCTTCACCCTGACCCTGTGCCAAGCAGCCCTGGTTGTTCAGAGCCCCCCCCCATACACACACACACCTGCACCAGTTTAAGCAGTAACTGATGTTTAAGCAATATACCCCTCCAGGGTGTGGGTATACCAGTGGATTTACCACAGCTGGTGTGGTTTGGTCACAAGGCGCAGCCGACTGACTTAACCACACTAGAAGTGGTAAATACACCTGTATTCCTACTCTCTGGAGAGGGTATATTGCTATTATCCGAAATCACCCTTCGGTCACCTGCTTTTGGTAAAAAAAAAAACATATATATATAATTTTTTTTAATGATTTTTTTTTGTCATTTTAGTACTCCAGTAAAAAAAAGTTTGTGGTTGCTAGGTAGAGTGATGTTCCTTCCCCCCTCCCCCTCTCCCCCATCACTCTCTGGCACTTAAGTTTTTTTTTTTAATTCCTCTGTGTGCTGTTTAGTATTGCAGCACTGTGTGTTTTAATGTATATATTTTTTTGATCTTGCATGCAGGGGCTTGTGTTTCCTTCCCGGTTATTATAAGATTTTTAATGCGCGTGGAAGGTTGGGAAGCCACCGGAGGTTTGTGCTCAGTCTGTGGGTGGAATGAACTTTCATTGCAGGTGTTGTCTTCAGCTCTACCGTTTTCCGGACTGTGATTGTTTGCTGGCCAGAGTATGTTTTTAATTATTTAGAGGTATAGTTTTAGGATTGGAAGGTTTGTTTTAGTACTTAAATACAGTTTCAAGGTTGTGCATGTGAAATAATCTAAACTAGGCAGTCAGGGTTTTTAAATCTACTGCGGCTCCATTTCCTAAGTGGTGATGGAAATGGTGATGGCTCTTTTGATGTGCAAGGGAGACAGTGATATCTGTATGATGGCAGGGGCTAAGGTTGGCTGGTACCTTGTCCCGTAGGTACACTGGCTGATTTATCATGGTGAAAAGGTGCCAGCCAACCAATCAGGTTGCAGGGATTGGGCTCTTGGATTCAGCCCATTGTATAATTAGTAATACCCACTCATTTACCTTGCCCATGTGCAAAGAAATGTTTGGTGTCAAGTGTCACAACCTTCTCACCCTTCACAGTTTCAAGCAGTTCTGAGGGTGCAGAGGCACTCTCATCTCAATGGCCAGTCCAAGCAGTATCTGATGCCCAGAGCACCCATACCCTTCCACAAGTCATTTGGTCCATGGGTTTCAGTAATACTGTGTCCCCAAGATGGTAATGAGGTAAACAGCTGCAGTTTGAAAATTTTATCAAACACTGAAATACCTGACTCTCTAGTATGTCCAATATCATGTCTCAGCTTACAGTGTTTTCAGATGGTGAATGACTGAGGATGAGGAGGTGAGACTGCAAGTGATTTTCCTGTTGCCATCTGAAGGGTGTGTTCTTCAGCAGCAGCAGGGGGTGAAGTCATGGGGTTGCAGCTATGATGGAGGCACCAGTGGTGTGGCATAAGGGGTGGGTGGGGAGAAAACATTTTTAAGCAGGTTTCCTGAAGTTGGAGGTCACACTTAATTGAATTTTTTTTGGGGGGGAGGGGCACTAGTTAGAATCAGGAATGGGCTTCCAGTGTCCTCATTTTCTTTTTTAATTTAGTGGGTGTTGTGACTACAGAGATGGGCTCCTCATGTGGGAAAAAAAGTAAAATCAGCTATTGTATCGGAGCTGGGCTCATGTTGGTTCAAACTATAACTTAGCTGTTCAATGGCACTGGTAGCTGAAATGGACTCCCAGTGCCACCATCAAAAAGAAATAGGCAGCAGGGAACTGAAAAACTGACAGATGTATAAGTGTGTGTGTGTGTGTGTGTTTTGTGCACTTGCAGTGTTGAATTTTGACAACAGATGCATTAAATTCTTGATTAAAAAAAAGATTTCTGTTCTTTTCTCTAAACTGCTAAGTACCCAAAATGTCACGTTTAGCACAAAATCTAATGGACCTGAAAATTGCTGGTTGCAAATAGTAGCTGTTTTTGCTATTGAAGTACAAATAGGCAGACTAGGTGAGCCAAGCGGTCCTAATCTGACGTCAAAGTCTATGTTTCTGTGTTAAACAACTTCTTAATAGTTTTCAGCTTTTGGACCCCCCCAAACATTACAGCAATGAAAGGGAATTTTACTAAACTGAGTTGGAGTAAGATCTTACCATGAACAATGTGTATCCCAGTGCCCATTTCCCTGATCCAAACACTACAAAGCTACATACTGTACACGTAAGCAAAAACTCAGATTTAACATTTACGTGCTTACTCCCTTAACCATAATGATGGTGCAGGGCAGTCTCTCTCCCCCCACTGATACATACAGTATGCATTCTTGTTTGCTAAAGTTTTGGATCACTGTTTCCTTTATTTTCCTTCAAGACTAAGAGCTTAAGCTTTTTATGATGTTCATATCCACTTGCCAGGAGAACTAATCATGCAGTATGAACTGAAGAAAAACAGTTCTTTTGCAGACAATCTCATTAAATTACAAGTGGCTCAAGGGTTTCGGAATGGCTACTCCTCAGCAATATCAGAATGTACTGCAGGGATGCGTTTGATTACTGATACAAAGGAGGGAATGCAACACGATTTTTGGTGCTCCATTAAGGAGACTCCCAACACTTCATACTATGTATGCATTAATAAAACAGAACTAATAATACTCAGCACTGAAAAGTTAATATGCACACACAGAAACATAGTAACAATACAGATGTGATTTGTATAGCATTTTTTATGTATCTTTACATTCAGAAATGAGAGTCTGTACTAAAATCCCTAATATATATTACACTTTTAGTTAGCTTAATAACTGGATTATTGGCTATCATGCAGTGATAACCCCTGCTGAGTTCTACCTGTTCTTGACTGCACACATTTTACCAGCATGTTACCTTAACTGACGGGGTGGTGAGTATATATGAAGATGATGCAACAGACCTACAGCTGGTGTAGTAACAAATTACACAATGGAAAGAAAGAATCCTGGGCTCTGATTGGTCAGACTGCCTTAGAGATGGTGATGTTATGTAAGCAATAATACCTGACAGGGTGGGTGGTATTGTGCTATACCGGACTATCCAGGGGCATAATGAGGCCTGACACTGAAGGTGGATGGCCTTACAGTCCCTAGAAAATCTGGTGTAGCACAATACTGCCCACCCATGACGGTATTACTGTGCTTAGAAAATGGGTTACACGTGACATTTTAGGAACAGTTTACAAAATGAAAAAAAATAAAATAAATGACAGCAAAGTAATTGAAAGTTTCTTTCTGTGGTAAAATAGTCACTAAACTAGTATACTTGCCAGTAGAGGACAGTGCATGGTCTATGAAGTGAGTTCCATGTTAGCCTACTATCTTAGGCTACCCATCCTGGTCATTTGTTGAATGTAATCCCCCCCCCCAACACACTCACTAATTTTAACATTTTATGTTAAATGTTTAACATTTCACAACATGGCAGGGGATGCATTTTTGTTTGTTTTGCAGTGCTATGGGACTGGGATATCAAGAAGAACTGAAGCATGATCAGCCATGGTGTTCAGAAAATGTGATCCTGATAGCTCGCAGCAGGATCAGGCATGGCAGCCTGGAGGTCTGAATGCAGTAGCTCTGCTACCAACAAGCTACTATGAGGTAAATTTTTTTATCTTAAAAAAGAGATTCTTTGTTGTCCTTTTAGCAAATGGGGAGCTGTGTGTGTTGGAGTAACTAGCATGCAACGTGCTACCGCTACTATTTGAATGTTGAAGCTGATTTTTTCTTTAAACTCAGTTAAATATATAAGATTGTGTGGCATTTTACTCCTGAAAGTGCTGTTTTGTGTCATTTTATTTACAGCAGCATTGCATTCTTAACAAGGCTAACTAATTATCTCTGGGGGGAGCTGTCTATCATTAAGTAGAAGACAAGCATGGCAGAATTCAAAACATTTAAATTTCATTGGCCCAAGGTTTTCTGAAAATAATCAGGCAGCAGAGACAGGAACTTATTTTTCCCAGTGTTTGTTGCCTGATACAGATTGGCTGGTTGGTGGCCTTAGCCAATCAACTTCAAGGATTTCCCCACACATTTTCTAATTCACAGTGACATCACTGTATTTAGGACAGGCAGAAAACTGACCATATCACATGCCAACATGTAGAAGGAATCACTGCCCAGTAGCCGCACTGCCCTGTCTACTCAGGGTGCCACCAGTCATTTGTTGCCCAGACATTCAGTTGCTCCCTCTCCCTACAGTCCAAACATAGCCTCCACAACTTCTCAACTGAATCCCAATTTAAGCAAACTCTGGCCAGAGCCAATAGGGCTGCAGGAGAGGAATCTGGGTTTAAAATATTGAAAATTATTGTTTTTTAAATATTTTTACACCAAATTTTGAACACAGCCTTGTGATGAACCTGCCTCATAAAGAAGGGCAGAACAAATGTTTAATTCCTGGCCTAAAGGTGATGTTGTGCAGGGACTGCAAAATCAGATTTTGGGCTGCAAACACACATATTGGTCAGGAGTTGAAGAATGACAGCTGTCACATTCATGAGTCGCTGTTTCAAAATGGCTATGTTGAAATGTTGTGGTAAAAGTATTGAATATTACAAAAGTTATGAGCCCGCATTTGCAAAATTCAACATAGCCTCATAAATTAATAGGTGAACATACTAGAATCATAGAATACAAGAATGCGCAAAGTATAATACCACGCCGTATTACATTTATTCAAAGCCACAGATTGCACTGTTAGTCTTTTTTCGGCATTAAAGAAGTTTTAACTTGGTCCATGGGGAGGAACTTTGGAAACAGCTTGACTTAATCAAGCCCTAGATATCATGATATCAGGGCAGAAAGTGGGTCAGGATGCATTCAGATGAAAGTGAGGATAAGGTAAAGAAAATTTATTGTGGTATATAACAATATATAAAGACCCTGCTGAAAAAATGCAGCATGGAGCTTGGCATAGATGTTAAATTCTTTGGTGCAGTCCTATAGTGCAGCAAGTTGGTGTCAGTATTGTTTTTTGAGTGGTGGGATTGTGAAACATGTCAGATAGTTGTCAATTCCAACCCACACTTTTTCTTCTTTGATGACAAAATCACTGCATTAAGAAAATGGGCTATGTAAATCATTATGATCCATCATATTTTCAATAACCTCAACTTTTACACCCTGTGGGTCACTGTCCCACATAGGAAAACTAATCTTCTTACTCCTCTATGAGTGCAAACCAAGCCCCCTTTTTGTGTTGACAACCTCCCCCCACACCACCACCGCCACCATCTGCCAGTCAATGGCAGTGAATTTATGTAGCATTTCTTAGTTCTGCATATTTATGCAGTCCCATACAGTAACATGCCAACTGAAACCCTTTGTAAGATACCCTCTATCGGTTTCTTCATATTTCCTCCGGTGTTTACATTTACTGCAACAGTAAAGAGAATGGCCCGGATATTCAAACTGCGCCAGGCTGTGGTGCAAGCCTGGGTGCAGCTCAACTTGGTTTCGCAGGGGTGTGGCCTGGGCGATATTCAACAGAGCTGTGCTATGGCACAGCAGCTTGAATATCACACCCTGGCCACCCCCACTGTGCATGGCACAGTGGTACTGTGCCAAGCGCAAGTGGCCAGAGTGGAGTATGGAGATGCGCTAGCTTAAGTGCCATGCCCATGCACAGCACCTGCGATATTCAAAGGGGCATGCAAATGAGACCATAATTTACAAGGCACACATGGGGCCATTTGCATGTCATTATGGCCTCATTTGCATCCGATTAGCATGCAGATGTGCGATCCCGATGACTTGCACCTGGCGCCCCTGTAGGCAGCAACCATCGAGGACTGACACCCCCTGCAGCCGATCGTGGGCATTTGTGTAAAAAATCCTCATCTAATATCCCTGGTGGTCAGTGGACGGGTGCAATACCAATTGCAGGCATCTGGTTAAATAAACCCCCTGTCCAATATCCCTGGTGGTCCAGTGGACCGCTCCTGCCTGATCGCGGGCATCTGTAAAATCATAAACAACCTATTACCCTGGTGGTCTAGTGTACCCTCCCCACCACCCACTGAGGCCCCACCACCCGCTCTCCCGGTCAGCGGCGGCGGCACCCCACCTGCCTGCCGACCTGCCACCACCGACTGACAGCTCGGTAGGGCTGCATGCCCATACCGTGCTACAGTCCAGATATGTGAATGAATCAGTCACACATCTGGAAAGTATGGTATAGTGCGCTACATGCCGATTAGCTCATGCTGTGAACCAATGGGCGTGCAGCCCTACTGAGCTGTCGGTCGGCGGGCTCAGAGCGGCGAGATGAGACGTCTGTGGCCTGCCGGGCTGACTGGAGGAGTGGGGAGGTGAGGCTCGTGCGAGTGGAGGTACACTAGAACCACCAGGCTGTAGGTGTCGTTAGTTTTACAGATGCCACTGTCGAGGCAGAGTGCGATCCCACTGAATCACCAGGATCTGAAGTGATTCACAGATGCCCGCGATTGGGCAGAGTGCAGTCCACTGGACCACCAGGGATATTGGAAGGGGGGTTTATTTACATGGATGCCCATGATGGGGCATGGGGGGGTGCTGCCAGGTGCAGCAGGAACTCGGGTGGCCACCCACGGGTGGCAGCTGCCATGTTGTGCCCTGCATGCGGCGGCTCACTGCAGGTGGCCATCATTGTTCCTTTTATTTTGGCTTAATTTGTGCAGGAGTGCAAGTAGAGGGTTGCCATGCATGGCTCTACACATCCCGGGCTGAATACTCGGGCTGTGCAGGTTATCTGTCAAACCGCCCCACCTGTGCCTGCATACGTACTGATGGCTCCAGCGCATCCAGGATATGTGTTGTGCACTTTTCCCTTTTGAATATCGCACCGGGGCACATCAGTGGGTTGCGCATGGCGCAACACTGTTGCGCTGTGCACAACCCTTTCGAATATCTGGGCCAATGTGTTCACTACTAAAAAGAAAAAGAAGTCTGCTGGTGGGCTTTCTGTTTGGATACCTTTGTTAAGGGGAAGCTGCATTTTCTAAACAGGAATACCTGGGAGGGTCTAACAGATAATATCCACATTTATGTTTGCTAGTAGTTATTACTGTCCTCTCCATGTGGAACAAAACAAAAATGGATCTGGATCTGGTGCTCAGCAATGAAAAAACTGAAACAAGCAAAAGGATGACGAGTACCCACATATGCAGAAAGCACTAGGATCACAAAAATATTCCGAGTTCTTCATTTAAGTAAAGTGCATAGTGCACTCACATATAGTGAGCATAAAAAAGTGATGACTAAGCCACTCTGAAAGTAATGCTTTTCCCAGCCCCTGCCAGGAATCACTCTGATGACACCTAGCAGGAGTCAGGGAAATGATAGTTGCACAAAGGCTCCACCTCCACTTTTTTATGCTTTGTATGTGTGGGTGCACTATGCACTTTAGTTAAATAAAGGATTTTGAATAATGTTTGTGGTCCTGGTGTTTTCTGCATATGTGGGTGCTCCTCATCCTTTTGCTTGTCTCTGTGGAACAGCAGACTGAGCTGGGACATGAGCTCAGTCTTCCCAATCTCAGGGATATTGACAGGACTGAACATATGTTTCTCTAGCTGGACACAGTGACATGCAAGGAAGGTAACAGATGGCAAGTTTAGGGGTAACATTAGGAAGCATATTTTGTTCCAGAAGGTGGTGGCCTTCTAAAATTACCTGCCAATAGAGCCGGTGGACATGAAGATAGTTGAGTGGTCCCCAGTGTTACCCATCCATTAGCCTTTGCCAGCATTGAGCTAATACAGCTGTGAAGAGCTTTTAGGAGCGGCAAGAGTGTTGAAAAGAATATGCCATGCTCTTGCCACACCAGAGTCAGATGTAACTGATACTGCTGTGATTACAGAAAGTACAGTTACATACAAACTTACCGTAACAGTAGATCTTCGAGAGAGGCTCTTTATGTCATCTGTTGGCACCCTTTGCAAACTGTGTGAAAGGCCTTTCAGCACCATGCAATTCTGCTTAAAGTTGAACCAGCATAACATTCTGTGGTGATTTGCATATGTAGCCCATGATGCTTTGCATTGTGTGGGCATGTGTGATTTTGTATTTTCTTGAAACTTGGCTTCCCAGCCAAATGCCCTTTGGGGTAACCCTTGCCTCAGTGTTTGCGCACAGAGGTTCTTTGTCTTGCAGTAGGTATTCACAAATAGGACTAAGCCACCAGGTGTCAGGACCCCACGGAAAAATTTCTAACTAGCAGTCTCTTGGGGGGACTGCCCCCACATCAGATGACAGGCATCAGCCAACGTCAGTATAAAGGGGCGATCCCCCACTCCAGCCCTTCAGTTCTTTCCCAAGAGCCAAAAGGTCTGACAGGAGAGAAGAGGATATGCCCCCATAGATGAAAGGAAGAAACTGAGCTGGACGAAGGGAGGGAAGGTAATACATACTGTAAGAGCCTCTCTCAAAGAGCTACTGTTATGGTAAGTTCTTATGTAACTGTACTATCTTACTTCGAGAGGTCTCTTGCAGTAGATATTTACAAATAGGACTGAGTCTCAAGCAGTCTGGAACAATGAGAAACAAGAATTTGTCAATGCCAAATGTTGTCTCGCTGGAATTGGCAACGGTAGTACCGGAGTCAGAGACGCATAATAGGAATGACAATGAAGTATTGAAGTGACGCCAACCCCACTCCCACCCTGTAGAGACTGACAGGTGTTGGGGTGTGCCTTTGGGTCATCAGCTATAACACTCATGCCATTGTATCTCACCCTAGCCTGTAGACACTGACAAATGTCGTGATGTGCTTTGGGGTCTGTGGACGTTATATGTACCCCATTCCATAAGGAAATACACTGAGGTGGGTGCAGTATAGGAGAATGGGGTGAACTTTGTGGGTGAACAGTGCAAGGCATGCCATGATGCCTGTCACTAGCTGCAGGGTGGGGGTGGGGTGGAATGGTGTGAGCATTACAGCCGATGATCCCAAGTCACATCCCTGATGCCTGTCAGTCTGTACAGGGTGGAGTGCTACAGTTGGAAACTGTAACAGCGTAGTCCTGTGTTGATATTTTCACTCCAAATTTTCAACATGGGCTTTTTGTGAGCCCACCTCATGAAAAACAGCACTATCAGTTTGTTAGCTGAAAGGTGGTTTTGCACAGCGGTTATGCCATTTAGCGACACAGGGATGAAAACACATTTTGGGCAGTATGTGGAAAATGACAACAGTATTGTTCATGAGGAGATGTAAAAAAATGGCAATGTCAAAAATTTATGAGCATGCATAGAAACTGTGCAACACATGTTCATAACCCAATTATTTTGAGGATTTTTTTAACCACATGTTTAACATAGGCATTTTGGGACCTCCCCTCATGAACAGTGTCACTGTGATTTTGTTAATTTGTCTGAAACTTTAATTTTGCACAGTGTGCCACAAGTGCAAAAACACATTTAGGGCAGCATATGAAAAATGGCAGCTATACTGTTCACAAGGAAGTGTGAAAAAATGCCAGTGTTGAAAATCTTGCATGAAAACATTGCAAATTTGCGATGTTACAAGGGTGCGTGGAAACTGCACAATGCACACTTGTAACACAGTCATTTCATGGAATTTCATCACCAAATTTTCAATATAGGCATTTTAGGATTTCTCCTCATGAACAGTGTCACCATCATCTCCTCAAACTGTCCTGAAAACTGATTTTGCACAGCGACCGTACTATTCTGCGCTGGACACGCGAAAACACATTTCAGCCAGGATATGTAACATGACAGCTGTACTGTTCATAAGGAGGTGTGGAAAAATGCTAATTTTGAAAATCTGGAGTGAAAATATTACAAATTCATGAAGTTACGACTGTGCATGGAAACTGCACAACGCATGTGTGTAAAACAGCCATTTTTTGGATTTTTTCCACCAAATTTGCAACATAGGCTTTTTGAGAGCCCCTCTCATGAACAGTGGCACTGTCATTTCATTAATCAGTCCAGAAAGGTGATTTCACGCAGCTACTGAGAAATCACCTTTCGGGACTGAATAATACCATGACAGTGACTGAATTCATGAGGAGGGGTCCCAGTAACCCCATGTTGAAAATTTGGTGCCAAAATTCCCCAAAATGGCTGAGATATGTAGCAAAGTTGAAAAAACACTATTTATGCCATTATACAGCTTATCGACATTTCCTCAGTTCGCAGTCGGCTTTGAAGAGTGCTGATGAGTTCCGATCCACGAAGATCATCGTGTCAGAGTCCAGAGGTAAGTATGGGGTGAGGGTGTGGGGAGGCCGAGTGCCGCAGTGGGTGGGCGTGGGTTGTGGGAGGGAGCAGGGAGACCCGTGAGGGACTGTTTTTCTTTTTAACAGGTAAAAAAAAAAAAAAACATCACGGGACGTTTTTCCTTTCAGGGGGATTTGGCATGCTGGGGTGGGCTCCCAGCATGCTACCTAAATGTTTTTTTTGGGGGGATGCTGTAGCTGACAGGGATTGGGCACCCCATCAGCACAAACTGAAAGGGGTGGGGCACGAGCGAGGATTGGGCACCTCGGCACACAACTTAGGTGGGGAGGAGGACACATGCCAATGAGGAGTCGGCTGCCCCATCAGCAAAATAAACAGTATGGGGATAAACGCCAACGGGGATTGGGCCCACCGTCGGCAAAGAAAAACTGTTGGGGGAGGCGAGGATAAACGCCGATGGGGATTGGGCCCTCCATCGGCAACGAAAAGCTGTTGGGGGGTGCATAATGCCGAGAGGGATTGGGCATCCCCTCAGCATATATTTTAAATGGGAGGTGGGTTATTGTGACAGGCATGGCAGCAGTCACTGCCGCTATGTTGCCTGCACGTCGGGAGGCGTGTTCTGGTCCTGCTACATGACAGCATCGCTCTCATTGCAGCGGACCTTTACTTTGTTCAGGTGACCATATTAGGGATGCATGAGGTCAGCACCTGCTGCTGGCTGATTGGGGAATGAGGGACGCACCTACTGATGCATTCCCTACATTCACCCAACAGTGACCGCGCCTCCAAATCTGCTACTATCATAAGATATTGGCTGGCGCGCAAGCGCGCAAGCCAACATCAAAATGGGAGGGGGGGAAACATCATCCACAAATGACTGAGAATCTAATCAGGAATCACAAAAGGGGTCCCTGTAGAACAGCCAGCCCGAAGCCTACTCTGCAGCAAAAGGCAATGTCCAAACCATAATGTTTCATAAAAGTATGAACAGAAGTCCAAGTTGCGGCTGTACAGATTTCTGCCACTGACACATTCCTGAAACAAGCAGCAGAGGCAGCGACCCCTCTAGTAGAGTGACCTCTGCCTTGACCAGGTAGGGTTTTGTGATACTTGTCATAACAGAAAGTGATACAATTCGCTAACCACTTAGAGAGGCATTGTTTGGAAGCAGCATTGCCTTCTCCTTTGTGAGCGAAAAAAATGAACAGTTGATCTGTTTTTTCTGAGATCCTTAGTCCTGTTAGTGTAGTATCTCAGAATCCTGTGTACATCAAATGTATGCAGAAGGTATTCTTCATGATTGGAGTGCTCCATGAAAAAGGCTGGGAGCTCAATGGACTGATTCAAAGTAGATTCAGTCACCACTTTTGGAAGAAACTTGGGATTGGTAGTATGGTCACTCTTTCCTTGTGAAAAATCAGGTATGGGATTTTGCACATTAGGGTTTGCAGCTCAGAAATCCTCCGAGCAAAGGTAATGGCCACCAGAAATAGTGTCTTCCAAGAAAGAAACTTTAAATCTGCCTCAGCTGCTGGTTCAAAAGGAGGCAGTATGAGCTTCTCTAGGATAAACGTTAAGTCCCAAGGGGGAGCAGGATTGTGGATTGGGGCCTTAAATGAAGAACCCCCTCTCAAGAAAGTCTTGGAGACTTCTAGTTGGGCAAAAGTCCCATCTCTGAAGGGAATGTGGTAGGCCAAAATGTCTGCCATGTGGACCTTTACAGAGGAGTAGTTAAGACCCAAGTCATACAGATGTCTCAGATAATCTAGGACTTTATTTGCTGGGCAGGAGAAAGGTTCCATATCCTTGGAGCCAGCCCAAATAGTGAAGCGCTTCCACTTCATGGTGTAAGTAGACTTGGTGGAAGGCTTTCTGGCCTTCACCAAAATATCTACTACGAAGGGGGAAACACCAAAGCATGCCTTGGCTATGTCTGAAGGAGCCACACATGAAAGTGAAGTGATTTGAGGCCTGGATGGACCAGGGTCTCTGATCCTGGGTCAGCAAGTGCTGCGACAGAGGCAGAGGAAGAGAAGGTTCCTTGGAAAACTGTTGCAGAAGAGAGAAGCCTCGGCCAGAAGGGAGCGATGAGAATCATACACACACCTTCCACTCAGAGTTTGTTGAGCACTCTAGAATCAAAGGAATGGGAGGGAAGGCATAAATGAATCTGCCTTTCCAACACAGAGACAGTGTGTTCCGACAAAAACGTCTCACCCTGGAGTGAGCGAGCAAGAGACAGGAAGCTTGGTGTTGTCAGGGGAGGCAAAGAGTTCCACTTGAGGAGTCCTCCACTGCTGGAAGATTTTATTTACGATGATGAATTGATTGAGTTCCCACTCATGAGACCTGGCTGACGAGCGACTGAATGCATCTGCCAGAGTGTTCTCCACTCCCGGCACGTGGACAACCATCAAGTGCAGGTTGTGCTGAGACACTCAGTACCAGACTATCATTGCTTCCTGGCAGACGGGATAGGAAAGAGTTACTCCTTGTTTGTTGAGGTACCAGATTACGCACACGTCTGACTGGATCAGTAGATGACCGGGAGGAATAACGGGAAGGAGAGCCTGAAGGGCATTAAGGACTGTCCTCAGCTCAAGGACATTTATGTGAAGCTTCTGCTCGAACTGAGACCAGCTGCCCTGAGTCCTGTGTAACCCTAGATGGGCACTACAGCCTGCCCTTGAAGCCTCTGTCATCAGAATCTGGGTGGGGGAGCGGTATAAAATGGGATCCCTTGACTGAGGTGATCCTGAACCATCCACCACTGCAAGTCCCTGATAATCGGGTCTGGCCCTAGGACCTCACAGTCCAGGTCATCTTGAGACTGGTCCCACTGGGCCCTGAGGGTCTACTGGGAGATCCTCATGTGAAGCCATGCCAGAGGAACAGTGGGAATGGTGGCCGCCATTAGCCTGAGAAGGTGAAGGAGCTTCCTGGTTCTGATCCTTCTGAGGCCCGACAAGAGTTGAGCTTGATTTGACAGTGTCTCAACTTTGTCCTGGGGCAAAAAGGCTTTGCCTATGGTCGTGTCCAACACTGCCCTTATGAATTGCAGCTGTTGGCAAGGGACCAGATGGGACTTGGCTTGGCTGACTGTGATACCCAGGTTGGAGAAAACTTGTAGACTGAGAGAAAGGGAGCACAAGAGTTCCTCTTGGGACAGAGCTGCTAGAAGCCAGTCATCCAGGTAGGGGAAGACTTGAACCCCCTGGGTAAGCAGAAGAGCCACCACCACTGCTAGACATTTGGTAAATACTCAGGGAGCCAAGGAAAGACCAAATGGGAGGGCCCTAAGCTGGTAGTATGATCCCTGGCAACAAAAACAGAGGTACCTGTGGTGGGAATGGCATAGGGGGATATAGAGGTAGGCATCCTGCATATCCAAGGTGCATAGCCATAGGCTCAGCCAAAGCATGGGAAGAAGATTCAGTAATGAGAGCATTCAAAACCGTTTGCACTCCACAAACTGATTGAGGGAACTGAGGTCCAAAATGGGTCTCAGATCTCTGGTCTTCTTTGGTACTAGAAAGAAATGGGAATAGTAACCTCTTCCCTGGAGTTGGGGGGGTACAGGCTCTATTGCCTCCTTCAAAAGAAGAGAGCGGATTTCCTCTAGTACCAACTGAAGGTGTAGAGGGGAGTATGAGGACCGAGGGGGGGTCTGCGATCAGGTTTTTGGATAAATTTTATGGAGTGCCCTGCTGATACCAGCTGAAGCACCCAGGCATCTGCCGTTATCCTCTCCTTACCTGGCAGATGGTAGAAAAATCTCCCCCCACCAGTTCCTCTGATACTGACAGAGGCAGTGGGAGAGGCAGGGAGTCAGGAGGCAGAGGGCAGAGCAGCAGCTGGAGCTCCAAAGACTTTTTTGTTAGGAGGAGCTTTGGATGCTGACGCAGCTTTACGCTTGTTTGGACATATCGCTTGCGTTTGTTTATGTCTTTGGCGGTTTTGGTGCCAAAAAGGACATTTCTGCCCTTGGGAGGATTCGTACATTGTTTGGATGGATTTTAATGCCAAACTCTTCTCCTGCAGCTCAGTGATGATGTCTTTGACATCACCACTGAAAAGCACAGATCCACTGAAGGCAGCATTGTGAATGGCAGTCTGCACTTCAGGGGCCAAACCTGACACTCAGAGCTAGGCATGGTGCCATAAGGATACAGCGAAAGCTGAGCTCCCACCTGCTGTGTCCACCATGTCTTATGAAGCACGTAGCATGTGTCTACAGGCCAAACATGTGGAATGGACTAGGTCTCCCAGTTCCTGTTTAATCTGAGAATGTGGGAGGGAATCCAGTTTTGTTTCCAGCTGACTGAGGATAGACTTCTGGTAGTCCCCCATATGATTAGTGGTGGGTGAGTGGGATCAAGTCACTCCTCGAAGTGATTCATGGAGTGAAGGTGAATTCACGAAGTACTCCACAATGTGAAGCGGAGTACTTTTCATCATAATGGGCAATGCGAAGTCCATTGAAAACAATGACTTCTCATTACTCCGCCTTCCCCAAACCACTACTTCACCAATTTTAAGGCAAACTGCATTGAAAACAATGTGCTTCATCTTACTTCACCTTGTTTTTAAACTCCAAAGGCGAATTTTACAGTGATTCATGGGATTTCAGGTCACATGGGCTCTAAGACAAAGAACCTTATTGAGCAAGTGCTGAGGCAATGGTTACTCCAAAGGGCACTGTCTAGGAAGCTAAGTTTCAAAGAAATACAAAATCACACATACCCCCATAATGCAAAGCATCATAGGGTGTATATGAAAATAACCACAGAATATTATGCTGGTTCAGCTTTAAGCAGAAATGACCCTGTATCTCTGTCACTTCTATTACCTGCCCCACCCCAATCGACAAGCTCTGGCCCCTCCTCGCCCTATACTCATCCCCCAGTATTTACATTGCCTTTTCTCCCTCCCTCTTTTCTTTCTCTCCCACGTCCCACTGAACTCCCCACTTACTACCCTACCCCCTCCCTTACTACCTCCACCCCACACCTACCCTCCATCCCCCTTTCTCTTCTCCCCCACCTTCCATCTCCTTGCTTCCCACCCCCCCTTAGCTATCTTCCCTTTCCTTCCCTCCTAATCTCCCTTTCTTTCCCTGCCTCCCCTGACAATGTCTAACCTGGATTGCTATTCTCACTCCAATCCCTAGGCCCGCTCTGGCTGCCCCTCCCCCATTGTTGCTGAGGCCCATTAACCCCCCTCTGCCCACTTACTCAACACTGTTGCTGCCTACTACAGCCAATGGGTATGTACTACCTCCATTCTAGATGTAACAATGCTGAATTCTCCTTGAAGAATTCTAAGCTATCTGGGAACCTAAAATTATTATCTTCCTCTTAGTGATTTTACCTAAGTAATTAGTGCTTCTGTACCTGTAAGAATGTCATTGTTGCTGTTTTCTACTTGATTCTGTTCTACCACTGTATTATTCCTGTTGTCTGTCTTATTCTATATTGTACGATGTCTGACCTGGAACCTTTGTAAACAAGCCTATGGCTCAAAGGTATTTAATCCCAAACTGAAAAATAAAAAAAAAGCATGGTGCCGAAAGGCCTCTCACACAGTTTTCAAAGGGTGCCAACAGAAGACACTCACGGGCTCTAGATTGTTCTGCACAGTCTCAGTTCGGGGTAGTGTATGTAGGAAGCTGTAGGAGACAGTCTGCTCTGAGCACTCTCTGTGATTCAAACCTTCTAAAAGCTGTTAAAAAAGCTTTTTTGAGAATTGTTTTTGCTCAAACTTTAGTTCATCGATTGTAGGAAACCCTCCTGTGCTCATATTATCAAGCGTTTATTGTTTGTGTGTGGATTTTGAATATTAATGTACAACATTGAGTCTGTGTACAAAGAGACAGTGAAATTATTCTTTGGGGAGGGACATATCTGTGATGTAGGTAGATTTAAGTTGGAGAAATAGGGAGTTCTTTGTTTTTTGGTTTATTGTTGTATAACTGACTGTGTTAACGTACACACTAATATTTTCAGTAATTGTTGAAATTTATTTGCTGATTGTGTGTTGTGGATCTGGTGCAGCAGTGCATAATTTCAGGTTGTTTAAAATATGTGGTATATTACTGAAGTTTTCAATTTGCTACACATTACTTGTTGACAAATTGTGTGTATGTGAGAGTGTGTGTGTGTGAGAGAGTGTGTGTATGGTGAGTGACATCAAATAATACACCTTTTATTGTGCCACAGTGTAATTGCAGGCGCAGCAGTGTGAACCTGCTATCCACTGCAGCTGCATGATTTTGTACTGCCATTGTGGTATCTTTTCTTGGTTTTGCACTGCCGTAATCTGCAGTCAGTGCTCCCCCCCCCACCACTGGCAAAAGGAATTATTTTCCAGATTAAATTTTTGTGACTTCAGCACTAGAGATGGGTGAAGTAGCCTCAATTCGCTCCACGGAGTACTTCGTGCTATAATGAGTAACGCGAAGTCCATTGAAAACAATGACTTCACGTTACTCTGCCTTCCCAAACCACTACTGCACCAATCTTTAATGTGAAGTACATTGAAATCAATGTACTTCACCTAGCTTCACCTTGTTTTTAAGCTCCAAAGGTGAATTTTGCAGTGATTCATGGGATTTCAGGTCACATGGGCTCTAGATTGTTCTGCACAGCCTCAGTTCAGGGTAGTGTGTTTAGGAAGCTGTAGGAGACAGTCTGCTCTGAGAGCTCTCTGTGATTCAAACCTTCTAAAAGCTGTTAAAAAAGCCTTTTTGAGTATTTTTTCTTTTTGCTGAAACTTTAGTTCATCAACTGTAGGGAAACCCTCCTGTGCTCATATCATTGAGCATTTGTGTATGGATTTTGAATGTTAATGTACAACATTCAGTCTGTGTACTGAGAGACAGTGGAAGTGTGCTTTGGGGAAGGGGCGTTATCTGTGGTGTAGGTAGATTAACATGGAGAAAGACAGTTCTTTCTGTTTTGGTGATATTTTTCTTGAATAACTGAGTTAATGTACACTCAGTAATATTTTCAATAATTCTTGACTTTTCTTGCTAATTGTTGTGGTGCAGCAGTGCATCATTTTAGTTTGTTTAAAATACGAGGTTATATTACTGAAGTTTTCAATTTGCTATCCATTACTTAGTGTGTGTGAGTATGTGTGTGACGCGTGTCATCAAATCAGACACCTTTTATTGTGCCACATAATAATTTCAGCAATGTGAACCTGCTATCCACTGCAGCTGTATGATTTGTGTACTTCTTTGTAGTATCTTTACTGGTACTAGTACTAGTGACTGTTACTGCAGTACACTGCCCCCCCCCCTGCAGCCCACCCCGACCAGCAAAGATATTCTTTTCCAGATTTGAATTTTTGATGGTGAGCGCTGGTTAGGTGTTGTGCTTTTGCATCTGCATCTCTTCAGTGTGCAGCGCAATCTTAATCTGTCTGTGCATTTGCATCTCTTTTGGGCCCAATCTCCATTTGTAACTTAAGTCACAGTTGTTTCTTTGGCTTCCCTTCAGAGTACTGGACTGGTGTGGTGCATATCTCTGCATGAACATTGTACTCATTAATATGCGTTTTTAAGTTGGGCCATCATCACGAGTCACTCGTGATACAAATCACGTTCCTCATCATCATGGTCACAAATGCAGTCACAAATTATGATTCACGATTACATCACGAATCACAAAATTAATTTTTTTACTAGTTACTTGGATGCATTATAATCCTGTTATGTAGAATTTCTCCAGGCTTCACCACCCCACCACTGTACTCGTTAATAAGAATTTTTAAATTGGGGAGTTTTGTGCTACAGCTCATCAAGGAAGTACAGCCATAGGCATTTGCATTCCCATACAGTTTCATATTGGTTATCTCACACTAAATCACATTCTTCATCATCACATCACAAATGCAGTCACAAATTATGATTCACGAATCACGATCACGTCACGAATTATAAAATTAATTGTTTTACTAGTTACGTGCATGTATTGTAAGCCTGTTTTGTAGTATCTCTCCAGACTTCACCTAATCATCACCACTGTACTCATTAATAAGAGTTTTTAAATTGTGAGTTTTATGATGCAGGCTCAGCTCATTGGGGAAGTACAGCCATAGGCATTTGCATTCCTTCCTGTATAGCATGTGAGTTACAGTACTGTAAGTAGTGGTGGGCGAAATGGCCCCAATTTGCTCCGCGAAGTGATTCACTGAGTAACGTGGAATCCGTGGAGTACTCGACAATGTGAAGTGGGATACTTCGCTTCATAATGAGGAACATGAAGTCCATGGAAACCAATGACTTTGCATTATTCTGCCTTCCTCAAACCACTTCTCCATCAATTTTAAGGCGAAGTACATTGAAATCAATGTAATTCGCGTCACTTAGCCTTGTAATTGAGCTCCAAATGAAATTCTGCAGTGATTCATGGGACTGCAGGTCACAACATGGGCTCTTGTTTGTTCTGCACAGCCTCAGTTCTGAACTGGGTAGTGTGTGTGTGTAGTGGTAGCTGGAGACAGTTTGCTCTCAGAGTTCTGCGATTCAAAACTTCAAAAAGCTGTTTAAAATGCCTTTTTGAGTCATTTTGTTTACTCAAAACTTAGTACATTGATTGTAGGAAACTATTCTGTGCTCATATCATTGAGTATTTTTGTTGTGTGTGGATTCTGAATATTAATTTAGAACAGTCAGTCTGTGTACTGTGAAGTGTGCTTTGGGGAAGGGGTGTATTTGTGGTGTAGGTACATTAACTGGGAGAAAAAGACAGTCTTTCTGTTTTGGTTATAGTTTTCTTGTATTACTGTGTTAATGTACACACAGTA
This sequence comes from Neoceratodus forsteri, assembly GCA_016271365.2. Taxonomy (NCBI): domain Eukaryota; kingdom Metazoa; phylum Chordata; order Ceratodontiformes; family Ceratodontidae; genus Neoceratodus; species Neoceratodus forsteri. The sequence goes on from CM028138.1 coordinate 159,974,681, forward strand.
ATATTTTCAGTAATTCTTGACTTTTTTTGCTGATTGTTGTGGTGCAGCAGTGTATAATTTGTCTGTTTAAAACATTTGGTTATATTACTAAAGGTTTTCAATTTGCTATGCATTACTTGTAGTGTATGTGTGAGTGTGTGTAGGATGCGTGCAATTAAATCAGACACCTTTTATTGTGCCACAGAGTAATTGCAGCAGTGTGAACCTGCTATCCACCGCACCTGTATGAATTTTTTGTACTGCTTTGTGGCATCTGTACTGGTAGTGGATTGTTACTGCCATGCACTAATCCCTCAACTGGCAAAAGGTATTCCTTTCCAGATTTGGATTTGTGACTTGGTTGTGAGCACTGGTTAGGTGTTGTGCCTTTTCATATGCATCTCTTGAATGTGCAGCACAATCTTAATCTGTCTGTGCATTTGCAGTGCACCATTAAATCTGGGAGACTGCATTTCTTCTTGTGTTACTCTCTCATTTCACTTTGTCAGCACTGGGGAAATTTCTGGACACAAGACAGTAGTATTTCATCAGCGCTGGGGAATTTTCTGGACACAAGACAGTAGCATTTTGGGGATGCACATTAATTCTGGTGACTCTGTGTGTGACCACTGCGCACATGCCTGAGTGTGCCATTAATTCTGGGAGACTTTGCATTTCTTGTTACACTCTGATTCCACTTCATCAGCACTGGGGAGTTTTCTGAACACAAGACAGTAGCACTTTGGGGATGCACATTAATTCTGGTAACAGTGTGTGGGGTGCCACCAATATTGTTGTCACTCTGCCTTACTTCACGTTAAAGGTCAATGACAGCGATGAAGTAATAATCACAAGATGAAGTGAGCCTTTTCCATGGAGCACTCACAGAAAGGGGGGGGTAATGATGGGCGCCCACTTATGGGCACTTCGCAGGTGGAATTTAAATTCGCTGCATCTCTCTTCAACACCACTGGTTAGTTACGGTGTTGTTGAACTTGTTGTCACTTTGCATCTGTATCTGTTGTTGAAGCCACAGTTGTTTTTTTTTGCTTCATATGCAGTGCCCCATGGCCCCCATCCAGAGTGAATGTTCCAAAATCTAAATTTGTTTAGAATATTCTTGTTGATCCCCCAAAATGCCTGCAAAGAGACATGCAAGCAAAGCTGTTTCTCGCCATGGCACTGTTGCCAGTGGTAAGATTGTCTGTGGCATGGTAGCACGCAGTTGCAGAAGTGCATTGCTGATGTGAGGAAAGGTATTTCTCCTTCAATGTTTTTTACAGCGCAATCAGTAGCTTCACTCATAGTTGGAGGAGATGATGTTGTCCCAGCTGTTGGTGTTATTGCAGTTGCTGGTGGTGGTATGAGTATTGCTGCCTCAAGTTCCACTTCTTACCGTGTCCAAAAATATAGCAGAGTGTGAAGCAGTGACAGTGAGTGGAATACTGAACATAGGATTTGCAAGAAAGCGAGTTGTGCTCACAACAGAGGGAGGTGAGCCTTACAATTGTCTTTGGTTTGTAGCAGATATTCTGCAGGTGGAGGCTACTTCTAACTGAAAGGTGAAATAAGGAACTTAGAATTATCAGGAAAAGACAGTCTTTGTTACAATTCTTAAGATTTTCAGTGCAGGAAGAGTTTAAAGCACAGCTGACTTATTTTGAGGGCTGACTGCTTTGGAGCACAAACCACCAGGCTGTTTTGGGGCTGGGGAGGTTTTACCTGTGTCTGACTTGGATGTCTGCATTTTTCTCTGTCTGATTAACAGGGTATTTTCTCTGTCAAATTGTTGTGTAGGGTATCTTGCTGACAGGAAGGCACTCATCGCAGCGGTGGGTCAGAGCTCTTAGCTGATTGTTTTGTGAGGGCACAGGTTAGGCCCAACCCCTTCCCACCCCTCACCCCACCCAGCCCTGGAATTAGTTCTTTTATACCTGGGGTTCTGACATCATTTCCTCAAGAGTGCAAGGTGCATATCACTGTCATATCCTCTCTGACACACTGCACTGACAATATAAGCATACACATTGTATAATATATATATTTCTATATAACAAACCAATCACACACACAAACACACACGCAAAAAAAAGAAGAGTAGATAAACATGTGGGGAGTAGTGCAATGTAATGGCTGTGGGGCAGCAGTCTTCCGGGAGTCTTTCTGGAGGCTGAGATGCCGCCCTATTTGCAGACAACTCTCTGCTCTGAGGGAGGAAGTTGCCAGTCTTCAGGCCACACTGGACAGTAGTAAGGGAACCTTCCCCCAGGCCACACTGGATGGTAGGAAGGGAACCTCCCCCATCCAGGGAGCACTAGAGCCACCACCACTACCTCAGAGGTTGCTAAGGAAGCACAGCCTTTGGACCACAGTGGGCTCAGGGAGGGTGAGGATGGTGGAACAGAGGCACACCCAGTCAGTTGTTCCACTCCACAATCCATACACCATTCTGGGGGAGCATAGCTCCCCTATGGATGCACCCGCAGAGAAGACTAATGAGGCTGAGGACAACTATCACAAGGGAGGCCCACAGGAAGGAGGCAGAGGACACCACAAGGAAAGGAAGCAGCTCCTGGTGGGGGATTCAATTATTAGGGGGATAGAACTGGAGGGAGCAGGGAAAACTGAAGTAAGGTGCCTGCCTGGTGCCATGGCTTGTAGGAAGAGGAAGCGCATCCTCAGGATCATGAGAACAGCTGTACAGGAGTCTGAGCTGGATGTCATTGTCCACCTAGGGACAAATGACTTGGCTCAACATGAGATTAGAGCAGTGCAGAAGGACTTTGTAGAATTGGGGAGGGGCCTAAGACAAGTAGCACACACAGTATCCTTCTCAGAGGTGCTGCCTGTCAATGGCATGAGTGAGGCGAGGGTACTTTGCACCATGCAGTTTAATGAATGGTTGAAAAAATGGTGTGGAGAACAGGGGTTTGGCTTCATTGGGGACTGGGGTTCCACCTGGAGGGACACCAGCCTATACTGGCAGGATGGTCTGCATCTGTCCAGGAAGGGAACAAGTCTTTTGAGCAATCGGTTTAAATGCTTCATTGGCAAGCTTTTAAACTAGTCAAGGGGGGAGGCACTGATAAGCAGCAGGAAAATCCTAGCCTCTCCCTACAAAACAGGGTACTAAATGAGAAAAAGACCGAGGTAGAAAGGTCAGTGGGGGAATGCTGCAACAGAAGGTAAAGTCATCAAAAAATGGAGAGCAATGAGTACCAATGCCCATAGTCTGAGTGACAAGCTTCCTGAATTAGTGGCCTTGATGGAGGAGGAACATCTGGATATCGTGGCAGTCACAGAAACATGGTACACACAAAACCATGACTGGGACGTAAACATACCAGGATACACTATCTACAGGAGGGACAGGGAGGGTAAAAGAGGGGGAGGAGTAGCTCTTTACATAAGGGAAGGAATCAAAGCAACAGAACAAAAGGGAAAACAGGGAGGAAGAGAAGAAGCACTGTGGGTAAATTTGGAGACCGGCAATGGAACCACAATCTGCATAGGGGTTGTATACAGACCCCCTTCTCAGGGGGAGGAAATGGACAAGGAAATGATAGGAAAGTATACTTAGAATGGCATAAAAAGGGGAGATATTGCTGATGGGTGACCTGAATATGCCAGATGTTAACTGAAGTGCAGTTGCAGCAGCCACTTCGAAGAGTGGGGTTATTCTAGATGCCCTACAGGGGGCATGCCTTAGACAACTAGTATTGGAGCCCACTCAAGAAGGAGCAATCTTAGACCTGGTTCTCTCAAATGGAGATGAAGAGAGGATCACAGATGTAGAAGTGGGTAGCCATCTGGGAGCTAGCGACCATCGAACAGTATGGTTCACAATAAACACAGCAATAGAGTCAAGTCATACAAAGGCAAAAGTACTGGACTTTAGGAGGCTGACTTTGCCAAAAGGGTGAGTGCTTAAGGAATGCACTAGCAAATGGACAGGAAGGAGGGTGGAAGAACAATGGGGAATAATAAAACTGCCATCACGGAGGTAACAAGCCTTTGTGTGAAGCAAATAAACAAAACAAAATGATGTAAGAAACCACTATGGTTCTCAAAGGAAGTGGCAGTGAAGGTTCAAGAGAAAAAAAGCATTCAGGAAGTACAAGGAATCACAGAAGGAGCAGGACAGAGAACTGCTGTCAGTTAAAACAAAGGAAGCTGGGAAGGCAGTCAGAAAAGGCCCAAACCGAGGAAAAGATAGCCAACTCGGTTGAGAAGGGGATAAACCTTTATAGGTACATCAGGGAGCAAAGGAAGACCAAGGAGGATAGTGAGGTTTAATAAAGGGAGGGAGGGTGGGCAGAGGGTGACTGTGAAAAGGCAGAGATACTAAACAAATATTTTTGCTCAGTATTTACAAAGGAAGAGGGGAGGTACCTAAAACAAACAGTAGAAACACTCTGGATATAGAAGTTGATACCAGCCCATTTACAGAAGAAAGGGTTCTGAAAGAACTCTTAAAACTGAAGGTGGACAAAGCAATGGGCCTGATGGGATTCATCCCAGAATTCTAAAAGAATTAAGGGTAGAACTAGTGACACCACTGACCACCCTCTTTAACAAATCATGGGAGGATGGGATGGTACCCGAGGACTGGAGGAGGGCAGATGTGATTCCCCTTCACAAAAGTGGGAGCAAGGCAGAAGCAGGAAACTACAGACCTGTTAGTTTAACCTCAGTGGTAGGGAAAATGATAGGATCACTTCTGAAGGAAAGAATTGTCAAGTATCTAGAGGCCAGAGGGGTACAGGACCCAAGGCATGGATTCACAGCCGGGAAGGTCATGCCGAGACAAATCTGATAGATTTCTTTGACTGGGTGACCAAGTAGTAGATCAGGGAGGGCTGTGGACATGGCCTACCTAGACTTTAGCAAGGCATTTGACACAGTCCCACAAAAGATTAATATACAAGTTAGCCAGCCTGGGAGTGGTCCCAAGATGACAGCCTGGGTAAAGAATTGGCTAGAGAACAGGACACAGACAGTAATAGTAAATGGAGTCCACTGAAGAAAGGGGGTTACTAGTGGGGTACCGCGGGTTCAGTATTAGGACCGGTCTCTTCAATGTCTTTATAAGTGACATTGCAGAGGGACTGGAAGGAAAATCGTCTCTTTGCAGATGACACAAAGATCTGCAACAGAGTTGATGCACAAGGTGGGTGGAAAAGGATGAGAAGGGACTTGGCAGGTTAGAGGAATGGTCAAATGTATGGCAGCTTAGATTCAATGCTAAGAAGTGCAAGGTAATGCACCGGGAAACAAAACCCAGGGAAGAGTACACAATGGGGGTAGAGATACTAACAACAAAAATGGAAAGGGACCTGGGGGTAGTCATATCAGATGACCTAAAGGTGGGCAAGCAATGAGAGAGGGCAGCAAGGAGGTTGGGGGATACTGGGATGCATAGGAGAGGCTTCACCAGTAGAAAACAGGAAGTTATTATCCCTCTGTACAGACAGCTGGTCAGACCACATCTGAGTACTCGTGCAGTTCTGGAGACCCAATCTCCAAGAAAGACATAGACAGGATGGAAGCTGTCCAGAGGAGGGGTAACTAAAATGGTGTAGGTCTGCACCAGAAGACATATGTAGAGAGACTTAAGGAGCTTAATATGTATAGCCTTGAGGAAAGGAGGGAGAGGGGGACATGATAGAAACTTAAGTACCTCAAGGAATCAACAAAGTCCAAGAGGGTAGCATCTTTCAAAAAGAGGTGTGCAAGAACAAGGGGCACAATTTGAAGATAGAGGGGGGGTGGCTCAGAGGTAATTTAAGGAAGTATTTTTTCACAGAGAGGGTTGTGGATGCATGGAATGGCCTTCCGGAGGAGGTTGTGGAGTCAAAAACAGTGGTGGAATTCAAGCATGCATGGGACAGTCATAAGACAATTCTAGGGGGTGGGGGCAGGAAGAAGTAGGCTGCTGGTTAACCAGGATCTGCAGCTTATCCATTAGGTAGGGAAATGGGCAGACTGGGTGGGTCAAACGGTCCTTATCTGCTGTCAAATTTTATGTTTCTATGTTTCTATTCCTTCCACCTTGGTTCAGGTCATGTATTTGCCATACAGTGATTCAGAGTGTGGTGAAAAAATATCAGGTGATGGTGGTGCTGATGATGATGAATCTGATGATGATGTTGCTGTGGTTGCAACATGCAGTCCACATGCCAGCATCCAAGCAGAAGACGTGGCTGTGGGTGATGTTGATGAATATGATGATGACGTAAGTGACCCCAGATGGGAACTGGAGAAAAAGAAATTCAAGGTGGCTGTGTCTGGGTCTGTTTGCATTAACCCCCCCCCCGTAAAAAGTTGTGATTTACCAGTTTCAGTTGATGGTGATGATGACCCAGTAATAATGATAAGTAATCATGGTGGTCAGTTGCAGTCCAAGTGTGTCCTGCCTGAAAAATCATCTAGCACACCTCCACTTCATGGCTTAAAAAAACGGAGTCCAATAAGCAGCATCAGGGACATGTTAAAACTAGAGCGTCACAATGCCTTGTTTGGGATTTTTTGGGGCAAGATGCATATGATGAGTCAGTTGCAATCTGGCAAGTTTGCCATGCGCGTGTGAGTCGAAGTAAAAAGGGGAGCCATCTGGGCACAGGGGGACAGCATACTCATCTTAAGAACAGGCACATGGCACTGTGGACCCAGCACAAGATTGCAGCTACTACCACAGTGGGGCATTCACCCTCATCATCAGCCATAACAAGCATGTCATCCCCTTCCATGACTGTAAAATCAAGTAGGAAATTGAATGTGCACAGTAGTGATGAAATAAGAGCAGAGGATTTCTACAGGCATGATGAGGTGGGGGAGCATAATGATTTTGAAATGTTGTCCAGTGATTGTGAGAGTAGCAGTTTTGATGGTGGTGGTGGTGAATGCAGTATGTCTAGTGCAAGTGGTACATCAACCCCGGTTGGTAAGTCTGGGAAAATAACTGCATTCGTGGGTTTGCCATCATCATCTGTGCAACTGTCTTCATCACACTCCACCCCCTGACATTCGCAGAGCAGAACCATATGTCATCACACCCCATGTAAAACGTTTAAGTCAGCCTACGTTACAGAGTGTTTTTGCGCATAAGCTGAAGTACCTACCCAATCATGCAATATCACGTGAACTTAATGCTGCCGCAGCTGAAAGGCAAGTGATCTTTTGCCCTTCTCCTTTGTGGAGAATTCTGGGTTCTGGGGGTTTGCTGCACTCGCCTGTCGAAAATGGAAAGTCCCATCAAGGACATACTTTTCAACCTGTGCTGTCCCCGAGTTGTACTGTACTGTGTCCGATTCTGTAAGACATGTCCTTCAACATTCCTCCTCTCCATTCATCCATTTAAGTATGGATATGTGGACAAGAGGCAAAACAGCGGGGAGTTCATATTTGTGTATAACTGCACATTGAGCACAGGTGCCGGGTGTTGTTTGTGCTGTTGACAGTGTGAATAATCAGTGCAGTAAGTTGGAGTGTCATGGTAGCAATCTTCCAGGAATTCAACAGCATGCAAAGATTGCTATGCACAATGTGATTTGTTCACTCACTGGTGAAAACATGTTGCACTTGGTACTGATGGAAATTGACAAGTGGCTGAATCCCCTGTTCCTGAGAACTGAGTTCATAGCAAGTGACAATGGGTCAAATGTGGTGAAATGCATCACAAATGGTGGCTTTGTTCGGGTTCCATGCATGGACCAATGTTTAAATCTTGTGGTGCAAGAGTTTCTGGAGCACCCTGAAATAAAGAAAATGCTGATAGCTGCACACCATATCTATTCTCACTTTTTGCGCTCTGCAAGGGGGCATTACCAGCTCCGGCAGTTGCAGATCCAAAACAGCCTCCCTCAGCACCGCTTGAAGCTGGAAGTTGTCACCCAGTGGAACTCCACTTTATGCATGGCGGAGAGGTTGTATGAACAATACAAAGCCATCTCAGAATATCTTGTCATGCACACTAGCCATGACACATCCAGAGCCTCCATGCTATGACGACTGAACAGTAGCACCTCATGGACTCTGCAATAACAATTTTGAGACCTTTTGGACATGCCACACAGGCAGTGAGTGGCATGTCTGCCTCCATCAGCCAATCAATTCCACTGCTGCGGGTGCTGAGGCAGACATTGGTAAATGTACAGCATAGCCTTGATGTTGCTGGAGACAGTGATAGCAGTATGTTGCTGAAACACATGCTGACAGTATTCAACTAGAATTGTCACATCTTGAGCATTCAGCATAGTGACAACTTTGCAGTAGCAACAATACTGGACCCACGATACAAACATGGAATTGCTTCAGTACTGGAGGGTGGGCCTGAAGTTACAGGTAGAAATGTCAGTGGGCAACTGGTATGCTTGATTCATGGGGCACAGAAGTCACGTGCCAAGGTCAACAAACCTCAGCAGCATAATCCGGCTAAAGGTGAACCTGGAGGAGTATCAAGCATATCCTCTAGGGGGAAGGGGACTGCAGTTCCAGGTGGTCTGTCATCAAAAGCGGTTTGCATTAACCCACTTTGGGAGGCTTTGTCCCAAGTGGGGATTTGTGGCATAAATGATTCCAGAGAACATGATGATGCATCAACCACTGGACTTAGTGCAGCACAGAGAATGGTTGAGTCATATTTGTCTGAAAACAGTCATCTGTCAGTAACTGATTCTCTTTTATACTGGAGTGGAAAGGTCAGTGAATGGCCATAGCTGACCACAGTGGCACTGAAGTATCTGACATGCCCACTCTCCAGTGTAAAGTGTCGAGAGGGTATTCAGCTCAGCAGGTGGAATAGTTCAGGAACATTGTACAAACCTCTTTCCTGCAAATGTCAGTTTGCTAACATTCATAAAAATGAATGAGAGGCACATATCTGCTCAGACTGCAATCTCAGTATTTGTACCCCAGCCCAGTCATGGTTTTGCTGATGTAGAAATGGACCATCCTGGTGGCACTGGCAGTGGCAGCATGAAATGGCCTACCACTGACGTAGATGATGACACAATGGAGAAGAATTTCCCAGTGGTCAGAATTCAGACATAGATGACTGTGAGTGCAGCTTTCTTTATGAGGATGATTATGAGGTTAATGTTGTCAGGTTTTAGCTTAAGTGGTTAAAAGGTTGTCAGATTTGTTGCATGATACATGTTTTCTTTTTCATAAAGTTAAATGAGTGTCCCACTCAGAGTGACTCAAATTCCATATGTCACGTCACATTTGTAACACAGAGCACACTGTATCCTGGCCTCTGTACCACCACCATAAGACTGCTGTTAGCCAGTGCCACTATAGGGAAAGTCACTGTGTGCCCCCCTGGACTACCACCATGAAACCACTGTTAGCCACTACCACCAGGGGAAATGACATTGTTTGTCCCCCGGACCACCACCACCTTAAAAACACTGCTAGCCACTGCCAACACCATAGGGAATGTCAATGTGTGCCAACCTGAACCACCACCATGAAACCGTTGTTAGCCAGTACCACCAGGGAGAATGACTTTGTGTGCCCCCCCCGGACCACTACCACCATAATACCATTGTTAGCCACTGCCACCACCACCAGATGCAGGAAGATGTGAGAGGGAATTTCATTGTGTGCCTCAGCTGTGACCACCACCACCCACCACCGCTATTGTGGCAATGTTTTACATTACATGTCTTGACCATGCCAAGGTAGAGGGAGTCAAACAGGAGACCACATCCATTAGCCACAGACACATTGCTTCTTACTATGAAAACTATAAACTTAGTATGTGTACTAATGGTTTTCATGCTATTCAACTTCCTTCAGCTGTGTGTTTTGTTTTCTGTATAATTGGTGGTAAAAGGATTGCATGATGCAGTTGATTGAAGAATTATCTGTATGAAGTTGGCTCGAGGAACTTTTTAGGCCAGCAATATGTCTTTCCATCTGCTGTGATTTGAGTTGGTACAAGAGTAATTTACCACATCTGTCTCCTTGTTCCCAGTATCGATGTTTGAGCCTTAAAAGTGTGAGTTCTGCTTTCCTAGTTATTAATTCATTGATTTTGATTCTTAATTGTAGGATTTCCTGATGGAGTTGTGAGTTGTGGTTAGGTTTATTTGTTTTGTAGTATAGAATTTCTTTTTCTTTAAGGTATTTCTCTAGATTGGATAATTGTTGTCCTCTCTGCTTCTTTCTGTGAACTACATAACTAATAATTTTGCCTCTAATTGTGGCTTTTAATGCTTCCCAAATAGTATCATGCGATACATCTGGAGTGTTATTAAAAGAAAGAAAATCATGAATTTGGGTTGTAATCCAAGGTATAAATTCTGGGTCTCGCAATAAAAGTGGATCTAGATGCCAGGAAGGAGATTTGGTAGAGTGTGGACCCCAAAGTAAATGTAAACTTATAGGAGGATGATCTGATATGCTGATCAGGAGAAGGGGATGTGAATCAATAGTCAATTCGACTGTAAGATTTATGTAATGGGGAGTAGAATGTGTATTCATGTTGTCTAAGCTGGTGAAGTCTCCATATATCAGAAAGACCCTGATCTTTCAATAACATTGACAGAGCATTAATACTACGGGGATGAGCATCTTTTGATGAGTTTCTTCTGTCTATTTGCATCTCAAGTGCAAGATTAAAGTCTCCACCCGTAAGTATAGGTAAATTGTTGTTGTTATTACTCATAATTTGCTAAGCCAGGTTGTTGAAGAATTCAGGGGAGTCTGAGTTAGGGGCATAGACATTTACTAGTATAAGGGGGCCTACCGTAGAATTCAATATAGCAATAACCCATCTACCATCTGAGTCAGTGATGGTATTAATAGGAGACCAATGAAGGAATTTGTGAATTAAAATTGCAACCCAACGTTTTTTAAAAGGGGAAGAGGATGCATATACTTGACTGACCCAGTCCCTTTTAAGCCTATCGACATCCTCTGATAAAAGTTTAGTTTCTTGTAAGAAAGCAATATGAACTTTATGTTTTTTGAGATAAGTAAGTATTTGTTTACTCTTACAAGGTGAATTGAGTCCCTTAACGTTCCACGACTGAAAAATGTAATCAGTCATGACAATAGTAGGTAAAGTAGAAGGTTATAAATACGAATGAGGGACTCTTCATGTAAAAGTTAGAGAATGTCATAGGCTTAAAAGGGATATCCATAAAATAAATATATGTGTGCAGGGCTGTTAAATTGTACGGTTTCAAAGATTTTGAATAATTAAGATTATTGGGTCTCACTAAAGAATAGTATAGGTGATATAGTGTAGAGAGTATAAATATTAATACAAACAGAAACTTATATACTACAATAGAGAGGAAAGAGCTGGTTAAAGAACATCTATGAAATGTAGAGAGATAAGAGTCAGTGGAAGCACCAAGACTCTCTCACTACACTACTAGGCGTGAGAAGAAGTAAGTAAAGTTTAAGGAAAACAAGCATTTGTCAATGCCGAATGTTTGCTTGCTGGCATTGGCATTGGTAGTGTAGGAGTTGCAGAGCTGGTAGGAATGGCAGTGAAGTATTGAACTGAAGCCAACCCCGCCACCACCCTGCAGATAGTGACAGGCATGGGGTGTGCCTTTGGGTCATCAGGCATAACGGTCACACGCCATTTCACCACACCCTACCATGCAGACACCGACAAGTGTCACGGTGTGTCTTGGGGTCTTTGGCCATTATGCTCACCCCATTCCATCAAGAAATATTGTGAGATGGGTGTGGTATAGGAGAATGGGGTGAACTTTGGGGCTGAAGAGTCCAAGGCACACCTCGATGCCTCTCAGTGATTGCAGGGTGTGGGTGGGGATGGAATGGTATGACCATTGCAGGTGACAATCCCAAGTCACAGCCCTGATGCCTGTCATTCTCTACAGAGTGGAGTATTATGGTCGGAAACCCTAACACCTCAGGCATTCGTTGGTATTTTCACTCCAAATTTTCAACATGGGTTTTTTGTATCCCCCACCTCATGAACAGTGGCAATATCAGTTTGTTAGCCGAAAGCTGCTTTTGCACAGCGACTATGGCATTTGTCACTACAGGTGCAAAAACACATTCTGAACAGGATGTGAAAAATGACAGCTGTACTGTTCATGGGGAGGTGTAAAAAATGGCAATGTTGAAAATCTGCAGTGAAAATATTAAAAAAACTGGTGAAGTCACAAGCGTGCGTAGAAACTGTGCAACGTGCACCCGTAATGTAATTAGTTTGGGAATTGTTTACAGCAGATTGTCAACACAGGCATTTTGGGACCTCTGGTCATGAACAGTGTCACTGTGATTTTCTTTATCTGTCCCGAACAAAGATTTCCCACAGCGACCACGCATTTCTGTGCTGAAAGTGTGAAAACACATTTTGGCCATGTTGTGAAAAATGACAGCTGTACTGTTCATAAGGAAGTGTGGAAAAATGCCACTGGTGAAAATCTGGACTGAAAATATTACAAATTCATGAACTTACGAGGTGCGTGGAAACTCATAATGCTCACTCAAATAACACAATCATTTTAGAAATTTTTCACCAAATTTTCAAAATAACCATTTAAGACCTCTGCTTATGAACAGTGCCACTGTGATTTTCTTAATGTGTCCCATAGATTGATTTCACACACTGACTGCGCCATTGTGCGCTACATGGGCGGAAACATGTTTTGGGCAAGATGTGAAAAATGAAAGCTGTACTGCTCATAAGGAGGTGTGGTAAAATGGGAATGTTGAAAATCTGGAGGTAAAATATTGAAAATTTGAGAACTTATGAGCGTGTGTAGGATCAGCGCAACAAACGCTCGTAAAACAGTCATTTTTGGGAATTTTTTCACCAAATTTTTAATATAGCCATTTTAATACTTCTGCTCATGAACAGTATAACTGTGATTTTCTTAATGTGTCCCATACATTGAGTTCAAACACCGACAGCGCCATTGTACGCTACATGCGTGGAAACACATTTTGGGTGAGAAGTGAGAAATGACAGCTGTACTGTTCATAAGTAGGTGTGGTAAAATGACAAGCGTTAGATCTGGAGTGAAGATATTGAAAATTCGTGAACTTATGAGCGCATGAAACAGCGCAACGCCTTCTCGTAAAATAGTAATTTTTGGGAATTTTTTCACCAAATTTGTAACATAGCCATTTTAACACCTCTGCTCATGAACAGTGTCACTGTGATTTTCTTAATGTGTCCTGAACATTGATTTCGCACACCGACTGTGCCACTGTGCGCTACATGCACGGAAACACATTTTGGATGAGATGTGAAAAATGACAGCAGTACTACTCATAAGGAAGTGTGGTCAAATGGCAATGTTGAAAATCCATAGTGAAAATATTGAACATTCATGAACCTATGAGCGTGCATAGGAACAGCGTAACGCGAGCTCATAAAACATTCATTTTTAGGAATTTTTTCACCAAATTTTCAACATAGGCTTTTTGAGAGCCCACCTTATGAACACTGGCACTGTCATTTTGTTAATTGGTACTGAAAAGGTGATTTCGTGCAGTGACAGAATTTATGAGGAGGAGTCCCAAAAACCCCATGTTGAAAATTTGGTGTCAAAATTCCAAAAAATGCCTGAGATATGCAGCAAAGTTGAAAAAACCATATTCATTACATTATACAGCTTACCGGCATTTCCTCAGTTTGCGGTTGGCTTTGAAGAGTGCAGACGTGTTCCTGGTCCACCAAAGATCATCGCGCCAAGCTCCGGAGGTAAGTATGAGGTGAGATGGGGGTGTGGGGAGGCAGGGTGCACAGAGGGTGGGTGCGGTGGGGAGGGGCAGGAGACTGCAAGGGACCGTTTTGTGTTTTCAGGGTTTTTTTTAATTCTGACCGGGATGTTTGCCATGGTGGGTGGGCTCCCAGCATGGCAATTACTCGACGCAGGACATTTGCCATACTGGGGTGGGCTCCCAGCATGGCAGCTGGAAAGCTTTGGGGGGCAGTGCAGCTGACGGGGATTGGGCACCCCCGTCAGCCATTCTGACTGTTGCCACTCGGGGGTGGGCTCCCAGCGTGGCACTCGGTAATCTCTTGGGGGGGACTGTGGAGCCAACTGTGGATTGGGCACCCCAGTCAGCCAAACACATTGTTTCTATGCTGGGGTAGGCTCCCAGTGTGGCACCTGGAAGACTGTTTGGGGAAGGGGGGAGCACTTCAGTGAGCACTTCCCTTATCTGATCGTGCTCACTGAAGCAGCTCTCTCCCTTTCAACTGTAAGCCACTGCATTCTCGAGTGCTGTCATAGACAGCTGCAGCATGCATTGGGCAACTGTGGCTGCATCTGCAAACACACGGAGGGAATTGGAAAAGGTGGTGCCACACCTCCAGAAACTCGGATGATGGCACTATATTTCTTGCACATGCATGCAAGCAAACATAAAAAGCAACATGCTCTAATCTTAAGCTACAAACTATACTCACAATATTGGTAACTCTTAACTGTGACTAGTATTCAGGTAATTAGAATGAGTCCCTGGGAGGAACCACCAACATCTTGCCATTTATATAATGGAATTATTGAAATGTTAATAAATCCCAAACATAATAATATGGCATAAACTTATAATTGCCAACATAGTGCAAAGAAATCTAAGTTATGTAAGCCAGAGTAGGGCCTTTTGTTTAACAAGATTGTCCACATAACTGTATTTATAGTTAGGAATTTAATAATGCGTGGAGATTGGTTAAATAATATATAAAACAAAATTTGAGGGAAGATAACCTAGTCAGTATAATATAAATTATATATAGGGCATCAGTGTATTATAAGGTTCGTTTTGGCAAAATGATAATATGCAAGGTAGAAAAATGAATTTATAAATCGATATATATAGTCATCTTAATTTGATATCGTGATAATGATAGGAAAAAGCTTCAGGCTTCAAGGGTCTAGATTATCAAATAAAAGTGTCAGGATGCATTGCTAGTGGTACATGACTCGAATATTGCCAAAAAGTGAATAACAATTTATTTATAGTGGGGTAGCCAGGTCTATTAAAAGGCCTGGCAAGCCCCTATTATGGATGAATTCACAGAGTTTGATAGAGCTGTAGAGTATTGGCTTCGAGTATACATGTACTGTTATTTTATCAATAAAGTTTGAGGCCTTGAAAATTGCCTGAGATGAAGTTGTAGTAAAGAAGAGAAAAAAAAAATTGAATAGAAAAAACAGAAAAATAGAAAATAAAGCACTGAAGCCCCATATATCAACAGCTAATAGGGTAATATTGAGTAATCATATACATTTAAACAATTTTCGCACTAAAATGATCTGTGTGGCAAGCACTTAAATTATTAACAGGAACAAAAGGCCTGCTCGATATATGTTAAAGGAAGAAAAAAGAAAGAACTTCATATATATGTATATGCAAAATTACACCTTTTTTTTCCATTAATCTATTGTCTCCTACACATCCCCTATGAAGCTCCCTCTTGCCAAGCTGCCCAGCTCCATCTCCCGCTCTCAGAATTGTTCCCTTGCTTTTTACCCCAAAGGCTTGCCCCGCGGGCAGCTCTGCGATCCTCAACCCGCCCGGTTCGGATCCGACCAAGGGCTGCTGCTATTGCAGGAGCGGGGCCTGCAGCATCAGGCAGTCATCCTTCTGAGGGGCCATTTTCCATTTTTCTCCCCCCCATGAGTGGCACAACAACGTGCATTGCTGCCAATGATGAGCCACACGTGCTTCCGCACGCATCACGTCAGGCGACTGCCCTGTAACCACCCCCTAGGTGTGAGCCACTGGTGTCAACCCTCAGCCTCTGCTAGGGGTCAGACATGCAGCGGACTCTGTCCCACCCCCTCCCTGGGAGAGGAGAGCTGTCTTCCAGACTCTCGTCCCTCTCCCTCCCCAGCCGACCCCCGACGGCCCGCTCACACCGCGTACACGGGTTGCCAGCATGGCAGGAGGTAAGGCATGCTGCCTCAGCACTCCACGCCACTGGGCTGGCCCAAAATTACACATCTTAATAGTGGTGTGTATATAAAATTGCTGCACGTGTGTATCACCGAAGAAAACAAGTGCAAAAATCTGGCAATACACCAATTATGTGAAGAAGGACGTTATCATAACCATTTCTACAGCAAAGGGAAAGTTGACCTAACGCAGAGATTCACAAAATGTTAAATAGTTGAATGGCTCTTAAGTCTATTGAGAATTTTAAGAGTAATACCCCTGAGCCTGCAATCACAGTTTACAGCCTTGCCCATTCCAAACTGGTTGTGTGCGATAGTAGTGCACACTTTAGGTTGAAGCAAAATATAGGTCTAGATGGTTAACTAGACTGATGGGGGTAGAAATTACATTACAATTAGCTGCACAAAGTGTGGAAAGAATCAGCGATTCTTGTGTTTATGTGGCTTTTCAGAAGCAGCAGTTGCTTTATTCCACAGCTTCGCTTTTCTTTTCTTTTAAGGGAGTTCAGCTGACTTAAAGGGAGAGCTGGATACCAATTCAGCCCATGAAGAATCAGGAGAGTTGCTAATGGGCAATGATTCTTTTGGAACTTGACTCTCTTGTTCCATATCGTTTTCGCATAGTTCCTCCTGTGATGAGTGCTAGTCATCCTGTAGAAGGGAAAACTTATTGGAGAGGGCCAGTGGAATGGAAAAAGCAATGTGTCGCTCAGTTTGAGAAGAGGAGACCGAAGGAACATCATTTGAGCAGCATGAATTACCGCTATGAGGTGAACCGCTGGATCTTTTATCTTTCAGGTGAGCAGAAATACGAAGGGAAGGTGCAACAATAGATGAGGTCGGGGCAGATTTGTCTTGTCTTTTGAGACTGAATTCGGTAGAAGGAGCAGAGCGATCCAAATTTGGGATGACCAAATCGGAGCCATGGGGAGCCGCAGCATTAATATCTGGTGGGGTGAGTACAGATTGAGGTGCACCAAGAAATGCAGATAGTGCTCATGGGGGGGTGCAAAAGTCCCTGGTAGATTCTCCTAAAAACAGAAGCATTGTGGCTGGATATCGTAATGCAAACTTAATGCCCTGCTGATGTAACAGTGTTTTGATAGGATTGTAGGCTTTACACTTGTTGGAAAGATCCCTCGAGAAGTCTCTAAAGATTAAGATTTTATGTTCCTGCCACATAAGCGTTCCAACTTGCCTTGCCCTGTTAAGTATTAATTCCGCTTGTGGGTAGTTTAGGAATTTAGCAATGATGGGCCGAGGTTTCTGGTAAAGGCTAGGCCTCAGACCTAGAGTACAATGAGATCCTTCAAAGATGAGATCATGACCAGCTGGTAGTTTGAGCAGAGTAGGTAAGACATGCATTAGGAGTGCATTGGTATCACCGAGTTCTACACCTTCAGGGAAACCCAGGAATCATAGGTTATTACGTCTGTTTCTATTTTTGATATCATCAATTTTGTCTTGTAAGGTTCTAATAACTGTTTCCTGTTCCCTGATAGTAGCTTACAGATCATTAATTGAATTTTCATGATGTCTTGCTTTAGTCTCTGTAGCATTGATTTTTTGGTCAAGGACTTGCATATTGGTGGCATTCTGCTTTAAAGCTATTTTTAAATCATTTATTTCATTAATTAGCTGCTGAAACATTGATTCCACTCTGTTAAGGGAGCTATTTTGAATAGGCTGGTCGGCCATTGTTGTAGGCCCTCATAGAGAATCACTGTCAATGTTGCTGTAGGTTCTAGAGGTAGGTAACTGTGAAAATACTTTTTAACAGAATTGAGTTTTGTAGAAGGCAAAGTAAAGTCTCGATTGTTGGTAAAGATTGAATGTCTAGGAGCAGATGGATGGATGGTGATGGTTAATGTTCCCAGAGAGAAGCATAATTAGGCAGCCATCTTCAGGACAGCCAGGCCATGCCCCCAGGAGCTGACTAAATTGAAGTTGGACAAAGCGATAGGACCAGATGGCATACACCCAAGGATATTAAGAGAACTGTGAAGGGAGATAGCAGTACCTCTGGCAGCCATGTTCACTGAGTCATTCAACACAGGGGTGGTACCAGAGAATTGAAGGAGGGCACATGTGGTCCCTCTACACAAATTCAGCAGCAGGGAGGAGGTGGGGAACTATAGGCTGTTCAGCTTCACCTCAGTAGTGGGGAAGATCATGGAGACATTGCTTAAAGAAAGGATAGCGCAGCATCTAGAAGCCATCGGAGCCCAGGACTATAGGCAACATGGATTCACAGTGGGGAGGTCATGTCAGACAAATTTGGTTGATCTCTTTGACTGGGTGACAAAGGAAGTAAGTCAGGGTGGGGCAGTGGACAACGCTTACCTTGATTTCAACAAAGCCTTTGGCACTGTCCCACATAGGAGGCTGATAAACTAGCTGGGTAGGCTGGGCATGGGGGAAAGGATGGTAAACTGGGTTAGAAACTGGCTAACAGACAGGAGACAGAGAGTGGTGATAAATGGGGTGCAGTCTGGGGAGAGGGGGTGACCAGTGGGGTATCACAGGGATCGGTCCCGTGGCCAGTCCTGTTCAATGTCTTCATTAGTGACATTGCAGAAGGGCTGAAGGGAAACATATGCCTGTTTGCAGATGGCACCAAGATCTGTAACACAGTGAATACCCCAGAGGGGGTGGAGAAAATGAGTAAGGACCTGGGGAAGCTTGAAAAATAGTCTGAGGAGTGAGGATTAGCAACTGAAGTTTAATTCAAAAAAGTGCAACATTATGCACCTGAGACACAGAAATCATGGGGAAAGCTACAGGATTGGGGGGGAAGGGGATCTGCTGACCGTCACAAAGAAGGACGGGGACCTGGGGATTCTTATTTCAGATGACCTGAAAATGTCAAAGTGCTAAGGCAGCTGGGAGGGCCAGTGACATGCTGGGGTGCATAGGCAGGGGTATCACCAGCATAAGGAGGGAGGTAGTGATGCCATTATATAAAACCATAGTCAGGCCTCACATGGAGTACTGTGTGCAGTTCTGGAGGTTGCACCTTTGTAAGGATGTTAGCAGGCTGGAGATGGTCCTAAGAAGGGCAAATAAGATAATACAGAGCTTGCAACACAAGACTTATGAGGAGAAATTAAGGGACCTCAATATGTATTCACTGGAAGAGAGGCGGGAAAGAGAGGATATGATAGAAACATTCAAGTACCTCAAGGGTATAAACAGGGTACGGGGGGGCATTTTCCAATACAGGAGAAGCACAAGAACGATGGGGCATGACATGAAATCGGAAGGTGGGAGGTTAAGATGGAATGGAAGGAAGCTCTTCTTCACAGAGAGGGTGGTGGACTGCCTCAGGAGATGGATGGAGTGAGCACTGTGAATGGATTCAAGCATGCTTGGGACAGGTATAAGGGAACCATAGAGGTATAGCAGTGAGTGGGTCAGAAGCAGTAATCCAGTACAAGGGCTTACGGGCAGACTAGATGGGCCAGGAAGTTCTCATCTGCTGACAATTTCTCGATTTCTATATCTGTGTCTCTTTCTCTTATGAATTAGACAGAGAGAGACACACAAGCATATGCCACTTGCATGTGCTGTCCCCCACTATGTCCTTCCTAACACACTACTATCCACAGACACACAGAGAGGACACAGCACACATTGTCTCTTCAGTGCTGCTCCCCCAGTGTCTCCCTCACTCTCTCTCACTGTTACTTTTCCTGTCTCACTTTCTCTATGTCGCTCTCTTTCTAAGTACCGAGCTTCATTCTTGTATGTCGGGGCAACAATTCAGTTGCGCTCTCTCACTCTCTGTCACTGGGATTGGGGGGGTTGGCAGAATGGGACACAGATAACTTGTTTTATGGGAGGAGGGAAAGCAGCACAGAGGTTCCCAAAGAAAAAGACACTGAGAGAGACAAAGAGAGAGACAGAGAGCAAGAGAGAGAAACAGCAAATACACAAGTTTCTCCTGCACACAAACTGAAGCACTGTTCTGTACCAGGGAGCAAGGGGAGGCCATAGACAACAACATCCCAATGTTTTCTCTCTTGCTGTCTCACAGGACGTTTCAGCCATGGTGCAGGTGCAGAAGAGTGATGATGCTGTCTCTCACTTTCTCTATTGTCTATGCACTAAGGGTGGAGCAGCCACAGTTGGGGGGTGCCAGGAAAGGAAACTCTGGGTGGCCACTGTCACGCTCGCTCTCGCCTCTGCTCTCCTGTATGACAGCCTGTCAGAGGGCTCTGTACAGCTGATCATTGCTTCCATGGTTTCTGCGGACAAAGACATAGACAGACAGACAGAGAAAGATGCAGCACATTGCCGCAACTTTGGTACCTTCTGTCTCCCACTGTGTGTGTCTGTGTCTCTCTCTCTCTGTTTTCCGTGCCAGACTGCATGGCTGCTGTCACTCTGAACTACCTCCTTGCCAACTTGGACTGCTAATTATCTGCAAACTGGACAGGGTAATGGCAGGCAGACCACACACAGATGCTCTATCTGAGCTCTGAGGCTACATAGCTGCCATGCACATCTTGCTGTCTTGCACTGTGTGGTGTTTTTGTGTCCCCTAGGCACAAACTGGATATTAACCCAAGTGCCACTCCAGGCACTTGGGTTAATATCCCAATACTGACACTGCAGTGCAGCATGAAGCTGGGGTGCTGCACTCCTGAGGTGCCATCTCTTGGATGAGACGTTAAACTGAGGTCCCATCCGCCTGTTCTAGAGGTAGTTCAGGTGGATGTTAAAGATCCCATGGCACTTCTCGAAAAGAGTAGGGGAATATTTTATTCATAATTAAAAAGTAAATTACAGACAAAATAGTATTGCATCATGCAAAATTATACACATACATGACAACCAAAATTTGAGAACGTAAATCAGTGGTACTCTATACAGAACACCTTATCGTATTTGCAGATACTACACACCTACCCACTTTTCCTTCCTACTAAAAGAATAGGGGGAGTGTCTATTCCTAAGTTAAAATAAATAATACTAATATGTCCACATTATCGGTCACAGTGGTGCCTTCTGACGTCAACAAATAGGTCATATAAATGAAAAAGAAAAAGGACCTCAAACCATAAATAAGCATTTCAACATATGTTGCACTCTAACTCTAGATCATTCAAATTGATACATGTCCCCCCCAAAAAAAAAAAAACTAGGGGAATATTTCATTATAAAGTACAAAGTTAATTACATACAAGACTGTGTGAAATCACACAAAAATCATATCCAAATCAGACAACAAACCCAATAAGTAATGCCGTCATAGAGTTACTAAACCTCTTTCAAAAGGATTCATATCCATAAAACCTACCTTTTCACTCTGTCTAGAAAAGGTACTCCCCACACACCTGGAAAACAGAAAAATATCTTATTGCATCTGCCAATTCAAAAATTCAAGGTCATGATCAGTCACTCATAGATAATACAAAAATGGAGAATCAAAGAAATGTTACACTCCTCCCAAGCAGTAAAGTTGTTCTAAAAAGAAAAAACAGGGGATCCCTCCCAAGCCTCCACCACCAAATATTGAGGCCCTCCCTCATCCTGTATCTAACCAGGTCATGTGTCTCCACCATAATTTATAAAGATCCAGTGACGTCTGCTGTCTATCCAGATCTCTCCACCATGTAATATCTTTTCGAATCCAAAAAAGCACCTGTTTTCCTGTTTTGAATTGTTTCCTCAGTTAAACTACAACAGGCTTGCCACAGTTGAAAACGAATATATCCAATGAGGAGTCTCATGGTGCAAGCATCATATTTAACCCAGGATCCTGGAAAGATGCCATATACCCAGCTTTCTGTGGCTTGATTTCTAAAAGGGTTTGAGGGCCATTCATGATGGAAACATCTCCAAAAAGAGACAGCAAAGGGACATTCAACAAAAAGATGCAGCATCGATTCAATAACTCCCTCACAAGCCACACCCCTGGGACAGTCTCTATCAGCAATTTCTTTGTGTTTCATATTCCCCCTGACACTCAACTTTCTGTGAGTGCACAACCATGACGAATCCCACATATATGGGGAACTGTTTTACTAGTTTGAATCTGAGTAATGGAATTCTGGTCACAACTGGGCAAGTCTGCAAACCAGGATGCTGTTACAAAATAGGAACCCATAATCCACCTATACAACCCTTTCCTAGTGCTGGAGTGTAGAATGTTCCAGACAATCTTCCAGACCTTTAACTTGCTTACAGCATCCCGTAAATACATAGGTAGTGTGGCCATCCTAGTTTGTTTAGTAATGCACTCTGAAGGTTCCTACACCTCCAACAAGGGTCCCAAATCATCTAAAATCCAGGGAGTCCATGGTTTCTGAACCTGTTTCGGGGGGGGGGGCACAGAATTATAAGAAAAAAGGCAACAAAGAAAAATCCCACTGGGTTTACCATGTCCAACCCACCCATGGCTTTCGGGAGATAAATAACCCCAAGTTTCATTGGGTTTCATCAACTCCCCCACAGACACTGGAAAAGGACACTATACACTGAGGTTTCCAAGGATTTTGGAGGGGGAAAAAACCACTGCCAAAACCAAAAATAATGATAACAAATGTGTTTGTATCAGATTATTCTCTTGGCCTTAAACATGTGCCATTTATTCCAGCGCACCACCCGTGATTTAGCTTCTATCAATTTTTGTTCCCAATTATACTCCTGGGGGTTCACACCTCCAAAACAGATTCCTGAAATCCTGCGATAACCATTGTTAACCGGTATGCCCCAGATAAATGATACATCTGCAGCATCATACCCAATAGGCAGTATACCGCTTTTCTGCTGGTTTATTATGGATCTAGTCAAAATTGAAAAGTCCTGCAGAACTTTCTTTGTCTCCCTGGCTGAATTCCTATCAGCTAAAATTAGTTCCAAATCATCCACATAGGCTGTTGTGATGATCGGGTGTTCCACACAACCAACCAAAAGGCCAAAGATGGTCTCCGTATTGTTTAAAATATGCAGAAGGGGGGTCTAAAGACACTATATACAAAAGAGGGCTGAGCAGGCAACCCTGCCGCACCCCCCACTCACTCCTACTGCCTTGCCCACCCATCCATTTATACTAGACAGGATACTGATGCCCCTGTAACAGGTTATAGCCAAGTTATAAACACCTCTGGGAATCCATAACTCCAGAGTGTTTCCCATAGATAGTCGTATTCCACCCGGTCAAAGGCTTTTGGCTAATCTAAACTGACCAGATGCTCAGTCAGCTCCTGATTATCCCCTTTAGTAAGAATTTCCCATAAAAGAATGAGAGCATCCTGTAATTATCTTGATGGGACTCCACTAAATTGTGCGAGGGTGAATAATGCAATCCAACATGCCTTTCATTCGTTGTCTCAAAATCTTCATTAAAAATTTACAATCCGTATTGAGGAGGGAAATCGGTCGCCAATTATTCAAGTTTCCCCTATCCCCACTTTTAAACAAAAGGACCAAAATACCTTCAAATATACTATCCGGTACCTTCCGTGAATTCAGACCTACATTATAGCACTCCTCCAGTTCGGTCGCTAAATATTCCCAAATAATTTTATGAATTTCATGAGGGAGTCCATCAGACCCCGGGGTCATCCCAAAATTAAGGGACCAAATGACCTGCTTAATTTCCAGTTTTGAATTGGGTTTAGTTAATAGGACCACGACCTCCACCGGAAGATGTGGCAGGCAGTCAACCATCTTTTCATGTCGCTGATAGGCAATTTCTAACTGCCAAAAGTGTTATCAAAATATTTATGGATTTCATCCAATATGTCTGTATTATCGGTCACAGTGGTGCCTTCTGACATCAACAAACAGGTCATATTTCTTTGTGCCTTAAGATCATAGTTAGACTCAAAAGCTAAAAATCTGAGTCTGTTTCCCCGTCACCTCATACTTCTGTTTTTTTCCCATATTTTTCAAGACCGCCAGCTGTAATGTTGCTAATTCCACTTTAAGCAGCTTGATCCTCTGATGACAATCCCTGCCAGTTTCAAGTCTTAATTCTATCCAAAATTTCATTTGTTCCCATAAATAATTCAATCTGTCTTGTTGTAGTTTGCGGTTTTTGCATCCCATTTTCTGAAAATATCGCCTTATCTCCAGCTTAGTTTCCTCCCACCAGGTGTTCTTATCCTCATAAAGAAAGAACACTGATTTCCTCACCTGTAGAACATAAGTAAACCCATCCCGTATCTGCAGGATACCTAACAGGGTAATATTTAATTTCCATACCCCAGGGCCTCGCCTCTGCTCGGGGTGACTACAAACTACAAGCTCCAGGAGTCTATGGTCTGATGTAGCTATGTCAGTGACCTTGGCCAACTGTAATGTGGGAGACGGGGAGACAAAAAGGAAGTCTATTCTAGAAGCCAATGGTCCACAGAAATAAGTGTAAGGGGCTAAAGGATATAAAGCCACAAACACATCTATTAGGCCTACTTTCTTAATTACATTTTGAAGACAGTGTGTGTCGCAGTATATTTTTCTTGACTCTGGAGTGTGAATCTGGGTAGGGAGGGCACAATTAAAATCTCCCCTGAAGAGAATTGGATGGTTCATAAATACAAATAGTTTTATAGTATTAAACAACCGGGCTCGGTCATGTTTAAGCTGTAGGGCATAAACATTCATTAGGCGTAGTATCATCCCCTCCCATTTTATGTCCAACAGGAGGGCTCTTCCTTCTAACAACTCTAACTGCTGAATCACACATACTTTAGAAAAAAGCAACTCCCTACCCCTGAGCATACCTCTTCCCCTTGTGACCAGAAACTATCCCCCCAAATCCAGCCCTCTGAGGCAGCTGTTAATAGTTCTTGGGAGTGTAGTCTGACATCTTGTAAAAATAAACAATCCAGTTTCACATGAATGAAGTGGGCATAAGTACTTAAACATTTAACAGCAGACTGAATACTGTTTGCATTCAATGATGCCAATTTAAAATTATATAATACCAAAGTCATATTTGGGCATAAGTCTCACTTTACTTTACTTGAGTCCCTCGTGACCTTACCTTTCTTCACTGATGCTGTGCCAGGGTCCTCCAAAACATCTGAATCTGACTGGGCCCCTATCTGTGATGACCGGACTGATAGACTCCATCTCAGAAATATTATCTGGGAGAGAGTCATTATGTTCCAGTTGATCTTCCCCATATTTATCAGTTTTATGCATGGCTTCAATACACTGTCCACTTATCTGAGGGTGCGGGGATCCACCTGGTAGAAGGCTCTCCAGATCCTTTCTTCATTCTCCGTTTTCCATTTTCAATTGAAATCCAACCGGCTCTATGTAGGGCCTTGTCTGGGGACCATGATTTGTCTACCTCCATGCTCCAATCATGCCGTGAGGACTTCTTCAAATTATCCAGAGATGACCTGGGCTGTTCATCTGCCACTAGCAGTTTCATAGGCAGGAGAATCCCACACCACTAGGTGATGTTTCCAACCGCTTCCTCTTTGTGTGTTCTGCTTGCCATTGGCACTCTTGTGTAAGTTGCTCACTTATTTGCTGCAATTCTGCTTTAAACACTGCTGATTCTGCTCACTGAGCTGTACTGGTTACATTTAAGGGACTGCTGTCTCGGGCGATATGCTGGCCACCGATGGGTGCCTCCCAGCCACCACTACAATGAAGCCCTCCTCCTGAGACATATCCAAGGTTCTGTTCTGCTCCTGCATCACAGGATTCGGCTCCATCCATTCTTGGCCTAGTTCTGCTGTTGAGTGTGCTCACTCCACAGCGATAATGGTCCCCCTACTGAAAGAGTAGGGGAATTTTTTTTTCTTTTGAAATTCAAGTTTATTCATTTTCTTTTTAACACCCAGCATAGAGCAAGGAACATACAGATAACGTCTAAGTTAATGTCACACACACTTGTATACCCGAAAACTGATTTACAGGATTAGGACCAAAACCATCTGTCCCATGCCCCCCTCCCATCCACATCCCTTCCCCCCACCCTCTCCCCTACCCCCCATGCAGATAACACACATTACTGATTACACTCTTCTAACAATACATTCCTATCAGTCTCTCCATTTGTAGAATGAACACCGGATTGGAGCAAATACAATACATGCATTTTTTCCCAGAGCAATTCATATTTTGATAAACAATTCTTCCTGATCGCCGCATATTCAAATAAATAATATTCAAATTAAATAATAACTCCTGTAGCCACTCAGTATAAGTGACTGGGGCTTCCTCTACCCAATGTTTCAGGACCACTTTTTCAGAAAGGATGAAATCATGGCAATATAATACCTTCTACATTTAACAGTAACCAATCTGTAATCACCCAGTAAACAAACTTCTGGATTGAAAAGACCTTCAATCCCCAATAAGGGGTCTGCCTTATCCTGAATCTGTTCCCATAACACTTAAATTCCTGGACATTCCCCAAAAATATGAAATAAAGGACACTCTGCCTGATGACATCTTGCACAGACTGCATCCGGTCTTCGTTCAATTTTACATAATTTGGCAGGGGTCCAATACAGATTATTTAAACATTGAAATTGCATAAGTCTCAGTCTATCCTGGGTGATATACTGATAGGTATGTTGCCAGATTTTATCCCACTGTCTCTCCGGATCCCCTAGTTGAGTTGACCAGTAACTGGGTTTACACTCAAGTTCTGAAAATATTTGATTAAAAAGACTGCTGTGTAATGCTGAAACTGCATTTGGCTCCCAAACCCTCTGGGCGAGGGACTCAAAGAATTAGTTCCTTGACTGAACTGAGTTATGTTTGCCTAATGAATGCACCAACAAATGTCGAAGCTGGTATATTCTGAAGATCTGGAAGGGGTCAATATGGAATTTCCTGATTAATGCATCTGATTGAAGACAAGCATCATCCTGGGAAAAAGTCCCTAATTCTTGAACCCTTTAGCTCAGAAATCCAGGAATCTTCAATCATTTTTCCCCCTAATTTGAAATTCAAATTATGGCAAAGTGGTTGATTCCTATCCTTACTGGGAGAATATTTTAAAAATGAGCACAATTGTATGTGAATTCTTAAAGAAGTTTTTAATAATGAGGGCGACCATTTGGCAGGCAGAAACTTTGGAATAGTGTAGAGTAGAGATATCAGATCAATCCCTTCTACCTTTATCATATCCCTTTCTACTCTGATCCATGAGGGGACATAAGGTAGTGAAAGGATCTCTGTGTTGGATAACAACCACTTAAGATATTTACTGGTGTGGCTTGCCCAGTAAGATACCCCCATATGAGGTAGTCTTAACCCCACCTTCTCTCTGGGTGCTGCCAATTTATTATAAGCTCTGTGTGGGGCTTTACCTCTCTAGATAAAAGCTGAGATTATGGAATGGAGATTTTTAAACCACTTTACTGGAACCCAGACATTAAGCATGTTCAGGGGATAGAAAACCCTTGGTAGAACATTCATCTTGATTAAACTTATCCTTCCCCAGAGAGAAATTGAAAGTTTAGTCCACCTTGAGAGATCTTGTTGAATCGTGTTTTTGATTGACTCTAAATTAAGGGACACCATTTTAGATTCATTTTTCGCTAGTACAATTCCAAGGTATTTAAGAGAGTGAGGGCTCCATTGTAGGCCTAAATCCGTAATTTCTGATTGAACAACACGGAAGTTCAACGGCAAAACTGAAGTTTTCTCTAGATTTATTTTATAGTTAGAGACACGGCTATACTCCTCTATCAACCCCAGCACTATCGGAATCCTGGTTCTAGGGTGGGTTACATGGAAAAGAATGTCATCCGCATAAGCAGACAGCTTGAATTCCTGAGAACCTACGGAAATCCCCTGGACCTTCTGCTCCTGTCTAACTTTAGCTAGTAAGGGCTCTAAGTAAAGATTGAAAAGAAGGGGTGATAAGGGGCATCCCTGTCTAGTACCCGAACCTAACTGGAATACTGAGGAAAACATCCCATTACAATATATCTGTGCACTAGGTTGTTTATATAAAGAAAATACATTCTGAATAAAAGGAAGGGAAAATCCGAATTTCTCCATAGCCAAAGCTAGAAACTGCCACTCCAGCCTGTTGAACGCCTTCTCTGCATCCACAGATTTCAAAACACAGGGAAAAGTAGAGTCTCTGGATGCGGAGAAGATGTGATACAGTTTGCGCAAATGGTCCGATGCCAGTCTGCCAGTCATAAATCCTACCTGGTCCCCATGTATTAATTGAGGCATAACTTTGGCTAAATGATTCACCAAAATTTTTGCTAGTATATTAACATCATAATTCATTAATGAAATGGGTCTATAACTAGAAACTTTATCTGGTGCTTTCCCACCCTTTGGAATAACTATAATAAGAGCCTCAAAAAGCTGTTTGTCTACCGTCTCGGAATGTAGAATGCTGTGGAATAATCTTTGTAATCCTGGGGTCAATTGTTTGGAAAAACACTTATAAAAACTAGGAGAAAACCTGTCTGGACCTGGGGCTTTGTCCAAAAAGAGAGAGAATTAATTGTGGATATAATCTCCTTCTCTGAAATAAGACAAGACAATTCTGTACACCTGTCAGCCGGGACCGATGGGAGCAGACAAGAGGAAAAATATCTCTCCACTTCTTCTCTACTGGGCCTGGGATTCATCGGCCAATACAGTTCCTTGAAATAATTTTCAAACTCAAGGATAATGTCCTGAGACTTAGTCTTGACCTCCCCATCCCTCTGAGAGGTTATACCCTGGATCATTCTGGATGATTCCTCCACCTTCAACCTCACGGCCAACAGCTGTCCCGCCTTTTCTCCTTGGTCTAAATACCATGCCTTAGTCCGAAGCAGAGCATACTCCGCCTTTTCTCCCAATATATCACTGTATTTATTTCTTAAACCAGTTAGCTTTTCTTTTATATCTATAGAGGAATTCACCGATAGGTTACATTCTATTTCCCTAATTTGCCCCAACAACAGTTTTGCCATACTCTCCCTTTGTTTTTTCCTGTCTGCCGCTAGTTTAATCAGCACCCCTCTAAGGACACATTTCAGTGCACCCCATTCCAAATCTCCTCTACCTGTCGAGTTAAGATTTTCTTTCTCATAATTGTCTATAGTTTGGATAACATAATTTTTAATCTGAGTAGAATTCAGTAACTGATTGTTCACTTTCCAGATGGTCTGCCTGGGTAAATTAGGGGAAAGATTTATGGAAGAGAAGGGGAATTTTTTATTGGACTCATAAAACAAATTATATGCAAAACAGTATTGCATCATACAAAACCATAATAAAAGAAAATCAAAAACATAAATAAGTATTATGTCATACAATAATTTCAAAACAGAAGGAAGGCATACCATAACCAAACCCCTTCCCCATGTTGCATGGAAGCCATAAGAAACAAATATATACATAGTAGTAATTACATCATACTAAAAAAAAGGTGAAGCAAAAGGAAAAACAGAATGAAACATCACCATCGCCATGCAATACCCTAAGCTTAACCACCTCCCCCCACTATAAGAGTAGGTGAATTTTTATTGAAATCAGAAAGCAAATTATATACAAAACAGCATTGCAGCATACAAAACTAGAAAGGAAAATCAAAAACAAAAATAAGTATTACATCATACATTAACCCCAGATATAAGGAAAAACAGACTACAACCAAATCCCCCCCATGTGGCATTGAAGCCATAAGGAACAAAGGAATACATATCAGTAGTACAGTATACTAACATAAAGAAAGGATAAAGCAAAAGGAAAAACAAAAAAAGAGCATCATACAATACCCGAAGCTTAACCATCTCCCCCCCACCACTAGAAAAGTAGGGGAATTGTCATGATAAATATATCAAAAGGAAACAATAACAAACAATGTTGAGGCACACAAAACAATATATAAATCATAAAGTAAGAAAAATCTAAAGAAATACAAAACCATGTTCAAGGCACACAAAAAATACACAAATCAAAAAGGAAATCAAATGAGTATTACAGTCATACACTTTTCAACTTGCTAAAAAAAATGATGAATAAAACAAAAGCAAAACAGAATGACCCCCCCATGAAGAGTAGGATGTATCATCCCACACCCATAGAAAACAGTCGGAAAACCCAGAACTTCAACAAGGGCAAATGCTGTGTTAGTAAGCAGCTGGTAGACAAAGGGGGAGGGAAAAAGAAAAAAGAAAAAAACAAAATCAAGCATCAAAAAGCCACTCACAAGAAGCCCAATAAAGGCAGAATGTGCCATGAGGCAGAGTATCCCACTCCCTATCATGAACAGAGCTGAGTTCCGCCAAAATCTGATTCATAATATGAGTGCCTGTAAACGCTTTTTGTTGCAACAACTGGGCACAACGAGTCTGCCAGAGAAAAAACCTACAAAGGGCAAAGACAAGATGGAGGGTACTAGGGTGATAATGAGAAAGGGAAGCAGGAAACAGACCATACACAAGCATGTCATACAAAATACATGGAAGACATTTCTCCTTCCATTTATGAAGCTAGAGAGTCCAAAAAGCTCTACTAAAAGGACAATCCCCAAAAAAATTATGTATAGTTTCAAGCACACCGGGACAAGTATCCTGAAGACACACACGCTCCTCCAAAGATTTATGCTGGTGATTACTATGCACCCCCAACCGCCCATGACGGCACAACCAAGTGACATCCCACAACTTCTCAGGGAGCCTGGGGTCAATAAGCTGTCAAAAAATTACAGCACTATCCAACTCAGCACCAACATCATTCATCAGTCTAGGAGTATCGGAAAAGGAGGAAAGCAGAACAATGTGATACAATGTGATATAGCTGCTTCCGAGACTGAGACTGCAGGATCTGAGGGGTTAAGTGCCATTGCCGTATTTTAAGAAAGGTAGGAAACAAAAAGAAGGATACACCATAAGTCCTACAGTTTCGAGGCATCTCTGAAGAAGGACCAAGCCATTTCTGACACAAAGGGGTTACCCAAGTAAGCAAAAGAGTAACCCAAGAAGGGGGGTAGGCTGAAACAAAAAAGGAAATAAAAACTTCAGGAACAGACGATGAAAAAACCCACTGGATTCAACATCCAAACACTACCCTGACAATAAACATGATATAAAAAGGCCCTCCAAACAGGATTCAACCGAGAACCCCAGAAACCCTGAGAAAAAAAAACATTATTGACCTTAGCTTCCAAACCAAAGGGAAGAGGAAAAACAGTAGCCACGTGTAAAAATAAAAGAAGAACCAAAGTTTTCAAGAGCTGAATACATTTTTTATAAGCAATAGGCCACCCCTTCCAGGAGGCAATAAGACAAAGACCCTTATCAAGAGCTAGATTCCAGTTGTATAGGGAGTCATCAGTACTTCCAAAATAAGGCCCCAAAACTTTCAGCGGACCAGGAATAACAGGAATCCCTGCCACAGAAGAAGACGCAGAAGGAGGCGCAGAGCATGGAAAAACCCTAGCCATACTTTTATGAAAATTTAACTTTGAACCTGAAAAGGATCTAAAGTCAGAAAACAGCCCTGTAAACCCCATAGTGAAAAGATATGGCATGGTACAATCACATAAATCATCAGCATACACAAAAACAGTCGGGACAGAAAGACCACTCGGGAGAAACAAAGGAGGGATAGCAGAACAAGAAGCCAGTTTCCGCAATAAAGGATCAATCTGGAAAAGGTACAAAAGGGGACTCAGGGGACAACCTTGCCGCACACCCCATTAACCCAAAAACGGAACACCAGGGGAATGGTTTATATGAGGGGTAATCCAGGCAGCATTATATAAAAGCTTAAGCCAAGAAATAAAGCCAGAAGGAATATGGTAATGTGCCCGAACAGAAAACAACAAGCATTTGTCAATGCCAAATGTTGATTGCGTTGGTACGTTGAGCTTGCTTACTAGCCATCTGTCACTCGCTCGTTCTGTTTCTCCCGGTGCTGCAGGCTACTGTTTTGTACTGGGCTCCTGCCTGCATTGGCACCCTTTTCTGTCCACAAAGAAATCCACAGCTGTCCCGACAGAGCTCCATTGAGGTCGCTCACTCCCCCTGTCTCACTCGCTCATTCTGTTTCTCCTTGTGCTGCAGGCTGGCCTTTTGTACAGGGCTCCTGCCTCTGTTGGTGCCTTTTTCTGCCCACAAAGAAATCTGCAGCAGTCCTGACACAGGTCTATTGAGCTTGCTCACTCCCCCTCTGTAACTCACTCATTCTGTTTCAGCCGGCGCTGCAGGCTGGCCTTTTGTACTGGGCTCCTTCCTGCATTGCCGTCTTTTTCTGCCCACAAAGAAATTTGCAGCAGTCCCAACAGAGCTCCATTGAGCTCACTCACTCCCCCTCCCTCATTCGTGCGTTCTGTGTCTCCTGCTGCTGCAGTCTGCCCTTTTGCACTGGGCTGCTGCCTGCATTGGTGGCTTTTTCTGCCCACAAAGAAATCTGCAGCAGTCCCAACATAGCTCCATTGAGCTTGCTCACTCCCTCTTTCTCACTCGCTAGTTCCATTTCTGCAGGCGCTGCTGGCTGGCCTTTTGTACTGGGCTCCTGTCTGCATTTCTGCTTTTTTCTGTCCACAAAGAAATCTGCAGCAGTCACGACAGAGCTCCATTGAGGTCTCTCACTCCTCCAGTCTCATTCGCTCATTCTGTTTCTCCTGGCACTCCTGACTGCCCTTTTGTACTGGGCTCCTGCCTCTGTTGGCACCTTTTTCTGGCTACAAAGAAATCTGCAGCAGTCCCAACAGAGCTTCGCTGAGCTCACTCACTCCCTCTCTCTCTCTCTCTCTCGCTCATTCCGTTTCTGCTGGCACTGCAGGCTACCCTTTTGAACTGGGCTTCTGCCTGTGTTGTCGCCTTCTTCTGCCCACAAAGAAGTCTGCAGCAGTCACAATAGAGCTCCTTTGAGCTCGCTCTCACTCGCTCTCTCTCTCTCACTCTTTCGTTCTGTTTCTCCTGCCACTGCAGGCTTCCCTTTTGTACTGGGCCCCTCGTGCATTGCTGCTTTTCTGCCAAAAAAGAAATCTGCAGCAGTTCCAACAGAGCTCCGGTGAGTTCACTCACTCCTCCTCCCTCACTCGCTCATTCTGTTTCTCCCACTGCTGCAGGCTGCCCTTTTGTACTGGGTTCCTGCCTGCGTTGGTGGCTTTTTCTGCCCACAAAGAGATCTGAAGCAATCCTGACACTGATCTGTTGAGGTTGCTCACTCCCCCTCTGTCACTCACTTAATCCGTTTCTGCCGGTGCTGCAGGCTGGCCTTTTGTACTGGGCTTCTGCCTGCGTTGTCACCTTTTCCTGCCCACAAACATATCTGCAGCAGTCACGATAGACCTCCATTCAGCTACTCACTCCCCCTCTCTCACTTGCTCGTTCTGTTTCCCCCGGCGCTGCAGGCAAACCTTTTGTACTGGGCTGCTACCTCTGTTGGTGCCTTTTTCTGCCCACAAAGAAATCTGCAGCAGTCCTGACAGAGCTTCATTGAGCTCGCTCATTACCCGCTCTCACTCACTTGTCTCATTTCTGCCGCCGCCCCAGGCTGCCCTGTTGTACTGGGTTCCTGCCTGCATTGCTGCCTTCTTCTGCCCACAAAGAAATCAGCAGCAGTCACGATAGAGCTCCGTTGAGCTCACTCATTCCCCCTCTCTCACTCACTCGTTCTGTTTCTCCTGCTGCTGCAGGCTGCCCTTTTGTACTGGGCTCCTGCGTGCATTGCTGCCTTTTTCTGCCTACAAAGAAATCTGCAGCAGTCCTGACACAGCTCCGTTGAGCTTGCTTACTCCCCTGTCTCACTCGCTTGTTCCGTTTCTGCTGGTGCTGCAGGCTGGTCTTTTGTACTGGGCTCCTGCCTGCGTTGCCACCTTTTTCTGCCCACAAGCAAATCTGCAGCAGTCATGATAGAGCTCCATTGAGGTCACTCACTCCCCCTGTCTCACTTTGTCATTCTGTTTCTCCTGGTGCTGCAGGTTGCCCTTCTGTACTGGGCTTCTGCCTCTGTTGGTGCCTTTTTCTGCCCACAAAGAAATCTGCAGCAGTCCTGACAGAGCTCCATTGAGCTTGCTCATTCCCCGCTCTCACTTGCTTATCCCGTTTCTGCCACCGCTCCAGGCTGCCCTTTTGTACTGGGCTCCTGCCTGCATTGCTGCCTTCTTCTGCTCACAAAGAAATGTGCAGCAGTCACTATACATCTCCGTTGAGCTTGCTCACTCCCCCTCTCTCACGCTCTCGTTCTGTTTCTCCCACTGTTGCAGGCTGCCCTTTTGTACTGGGCCCCTTCGTGCATTGCTGCCTTTTTCTGCCCACAAAGAAATCTGCAACAGTCCTGACACAGCTCCATTAAGGTCGCTCACTCCCCCTCTCTCACTCGCTCATTCTGTTTCTGCCAGTGCTGCAGGATGGCCTTTTGTACTGGGCTCCTGCCTGCATTGGCACCTTTTTCTGCCCACAAAGAAATCCACAGCTGTCCTGACACAGCTCCATTTAGGTCGCTCACTCCCCCTGTCTTACGTGCTCATTCTGTTTCTCCTGGTGCTGCAGGCTGCCCTCTTGTACTGGGCTCCTGCCTCTGTTGGCACCTTTTTCTGCCCACAAAGAAATATGCAGTAACCCCGACAGAGCTCCGTTGACCTCACTCACTCACCCACTCTCACTCACTCATTCCATTTCTGCCGGTGCTGCAGGCTGCCATTTTTGATGGGGCTACTGCATGTGTTGCCACCCTTTTCTGCCCACAGAGAAATCTGCAGCAGTCACGATAGAGCTCCGTTAAGCTCGCTCACTCCCCCTCTCTCTGTTGCTTGCTTGTTCTGTTTCTTCAGCCGCTGCAGGCTGCACTTTTGTACTGGGCCCTTGCATGCATTGCTGCCTTTTTCTGCCCACAAAGAAATCTGCAGCAGTCCCAACAGAGCTCCATTGAGCTCACTCACTCACCCTCCCTCACTCGCTCGTTCTGTGTCTCCCACTGCTGCAGGATGCCCTTTTGCACTGGGCTGCTGCCTGCATTGGTGGCTTTTTCTGCACACAAAGAAATCTGCAGCAGTCCGAACATAGCTCCATTGAGCTTGCTCACTCCCCCTTTCTCACTCGCTAGTTCCATTTCTGCAGGCGCTGCTGGCTGGCCTTTTGTACTGGGCTCCTGCCTGCATTTCTGCTTTTTTCTGTCCACAAAGAAATCTGCAGCAGTCACGACAGAGCTCCATTGAGGTCTCTCACTCCTCCAGTCTCATTCGCTCATTCTGTTTCTCCTGGCACTCCTGACTGCCCTTTTGTACTGGGCTCCTGCCTCTGTTGGCACCTTTTTCTGGCTACAAAGAAATCTGCAGCAGTCCCAACAGAGCTTCGCTGAGCTCACTCACTCCCTCTCTCTCTCTCTCTCTCGCTCATTCCATTTCTGCTGGCACTGCAGGCTACCCTTTTGAACTGGGCTTCTGCCTGTGTTGTCGCCTTCTTCTGCCCACAAAGAAGTCTGCAGCAGTCACAATAGAGCTCCTTTGAGCTCGCTCACTACTCCCTCTCTCTCTCACTCTTTCGTTCTGTTTCTCCTGCCACTGCAGGCTTCCCTTTTGTACTGGGTCCCTGCGTGCATTGCTGCTTTTTTCTGCCAAAAAAGAAATCTGCAGCAGTTCCAACAGAGCTCCGGTGAGTTCACTCACTCCTCCTCCCTCACTCGCTCATTCTGTTTCTCCCACTGCTGCAGGCTGCCCTTTTGTACTGGGTTCCTGCCTGCGTTGGTGGCTTTTTCTGCCCACAAAGAGATCTGAAGCAATCCTGACACTGATCTGTTGAGGTTGCTCACTCCCCCTCTGTCACTCACTTAATCCGTTTCTGCGGTGCTGCAGGCTGGCCTTGTATGCTGGGCTTCCTGCGTTGTCACCTTTTCCTGCCCACAAACATATCTGCAGCAGTCACGATAGACCTCCATTCAGCTACTCACTCCCCCTCTCTCACTTGCTCGTTCTGTTTCCGCCGGCGCTGCAGGCTGACCTTTTGTACTGGGCTGCTACCTCTGTTGGTGCCTTTTTCTGCCCACAAAGAAATCTGCAGCAGTCCTGACAGAGCTTCATTGAGCTCGCTCATTACCCGCTCTCACTCACTTGTCTCATTTCTGCTGCCGCCCCAGGCTGCTCTGTTGTACTGGGTTCCTGCCTGCATTGCTGCCTTCTTCTGCCCACAAAGAAATCAGCAGCAGTCACGATAGAGCTCCGTTGAGCTCACTCATTCCCCCTCTCTCACTCACTCGTTCTGTTTCTCCTGCTGCTGCAGGCTGCCCTTTTGTACTGGGCTCCTGCGTGCATTGCTGCCTTTTTCTGCCCACAAAGAAATCTGCAGCAGTCCTGACACAGCTCCGTTGAGCTTGCTTACTCCCCTGTCTCACTCGCTTGTTCCGTTTCTGCTGGTGCTGCAGGCTGGTCTTTTGTACTGGGCTCCTGCCTGCGTTGCCACCTTTTTCTGCCCACAAGCAAATCTGCAGCAGTCATGATAGAGCTCCATTGAGGTCACTCACTCCCCCTGTCTCACTTTGTCATTCTGTTTCTCCTGGTGCTGCAGGTTGCCCTTCTGTACTGGGCTTCTGCCTCTGTTGGTGCCTTTTTCTGCCCACAAAGAAATCTGCAGCAGTCCTGACAGAGCTCCATTGAGCTTGCTCATCACCCGCTCTCACTTGCTTATCCCATTTCTGCCACCGCTCCAGGCTGCCCTTTTGTACTGGGCTCCTGCCTGCATTGCTGCCTTCTTCTGCTCACAAAGAAATGTGCAGCAGTCACTATACATCTCCGTTGAGCTTGCTCACTCCCCCTCTCTCACGCGCTCGTTCTGTTTCTCCCACTGTTGCAGGCTGCCCTTTTGTACTGGGCCCCTTCGTGCATTGCTGCCTTTTTCTGCCCACACAAAGAAATCTGCAACAGTCCTGACCACTCCATAAGGTCGCTCACTCCCCTCTCTCACTCGCTCATTCTGTTTCTGCCAGTGCTGCAGGATGGCCTTTTGTACTGGGCCCTGCCTGCATTGGCACCTTTTCTGCCCACAAAGAAATCCACAGCTGTCCTGACACAGCTCCATTTAGGTCGCTCACTCCCCTGTCTTACGTGCTCATTCTGTTTCTCCTGGTGCTGCAGGCTGCCCTCTTGTACTGGGCTCCTGCCTCTGTTGGCACCTTTTTCTGCCCACAAAGAAATATGCAGTAACCCCGACAGAGCTCCGTTGACCTCACTCACTCACCCACTCTCACTCACTCATTCCATTTCTGCCGGTGCTGCAGGCTGCCATTTTTGATGGGGCTACTGCATGTGTTGCCACCCTTTTCTGCCCACAGAGAAATCTGCAGCAGTCACGATAGAGCTCCGTTAAGCTCGCTCACTCCCCCTCTCTCTGTTGCTTGCTTGTTCTGTTTCTTCCGCCGCTGCAGGCTGCACTTTTGTACTGGGCCCTTGCATGCATTGCTGCCTTTTTCTGCCCACAAAGAAATCTGCAGCAGTCCCAACAGAGCTCCATTGAGCTCACTCACTCACCCTCCCTCACTCGCTCGTTCTGTGTCTCCCACTGCTGCAGGATGCCCTTTTGCACTGGGCTGCTGCATGGATTGGTGGCTTTTTCTGCCCACAAAGAAATCTGCAGCAGCCGACACAACTCCGTTGAGCTCGCTCGCTCACTCCCCCTCTCTCACTCGCTCATTCTGTTTCTGCCAGCGCTGCTGACTGGTCTTTTGTACTTGGCTCCTGCCTGCATTGCTGCTTTTTTCTGCCCACAAAGAAATCTGCAGCACTCACGATAGAACTCCATTGAGGTTGCTCACTCCCCCGTCTCACTCACTCATTCTGTTTCTCCTGGCACTCCAGGCTACTGTTTTGTACTGGGCTCCTGCCTCTGTTGGCGCCTTTTTCTGGCCACAAAGAAATCTGCAGCAGTCCCGACAGAACTCCGTTGAGCTCGCTCACTCCTCCTCTCTCACTCGCTCGTTCCATTTCTGCTGGTGCTGCAGGCTGCCCTTTTGTACTGGGCTCCTCCCTGCATTGCTGCCTTCTTCTGCCCACAAAGAATTCTGCAGCAGTCACGATAGAGCTCCGTTGAGCTCACTCACTCCCCCTCTCTCACGTGCTCATTCTGTTTCTCCTGCTGCTGCAGGCTGACCTTTTTTACTGGGCTGCTTCATGCATTGCTGCCTTTTTCTGCCCATAAAGAAATCCGTAGCAGTCCCAACAGAGCTCCATTGAGCTCACTCACTGCCCCTCCCTCATTCACTCATTCTGTGTCTCCCACTCCTACAGGCTGCCCTTTTGTACATGGCTTCTGCCTGCGTTAGCACCTTTTTTTGCCCACAAAGAAATCTGCAGCTGTCCCGACAGAGCTCCGTTAAGGTCGCTCACTCCACCTGCCTCACTCGCTCATTCTGTTTCTCCTGGCACTGCAGGCTGCCATTTTGTAGTTGGCTCCTACCTCTGTTGGCACCTTTTTCTGCCCACAAAGAAATCTGCAGCAATCCTGACAGAGCTCTGTTGAGGTCGCTCACTCCCCCTCCCTCACTTGCTCATTCTATTTCTTCTACTGCTGCAGGCTGCCCTTTTGTACTGGGTTCCTACCTGCATTGGTGGCTCTTTCTGCCCCCAAAGAGATCTGCATCAGTCCTGACACAGCTCCGTAGGGGTTGCTCACTCCCCCTCTGTCATTCACTCAATCCATTTCTGCCGGCGCTGCAGGCTGGTCTTTTGTACTGGGCTCCTGCCTGCATTGTCACCTTTTCCTACCCACAAACAAATCTGCAGCAGTCATGATAGACCTCCGTTGAGCTCGCTCACTCCCCCTCTCTCACTTGCTCATTCTGTTTCTGCCGGAGCTGCAGGCTGGCATTTTGTACTGGGCTCCTGCCTCTGTTGGTGCCTTTTTCTGCCCACAAAGAAATCTGCAGCAGTCCAGACAGAGCTCTGTTGAGCTCACTCATTCCTCGCTTTCACTCGCTCATCCCATTTCTGCCACCACTCCAGGCTGCCCTTTTGTACTGGGCTTCTGCCTGCGTTGCCACCTTTTCCTGTCCATAAACAAATCTGCAGCAGTTACGATAGAGCTCCATTGAGGTTGCTCACTCCCCCTGTCTCAGTCGCTCATTCTGTTTCTCCTGGTCCTGCTGGCTGCCCTTCTGTACTGGGCTCCTGCCTCTGTTGGTGCCTTTTTCTGCCCACAAAGAAATCTGCAGCAGTCCCAACAGAGCTCCTTTGACCTCACTCATTCCCCGCTCTCACTCGCTCATCCCATTTCTGCTGCTGCTCCAGGCTGGCCTTTTGTACTGGGCTCCTGCCTGCATTGCCACCTTCTTCTGCCCACAAAGAAGTGTGCAGCAGTCATGATACATCTCTGTTGAGCTTGCTCACTCCCCCCTCTCTCTCGCTCATTCTGTTTCTCCCACTGCTGCTGGCTGCCCTTTTGTACAGGGCCCCTGTGTGCATTCCTGCCTTTTTCTGCCCACAAAGAAATCTGCAGCAGTCCCGACACAGCTCCAT
Organism: Neoceratodus forsteri; assembly: GCA_016271365.2. Classification (NCBI taxonomy): domain Eukaryota; kingdom Metazoa; phylum Chordata; order Ceratodontiformes; family Ceratodontidae; genus Neoceratodus; species Neoceratodus forsteri. The sequence goes on from CM028138.1 coordinate 160,013,957, forward strand.
TGTGGTCGCTCACTCCCCCTCTCTCACCCGCTCGATCCATTTCTGCTGGCGCTGTAGGCTTTTCTTTTGTACTGGGCTCCTGCCTGTGTTGTTGCCTTTTTCTGCCCACAAACAAATCTGCAGCAGTCATGATAGACCTCCGTTGCGCTTGCTTACTCCCCACCTCTCACTCATTCATTGTGTTTCTCCTGGTGCTGCTGGCTGCCCTTTTGTACTGGGCTCTTGCCTGCATTGGCACTTTTTTTTCTGCCAACAAAGAAATCCGCAGCTGTTCTGACACAGTTCCATTTAGGTCACTCACTCCCCCTGTCTTACGTGTTCATTCTGTTTCTCCTGGTGCTGCAGGCTGCCCTTTTGTACTGGGCTCCTGCCTGTGTTGGCACCTATTTCTGCCCACAAACAAATATGCAGTAGTCCCGACAGAGCTCCTTTGACCTCGCTCACTCCCCCCTCTCACTTGTTCATTCCATTTCTGCAGCACTTTCTACGGGGCTCCTGCATGCTTTGCTGCCCTTTTCTGCCCACAGAGAAATGTGCAGCAGTCACGATACAGCTCCATTGAGCTCGCTCGCTCCCCCCGTCGCTTGTTCTGTTTCTTCTGCTGCTGCAGGCCCCTGCATGCATTGCTGTCTTTTTTCTGCCAACAAAGAAATCCGCAGCAGTCCCAACAGAGCTCCGTTGAGCTCACTCACCGCCCCTCCCTCACTCGCTCATTCTGTGTCTCCCAGCGCTGCAGGCTGCCCTTTTGTACTGGGCTCCTGCCTGCATTGGCACCTTTTCCTGCCCACAAAGAAATCTACAACAGTCCCGACAAAGCTCAGTTGAGCTCGGTCACTCCTCCCCCCCCACTCGCTTGATCCTAATCTGTCCCAAACACTGATTTCCAACAGTGACTGCAGTATTCTGCTCTGGAAGTGTGAAAACACATTTCAACCAGGATGTGAAAAATTATAGCTGTACTGTTCATAAGAAGGTGTGGAAAACTGCCAGTGTTGAAAATGTGAGGTGAAAATATTACTAATTTGTGAAGTTACAAGGGTGCTTGGAAACTGCACAACGCACCCTTATAACACAGTCATTTTATGGACTTTCATCACAGCATTTTCAAAATAGACATTTTAGGACCTCTGCTCATGAACAGTCTTAGTGTGATTTTCTTAATGTGTCCTGAACACTGATTTCTATCAGCAACCACACTATTGTGTGCCAGAAGGGCAAAAACACATTTCAGCCAGGATGTGAAAAATGACAGCTGCACTGTTCATAAGGAGGTGTGGAAAAATGGCAGTGTTGAAAATCTCGAGTGAAAATATTGCAAAGTTGAGAAGGTACGAGCGTGCGTGGAAACTGCGCAATGCACACTCGTAGCACACTTATTTTATGGACTTTCTGTCACCAAATTTTCAACATAAGCATTTTAGGACCTTTGCTAATGAACAGTGTCACTGTCATTTTCATAATGTGTCCCGAACATGGATTTCCCACAGCGACCGTGCTATTCTGCGCCGGAAGTGTGAAAACACATTTTGGCTAGGATCTGAAAAATGACAGTTGTACTGTTCATAAGGAGGTGCAGAACAATGGCAATGTTGAAAATCTGGAGTAAAAATATTATAAATTTGTGAACTTACGGGCGTGAGTGCAAACTACGCAACGCTCACTCGTAACACAGTCATTTTATGGAGTATCAGCACCAAATTTTAAACATAGGCATTTTAGGATCTCTGCTCATGAACAGTGCCACTGTCATTTTTGTAATCTGTCCTGAACACTGATTTCCCACAGTGTCCACACTATTCTGCACCGGAAGTGTGAAAATACATTTTAGCCAGGATGTGAAAAATAAAAGCTGTACTGTTCATGAGGAGGTATGGAAAAATGCTAATGTTGAAAATCTGGTGTGAAAATATTACAAATTCATGAAGTTATGAGTGTGCGTAGCAACTGCGCAAAGCACGCTTGTAAAACAGTCATTTTTTTTTTATTTTTCCACCAAATTTGCAACATAGGCTTTTTGAGAGCCCACTTCATGAACACTGGCAATGTCGTTTCGTTCATCAGTCCCAAAAGGTGATTCCACACAGTAACCACGAAATTACATTTTGGGGTCGATTAACATGATGACAGTGGCATAATTCATGAGAAGAGGTCCCAAAAACCCCATGTTGAAAATTTGGTGCCAACATTCCAAAAAATGACTGAGATATGCATCAAAGTTGAAAAACCCTATTTATTCCATTACATAGCTTACCAGCATTTCCTCAGTTTGCAGTTGGCTTTGAAGAGTGCAGACATGTTCCCGGCCCACCGAAGATCTTCGCACCAGACTCAGAGGTAAGTATGGGGTGAGGGGGTGTAGAGAGCAGGGTCTTGTAGTCAGGACTATTTTTTGTTTTCAGGGGCATGTGGCATGCTGGGGTGGTCTCCCAGCATGCCAATGGACTCTTATTTTGGGGTGAGCCAGCCGTAGCTGACAGGTGATTGGTGACAGGTGATTGGGCACCGCCATTGGTACACAACAAAAGGGGAGCCCACATCATGACAACGGGATTGGGCACCCCGCCTCCACATACTGGTATGGGGGGTCTCATGAGCCAACGGGATTGGGCACCCCTCAGTGCACAAGAACTTCAGTGGGGAATATGCCAATGGGATTGGGCACCTCTGTCGGCAAAAACAGGAGGGGGACATGATGCTGAGGGGGATTGGGCACCCTCTCAGCAAACAGGTGGGGAATGCAAGGGAGCCCTGCAATGAGAGGTCGCTCCCTCATTGCAGCGGATGATGCTGCAATAACGAGGCGGTCCCTGATTGCAGCAGCTAAAACCTCTCAAGGTTGTGGCACATTGCCTAAATTAGTGTCAGCAGCAGTGTGCCACACCACTGGGGAAAGCGGGCCAAGCCTTTAAAGGCTGTGGGGGCATTGGCCACAACAGTGTTATGCCTCCACAACTTGCTTCTGGCAAACTGCTGCAATATGTTTCATGCACATTCACGCAATCAGCATTAAAAAGAATGTTCTACCTGATCAGAAGCTTTTTCCTGATCCAAAGAAAACAAAACAGCTTTACTATCATCATTACAAGAAAACACCACATCCCTAAGGTGGGACAAAGTATGCAGCATAGAGCGACTTGGAATAGCACAAGTCAGAGCTTCGGAAATAACAAAATCCACAATAGGCAGAAGTCGACCTAGAAGTATGACAGCCTGAATCTTGTAATTAACATTAAGAAGGCTCAATGGTCTCCAATTCCGTAAATCAGTCCAGTCTCCTTTTTTATATATCAAAAGTAAAATAACATCCAAAAAATGTCTAGGAATGGAAAATGAAGCTAAGAGATCATTAAAAACCACAGTCAGGGCAAGGGCAAACAAGTCAACAAAGGAGCGATAAAGCTCAGCCTTCAAGCCATCCATCCCAGGGGAAGTACGCTGTTTCAGTTTCTTGATAGCACACACTGTTTCTGAAACAGAAATATGATGCATAAGAGCAAGAAGTAGGTCCTCAGAGACCTCAGGAATAACTATGTCAGAAAGATAATGAGCCAGGTCTAGAACGAGAGAAGTATCACCAAACATCCCTTCCACATGGGACTGCACAATGCGCTTTAAGGATGAGAGAGAAGTATGTTGCACTCCAGTAAGAGGATCAACAAGGCAGTCAATAATCGTAGAAGAAATCCTAGTAGAACAGCTCCTATAGGGGTCAAATGCAGCCTTAGAAGCCTGCGTGCCACACTGGGCTTCAACCTTCAAAGAGAGTACTCGATCATATTGATAGCATTCCATAGCGGATTTTATATCCTGAATTTGCCTGGAGAGATCAAGACGGAATTCAGAAGCCCTGAAAAAGGCATCCAAAAGCTGTTTATGGAGCTGTGAATACTGAAAATAGTTAGAATGAGATCGGGAACCACCAGATCTCAAAAAATACTAACGAAGGTCAGTTTTAGTATCCTCCCACCAGAGAACAGGGGAAGGATAAGCATCCGACATGGAAACCCTAGCCTGTAGCAAATCCATGCATCCCTGAGAAATAAAAGAATCAACTTCCAAGGAACTATTCAGCTTCCAGTGAATGCAGGAAGCAAATGGATAAGGTTCATCACTCAGAGAGCAGAGCAAAGCCACTGCCAAATGATCGGAAGTCTCACAAGGAATAACAGAGGCTTGAGAGATCAAAGCATTCCTAGAAATAAAGAAAAAAATCAATCCGTATAGAAAGTGCACCCCTGTAATAAGTCTTAGCACCCTGATGGTGGACAGAGGTATAAGCATCCACTGAATGGGCTGAGAGAAGAACTTTGGACAATGTAGCAGCACCTCTAAAAAGCTTATGGGCATTACTAGGCCTATCAGAAATGGAAAGACCACAGTTGAAATCACCCCCAAAGTAAATCTTCCGAGTAGTATACAAATAAGGTTGGATAGTAAAAAATAAAGCAGATCTTGCCGCAATACTCTGGGGTGCATAAGTATTAATTAAACGAAAAGGGATTGAATCAAGGAAGCCATCAGTAAGGAGAACCCTCCCAGAAAATACATCAAGAACCTTAAAAATCTGACACCGATGACCAAAAAACAAAATGCCCACCCCATCACATGCATCCTCCCCATGCGACCAAAAGGAGGGCCCCGCAGTCCACCTATTACGCACTAAACAACCTCAAGTCTAGACTTAAGCTGGGTGTCCTGAATAAAATAAATATCCTGCCTCAAGAAAAGCAAGAAACTGACAGTAGAGAGCTGCTTACGGAACAATTTCATACTGCACACATTCAAAGGACAGCACTGACGCGGCGGCTGTGCAGGCATAAGCATTGGAAGTTAGAAGAGAGGCAGAGAACTGCACAGGGGCTGCAGAAAAAAAAGGAAAAAAAAATATGACCAAGAAAAGAAGCTCCCCGCAAAAAAAACCTCAAAATCACCTATGAGGGAACTGCGTTCTCTGCATCTTTTCTAACCGGGGATGCTCTCTACCTGATTCTGAAGAGAGCTCTGTATGAGAGGAAGAGGCTCGAGAAGAATCAGAGTCCTCTTCCTCACCTTCAGTATCTCCCAACTGTCATCTCTTGGCCAACAACTGGTATTTATTTTGTGTAATAATAGTGGTAGCTGGGGCATGAGACTCTGACTTACACTTACCCTTTCCCCATTTAACAGGAGGGACAGTAACAAAAGGCAAATCAGTTTGGAGAGGGGGGCATGTCATCCAGTAAGACAGAGGCTGGAGAAGGGGAAGCAGCAGCTGAAGGAGGAGGTTGAGCAGAGTCCAGAACCTGAGGGACACTATGAGTGAGAGGGGGTTCCCGAGAAGGGAACACTGGAAAGCACACAAGGGCCAAACTGGTAGCAGTCACTGGATAAGGAGCCACTAGAGAGAGCTCCTGCTGCCGTTGTTGAGCCTGCAGCTGGGATTCAGAAATAATGGTATAATGATCCTGCAGGACCCTATCAGCCCTATTATGTTCCGCCCAGGGACATTGGGGGTAATTATGGCCATGATCCTCACACAGATTACAAAACTGGGTGTTAGGACAACCCAAGCTAACATGACCATACACAAGGCACAAGGTGCACCTAGGCTGATCACAGGTATAACTCAAGTTGGTACAAGATCCACACTTATGACAGGTGTGGGGCTGACCAGGACAGAAGCAGATACCCCTATCATGACCTACATAAAAACTACCCAGAATATGCACAACCCCCTGCTCAGTTTGTTTAAGCAGAACTTTAAACTTCCATCCTCCCGTCCATACCAAATCTTCATCAAAAATAGGTTGGGGAGTATCCAACAGTTCACATCTTTGATGAAGCCCAATTTGATCGTCATGGATATTAACCCCTTCACTGCAAAATAACAAAGTAAGAACTTTCACCAAAGGTTTAGTAAGGGGTATTATTAAGAAAGATGCCCAAATCGGAGTGTTCTTAACCAGTACATACTGAGTCCAAAACTTCTCCAAAGTCTGAATAGTCTTGAAACTGATGTCATAAACAGTCTCACCCTCGATGTGAATGAAAGCAAACAATGCTAAAGGGCTAATCCCCATATAATCATGAAGCATACCTTGAAGAACTGTACACCGGGTGGGGGCCGCAGAGGAATCACCCAGGAATTTCAAACGGACCGCATTTTTTCACTGAACAGGTTCCCCAACAGGCTTAAGCAAATTAGACATCTTAAATGAAGGAGTTGAGTCCTCAGGTACAGGAGCAGAAGAAGAGGACTGGTGATCAGGAGAAGCACAGTGTTCAGCCAGGTTTTGTGATTGGACCACAGTGTCCAAGGAGTCAGTAGCATTCTCGGCAGTGAGCGGTCGAACTGAAGGATCTGTAACAGGTTCCCAAGGGAGAGAAATGTGACTGGGAACCAAAGCTGGAGAAGTAGGGGAGATCTCCGCCATTGCCCCAATAATAGTAGCAGCAGAAAAGGGACTGGGGAAGTCCAGGGTTGTCCATCTGAAGATTGTCACCAACCAGCAGCATGGAAAGCAGCATCGGGAGACCAAGGAGCAGTTGATACAGCAGAGTTCCTCAAGGTAGGTCTAAGGTGCAAATGAGAGGGTGGAGGGAAAGGCAAAGAAGCAGGAAGGGCCTCAGGGACCTGTCGGACAATGGTCGTAGGAGCAGTAGTCACAGAACAATCGGCATCAAGCAAAGCATCCTGTGAAGAGTCATCATCTCTAACCAATTTCAGAATGAACTGCTTATACTGAGAGAACATCTGTCGTAACATAGCATCAGGAATAGCAGAAGTGTTTTGGCTGTCCCATGTAGCAGAAGTCTCCATTTCAGATAAACCTGAATAAGCAGTAGAATCCATAGAAGCAACAGAAGTAGAAGAATGCACGCCTTCAATGTGAACTGTCAAAACCCCAGAAACAACAGCACAAACAGGTTCAGTCACCAAGACAGAATCCATAGGCAAAGCACAGCCTCCACTACCACCACTTCTACCTCCTGCAGCAGGACTGTCAGCCATCTTGGACAGAGGGACAAATGTTCCCCCTGCAGACCGAGTAGGGGAGTTTTTATTATAATAAGAAACATAAATCACAACACAGTAATACAAAGTATCTCAGATATTTCACACTTTGTGAAAAAAAAGAAAACACATTACATTTCTATAATTCATATTGTACATACAACAAATTACTTGAATTTAATGAAACTTGTAAAGCCTTTCCACCATTTCATAACTTTAAGTGAGGTGCACACCTGTGCTTCCCGTGAGTACATTCTGGAAAGTTCATTTGGTACTAAACAAGCAAAACATTCATAAGCCATTCTCTTCTGATAAAGAACCAATTGACATCGTGCCTGCCATAAAAAAAAATGTACACAACAAAAAAATAAATGCAAGGTGCTGGGATGATAAGAGACAAAACTGGGGGGTAAATCCCTAACACCAATATTTCATATGTAATCCTAGGTAACCATTTCAACCTCCACAAATTTGTTAAGTAAACCCACAGTCCCTTTACATGGGAACACTGCAAGAAAAATGTTCCATAGTCTCTTCAACATTTATGCAATCAATATAAGAACAGTTCCTCTCTTCTTTAACTTTATATTTTGCATTCCCCCTAACGTTAAGACGGCCATACATAATAAGCCATTGAGTTTCCCATTGATTTAAAGACAATCTGGGATTATTGAGTTGAGCCAGCACCATGGGATTCATCACAAGGGGACAATTCTTAAAACAAGGAGTTTGTGGATGAATGGACACCATGAGTAATCTATACATGGACTGCATGCTATTATTCTGAATCATGGTTTTCGTGATTTGCCATCAAAACAATTTTTGCACTTCTGGTCTAAAATACACAGGTATGTGCAAATGAGGGTTTATTTTAGGAGCTAAACTATGCCAGGCTTTGAAATAAGAGCTCAAAGCCCTGACTCCCCACGTCTTTTGAACACTCTCTACCTGTTCCAATCCACATTTAATAGTATTCATAAAAAAAAGGGAAAACATAAACACAATTTGATCTATCATCCTCAAACCACCTGATTTGTTCCCCAAATAAGTATAATGTCTTTTTACTGGGTTTAGGCGATTTTCCCACAACATTTGAAAAAATATACTGTAAAGCTTAGTCTCCAGCTGTGATGGCACAGGGAAAATCATGGCAGTATACTGTAAGCAGGGTATAATGAATTGTTTTAGAATATGTATCCATTTAAGTTTAGAGTATTTCCACTGTTTCCATCTATTCACTTTTCCCTCCACCATTCTCAATGCTAGCTCCCAATTTTCCATTGGTAGATTTTGGGGACCAAATAGAATGCCTAAAATTTTCAGAGGTATTCTAGAAATACAAATATTCTCCTGAACTACTTCAACTGGGCTTAGTGCCCCAATGAATAAACCTCTTGTTTTCTGCAAGTTTAACTTTGCATTCGAAATCGCTGAAAAGAGCTGAAATACCTGCAAAAACTCCTGGATTTGTGCCTGGTCTGAACAATATAGGTTAAAATCATCAGCATAAGCTTGTAAATGGAGTTGAATAGCAGAAGCATCTCCCCCAGTTCCTACCCATCTGGGTGAGTTAACTAAAAACTGTAACAGGGGATCTAATGAAAAAACATACAAAGGAGGAATCAGGAGACATCCATGCCGGACTCCAGTTTTAATTTGCAAGCTCAGAGCAGAGCCCCCTTGCAAAATGGGGTAAACTGTAGTATACTGCTAGAACAATTCAATAAGCTGAATCAGTTTTAGTGGGATCCCATAATTGCGCAAGACAGAGAAAAGATAAGGAAGATAAACCCTATCAAAAGCTTTCTCTAAGTCTGCTGCTACTATACATCCAGATGTACCAGTAAGAGATAAATGTTCGATTACATCTCGTATTATCATTAAGGTTGATTGGATCCGTCTCTCAGGAATTCTGCAAAACTGATATGGGGAAATTACCAGCTTTACGTACCGTTTAAGTCTATTGTTTAATATGTTAGCAAATATTTTGTAATCAGAGTTTAGGAGAGTAATAGGCCTCCAATTCCTAATATTATGCCTATCCCCAGCTTTGAATAAATGTATTAGCAATCCTGTAGTAAAGGATAGGAACATAGAATTAGTGTCCCAAAAATACTGAAATAGAATCACTAGACATTCACAAAATTCTTGCAAAAAACATTTATATAGCCGGTTAGGAAGGCCGTCTATCCCAGGTGACACATTAGGCTTCATTTTTTGAATAACCTCCTGTATTTCTGTACAAGTAACAGGTCCTAGTAAACTGAAAGCCTCCATTGGTACGGAGGGTAAACTGCAGGAACTTAAAAAATTCAAATTTGTCTCCTCTGGGATAGGGGCCTCAGGTTCCAATAACTGATAATGCTGACTAATGGAATCCCTAATTTGTTCTTTTGTTACTGCTTTGGAACCATCTGCATTAATTAAAAAGTCAATAGTGGAAGATTCCTTCAGTAATTTGCAGGCCTCAAAGTGGTCTCCTATAGGGGATTTCCTCGTACCATTAGAAAAAATGGCTTGCAACGCTTTTGCCCTATCATACTGATATGTTTTCATAGCATTTTTAAGCACAGAAAGTTGTTCTGAATAATTCTGTTTTGAAGTGTATGTGAGTGACACTAGCCTCTGAAGCTGCTGTCGTAAAGATAAATATTTTAAGAATTTCTGATTTTTAGCTACAACTCCTTGTTTTTTAAACCAACTCCGAAGAGCTAATTTGGTATCAGACCACCATGCCCCCTTGTCTGTATACAAAAAAGCCACTGATAGTCGGGCTTGAAGAATCAATTTGACACCTGATTTTATTTGAGGGGAATCTAAAATAGAAATAATCAGTTTCCACTACACCTGTGGTTTAGGGGTCAGGCTTTTTGTTTGAAATAGCAGATTAAAAATAGTTGGTCAGAGAACTCAATAGGACACATTTGAAAATCTTTAACCAACACAGAAGGAGAAACCAACAAATAATCAATGAGAGAGTGTAATTTCCCTTTTAGGAATGAAAACCTGGGTCTCTGGGAGAGGAAAGACATACAATTCAGTAAACCAGCAGTCTGAATTATAAAGGCTAGTGCATTAGAGTCACAATAATTTTTTTTGTTCTGCTGGGGTGTAGTTAGGCTGCAATTAAAATCCCCACCCCATAATGTGTTAACTGAAGTGACCAAATATGGTTGCACTGCCTTCATGTAAGCTACTCTCTCTGCTTTTGTTTGAGGGTTGTAGATGTTAATGAATCTATAACATATATTGTGCCATTTCCCATCTAAGATCAGGACCCTACTTGGAATGAGATCTATCAAGTTGTGGAGTGCAAAATCAAAGGAGTTGAACAAAATACCTAACCCATCTGCACTATCTGTTCCAAAGGACCAGTAGGAGGGACCCCAGGGCCAATCTCTCTTAAAAGTGGATAATTGCTCAAGTGAATACATCCAGGTTTCTTGTAAAAAACTGACTGAAAGGATGCAATCATGAACATACTGGAATAGAGTCTGATGTTTGATAAAATTCAATAAACTATGAGTATTCAAAGAACCCCAAGTTATCAGCATGGAAAAGGCAGCAAAGAACCACTAGCTATCATTTTTTCCAATTTTTCTTTTTTGTCTTTATAATCATCCACAGAATGGGAAATGGTGGACAAAGAAGATTTTTGAGACTCAGAATCCCCCTACATCCATTTCAGTCTTCCCCCATGGGGTGAACAAGGCCGCATAGGAATTGCTAGATTCTATAGAAATAGAAGAAGGAGGAGACTTTGGTTGCAAATTCCTGGAGGATCTTCTTCTGGGTAACGGGGATAAAGGAGCCCCTACCTTAATCATTTTCTCAGAGCCCACGGAATCTGTATAGCACACTGGGACCATCTCTGGATTTACCCAAGAGGCATCGCAGGCCTCATCTTTCTCATGGGTTTGTGGAGCTATAGCTTTCGACCCCACTAAAGGCCTTGGGGTAGTCTGAATAGTGTGTTTAACAATCTCCCGGGGGGAGGGGGGATAGGACTTGCAGCATCCTGATCCTGCTGAATCAAGAGCCCAGGACTTATGCAAGATGCTTTATTCTTTGCAGCCCAAGGACAATCCCGAAAAACATGCCCATATTCCTCACAGAGATCACATTTGGTATGGTTTGCACATTGCATAGTGCCATGCCCAAGTTCCCCACAATTGTCGCACCGGGGTTGGTCACAGACACTGGACAGGTGAGTCCTTGAGCCGCACATATATAGCATGCCCTAGGCTGCCCTCCATAAAAATATACCCCTCTATCCCTACCCAATAAAAAAGCATTAGGGATATGTTCAATACCAGTATCTGACTGTTTTAGCTTGATTTTGTACTTCCAACCCCCAGTCCAAAATTGCTCCGAATCCAAAATGGGTTCTGGAGAGCTTAAAATGTCACATTTTTGGGATAACCAAAAGGTAATATCTTCCACATGGACCCCTTCATTCCGGAACATCACAGTTATAAATTTTATCAAAGGTTTAGCAAGGGGAATGACGAGAAAAGGGGTCCATGTGGGAGAAAACTTGACCTGCCCATACCGTTCCCAGAAGAGATCGAAAGCATGAGCAGTCCTAAAGCAGACATCAAAATTATCCTCGCCAGATATATTTATAAAAGCGAAGACATCTTTTGGGGAAAAGTGAAGGGAGTCTTTAAGGAGAGTTTTCCCCACATAATATCGGTCTGGTCTGATTTCCAACCCTCCTTTACAGCGAATCCACACAGCATTTCTTCGAGGAGAGTCCTCCCTCTTTACAGCAGAAAACAGTTCTGACATAAGGGGTTTATCTGGAGGGGGATCAGAATCCTCCAATCGTGATGGGATAGCTGGAGTCTGAAGATTAGTCATTTCCAGGAATATTGTGCTGCAAATGTAGTGGTTTAGGTGGTATAGGAGAGGCGTGAGGCTTAAGTTCACTGGGTGTAGTCCCTTTCAACACAGCTGCTGGACCATATTTAATATTTAAGCCAGGCTCCCAGGAAGTAGAATCTTGAGAAAAGTTCGGACTAGAACCCCACCCTCAGTCTGGTAACCAAATACCAGATGAAGACTGTTTCCAGCCTTTACCCACTAGGGCCTTCCCTGGTGTCCAGGGGCCTCCTAATGGATTAGGAGGGATTGATTTAGTTTCAGATTGGAGATTAGAAGGGTTAACTAAGGTAGGCACAGCATCTTTATCAGCTGGCTGCTTAAGGCGAATGTCTGAAAAAAGAAACTCTGAAACACCCGTTTGTGACTCCGCTTTAGACTGATAAATTATTGCTGAGGAAACCGCAGACTCTTTCCCTACTGTTTTTTTTAAAACAAAGCCTGCCACTTTACTGAGTGGGGTAGTAAGTTTTAGACCAAAGTCAGAGGAAACAGAAGCCGAAACAATGCCGTGCGGCTTAGCGAAACCCACAGAATCAAAAACATCACGGTCCTTCAGAACAGAATCTTCAGGCTTTAGGCACTCGTTTTCCCCAACGATTTTGCTGTCAGCCTTGAGAGAAACACCGTCAGAATCAATGTCTTTAGTGTTGACAGGGAGAAAGAGAGTTGACTCACCGCGCCCTGCAAGGCTTGCAGAAAGCTGTTCCCCAGCTGACACGCTGACAGTTTGCACTAAACTGATGACAGGGAGTGCCGCAGCACTCTGCAACTGCTTTACCGATGGCATAACTCCTGGTTGCGTTAGTCTGTGCTCCTCGAGCAAACCACTGGATTCTGTGCGTATATCAACTTGTTGCAAAAGAACTTTATCCAAGGGTGTAGTAGTAGGTGTCTCCAGTCCCTCCACGGAGATAGGAGCTTCGTGGTATTCTTCTTCTGAATCTAAATCAGCGATACCTGCTGAAGTAGCCTCGAGCTCAGCAACAGTGGGAGCTGAGGCAAATGCTCCCACTGTGCAGACATCCTCTGCCTCCAACATCCCGCTCAGAGTGGCCATCTTGCAGACAGCCCATCCCCTTACTGGCCAAGAGTAGGGGAATTTTTTATTATAATAACATCAAAAACAAAACAATTATAAACAGTGTTAGGTCACACAAAATAAAATACAACATGAGATGTCAAAACAAAATCAAATAAGTATTACAATCATACAGTATCAGATCATCATGTGAAAAGAACTATGTATCAGCCTCCCCCCTTAATAGTGTTACTGCACACCAAATCATAAAAAAAAAATAAAAGTAAACAGAAATAAGTATTTCATTTGACATGCAAGACCAAATTCCATTCATAGAGTCCCAAGACTTATAAAATCAAACAATTCATAAACAAAGTATACCACACTTAAATTGTATTGACAAAAATACCGTATAATTATAGTGTACCATAAATATAAGTACACAAAAGAAGACCATACAGTATCGCTAAAAACCTCAAAAGAATACTACCCATATCCAACCAGTGTAAATGTTTCCAATACTTTTGAAAATTAACTGCCGAAAATGTTTTTCTCAAAAAATAAATTTTAAGAACAGTAGTGTGAATCTTCCAAAACAACTGTATCGGGTCAAATATTGTTTCTGCAAGGACCATGCACATCTCGCTACAAATATGATATTTAATACAGGCCAAAATAACATGAATTGTATCCGGAAAATAGTCACTCCAGGAAACAGGTAATATTCCAAAAAAAAAACCTTATTTGATAACATTTGCAAAGGAAATGTATGCCACTGAATTTGTGCATACAACCAAAATTCCACCACATATGAACATTCAAAAAACAAATGTTGAACAGTTTCCATTTGTGCTTGACATAAATTCCCTCTCGGGCAACCCCTGACAGACACTCCTTTGTGCTTCAAATTCCCCTTCACATTTAGTTTTAAATGGGCTGTAAGCCAGACTACATCCCATATATATGCAAGAATTCTCTTTGATGTAAGCATATCACCAATTTGCAAAACTGCAGAATTGAAATATACCGAGAAATGAGAAGGAACCAAAAAGGACTCCATTATCTTCCCATATAATGTTTTTCTTTGATAAGTTTCTAAATGAATCCTGAAAAGCTCCCAAACCTTAAGTTTCGAAAAACAAGACTTAAAATGTACAGGGAGACCTAATAAGGAAACTTGTTTAGGGATACTTTTAGATAATCCCCATCCTAATATCCATGGGGAAACAGTATCCCATACCCAACTGTCCCAAATTTTCCCAACTTTACGTAACGAGGGACAAAGATTTTTAGAAAGAAACAGAGAAAAAAAAATACAATGGGATTCACCATCTTAATCCCTCCCATCCTAAAATCTTGATACAATACACCTCTCTTAATCGGGTTCAGCCTACTACCCCATATAGCAGAAAAAAACAAACCATAAAAGGCAGTATCTAGAGAGGACGGGGGGTGGAAAAATAGCCCCTAAATATAAAAACATACTCAATAAAAAGGTTTTAACCATAAAAACCCTTTCTTTTTAGACATCCTCCATTTATTCCAAATTGAGACCTTTGACCTAGCAATCTCTAAGGAAAGATCCCAATTATAACGAGCAGGGTCCTCCATACCCTGATAGATGCCTAAGATTTTACCAGGACCAACGCAAACCGGAATATTTGGACAGTTCATCATTACCACTGGATCCAAATTAAGAAGAAAATACTTACTTTTTGCGAGATTGATTTGTGAACCAGAGCCCTCTGCATATGCCAATAACAAGACTGCAGTAATCTGGCACGATGGGAGATCTGCCAAAGTAAGACAAAGATCGTCAGCATATGCAATTGTTTTAATTTCCACACACGTACTATTGAAGGACAAACCCCTAATGTCATCCGTAGAGTTAATCAACGTAATAAGGGGTTCCAATGATACAATATATAATAAATGACTTAAAGGGCAGCCTTGCCTAACACCCTTTGCAACAGACACAGGACATCTCAACCAACCATTTACCAAAGGGATTGCCAAGGCCGCAGTGTAACATGTTTTCAGCCAGTTTATAAAAACTGCAGGAAAATTCATACAAGCAAGACATGCCCACAAATAATTATGGGAGACAATGTCAAAAGCTTGTTTCTGATCCAAGCTAAGGATGAAACCCATAATGTCACCAGAAAGACCTCTAGAAAAGACTTTACGTAATAAAATAAGTCCATCTAGTATCGATCTTTCCAGTACAGAACAAAATTGAGTAGGATGTATCACAGCCTCTAAACAAAGAGATAAACGATTGCTTAGAATTTTGGAAAGAATCTTATAATCACAATTCAAAAGGGTAATAGGTCTCCAATTGTCCAAACAAGTTCTATCACCTTGTTTATACAATAAGATGACCAAACCCTCATACATACTGGAGGGTAAAAGCCCAGAATTCAAACTGTATGTAAAAAGCATTCAATAACCAAGGTGTTAATAGTTTATATAACTCATTTGGTAGGCCATCTGAGCCAGGTGTCTTTCCTGAATGAGTGCTATCAATAACTACTCTCACTTCATGAAGAGAGATAGGTTTCAGTAAACTGGAGATGAAATGCTCAGGAATCTTTTGAAGAGGACAAAGGGACAACCACTTCTGAACCTCTGAGTCTGTAGGCCTTGAGCTTGCAGTAAATAGTGACTTAAGCTGACTATCCACCTCCCTTAAAATAACATCTTTCTCATGAATATCTCTCCCAGTGGATTGCTTCAGAGATGTGATATCTTTTCTCTGCCTAGATGCCTTACAAAAATCGAAAGGATTCGTATGAGCCCTGGTACCACTAATACCAAACCTCTGTTCCTGATGTAAGGAAGACATACGATCATATTGTAAATGAGTCAATCGATCTTTTAAAGCATGGAATTCCCATTCATCATAAACTTGACCCTTCATAATATATTCCTGAAACCTAATAAAAGATTGTCTTGCAGCAAAATATTCCTGAGTTTTATGTTTACCTAGTAACCTACCTATCTTTTGAAAATAAAGTTGAAAATCTAGTTTTGTATCTTCCCACCATAGTTGCTTACTTTCATATAAAAAAAACACTGAGCGCCGTGCAACAACTATGGCTTGAAAACCCTCCTTAACCTCAGGAATATCCAATAGAGATAAATTTAATTTCCAATACCCAGACCCTCGAGAAGTCTTATGGCAATTTGAGAGGGTAACACTCAGAAGAGCATGGTCAGATGTAGCCACTAAGGAAACAGCTGGCTTACTTGTTTGCAAGGAGGATGACACAAACCAGTAATCTATACGAGAAGATTTTTTTCCTTGAAAAAAGTATGCAGAATAGAGGTATGATGTAAATATATGTCCACCAATCCTGACTGAATAAGTAAGGAATTGAGAAAATGAGTATCACAGTAGATTTTTGAAGTAGAAAAATGCCTATCCTTAACCGTACGAGTAATATTAAAGCCACCTCCAAACAAAATGTTCCTACTGGAAAAAAGATAAGGCCTTATTTTTTTTAACAACGAAATTCTACCAGTTTTTGTTTGTGGGCTATAAATGTTAATTAATCTAAAATCTATGGAGGCTAAAGTGAAGTCTAACAACAATGCACAACCAAGCAAAATGTCTACAATATGAGTAATCTTAACCTCAGGAGTGTTAAAACAAATCCCTAAACCTGAACAAAGATCCTCCCCTCTGACCAATAACTAGGGCCCCATATTCATGCCTCTGAAGCCCTTGAAAAATCCTGCAAAGAATAAAGTCTAGTATCTTGAAAAAAAACAATATCATATTGCAAGGTAGAAAACATATCAAAAGTAGCCAACAGTTTGACCTTAGAATGAATACTATTAGTATTTAAACTAGCTATGTTAATATTATAACTAACAGTATTCGACAAGGAAGCCATAACCATTATGGAACAGTTTTAGACAATCTGACACTTTTCCTAGTACACTTTCTTGGTTTGGAAACACATTTCTTTTTAACAGTATTAAGTACCTCAGTATCAGAATGAAGCCCCCTCTGGGAAGAGGTTGAAGAAGCTGAATCAGAGTCCTGATCCGTCCCATCATTCCCTTCTACCAACACCGAATATCTATTTTCAGACAAAGGCATACCCAGCACAAGTGGTGTATTGTGTTGTAGGGAAGACTGTGACTCAGGCAACTTCAGCTAAGAAGGAGCCGATGAGCCGGGTACCACCAAAGGAGAAGGGGGGGGCATAACCTCTGTAATTTGGCCACTCGAGTGAGAATCCAAGACAGACGTACCAACAGGAATGGTCGGCAAATCCTGCAAGGGTTTCCCTATATCAGCATTAGCAGAAGGAGTCTGTAATATGCCAGAATGTGGATTAACACGCTTCGACTGAGTCCTCTGAGGTTGAGGTTCAAAGGAACAGGGAATTATTGGTTTTGTGGCCCTGTGTACATAAAAGTCCTGTACACCATAATCTGCCTCCCCTGTATTATGGGCAGCCCAAGGACATTCCATAAAATTGTGACCATCATCTTCACAAAGATTACATTTAGGCGTATTTATACAGTGAATACTAACATGACCAATATCCCCACAATACGTACAGCGTTGGACAGTGCAAGACGAGCTAAAATGCCTTGTAGATCCACATTTAAAACAATGTTTAGTTTGACCAGGATAAAAAAATGAACCCCTTATCCCTGCCAATATAAAAACAGTTTGGTAAATGTTCTAACCCATCTGAAGTTTGATGCAATTTTATCTTCATTTTCCATCCCCCATTCCAGAATCCTTCTGCATCCAAGATCGGATCTGGAGTGCCCTGTAATTCACAATGCTTTTCTAACCAAAACAGAATGTCAGAAATATTAACCCACTCATTCCTAAATAAAATGGTAATGACTCTAAATGGTTGCTTTGTTAATGGGATAACTTGAAAAGGGGACCATAAAGGGTTAGTTTTCACATTCATATGCTTTACCCAATAACGTTCTAACAGCTCAGGAGTCCGAAAACTAACATCAAAAGTCAAATCCCCGGGGGCATGAATTAATGCATAGACCTCTGAAGGAGTAAAGCCCAATGATTGCTTAAGTAAAATGCGACCCACATAATACCTATCTGGAGTAGGATCCATACCACCCAAATACCTTAACCTAATAGCATTTCGTCTCTTTGCTAGTTCGATGGGTTTCTTAAATAGATCAGCATAAGTAGAACAAGGTACATTGTCTGAATTTTGGGCCTGCTGAGGGCCCTGTGAGCTCAAAGGCTCTGAATCAGCTGCAGCAACAGTTTCAGTTCCAGCAACATTAGGAAGAACCGAAACCCTTAATAGGTCATGCGAATCATGAGAAGGAGTAGGAGAGTCTGGTTGTAATAGTACGTTACCTTGTACTATAGCGTCTGCCTCAGTACTCGCCCAGTCCTGAGAAATTGGTAACGACAGTACAGCATCAGTTTGTAAAGTCTCTGAGGAGGTAGTAGTAGGTTCCCGTGAAAAAGGAGCATCCAAAACGGGTTGTTGCTGACTATCAGTGGTAGTAATCCATTCCCCTATCACCACTTGACTCCATCCAGCGCCTCGCAGAGCTCGTTCCGGGGACCATCCGGGGCCTCCTGGCACGTCTAACGCGTCCTTAGTAACCAAGTCGTGTTCTTCCGGCTGTGCAAGTTCCACTGCAAAAACTTTAGTCAGCATTGAAGGAGAAGAAGCAGTCTCCGGGCTATGTTTGCGTTTTTTTTCCAAATCCAAGTCCGATTGTTTCCGATGTAGTTCCTCTTCTAAAAGTATCAATTGCTGTTTCAGAAAGGTACGTTTTTTCTCCAAATCCTTCGAAGTATTCAGTTGTAAAAGTGTAGACAATGTACCAGTCTCTAAAAAAAACGGCGTTGCAGACAAACGAAAGTCATCCACCTCAGTTAACTCCAAGGCTTTAGTAGAAGCAGCAATAGCAGGAGGTATAGGTGTTGTGAGAAGAACAGCCTCTTCTTCCGAAAGACCTCCTGCGCCACCAGTGTCCTGCTCCAAAGTGAGCTCCACCATCTCAGTAGACAGACGGACAGCGCCACCCGTCTACTGAGTAGGGGAATTTCCCCGGTGCTCTGGTCAAATTTCCCCCCATTCAGTAAAAATGCCACCAACAGCTTAATCTGGTTCAAAGTCAGTTGGCATTCATCTGTATCCCCTTCCCCCGGATCATGGCTGAAAATAGGCAGAATTTGTATAGTGCACTTACCCAGTCAACAAAAACTAAATAAATAAACAACTTGTCACACAGACATGAGATTGCCATACCATTGCCTGACATTGACTCTGTCTCGGTCGCTCTCTCTCTCTCTCTGCGTCAGACTGCACAGTAGGATCACTTCACCTGGCCTATCCACATTTCATTTCCCCAACTTGGGGATATAATCTGTCTGTGCTGCTGGACTGCAGTCTGAAAATGCAATCTGACTGCACACCGCATGGACTGGGGCCTCAGAAGCTACAAATTGTGCAGGATGGTACTGAATTCACCATGCACTTGGTGCCCGGTGGTCTGAGGTGTGGCTGAGTGTGCACACAGAGTTGTTAACTGTGCTCTGGTTGCATAGAGGTCTGCATTATTGCACTGTTAGGTGCTGCCACACAGTCAATCAAAGCCATTCAAAAGAAGAATTATACAGATTTTCTTTAAGACAAAAAATGTAGCCTTAGAGCTGCGGGAATATTTGGAGAGCTACCGGAGTATTCTGCTGTTCAGAAAATGCATGCACAGTCTGAGTCGGCCAACCACTCTGGCTCTCAGAGCATATCAGGTTTTAGCTCCTATAGCAATGCTTGTCCCATGGAGCAGTAGGCAGTTTTGTGGTGCATTGTTGAAGTTAAAGCTTCTCTGGTTCCTCCTGCACAGCCTAGCCAGTCACATTAGCATGGTCACTGGAGCCTGGCTCGAAGAAATGCAAAACATGAGGAGACAGGAGAGTCAGAGGGACAACAAGGGAGAAATGAGATATGGGGAGCACACAAGACAAAAGGTGTGTGCAGGGGAGGAGGGAGAGACAGCAAGGAAAACAGAGCAATGGAGAGGAGGGGGACAGCTTTATGTACATGAAATGAAAGAAACTTAGAAACAGAAACATAGAATTTGATGGCAGATAAGGACCACTTCGCCCACCTAGTCTGCTCATTTCCCTACCTAATGGATAGGCTGCAGATCCTAGTTAACCAACAGTCTATTTTCTCTCATTGGAGTGCTTCATTTGTTTCAAGTACACAAAGTTTCAACCCATAAACTGTAAACCATTGTCATACTTAGCTTGCATGATAATTGGTTTGTCAAGGATGAGCCCAGTGCAGCTTGAGCTACATTGGGCTAGTCAGTGACACACCTCTGCAATGCCATTCTCTGTGGCAAAACATTTCTTGTGCAAGTGCAAGCAACATAAAAAGGAAGAGAAAGGTAGACAATGAATATAATTAGGGAGTAGATTCAGTATTCTGAAGCTTTGATAGGTTGAGGAGGGTAAGGCCCCCCGCCCCCAAAGCCTCCTCACAGTTCAGAGCAATACCAGTATCTTTGCTTGCCTTGCAAATGAACACATGCATTTGTCAATGCCGAATGGTTGCTTGCTGGCATAGCAGTGGAAGTGCAGGAGTCAGACAGATGCAGTATAGGAATGACACTGAAGTATTGAACTGATGCCAACTCCACCCCAACCCTACAGAGATGGACAGGCATTGGGGTGTGCCTTTTGGTCGTCGCCCATAACGGTCACGACATTTCACCTCACCCTACCCTGCAGACAATTACAAATGTCGAGGTGTGCCTTGGGGTGTTTGGGCTTTACACTCACCTCATTCCATAAGGAAATACACTGAAATGAGTACAGTATAGGAGGATGGGGTGAACTCTAGGGCCAAAGAGTCCAAGGTGCACCTCGATGCATGTCAATGGCTGGAGGGTGGGGGTGGAATGGCATGAGCATTACTTTTGGCAATCCCAAGTCACACCCCTGACATCTGTCAGTCCCTACAGGGTAGGGTGTTATGGTTGGAAACCCTAATGCCCTGGGTGTTTCTTGGTATTTTTACTCCAAGTTTTCAACATGGGCTTTTTGTGATCCCACTGCATGAACAGTGACACTATCAGTTCATTAGCCAAAAGGTGATTTTGCACAGCGACTACGCCATTTGGCATCACAGGTGCAAAAACACATTTTGAACAGGATGTGAAAAAAGACAGTTGTACTGTTCACGAGGAGGTGTAAAAATGGTAATGTTAAAAATCTGGAGTAAAAATATAAAAAAACTGGTGAAGTCACGAGCATGTGTTGAAACAGCACAATGCCCACCTGTAATTATTTTGGGGATTTTTTACACCAGATTTTCAACATAGGCATTTTGGGACCTCCACTCATGAACAGTGTCACTGTGATTTTCTTAATCTGTCCCGAACACCGATTTCCCACAGTGACCGTGCTATTCTGTGCTGGAAGTGCGAAAACACATTTCAGCTAGGATGTGAAAAATGACAGCTGTACTGTTCATAAGGAGGTGTGGAAAAATATCAGTGTTGAAAATCTTGTGTGCAGAGGGGGAGGACCAGTCTACACTACCAGAAGATTCTGTGGGATAATAGCTGCTGCTGGTAATTCTGTTTTCTGTGTTTAAACTGTGGGGAGCTAGGAGTGTGAGATTCAGTTTGCAGAGGGGGAGGAGCAGTCTACACTATCAAAAGATTCTGTGGGATAATAGCTGCTGCTCAGATAATTCTGTTTTCTGAGTTTAAACTGAGGAGAGTTGGGATTGTGTTGCCAGGGCTGATAGACTCTCGTGAGAGTCGGGTGTAGGCCCTAATCCCACTCTCCCCCACCCCTCCCTCACCAGAGCTCGGCTCATTTATAGGTGAACACCTGCCCTGCAACTGGAGATAAAGCCTTCAGGTGCAGCTCATGTAGTTCTAGCCACTGGGGATTGGGTTTAAAGACTGAGACAGAGGAGCTTAGGGAGTCGTACACTTTCCTTATAAGTTTACTGTGTAGTACTGCACCTAGTAACAGGGGTACCTGTTTACTGTGGGACTGTATCTAGGATTAGCGGGTGACCTGATTAGTGGGGAGGGATGTATTTTGGACTATTGAGGAACCTGGTGGCTCACCCAAGGAAACCTACTTGGAGGGGGATGGGACCACATGTCATCAGGGCCGGCATCTTTGGGAGGGTGGTGGGGTGCACAGGGTGTGAGGCGGCCATGATACTGGACTGGGCTTGGAAGTTCAGTGGTTGCCCAGTGTGCTATCAGCTGGCACTGCTTAGGGAGGAGGTTGAGGGGGTTAGGGAGACAGCTGGGGGCAGGGGGGTGGTATGGTTGGGGAATAGGGCAGTGGCTCTCCCACAGGGTTGCAACCAGCACTAGGGGCTGGGACATAGGGAAAGGAGTGCAGGAGAGTACTCTGGGGTCGCATAGTGACCCTGCAGAGGGAGCCCAAAAGGAGGACACTACCAAGCAAGCAGGCAGGTATCTGGGGACCCCCACAGAGGG
Organism: Neoceratodus forsteri; assembly: GCA_016271365.2. Classification (NCBI taxonomy): domain Eukaryota; kingdom Metazoa; phylum Chordata; order Ceratodontiformes; family Ceratodontidae; genus Neoceratodus; species Neoceratodus forsteri. The sequence continues at coordinate 160,036,354 of CM028138.1, forward strand.
GGGCCAAAGGGAGGACATTATCAGGGAAGCAGGCAGATGGCTGGGACTGGACAGAAGGAAGCAAGGTGGGGAGGTGATTGGATCTTAAGCTCAGTAACCACTTCAGTTCTATTCTTCTGCTTGAGGATGAGGGTGATGATGAAGCCATGACAGGGCGGTTAGAGATGGAAAGGGAGCTGGGGGCAGGAGGAGGGGGCCAGATAGCAGGAAGAACAGGGAGGAACATGGAATGTGGGAAAACGGGGGGAGCGGGGGATCAGAACAGGAGGAGGAGGAGGAAGGGTAGAGGGAGGAAAGCGCAAGGAGAAGGATCAGTTGGGAGGAAAGGCAAGGAGAAGGACCAGAAGTACAAGGAGGATACAGTAAAGGGAGCTGAGGGTTTAGACCAGGGGAGCACAACAGGCAAGGAGGGGCTGAACGGAGACGGGAAGGAAGGGAGGATGAGTGAAGCTAGTTTAGCAAATGGGAAGGAAGGACCAGTCGCGAGCAGTGACTGGGGGGGTAGCGGGGTACAGAAGGATACTCAGGAGGAGGAGAGGCATAGGATCGGAGGGAAGGGGTGGCCAGGGCAAATAAGGAGGGGGCAGCAGGTGACACCCAGATAGGGGAGGAGCAAGGAGCCGGCTGGGGAGATGGACCGGTAGAAAGGATGAGGGACAGAGAAGGGGGGTAAATGGAGGAAAAGGAGCGGTCAGAGTGCTCCTGTTGGGGGATTCCAAGATCGGGCTATCAAATGGGATGGGGGGAGCCTGCCTAGTTAGAACAAAATGTTTCCCTGGACTAATGGTGCACAGGGCCAAGCAAGAGGTATATCAGCTGGCAAAGGATTGTGGGGATTCCCCGGACATACTGGTCCACCTGGGTACCAATGACATTGAGGGAAATAGTGAGCTAGAGATACAGACAAGGTTCAGGGAGTTTGCCAGGGTCTATCATGAAATAGGATGCATGATTTCCTTCTTGGAAATCCTGCCAGTGCCAAGGGCTAGTGGGGAACACAAAAGGAAGATTAGGGAGATAAACCAGTGGCTCAGGGAGTGGTGTGGGACCAGAGGGTATGGGTTGATGGTGGACTGGTGGAGACCTGGGAGGATAAGGGTCTGTATCCTAGAGATAGGCTCCATCTCAATTTGGGGGCAGGGAAATCCTTAAGTTGAAAATAGAGGGGTTCATTGGTGAAAGATGGGGTTTAATCTTGTGAAGGGGAGAGCGATGGGAGAAAAGGTTGCCGAGGGGGGTCCGATAAAAGAAAGACTCTGTCTTCACCCCACCAGGGAGCTGGAGGAATGCAAGAAAAGGCTGACTGGTAATGTGCAGACCAGGGGAAGATGGAATACCCATGGGAACACGAGCAGGGGAAATGGAAGTATAGGGAAAGGGTGGAAGGTAGTCCTGCTAAATGCCAGAAGCTTGGGCAATAAAATGCCTGAGCTCCAGGCAATGCTAACTGAGGGAGAAGTGGATGTGGCAGCAGTCACTGAGACCTGGGCCACCACAGGGCATGACTGGGACCTGAACCTGGAGGGTTACACCATGTTCAGGAAGGACAGGGAGGAGGGAAGGGGAGGAAGGGTAGCAATAATAGTCAAAAACTGCATTGACATAGGAGGAGTAGAGAAGGCGGAGGGAACTGTGGAGGCGATTTGAGTCACCTTGATAACAAGGGGGGGCAAGAGAGTAAAAATAGGAGTGGTGTATAGACCCCCTGCACTGGAGGAGGAGCTGAAGGAGAGTCTGGTGGCAGATGTTGGGAGACACTGCAGATTGGGCAGGGGAAGGGTGGTGGTGTTGGGGGACTTAAACATGCCAGGAACAGACTGGGAGTCTATGACATCCTCAGTGGCAAGGGGAACAGGTTGTTGGATGTCTTTCAGGACGTGTTCCTAACTCAGCAGGTGGGGGAACCAACCAGGGAGGTGTGGGTACTGGATGTCGTCCTCGCAGACAGTGACCAGATTGGAGGCCTGGAGGTAAAGGACCTGTTGGCGGGGAGCGACCATGTCATGGTCTGGTTCTGCCTGGACCTAGGAGGGGTAGAAGGCTGCACAAAGACGGAGGTAACTGACTTCAGGGGGGACAAATTTCAAGGAAATGGGAAGGATCCTTAAGGAGCATTTGGATGGGATTGGGCCAGACATGGAAGCTGACAGTAGGTGAGAAATCATCAGGAGGGGGGGTGCAGAAGGCTACCAGCATCTGTGCAAGAGTAAGACGAAAATGCGGTAGGGCCCGAAAATCCTGCTGGTGGACCAGGGAGGTTCAGAAGGTGGACTATAGGCAATTCAAGTGCTCAAGGAGTGAAAGGGATTGAGGGGAGTACAAGCTGATGACCAGAAGGGCCACTAAGATGGTGAGGGTGGCTAAGGCAAGGAAGGAGCAAAACCTGGCCAGGGAAATTAGAAGAGGGACAAGGGGTTCTTTAGATACACTGGGGAAAAACGAAGGGTGAAGGGGCAGATTAGCAGGATTAAAACAGGGAAGGGATGGGCACAAGACCCGGGAGAGCAGGCTGAGGTACTAAATAAGTACTTCCTCAAGTTTTCACCTAGGAAAATGGGATGCTGCATCATACATGGGAGGAGACATTGAAACTGAGGAGGACCCTTCCAGATAAGGCGGGTCTGGGAAGGGGGGCATCATTGGCAGGAGGGGGAAGGCTGAACAGGGGGATGAGGTAGCGGAGGTGGAAATCATGGCAGAGAGAGTGAGGGAAGCCCTCAGGTCCCTTAAGATGGAGAAAGCAAGGGGGGATCAAGGGAGGTGGCAGGAAACTACAGGCCCGTCAGCCTGACATCGGTGTTGGGCAGGGTGATAGAGGGCATTGTCAAGGAGAGGCTGGGAGGGCCTGGAAAAGTCGGGGTGCCTGGATGATAGACAGACTGAATTCATCCCGTGGAAATCATGTCAGACAAACCTTGTGGAGTTCTATGGCTGGGTGATGAATGCCTTGGACCTGGGTAGACCGGTGGACTTCCTCTTTCTTGACTTCAGCAAGGCATTTGACTCTGTTCCTCATTGGGGCCTGTTGGATAAGCTGGGAGACATGGGGTGGGGAATCAGATGAACAGATGGATAGGCAATTGGCTCCAGGACCAGATCCAGAAGGTCGTGGTTGGTGGGATAGTCTCATCCCCAAGGAGGGTTATTAGTGGGGTCCCACAGGGATCGGTCCTTGGGCCCCTCCTGTTCAATGCCTACATCTCTGACATAAGGACAGGTATCAGGAGTGAGATGAGTCTTTTTGCAGATGACTCAAAACTGGGGGCAGTGGTGGACGGGGAGGAGGGGAGGGTGGCCCTACAGGGGGACCTGGAGGCTCTGGAAAGGTGGTCTAGAAAGTGGAAGCTGAGGTTCAATGCAAGGTATTGCACCTGGGAGCCAGAAACCTGGGCCAAGTGTACACCCTGGGTGGGGGGAAATGCTACAAGTCTCAATGGCTGAGAGGGACCTGGGGGTGGTGGTGGATGTCAAGATGAACAACTTGGAGAATTGTAGGAGGGCAGCAGCCAAAGCCAACAGGATGCTGGGATGCATAGCTAGGGGGATCACCTCCAGAAGGAGGGAAGTGATATTCCCTCTGTATAACTGCTGGGTGAGGCAGCACCTCTAGTACTGCATGCAGTTTTGGAGGCCACACTTAAAGAGGGACATTGAACTCTTGGAGAGGGTCCAGAGGATGGCAACCAAAATGATTTGGGGCTTGGGGGACAGGACCTATGGTGAGAGGCTCAAAGAGCTAAATATGTACACATTGGAAGAGAGAAGGGACCGGGGGACATGATAGAGGTCTTCAGGTACATGAAGGGGGTAAATAGGGAAGGAGCAGTCAGGGTGCTTCGAAGGAAGGGGGGGGCAACTAGAGGGCATGGGTGGAAGCTGAATGGGGGGAGATTCAGGGGAGAAAGGAGGAGGTGCTGCTTCACTGAGAGGGTAGTGGAGCCATGGAATGCACTGCCCAGGGGGCTGGTGGAGGCAGAGATGGTGGATGGGTTCAAGAGGGGGTGGTACAAATACAGGGGAAGGGTTCTGGAAGTGAAATCCAGTGCAGTGAGAATATCTGGGACTGGGAAGGGAGAAGCCAGAGTGGGTGAGGGGGGGGCAGCAAGGTCAGCTCCCAGGGTGGGGGCTGACCAAACGAGCAGACACGAAAGACCGTTAGGCCTATTCTGCTGGCAATTTAATATGTTAGTATGTAGTAAAATATTACAAATTCATTAAGTTACACAGGTGCGTGGAAACTGCACAATGCACACTCGTAACAGTCATTTTATGGACTTCTGTCACCAAATTTTCATCATAGGTATTTTAAGACCTCTGCTCATGAAGAGTGTCACTGTGATTTTCTTGATCTGTACCTAACATTGATTTCGCACACCGACCGCGCCATTGTGTGCTACATGTACGAAAACACATTTCTGGTAAGATGTGTAAAATGACAGCTGTGCTGTTCATAAGGAGGTGTGGTAAAATGACCATGTTGAAAATCTGGAATAAAAATATTAAAAATTCTCGACATTACGAATGTGCGAAGGAACTGCGCAACACATGCTCGTAAAAAAGTCATTTTTGGGAATTTTTTCACCAAATTTTCAACAAAGGGTTTTTGGAGGTCTACCTCATGAACTGTGACACTGTCATTTCATTAATTAGTCCCAAAAGATGGTTCCACGCAGTGACTGTGAAATCACCTTTTGGGATGGAATAACAAAATGATAGTGACTGCATTCATGAGGTGGGGTCCCAAGAACCACATGTTGAAAATTTGATGGAAAAATTCCCCAAAATGGCCGAGATATCCACCTAAGTTGAAAAAACCCTATTTATGCCATTATACAGCTTACCGGCATTTCTTCAGTTCGTGGTCAGCTTTGAAGGGTGCAGACATGTATCTGGTCCACGCAAGATCATTGCGCTGGCCTCTGGAGTAAGTATGGGGTGGGGGTTGGGGAGGTGGGTGCTCAGTGGGTGGATGCAGGTTGAGGGAGGGGGGCACGAAATATCATGAGAGACCATTTTCTGTTTTTACTGGTTTTACAAATAAATAGATGATGTTGGACACATTTGCGCATGCTGGGGTAGGCTACCAGCATGTCGGCACACCTGGTTGCTTCTTTTTTGGAGGGGCTCTGGAGCAGACGGGGATTGGGCACCCCATCGGCCATACACTATACTTGTGCTTGGGAGGGAGTGTGCATTAGCCAAGGGGGATTGGGCACCTCCTCGGCACACAACAAATGGGGTGGCATCATGCCAGTGGGGATTGGACTATCCCATTGGTGAACCAGGTAGGGTGCATGCCAACAGGGGGATTGGGCACCCCCGGTCAGCTTTCTTTTTATTTATTGAAATGTTTTACCAGGAAGGCACACTGAAAGGTGGGTGGTGGCTTTCTGTCGGCTTTGTGGGTACTGTGAGAGGCTGACGGAGAAGAAGTCGCCATGGGAACACAACACAATGCAGCTGTGTAATTGGCTGCTGCAGTCAGGGAGGCTCCACAGCAAAAACTGCTGATTGTTTAGTGATGAGGCACTCTCTAGTTGCAGCGGCCCAGTTTCTTTGATCCTATTGGCATGCTCATTAACTACCGGTGATCAACAGCATGCTCCACTACTGGCCGAGGCAGAGACCAGCCCCTGAATGAGCTGCTGCCATTTGGCACAACACTGCCATGCCTTCACAACCCGCTTGTGAAGAAAGCCTGATGCAATGTGTTTCTTGCACATGCGTGCAAGCAACACAAAAAGGAATACAATTTTAAACTCTTTAAATGAGAATGAGATGTATAAAATGTTCTTTCTCCTAGGCTGTGTGAGTCAATCACACTGTCTCCACTCTCCTTCAGCTACAACTGCTGAAATTAAAGTGAAACATTCACTTCCTGCCTGCCTGGAGTCTCCCATGTGACATGCAGTAAGTGAATCATGTGACAAACGATGTTTTTCATTAACTTTGACGTTACTAACAAATTCAAAGTTGCCTTCTAAGTTAACCAGCAAAGTTTTGACACTAGATTAAGACAATTACATTTGAAGTTACTAAAAAAAGTCAAAGTTAACTGGTGAAGTTTTCTGGCAAAGTTTTAATGCCAAAGAGGTAATTTCTGTGAAGTTTTTCGCAAGGCAAATGTAGTGACTTCATGGGAACTTCTCCAGTGGATTTAAACTTCGGAAGATCTCTAGTCTGTTGTTGTCGAGCTCACAGCTAACATTTTCAAAGAAATCTACTACGTTATTTAGGCAGAACCTGTCTTGATGAAATCCATGATGTTTGCATGCACCCCATTTATACTAGCCCAGTAGTCTAGAATCTTATTTTTACGTTCGCTTGCGCGCATGCGCAAGGAACGTTTTGGGAGAGTAGCACACTTTGGAGGTGTGCCTCCCTTACAATCACTGCGTTGGGCAGGCATGGCAGTCCTGCACCAATGGGTGCAGGGGCTGTAAAGAGCAGTGGTGGTCTTAGCCCAAGAAAATACACGCCTGCCACAGAGCACCACCACACCGCCCCGCATCACGCCCTGTGAATTTTTTCTGCCATGCTGGGAGGCCCACCCCAGCATGGCGAATGTCCCGCATCATCTGCCGATGGGGGTGTCCAATCCCCGCCGTCGGCTCCCCAGCCATCTTCTGCCATGCTGGGAGCCCACCCCAGCATGGCAAACGCCCCGCTGCCATCAATAGTAAAAAAACCTGCAAATTAAAACCATCACCGCAGTCTCCTGCCCCCTCCACAACCCACACCCACCCTGCTGGCCTCCCACCCCCTCCTTTATACTTGCCTCCCGGAGCTCAGTGCGATGATCTTGGTGGACCGGGAACACGCCTGCACTCTTCAAGCCGACCATGAACTGAAAATGCTGGTAAGCTGTATAATGGGCTAGATAGGGTTGTTCAACTTTATTGCATATCTCAGGCATTTTTGAGAATTTTGCACAAATTTTCAACATGGGGGTTTGGGACACCTTCTCATGAATGATGTCACTGTGGCATTATTGGGGCCTGAAGGGTGATTTTGGTCACTGCACAGTCACTGCGTGTAATCGCTGGTAAATATCGCGACGGCTGACATCGTCGAGAAGAATCCCAAAACCCATGTTAAGTGATCTAAAAAGCAAACTGTTCATTTCAGTGTCGTTGCGCGGTTCCTCATGCATTTCGTGATTTCTGAAATTTCAATATCTCCACTCCAGATTTTCCAACATTGCCATTTTACTACACCTTCTTGTAAGGTAGTACGGCTGTCATTTTTCACATCTCACCCAAAACATGTTTCTGCCCATGTAGCGCACAATGGCGCAGTCGGTGTGTGAAATCAATGTATGGGACACATTAAGAAAATCACAGTGACACTGTTCATGAGCAGAGGTCTTAAAATGGCTATGTTGAAAATTTGGTGAAAAAATTCCTAAAAATTACTGTTTTACGAGTGTTCATTGCACAGCTCCTATGCACACTCATTTGTGAATTTTCAATATTTTCACTCCACATTTTCAACATTGCCATTTTACCACACCTCCTTATGAGCAGTGCAGCTGTCATTTTTCACATCTTGCCCAAAACGTGTTTCCACCCATGTAGCGCACAATGGCACAGTCGGTGTGCGAACTCAGTGTATGAGACACATTAAGAAAATCACAGTGTCACTGTTCATGAGCAGAGATCTTAAAAAGGCTATGTTGAAAATTTGGTGAAAAATTCCAAAAATAACTGTTTACAAGCGTCGTTGTGCAGTTCTCATGCGGCTAAGTAAGTTTTTGAATTTTCAATGTTTCACTCCAGATTTTCAACATTGCCATTTACCACACCTCCTCATGAGCAGTATAGCTGTCATTTTCACATGCTGCCCAAAGCGTGTTTCCGCCCATGTAGCGCACAATGGCACAGTCGGTGTGCGAAATCAATGTATGGGACAAATTAAAGAAAATCACAGTGACACTGTTCATGAGCAGAGTCTTAAAATGGCTGTGTTGAAAAATTGGTGATCAAAATTCTAAAAATGACTGTTTCACGAGTGTTCATTTCGCAGTTCTATGCACACTTTCGTAAGTTTGCAAATTTTCAATATTTTCACACCAGATTTTCAACATTGCCATTTTACCACACCTCTATGAGCAGTGCAGCTGTCATTTTCACATCTTGCCCAAAACGTGTTTCCACCCATATGGCGCACAATGGCACAGTCGCTGTCAGAACTCAGTGTATGGGACACATTAAGAAAATCACAGTGTCACTGTTCATGAGCAGAGATCTTAAAATGGCTATGTTGAAAATTTGGTGAACAAATTCCTAAAATTAACTGTTTCTGTCGTTTATGTGCAGTCCCCTCATGCCATGCGTGCATTTGTGAATTTCTCAATATTTTCACTCCAGATTTTCAACATGCCTTTTAACACACCTCCTTATGAGCAGTACAGCTGTCATTTTCACATGCTGCCCAAAAGTGTGTTTCCACCTATGTAGTGCAACAATGGTGCAGTCAGTATGCAAAATCAATGTATGGGACACAGTAAGAAAATCACAGTGACACTGTTCATTAGCAGAGGTTTTAAAATGCCAATGTTGAAAATTTGGTGAAAAATCCTAACAATGACTGTTTACAGGCTGCTGTAATTTTCACATCCTGCCAAAGCGTGTTTCTGCCTATGTAGCGAGAATGGGGTAACAAAAAGTCATGCTGAAAATTTGCCAGCAAATACTAGCAACGCATCGGGCATTAGGGTAAAGCACAATACGTGCCAAACACCACTGCAAATACCTGCAAGCGAACGTTCAGCATTGACAAATGCTTGTTTATTACTGATTCCAGTATTTTACGAGGAATTGAGATGAGCAGATTGGTCTGTAATTAGCTGTAACCATGTTACTCCCTTTTTGTGGAAGGGTACCACATTCGCTTCTCTCCAGTCTGCAGGTACCACAACTATAGATTTACAGTAGACTAACCTTAATTGTTCTACTGTGTACTTACCCAGTATTTTAACCAATTTACTGGTGATTTTGTCAGGGCCTGGGGCACTAGTCTCTTTGATAGTTTTAATTTTTTTCTATTATTCATTCATTAGTAATCTATGTTGTTTTATCATTACTATTTATTGTTTTTCATTCTGGATTTTATCTGACCTATAGTTGTGTTGGAAAAACAAATATGAAATATTTATTAAATTCTTCTGCCATTTCAGTTGATGAACTAATAGGTGCTGTCTAACACTTTTTAATGGCCCAATTAACATTGAACCCTTTTTGAGAGAATGTATATATCTATAAAAGGCTTTGCTGTTAGATTGATGCTGCTTTTGCCAGTGGGTATGGGTCATTATGTCATATAAAATAAGAGTGCAGCAATGTACCGACGCAATGAACTGTAAATTCAGTGGATACATTGCTGCCACTCAGATAAACTGTGGAAACACAGTTCGGTGAAACCAACGTGTGGTATCTTTCTCTTCTGCAGAGAGGCTCTTTCCCCACACCTCCCATTATGGGGGGCTGTGCCCCTGAACCTCCCCATTAAGATAATCAATTCCGGTGGGGGGGGGGTTGTTCAACACAGGGATGGGGAGAAACATCGCAGGAGAGCAAAACAAAAAAGGAACTGCACACTGCGATTTAACAAAAAGTCTGGGACCAGGATTCGAGCCCTGCTCCACAGACGCACAGTGACTCCCTGCACTCGTGGTTCATCCCAATGGGCCATGACTGCAGCTTAGTGAACCACCTCTCGAACGGACGTCTTCACCTCCATGTAACTCCTTCTGCCCACCCATGTGCAATAGGGTACAAGACCGTGTGCAACATATGTGTCTTTCATTTTTTTTTTTTAACCTATCACGCTAGTGCACTGCTTGATAAGTCCTGCGCTGTATTCTATGCGTGGTTATGTATACAACAACTTGACGCGGTAGTTTGCCCGGTGTTATTTCCTCATTCACTTTTTTTCTTCCTGATTATGCTTTTACACTTTCTTGCAATATTTTATGCTTTTCACAGTCATTTGGGGTTCCTGTTGTTTGAGTTCTCTATACACCTTGTATTTCTTCTTAAGTTCCTCTTTTATGCTTTTGGTCAACTATTTTGTTTTCCTTTTGTGTTGTATTTTTTAACCTTAAGTATGTATTTTTCACAGACATCTGAGACAATCAGTTTGAGGCTGGTCATGCTTGCTCCACATCCAAGTCATTCAAAGTTGTTTCCCACTTTAAATTTCCCAATTCTCTATGAATTTTATTCAGGTTTGCTCAAATAAATCTCTGTACACCCTCTAGAGTTAATTTGGGGTATTAGTATGTCAACTTTCACCATAGAGTAATTGTTATTTGCTAGACGATGTCAAAAAGTCTACAGTCACTAGTATTGTATCCAGGTAATGAACCCCCTGCTTGATTTTTTTAACAATTTGCTGAAGTGCACATTGTTTTGTTAATTATGTAAATGCCTTAGAGAAGCTGGTTTCACCTTTCAAGTGTTCCCACCCTATGTCTGGTAAATTGAAACCACCTGCCCCTATTACATCACCCATATGACATGCACATTGTATCTCAGTTAGTAGTTTATTGTTAACTTCATTGGATCTAGGGGGTTCATAGCATGTCCCTACGATTATGTTTCTTCTCTTTGGGCTTAAAACATGGACCCAAATTGATTCTACAAGGTTTGATATGTTAATGTTATCAGAGATATTAATTGCCTTATACGTTCTTTTAAATACATGTATATACTTCTCCCATATTTAAGTGCTTTGTCTAACCTAAAAAGACTACAACTCTGAATTTCTGTATCCCATGCAAAGTGTTCTTTCCGCCATGTGTCCGTTACAAACAACGTCTGATTTTTTTTTCTGTTGTAGTAATCACCTCTACTTCATCTTTCTTCTTGTTAAGACTTTGCGCATTGTTTAAATTGCTTATTAGACTTTATGTATGTCCTGAATCAATATGGTGTTTGGTATTAACAGACATAATAACAAAATAGCATTTATTGTTGGACTGCTGTTTGCTTAAGGAGGAAAGGACTAAACAGCTTCAACCATTGTGAATAGAGAGATTTGTAGGTGATAAAAGAAACAAAGTGATCAAGTACCTGCTGTTAGTGCCTTATGTAAATAAGGCACTAACAGCAGGCACCTTATGTAAATAATCCAAGTAAATGCTCAGTTGTAATTGTTTTATGGATTGCAAGGATGCTCCATATGCATTTTGTGTAATCACACACGTATCCATTTTTATGTCTTTTTGCATGCATGTGCAAGAAACATAGTGCCACCATACGAATTTTCGTAGGTGTGCCACCCCCGCTTCCAATGCCCTTCTCCTTTTTTGCAGGCGCGGCCTCACTGCACCAATAAATGTCCAAGCTGTCTATGACAGCAGTTCAAATGCAGTGGCGTACAGTTCAAAGCAAAAGACCGCTACAATCAGTGGTGATAACATGTAGGCAATTTGCATACTGCTGTCAGCGGCAATTTGCATATTGCCATCGGCAGGCAATTTACATACTGCTGTTGGCAGTATGCAACGTGCCTACACATCAGCACTGCATCTGAACAGCTGTCATAGACAGCTTTGTTTTTTCTTGGTCCCCCCCAACAAACACCCAAGTAGCATGCTGGGAGCACACCCCAGCGTGCTCATGTGTTCCCCCCACCCCTGCACACTGTATGGCTGACAGGGGTGCCCAATCCCCCATCTGTTCCACTGCCCCCAAACAGACTTCCAGGTGCCACACTGGGAGCCCACCCCAGTGTGGCAAAAGTCTGTATGGCCAACTGGGTGTTCAATCCCCCATTGGCTCCACTGCCCCCAAACAAACTTCCAGCTGCCATTGGAGCCCGCCCAGTGAGGCAAAAGTCCATGTCGTCTTTGTAAAAAAGAAAAAACACACCTGTGAGAAAAACAATCCCTCATTGACTGTCTTGCACCCTCCCCAACCCAAGCCCACCCTCTGTGCACACCACCTTCCCATACCCCATCACCTCCGGAGTCTGCACTACACATCTTCGTGACCGGGAACATGTCTGCACTCTTAAAAGCTGACCACAAACTGAAGAAATGCTGGTAAGCTGTATAATGGCATAAATGTTTCTTTTTCAACTTTGGTGCATATCTCAGCCATTTTTGGGAATTTTTTCACCACATTTTGAACATGGGGTTCTTGGGATCCCACCTCATGAACTCAGTTGCTGTCATTTTGTTATTCAATCCCAAAAGGTGATTTTGTGGTCACTGCGCGGAACCACCTTTTGGGATTTATTAACAAAATGACTGTGTCACAGTTCATGAGGCAGGCCCCCTATGTTGAAAATTTGGTGAAAAAATTCCCTCTCAAATGGAGATAGAGAGAGGATCACAGATGTAGAAGTGGGTAGCCATCTGGGAACTAGCGACCATCGAACAGTATGGTTCACAATAAACACAGCAATAGAGTCAAGCCATACAAAGGCAAACGTACTGGACTTCAGGAGGCTGACTTTGCCAAAATGGGTGAGTGCCTAAGGAATGCACTAGCAAATGGGCAGGAAGGAGGGGTGGAAGAACAATGGGGAATAATAAAAACTGCCATCACAGAGGTAACAAGCCTTTATGTGAAGCAAATAAACAAAATAAAACGATGTAAGAAACCACTATGGTTCTCAAAGGAGGTGGCAGCGAAGGTTCTAGAGAAAAAGAAAGCATTCAGAAAGTACAAGGAATCACAGAAGGAGCAGGACAGAGAATTGTATCAGTTAAAGCAAACGGAAGCTGGGAAGGCAGTCAGAACAGCAAAGGCCTGAACTGAGGAAAAGATAGTCAACTCAAGAGGGGGGATAAAACCTTTTTTAGGTACATCAGGGAGCGAAGGAATACTAAGGGAGGGATAGTGAGGCTTAATAAAGGGAAGGGGGGTGGGCAGAGGGTGATGGTGAAAAGGCAGAGATACTAAACAAATATTTTTGCTCAGTATTTACAAATGAAGAGGGGGAGGTACCTAAAAAAAACAATAGAAACACTCTGGATACAGAAGTTGATACCAACCCATTTACAGAAGAAAGGGTTCTGAAAGAACTCTTAAAACTGAAGGTGGACAAAGCAATGGGGCCTGATGGGATTCATCCCAGAATTCTAAAAGAACTAAGGGTAGAACTAGTGATACTACTGACTACCCTCTTTAACAAATCATGGGAGGATGGGGTGGTACCTGAGGACTGGAGGAGGACAGATGTGATTCCCCTTCACAAAAGTGGGAGCAGAGCAGAAGCAGGAAACTACAGACCTGTTAGTTTAACCTCAGTGATAGGGAAAATGATGGAATCACTTCTGAAGGAAAGAATTGTTGAGTACCTAGAGGCCAGAGGGGCACAGGACCCAAGGCAGCATGGATTCACAGCGGGAAGGTCATACCAGATGAATCTAATAGATTTCTTTGACTGGGTGACCTAAGTAGTAGATCAAGGAGGGGCTGTGGACATGGCCTACCTAGACTTTAGCAAGGCATTTGACTCAGTCCCACACAAAAGATTAATATACAAGTTAGCCAGCCTGGGGGTGGATCCCAAGATGATAGCCTGGGTAAAGAATTGGCTGGAGAATAGGACACAGAGGGTAATAGTAAATGGAGCCCACTCTGAAGAAAGGGTTTACTAGTGGGTGCCGCGGGGTTCAGTATTAGACTGGTCCTCTTCAATGTCTTTATGTTTACATTGCAGAGGGACTGAAGGAAAAGTATGTCTCTTTGCAGATGACACAAAGATCTGCAACAGAGTTGATGCACAAGGTTGGGTGGAAAGGATGAGAAGAGACTTGGCAAGGTTAGAGGAATGGTCAAATGTATGGCAGGTTAGATTTAATGCTAAGAAGTGCAAGGTAATGCACCTGGGAAACAAAAACCCAGGGGAAGAGTACACAATGGGGGGTGAGATACTTACAACAACAAAAATGGAATGGGACCTGGGGGTAGTCATATCAGATGACTTAAGGTGGGCAAGCAATGTGAGGAGGGGCAGTAAGGAGGGCTGGGGATACTGGGGTGCATAGGGAGAGGCATCACCAGTAGAAAACAGGAAGTTGTTATCCCTCTGTACAGACAGCTGGTGAGACCCCATCTGGAGTACTGTGTGCAGTTCTGGAGACCCAATCTCCGCAAAGATATAGACAAGATGGAAGCTGTCCAGAGGAGGGCAACTAAAATGGTGCAGGGTCTGCACCAGAAGATATATGAAGAGAGACTAAAGAAGCTTAATATGTATAGCCTCGAGGAAAGGAGGGGGACATGATAGAAACTTTCAAGTACCTCAAGGCTATGAACAAAGTCCAAGAGGGTAGCATCTTTCAAAAAAAGAGGTGTGCAAGAACAAGGGGGCACAATTTGAAGATAGAAGGGGACTGCTCAGAGGTAATGTAAGGAAGTATTTTTCACAGAGAGGTTGTGGATGCATGGAACGGCCTTCTGGAGGAGGTTGTGGAGTCAAAAACAGTGGTTGAATTCAAGCATGCATGGGACAGCCTTAAAGAGCACGATTCTAGAAGGTGGGGTAGAAAAGTAGGCTGCTGGTTAACTAGGATCTGCAGTTTATCCGTGGGTAGGAAAATGGGCAGACTGGGTGGGCCAAAGCGGTCCTTATCTGCCCAAATTCTATATTTCCATGTTTCCCAAAAATGAATGTTTTAGACGTAGCATTCTTGATTCTCATACGACTCATAACTTTCAGAATTTTTATATTTTCTCCCAATTTTCAACATTGCCATTTTATCACACCTCCTTATGAACGATAGAGCTGTCATTTTTCACATCTCACCCAAAATGTGTGTTTGCACATGTAGCGCTCATTGGTGTGGTCAGTGTGTGAAATCAATATTTGGGACACATTAAGAAAATCACAGTGACACTGTTCATGAGCAGAGGTATTAAAATGGCTATGTTGAAAATTTGGTGACAAAAGTCCATAAAATGACTGTGTTACAAGCATGCATTGCGCTATTTCCATGTACTTTCTTAGGTTCATGAATTTATAATATTTTTTGTCCAGATTTTCAACATTGACATTTTTTCACACCTCCTTATAAACAGTACAGTTGCCATTTTTCATACCCTGGCCAAAATGTGTTTTCACACTTCTGGCGCAGAATAGCACGGTCACTGTGGGAAATTAGTGTTCGGGACAGATTAGGAAAATCACAGTGACACTGTTCATGAGCAGAGGTCCCAAAATGCCTGTGTTGAAAATCTACTGTAAAAAATTCCCAAACTAATTACATTATGGGTGTACATTGTGCAGTTTCTACGCACGCTCGTGACTTCACCAGTTTTTAATATTTTCACCCAGATTTTCAACAGTGCCTTTTTACACCTCCTCATGACAGTGCACCTGTCACTTTTCACATCCTGTTCAAAATGTGTTTCGCACCTGTGGCACCAAATGGCACAGTTGCTGTGCAAAATCACCTTTGCCTAAAGAATGATAGTGTAACCCCTTGTTACCGGGGTTACTAGAATCCCAGTAAGACCTAATGGTAGGCAGGAAGGCAGCTTGTGAAACTCCAGTTAAATGGGTTTCACACTGTCTCACTCTGTTCTCAGTCTCAGCTGAGACTGAGGGATGACATCACCAATAGAACTATCGCAGCTGCATGAGCCACATTGGAATCTGCAGCAAGGGAGTTAGTTAGAACGTTAGGAGGTTTTGAAGTCAGTCTTCAGTTGAGTGTGAGTCAGTTCAGTGTGAAGTTGGGAGCTTGCTGAGAAAGCAGCTCAGTGAAGGCTCTAGGAGCCTCAGCCCTGACAGAGGGTTACTTTTAGTTTAAAAGGGTGTGTGTCTCCACCTTAAAGAGAGACACAGAAGATAATTGAAGCGGTGGAGACCGCTGTTTTCGGGTCTCAGTGTCCCCTCACTCCGGGGGGGGGGGCAGGAAAGGGTTCTCTGCAGATTCCTGGGGCAATCCCCTAGTTCTGCTTGTGAAGGAAAAGCTGCCTGTTTTCAGAGTTTATTTGGGAGAACATGAAGATTTGTGAGTCGCCTGTGGGGCACCTGCAACGTGAGGGTGAGTGTCTGCTCTTGCTAAAAGGGCCTATGTTTTTCACCCTGGGACTTGTGTGACAATGTGGGGATTGAACTACTAAATACTGGGAAGCCTAGAGCAATGGGCTAAGCAAATTAAAAGTAGGTTCAAGTCCAGAGCTTGTTGGGATGCAAATATGTAGAGGAGATGTGACAGACGTCTACCCAGAATCTACATTTGAAAGTTCAGTAAAGGAATTGTTCAGTTTCCAGAGAAATGGCCGGGTATGGGCTGTGGGAGCTGGAGGTGGGTGGCCCCCCATCTTTAGTGACCAGGTCCACCTCTACGGATTTCTTCTGTGGATTTCTACTTTACCTCAGGCACTTGACCAGTGATGAGGGAAGTACCCAGACGTGGGATTGTAAGGAAAATTCTCTCTAGGAGTCGAAGACTCTAGTGTGGTTTGGGGAGCCACAACAGGATAATTGGTTCACTCCTCAAATGGACCACAGATCAAGTGGCCGGCAGGGGAGCCGGGCCAGTGGGGAAAACCCAAGTAGTGTACAAGTTGGGCTGTGTACCCAAAGCTGCGTGCAAGTCCGGGCTGTGTGCCTGGTGGGTTTAGAGCCTGAGGGCTGGAAATAGTGATAAAGTGTTCGATTGTCTCTAATCTGCATTACCAGGAATGTAGCCCCATGGGGGTCCATCTAAGTTTTGTTTGTTCGGCTTGGATGTGAATAAAAGCCACATTGAAGAAGCCCATTCCTGGTTCTGGACATTATAGTTATTGCTTCCTGTGTTTGGATTTACTTGGGTGCCCCTGTGCAGAGTAGCCAAATCTAGGTCCCCTGTGCCGAGTAACTTCATCCTCCCTGAACCCAGTCCCTACCAGGTACTGCTGTCAGCTTCAACAGCATGCCACCTGTCATTTTGACAAAAAGGCAGGGGCGAGGGGTTACAATAGTGTCACTGTTCATGCGGTGAGGTTTCAAAAAACCCTTGTGGAAAACTTGGAGTAAAAATACCAAGAAACTCCAGGCGCATTAGGGCTTTCGACCATAATGCCCTACCCTGTAGGGACTGACAGGCATCAGGGGTGTGACTTGAGATCGTCGACAGTAATGCTCATGCCATTTCACCCCCACCCCACCCCCACCCTGCAGCCAGTGACAGGCATTGAGGTGCACCTTGGACCCTTTGCCCCCAGAGTTCACCCCATGCTTCTATAGTGCATCCCTTTCAGCATACTGTATTTCCTTATGGAATGAGGTGAATGTAAAGCACAAACACCCCAGGGCATACCTCTACACTTGTGAGTGTCTGAAGGGTAGGGTGAGGTGAAATGTTATGACTGTCATGGGCGACGACCCAAAGGCACACCCCAATGCCTGTTTATCTCTGCAGGGTGAGGGTGGATTTGGCATCAATACTTTAATGCCATTCCTATACTGCATCTGTCTAACTCCTGTACTTCCATTGCTAATGCCAGCAAGCAAACATTCAGCATTGACAAATGCTTGTCATCTTGTTTGTGTTTATTGTAAGTGCATGTGTTTTAACAGAGGAATGTGGTAAAGGTATAAGATACAGAGGTGTATACCTCTTTGCACAGATGTATTATATAAACTATATGCCTTTAGGATATGTTTGTCAATACATATGCGTCTAAATAATACATTTGAATTTGCTTTTTTCTGGAACCACCCCAGGCTTTTGCATGACTGAGACAGCTGGCCACCACTCACCCTAGGGTTGAGCATACATTGTGGATAACCAGTAAGTCCATGAGAAGGTCAGTGACAGGGCTGGGGGAGTGCCGTTGCACAGATCTGGAAGGTGAGAACCATTAAGATTTAAAAACAAAATGGCACAGTGATTGTTTCAAATGAGTAAGTAGGCAATAAGGCACCATGGGGTGTACACGAGGCACTTCTAATGCATGGCCAGGAGTGGAATAAGACACAAGGCTACAGGCTGACTCCCTTTAGCGCCTGTCCGTGCATTAGTGTTCAGTGCAGATCCCCAGAGTGCCTGCAGCTATAAAATGGGGCAGCTTATTTTATATTCATGAAAAACTAAAATGTCATGTTTATACTGGAAAACAATGTAACTATGTAATGTATTTTGTTGTAAAAATATTTCATCCACCTGTAAAAGATTGCTTTTTTTGCCATTAGGTCTGTTGTCCTACTGTGGCCACCGATCCTGATGTTGGTTGTCATATATCACATCCACGCCCACCCCCCACCCATACACACTAATAAAGTTGTCTTTTAGACTTGTTTACAATTCTTTACAGTTATCATTTACATTTATAGCTTAGTTTATATACTGTATATTTCTTTATTGATTCCATTTCTTACAGCGTCAGTGGGCTAATGAACAAGCAGGAGGGAGGAAAGACAAGAGTGGAGTAGGCAGGCTGTGGCTGGAGGAAGTGTTGTAACTTCTCCCACGGCTGAGTTGCTGCAGATGTTTGTATTTCATTGTTCTTTGTTTTTCTTTATTTTGACATGTGAGAGGTTGGATGCATGAGCGACTGAGTGGGTGAGTGAGGTGAAAGCAGTGATGTGTACAGTAGATCCATGACCATCATTTCATGAAATGTAAGTGAAATAATTAAATATTAAACAACTATACAAGCTGCATATCTACAGCATGTCTTGTCCTTATTCAAGCTGCCTATTTTTACAAGGCAGCAAGAACAGTGCACAAGGACTGTGGGGGGGGGTGATAAAATGTGTCTTGCTAGGCTGGAGAAAACAAAGGGTGGCTAAAACCTTTTGAAAATGTTATTGTTTCTAAACGATCTTTTTCATGTCCTCCATCTGGGGTAACAGCACCTGTAATTAGCCACGTATTAAACACTTCTAATTCATGACTAACAACCAATCAGGATGCAGGATTTGTTTTCCTATTTTATAATAAAGCTATTACCTTCACCAAGTAGAAAGATTCTATTTTTGTTTTTCTCCTGGTTTTGTGTGGGCTAACACCATGAAACCCTAGCTTGAGGTTCAAATGATGATAACAATTCAGGGAACTAGTGACATTTAATAAAGAATGCCAGACAAATACTGAGGCAAACTGTCCTGCAGATAGATAGGCTCAGCATTTTCTAGCTTGTATGATGAAGATAAGGAAGACACAGAACATATGTTTCAGTCAAAAATGGCTATTCTGAATTGATCCCATGTAGACAAATGGAAACTGAGCGTTTTGAGGGTACAACATAAAAATAAGGCTTCCACGACAAAGGTGCCCCAGATGAACTATTCCAGATGAAAACAGAGTGGTGGGCAGAAATTTTAGCAGCAGTTTTAAGGTGCCAACAACATAGATGTTAGCACCTGGTGTGGTCATGCATATTCTTTTTGTGCATTTAGTCAGTTTTAAGGTTACAGGTACAGTCCGTGTGAATGATTTGGATGCTTGATGTCATTGATGATATTAGTGATAGGGCTTTTATGTCAAGGTATAAGGTTTCAGACCTACAAAAGCCTCAGCTAGATCCCCTGCATTGCACATTTTTTTTTCTTTCTCACTACAATTTTTGTTTTATGAGAGAAATTGTTAGATGTCATTACTGATAGCAGACATTCAGATAATTGAACTTAGTTCTACAGTATGTTGTACTTAATTAAATTATGCCTACCTGATGGTTTGTCTAGGTTTAAAAAAGAGATTCAAAACAATTTCAGTCACTTGTTTTGCAGGTTTATAACATAGCCACTCCACCATAGGAACTATAACTCTCTTGCCTATAGCTCAGTGGCACACTGAATGTGTGTTAGTTTAGCAGACAAATGATCAATCAGTGACAGAAATCCTGGCAGGGATTCAAACATTTTTTGTAAGATGGAAACTCACTTGATTGGTGATTTATGGCAGTGTGAAGTTGTAATAGTAAACTATATGAGAAGTAAATTTAGCTACGAACAACAATTTATAAAGATAAGTCATCCTTTTGTGGGTTTAGATCCCCATTCACCTGTTTCACAGGTTGTGACTTAATATCTATATCGCAAGAACTGCAGTTCCCTTACCTGCAGCTCAGTGGCACGTAAATGTTTATTCATTCAGCAGGCAAAAAGACCAGTGGTTTTGAATCCAGGTAGAGTATAATGTATTTTAATATATAATTATTTCACACTTGGCAGATCATCTTTGGCAACCTTCATACCATTGGTACTTTGATGACATATATTAACCAAAATTAAATTATTCCAAAATATGGAACACATGTCCTATGTTTTAAAGGTGAAGCAACAGATTCAGGATGCAGGTGTCAGAGTATGCTGCTGTCTGTACCCTTTAAAATACTGTATAGTCCTGTTTTTTGTTAGAAAACTTAGAAGCTTGGGTTAAATGCAATAATTGACTGTGTGAGGCTTATGTCAGCTTCAGAGCAGCTAGGACCACAAGTGATCACATCCTAGTTTAAAAGTATCTGATCAATAAATATGTCAAAGTTTGTTTAATGCCGACCTGGTGGTGCTGAAGGTTGAGGTGTTGGATGCCACACATCACGCCATGGAAATGAGCCCAGGTTGTCGGGGGTCAGCAGGGGAGGGAAGAGATTGAGTGTCCAGAGGACTGCTCTCTCTTCCTGGGAGGGCTTGGGACAACGTTCGCTCAGGGAGCGACTTCTGGCAGCGGCTGGAGGTAGCCAACCGAAGCGATGTGGTTTCTGTGCAACACAGAGGGTCACAAAAAACACAAAATACCTCCCACCTCCAATTGATAGGGGATGGTGCCTCCCACCCATGGTCCACACTAACAGAGTCAGACTCGACTCTCTGCTACTCATCTCTTCCCCGGCCAGGAACTCAGTACTATAAGAAAGAGTGCCCTGGGTGGGGGTGACCTTTCCCTGGAGGGCAGATCAGGGGGATGTGCCAGTGCCGGGACGGAGCAGAGATCAGTCGAGTCACGCAGAGAGGTAGAGACCAAGGACCTGGAAGGACGCCAGAGAGAGTTTGATGGAGTAAGGAGGGAGCCAAAAATACAGTTAAAAAAAAGTTTATTTAATAAACTTATACGTGGCCTTTGCTGATTCCAAGGCATCATTTGATTACAATAAAAAAGTAATCTGTGAGAGATACTGAAAAATAAATCCTTGATCAAAGACTGTTACTGATATTTACGTTTTATATGGGAACACGAGATTTATTTATTAATTTATTTATGTATTTATTTGTTTGTTTGTTTATTTGTTAACCGTGTGGATACACTGGTCAAAGGGACCATTTTCAGGCACAATCAGGGCCATGAAGATGGCACAATAAAACGATACAAAGGGAACAGGTACACTAAGTAAGATGGATGTAATAGTTACAGAAACAGGGACAATAGGTAAAATGATTGCAAGTACTATAGTTACAAAATCAGGTGATACAATTAAGTAATACTAGACAGTTTTGTGCAAAATGGAGCAGATAGGGAATACTGTACGAACACGCAAATACAGTACAATAAAGTAAGGTGGACAGGTGACACATTTAAGTAAAGCAATACAGTTTTGTGGAAGAATTGAGCATAAAGTGAATACAGTTCATTCATGTGAATATAGTTCAATAAGTAAAGTGTATAGTGGTACAGTGGCAGTTCAGGGCCCACATAAAACATTCCAATACTGACAACTTATGGATACAATACAATTATTCCAGGGTTGAAAGGTTGGACAGTCTGGCTACTCATGGATAGGGTGTTTAAATCCACTGGGGAACATTAACAGGTGACTGTCACCATAAGGTGGGACATATAGTGGGATTTGAATAGGGGGTGTAAGCCTAGTATCCTTAGTAGAAGAAGAATCAGCATTTGTATAGTGCTTTTCATACACAGTGTATCCCACAGCACTTTACAAACAATGCTAGACTGGTAGTGAAGTGACTGAATGTGTTGTGGCAGCCATATCGCACATCAACACCCACACACAGCCTGGACAATTGCATGAACCAGTATTATGGGAAGGGGAATGTTGGCCAGGACACCGAGAATGTCCCCTACTCTTTGCAAAGAATGCCCTGGTTTCTTTTACTTCCACCTGGGCACCCACCAGGACAACACCAGGATGGGTAGAAGGGACCTCAGTTTAACATCTCATCCAAAGGATGGCACACCCCAGCAGGACAGCACCCCCAATACTGCACTCAGGTGCCAGTGTTTTAGGTACAAGTCCAATCACAGTGTGGGACTAGAACCCATGGCCTTCTGGTCCAGAGGCAGATGTGCTACCAACTGAGCCACAGTGATGCCAGGTGAGCAGATAGGCTGTTCCACAAGTCTGGGGTTACTGAAGTGAAAGTCTTTTGGTCCATAGATGTGGAGACCTTTGGGCACTCCAACATGAGGCTAGAAGGGGTCCAGAAGCCACAATGGCAAAGCTTTGACTTGAGTAGGGGGTGAGGGGGGGAACACATCTTTTTCCCCAATAGATTTATCTACAATGCAGCCTATGAGGTATGCACAGCGGGCCTGTGGGAGGACCATCCTTGATCCTGGTAGATGGAGCAGTGGTGGGTAGAGTAAAGGGCCATTAGTGCAAATGTACAAATGTTATTTTAGGTTGAGTTTAGTATGCAGAGTCCAGCAGCAGTGGTTGGTGTGTCACTAGGAGAACAGTAGTCTAGTAGGGGGAGTAAGATGCCCTAGGTACTATAATGGTGAGTCTAGCTTCAGAGGCCAGGTAATCTTTAAACCTGTATCCAACTCCTATTTTCTGATTTATGTGCTGACTGGTAAGTCCTATGTGGTCAGCAAAAGTCAGTGCTGTGTTGAGGGTGACACCACGGTATTTGAAGGGGGTACATTTTCCAGGGGTGAGCCATTAGGAGGGAGGATACTGAGAGGGAAAGTGTCCCTGGCCACCCTGGTTAGCCTGGCTTTTGATTTGAAGGACAAGGCCTTAGTCTTCGTGGCATTAACCAGGAGTTTGTTGGTTAGGAACCACTGGTCAGTGGCACCATAGTTGTTTGTAAGTGTGGTGGAGAGGTTTTTGAGGGTCTTGTCACTATGGAACAGGATAAGGTCATCAGCATACAGTAGAGAGTTGCACATGATGTTATGCTTGGGAAGGGAGTTTACAACTAGTGAGAACAGAATGGGTCTGAGGATAGATCCTTAGGGGAGCCTAGTAAGAACCTCCCTGATGGTGGAGGTTGTTCCTTTAGTGTAGACCATTTGGTTTGAAACCGAGAGGTAGTCTCAGAACCAGGCAGTTGATGAGGGAGAACAGCCAAAGCCTCTCAGTTTACTTAGGAGAACATTATGGTCCACCAGGTTGAAGGTCTTGGTAAGGACCACAAATATTTATTTTTTTGTTTATTTATTTAAGTTTCAGATACGTATGGGACCAGTGTGTTTACCTTCATCCAGGTTGTGGAAAACATAACTGAAGCAAGCCAGGGCTGTGGTGGTGCTCTGGCCCTTCCCAAAACCTTGTTGCTGGGGACAAAGGATGTTGTACATTGCCAGATGGTTGGAGATCTGCTGGTGCACAACATTTTTCTATAATTTTACTCAGGTGGGAGAAAACAGATATGGGGCGATAGTTGTCCAGTAGTGGAGGGTCACAGGATTTGAAGATGGGGATGACTGACTTATTTCCATACTGGGGGTACTGTTGATGTAGCAAGGGAAAGGATAAAGACTGTAGTCAGGTATTTAGCAATTGGCATAGGCTACAATTTCAGGAAATAGGGTGAGAGGCCATCACTACCAGTACTTCCCCCAGTTTGGGAGGTTGATAAGGAGCGTGCAGGTTTCTTGAGTGGAGATGGCATTGAAGTAAAAGGGAGGGATGCTTGAGTTCTCCATGAGCAGGCCAGAAAGCAGCTAGCTGGGGTTATACAATGGTGGTTTAGTCAGGTGATCAGATAGGTCCATGAATTTGGCTTTGAGGCAGCTGCAACTTTGGAAGGGTGGGTTTAGAGTGCTGTCTAAGTTGTGAGTTGAATGGCAGTCTGTCTAGTCCCGGGTGCTGTCAGGGAGTTTACTGCCAACCTTTTTGGGGTTGCCAGATTTGTGGGATTGGAGGTTATGAAGGTACTCTGCCTGTGCAATTTTAGCACTGTTTTGTAGAGGTTTTACAGGAGTCCATAGTTGTTCGAGAGGGAGGGGAAGGGGAGACTATGTGCTTCCCATTTGGCGTCTGTCTCATCATCTTAAGAAGATCCTTGGAGAGACATCTTGAATTGCATCCATGTACTCTCTGGGTAGTTCAGGGAAGTGCCTATCATGGATTGCAATCAGGGCTGCAGTAAAAAATCTCAGGGCTGAATTGTACATATGACCGGCCAGTTAACTTCTCTAATGTCTGCGAACAGGTGTGGAGGGCATTGTATTTGGAGAAGTTTCTAAACATCAAGTATTTAGGGAAAGGGCGGTGGGGTTTGGAGGACCAGATGCAGAAAGTGGGGGAGTGGTCACTGATGGAGTTAGATAGGGCTCTGGCATGCAGGACCCTGTCCTTACAATTGGTCAGTATCCACTCCAGTAGGGAGTGGTTCAAGGAACAGTTGTTTCAGCGGGTTAGGGAAGCAATGAGCTCTCTGAGATTTAATTGTTCTAATAGGTCACAGCACTCCATTTGGGAGTTGTTTAGCCAGTTCAGATTGAAATCATCCAGCCTGATCATGGGCAGACAGGATGTGCCTAGTGGTCCTTATCTGCTGTCAATTTTTATATATTTTCAATGATGATCTCTTTTGGGGGAGCAGTGACCAATGCCATTCAGTAGCTGGGTTAGGCTACTTATATCACTCTTGCAGGGATTGTAGCAACAACAAATGTAAATCTTTTTGCAGACCCTAGAGACATTTCAGTAATCAGTCACTGACTATTAGAGTTACCAGGTGAGCTGCAGGAGTCTGGGGTGGCACTAAGTGGGTCCTTGAAGTATAAGAACACTTCTCCTCCCTTCTTGACTCCTAGTCATTCTTTTCTTAGCAAGGTGTAACCATTCAGGCAGCAACTACTGTAGCATCTAGAGTAGCAGACTTCAACCAAGTTTCATTGATGCCCAGGATGTCAGGGTTGTGTAGAGAGACCCATGGCACTAGCTCAGCATATGTGGACAAAAGGCTGCAAATGTTGAGATGTACAGTTATTAGCACATGCTTGTTCAGCCATATGAGGTTGTTGTGGGTAAGAGGGAGTGGCTGGACCTGGGTTGCTCTCAACATCCCCTGCTAATAGTAGCAGTAGGATGGGAATGAGATGACTGGAACTGGATAAGGTAGGGAATGGGAACCTACAGTGGTTAAATGAGGACATGAAGATACCCAGGAGGTGACACTTTCTCTTGTTAAGGAGGACTAGGGGAAATGGAGAGGGGGTTACAGTGGAGCTCCCAGCATTCAATAGGGGGCAGTGGGTAGGCCTGGTGTTTTGTTGGTGAGAACTGAGAGAAAGCAGCTTGATCTATGGCCAAGATGTGGGCACTGAACTCGGATACCTAGAAGAGTTCTACTATGAGGGAACACATTAGCAGGTTATTCACTAGTGGTTTCATTTTGCCTGATAGGTGGGACAGGGCAGGAAGCAGCAGAGATTCTGTGAATAGTTGAGGCATGTGAGGAATATACTAGGATGCTCCAACCCTTTAGTGTGGCCGAGGTCATTAAAACTGGTGAGTAAAATTTTGGGGTTGGAATAATAAGTCCTGATTGGGATTTCCTAACTCAGCTCAGAGTTAAGGGACTTCTAGTTATAAGAAATTAAACTAACTGGGAGTTAGGTGATGGTGATCATGAAATGGATAGTATTAGGCATGCAATACACACTTAGTTGCAGGGTGTATTTGGTTACATTTTAGCAGTCCTATGACCAACAGCTACACAGAGGTAGCAAGTAATCAGGTAATAGCGGCAGGTGCTAGGAACTGCAATGTTAAGGATTATTATACACCTTAGTTACAAGGCGCATTCAGCTAAATTAAAGCAGTTTAACAGCCAAACATGCACCCAGAGGGAGCAAGTAATTGGCTATTGATAATACATACTTTGAAAAAACAACTTGGAGCACTGCAAAAATTCAGTATGCAGAGCCCTGATTGTAGCTTCAGCACCAAGTAGCTTCAGTGATATAGGGCACTCTGCCATTGTTTGATCATGATCTAAATTAAAATGTAGCCCCCACCCCCAATTTGGGGACTTATCTTAAGTGACTTCCTGAGCTCCAGTAATGCCCACTGCCAGGCAACCATCCTTTATAGTTGGTAAATCCATGGTTGTTTGTTAATTCTGTTGATTCCTGTAAGAGTGCCATGATGTGCCTCAGTGCCTGTCCCTTTAAGACATTATTCAGTGTATGTATAGTAAATGGTCTGGGCTGGGTTTGAGTGCTTTAAAGCTCACAACCAGCCAGACACTGCTTTAATTTGCTCCACTCTGCTGTCAATAATGAAAGCAGAGGGAGCTCTGACTAGTACTGTGATTATTTGCTGCTAACTTACGGTTAAATTTTAAATCAGAGTACTTTGCTTAACCTGCCTTCTTGCAGCTCTGTTTACATGAATGGGAGCCACCATGTTTGGTCTGGGACTTCCAGTAATTGGACTAATAGGACTCAGGGAGACTCCAAATGTCCTTAGCTCCAAAGCCTCGTGAGAAGGAAAAAACTGTAGTTTTTATAGTTTTTTCAGGTTGGCACCTAAACTGAACTGAAGGGAGCATAAAAATTGTGACTTGACAGCTACCTCCAGCCAATCAGAACTCAGAAAACCCTGTGAAAGTCCATAACTGTTAGAGGACAGTGAGCAGTTAGGTTTAGAGCTTGAAGAATGAGCAGCTCGAACTATCGAGGAGCTGATCCAGAAAGGAGCCTAGAAGAATCAGTGGGGAGACGCCTGACTTGCCTTCCTGCTGTAGTTCTCCTGTTTGGGACTGCCTGATTGCAGTAATTGGAATAATCTGAAAAGGAATTTTTACTTGCAGCAGAAAACTCCAAGATATTTGAAAGTGCAACTTGAGATTTTGGACCGACAAGAAGCTCCTGTGACGCGATTTTCCCAAGAGAGTGTGAGAGACGGCTTTATTGGATTGAGAGGTTTTGCTCAGTGAATTGACTGCAATTATGAACCAACCCGAAACAAAACTGAGAGGTAGAGACTTAAATGCTGTTTTCCTTAAATGTGCTGAATGTTTATTGTGGATCAAAGCCTACTGCGCAGGGACTCCTGATTGCCCGAAAGGAGTGCACATTTACCAGTGACCAAACTGTCTGCCAGCTGGAAATGTCATCAGCAAGTAAACTGAACTTTACCAAAAGCACTGATTCAGCCTTATGCCTTTGCTCAAACCAGTCCACACCACCTGTTCTTGTGCCAGCCTCAGCATCACCAGCAACGGACCAGCCTTGGGGATCCAGCCCCTACGGCAGAAAACCATCTCGGTTTGTGGCCACCTTCAGGAAAAAGTCGTGAAGTGGAGGTGAGTCACGTGGACCCAGCATCCCCATGAGCATCAGCTTCCAGAGCCAGGTCTTCATTTCACCACGTCATCATCTGCAATCGACTGGTACAGTGAGTAAATTCAGGGTAGCTCCCTGCAACTGGCAGCTTATGTTTTCTATGGTATCATCTCATTGTATCCTGCTTAACTTTAATAATTTCATTAAACTGGAATAAACCAATATGGATACAAATAATTTGTTTCACCTGGCCTAAATTTAATAATCATTTTCTTCAGGGGCCCCAACAACAGCTGCAACCCGGGCAGCGTTTCTGGCCAGTCAGCATAAAATCTAGGTATCCAGTAGTTCAAGGACTCTTCTGTCAAAGAGACTAAAATTCGTGATGTTTATCAATTTAGTTTACCAAACAATAATTATTTGCTTAAATTTTCTCCCCCTCCTTGTTCATACTTCCCTAAATGAATCTGTTTGTTGTTTCACGTTCAACCTGGCTTATGAGCACAATATTACTGGGCTTAAAGTGATAGACTTGAAGTTGATTGTGTTAAAAGGTGTTTGCTGTGCTGCTAAACTGTCTTTTCCAGGGGGTTGCAGGGCATGTACCAGGACCAGAGACCCTGCTGCTAAGTGGAACAACCAACAGCATATTAGTAATGTTATTTGCAAACTGTTTATTGAATGCTGTTGAGGGTCACTGTCTATATCAGGGTAACTAGTCACTAGGAGTTATTATGGGTGATTATAGCTTCCCAGAGGGCTATACCAGTGTAGATAGGACCCCACATAATGATTACTCTGGGTGGAGGCACCAAAATCTTGTGTTCACTGAGAGTAGGGAAACCCTGGTACTTGCCAGTTTCAAACCCAGGCTCCTCAAACTGTTGGTAGGAAGACAGGCATAGGTACTAACCTTAGGAATAGCACCACCTAGGGGTTACATCTTGGAAACACCACTGGGATTAGTGCCCCCGTGTGGTAAAAATACAACATTACAACTAATTTTTACGTTATCGCCCCCCCATCCCCAGTGTAGCCAAAATGAAAAATTGCAATTAGAATTTCTATGGGTACCACTGAAGAAATGGTCGTGCATCAGTTAGTTGGTGTACAGGGCATAAAATTGACCCCCAGAATTCTTTATTATTATTAGATATATTCCCTGGGCACTAGTAAAGACACTATAGAGGTAGTACTTTCAAAAACTGAATGTCTGGGGAAGGCTTCAGTGGTAAACCAACAAGCTGACATAACTGCACAAATTTTAATGGCTTTAGTGGAGTATAGCAGCCCTGTGGACATCACTAAAGTGCCCAAAACAATTGCCATTGATAGGTCTCCGGACAATCTGGAGGGTGGTAACTAAGGATAATGAGTATCCCACAGATCCCAAACCCACATCCCTATCCAAATGTTTTGAAGAGAAGCTGGTCAAATTGCTACTGAATGAGGGCTGAACTCTCAAGAACTTAAAAAAGTTATTTAAGCCTCCTGGTGGTGCACCAGTCCCGGCGCCTTCTCCCATTCCAGCATCCATCTCAGTGACCGTGCCTACTCCTGCGCTTGTGCCCACTGCAGCTAGTCACGACTTTTACTGCAAGCTTAACAAGTTTTCTGGTACCTTCCCCACACTCAATGGGGAGGATGACCTGCAGATCTCAATGGACTCAGCTACTATGCTAGTGCAGGACTGGCAGTGCTCAGAAGAAAACACTTGGGGGAATGACTCCAAAGGCCTGCCTTACATGTTATTCAATCCCTGAGGTCCACTAACCCTAATGCTAGTGCACAGGAGCATTTAGTCACCCTAGAGAATGCATTTGGGAGTACCGCTACTGTTGAAGCACTAAAGTGGAAGCTCAAAGATATGAAACAATGACAGGGATAACTTATCAGCTTACATAGCCCATCTAGAGGAATTTTTACAAAAACTTTTCCAAAAATGAGGTGTGGCCCCTAGCCAACTGGACCAGTTAAGACTGGATCACATACACCACTCTGCCCATCACTCCAGCTGGGTATAGCTCAAGCTGCAACTGCAGCAGTGAAAATCTGATCCTTTGCCCTTCCACATGTTAGTGAGAGAGGAACATGAAGCTGAGGAGGAGGAGGAGGAGGAAGACTCCCAGGAGCTTGCACGACTGTAGCTACTGCAGCCCCACCCTTGTCAGAGGGTCAGCCACTGATGGTCCTGAGTTCCATGAGTTACTTAAAGAAATCCAAGAACTAAAAGCTGGGGCCACCCACAAGGGACCCAGTGAGAGAGAGAGAAAGAGAGAGAGAGGCTGCTAGAGACACCTTACCATGGGTGGAGCTACTAAAAGAAATCAGAGAACTAAAGACGGGTGCTCCTACCCAGGCTGCCTCTGCTGATCAAGGCCCAGACATCCCTCGGACTGCATCTGCTATGGGAGTGCATGCTGAGGTGCCTCATTCAGAATGCAGCTCAAAGACTGAATGACGTGAATTGACTGCTGTGCTAAAAGAATTAATGGGACATCATTTTTTTAATTTTATTTATTGAAATGTTTCACCAGGGGGACACACTGAACAACAAGTTGCTCATCTCACCGTGTGACCTGGGGGCAGGGGGTTACATAGGGTTGCGAAGGATGATCTGTTACAATAGTATGTGGGTAGTACAAATGATACAACATTGGAAGATTATGCAACAGTAGGAACACAAGGTATTGTACAATAAACAGTAGTGGAACACTGGGTAAATTACAATACATGTCCAAAATTGTACAAATGAACATACAAACGTACACAACAGTAATAATGTGACAGAACCATTTATAGTGCATGAGTGCACCAGGAGCAGGCTCAATGTAGTATGCAAGTACTGTTGGAGTAAAAAGGATAGGATAAGTTGTGCACATGGGTGACCCAGAAGGGCAGGTGAAGAGAGTGGGAGAGGCAAGAAGTGAATATGAGGAGAAGGGGTAGTCATTTCCCCCTTCAGGGTGTTGAGAACCCTGCCAAGGGGGGTCAGGGTAGGAAGAGGCAGAAACTGGGAATAGGTATTAAGGAGGGTAAAAGCAGGAACAACTGAGGGGGAGGTAATTGTGTAGGCAAAGGTAAGGGAGTAATTGGAGGAGGAGTGTCATATTTCAGGGGGAGGGAATTCCAGATTTTAGGAAGCGATGGGTGAAACCAGTCTGACCAATGAGGATGGAGCGGCAAGGGACCATCAAGGTGCGGGTAGGATGGGAGGAGGTGGAGTGGAGAGAGATAGGATGAGATATAGGAGGGGATCACTTCAAACCAGAATTTGGAGGTTAGTTTGGCACAGTGTGAGATGCATCTGTGAGGTAGTGGAAGGAAGGTTGGAGAGGGATAGAGTTCACAGTGGTGGGAGTGGGAAGGGGAGTTGAGAGCAAAGCAGCAGAAGGAGTTAAAGAGAGTGTCCAACTTGGTCAGGGAAGATTTGGGAGCAGCACCATAGACTACATCACAGTAGTCAAAGATGGGGAGTATCATCTTCTGGACAATTTTGCGCCTCACAGTCAGCTGTGTGCAACTATGATTCCTATACAGCACACCAAGCTTGGGGCGCAGTTTCTTCAGGATAGCATCAATATGCACAGAGAAGCTGAGGTGCTGGTCCAGCCAAACCCCCAGATAGGTGTCCTCCAGGATGGTCCTGTCAAGAGTGTGGAAGGTGAGTGGGGCCGGGAGCCTAGAAAGACTCTGCCTGGTGCCAAAGGTCATTGAGACTGTCTTCTTGGCATTTAGAAAAAGCTGGTGAGAAGCAAACCAGAGTTGAACTTGGTTGGAGTCATGCTGTAAGCTAGTTTCCACAGCAGCAGGGTTTTTGTCGGAAATTTATAAAACAGTATTGTCAGCGTACATGTGGATAGATGAGGATGATCAAGCTGTGCGAAGATCATTAAGGAAAATGGAGAAGAGTACGGGACCAAGCACTGAGCCCTGAGGGAGACCAGTGTTGATGGGGAATGGAGGGGAGATGGAATCAAGGATTCTCACTGATTGGGTCCTGCCAATGAGGTAGGATTTAAACCAGTTGATGGCTGACGGAGCAAGGCCAGCTGAGGAGAGCGAATCAAGAAGCAGAGGATGGGAAACAGTGTCGAAAGCTTTGGCTAGGTCGACAAAGATGGCTGAAATGATCAGGCCATCGTCAGTCCCTGAAAGGATGGAGCCAGTAAGCCTGAGGAGGGAGGTGGTTGTTGAGTGGTTCTTCAGAAAACCAGATTATAATGTCCAGCCTTTGACATGGTACAGAGAGAGAGGGAGGCTGAACCAAGACTCTCTACTGTTAGTGCTCTGGCTCCAGTGCCAAATATGTACTCCTCCATCCCTCCTAGCCATGAATGGAGACCAGCCTCTAATGTAATGTTACAGCCAAAGCAGACCAAAGGAAGTATATTTTGCCACCACTGTGGGAAGGACGGGCATATGAAAAAGGATTGCCGGTCTCAAAGGGACCTAGAAAAAGTGATTTACAAACCACTGGGAGAGTTCCAAAGAGCAAAGCCATTTTAGAGGGGTACAGGAAATGATTGCAGCGGAGGTTCAGGCAATCCCAAATCCAATTTCATTGTGGCTAGGTCATCTGTTCAAGTTCCTGTTAATGCCCCTCCAGACTGGTCCAAAACAGTAGTTCCTTCCATGGAGACCACGTTACACATTAACGGTGTTCTGGCCTGAGTTGTATTGGACAGCGGATCTCGAGTCACTATAATATTCAAAGACTGGTATGACCAGCACTTGTCTGACCGCCCTCTACAACCATTGGAAAGACTGCATGTATGGGGTATGAATTATAAATCTTACCCTTATCTTGGTTACTTACAAATATGGCTATCTTTTCCTTCTACTGTTGCTGGTATGGCTGAGCCTGTGGAGACTCTGGCCTTGGTCAGCCCTGCCACTGGAATATATGATGGAATTCCCATATTGATCGGCACTAATGCACACATGCTTGGTTGCCTAGCAGAAATATGTCAAGAGAAGCAAGCTCAAAAGACCAGACAAGCCTTACCTGTTCATGCAATAGTACAAAAGGCACCTGCAGAGTAAAGAGAATGATACGGATAAGTCAGTGGGTTATGTCTGGAGAAAAGATCCCTCACCTCTCATCTTGCCATCTAATGCACATTGTCACATCAGTGGGGAGGTACGTATCAAGAAAGATGTAACAAATAAGATTCTTATGTTGGATGCCCCAGAAAAGGCAAGTTTGCTTCAAGGGCTTTTGGTTAAACCCAGTGTCCTACCTTTTAGAGCCAATGCCTAAGCTAGGAGAGTAGTAATAGAGCAACTCTGCAATGTGACTGACAGAAACATTGAAGCCCCCGGGG